>CM030360.1:241609127-242304127 GCA_017893485.1 Hemerocallis citrina | reverse complement strand
ATCCTAGTGTATGTGTGTGACTAGAAACCGATGAAATTTGATGGCCCTGTAGATAAAGATGGATGTTTCGAGTTCAACTTTTAAAACAAAAGAAGAAAATATATTGAAAGAGTATGGATGATCATGTAGAGATTTGTATAAGCAAATAAAAATAAACATACAATATATCTCATATCAATTACCTGTCTTTCTTTCAAATAAGTTATTTTTATATTATATCAGTTAAGAACCCTCAAATCAGATGGTCACCTTTGTGACTCTACATATGTCTCAGAAGTTCCCTGATCTTCTTACTGCACTTTAATTAACAGATGAAATGGGGCTTGGAAAAACTGTTCAAGTTGTATCTTTTATCCAATGTGTGAAGCAAGAGAAGCTTAATATGTATTCAGCATACTAAAGAAGTGAACTTAGACAGCAGCTATTTTCAGCATACTCCCATAATGAATTACCTAACTAGTCAAGTATGTGAGACTCCATTTTTAACAATTAATATGTATTTAGTTTCAAATATACCTAAACCAGACTTTTAACTTGAACAGACTCTCAGCTACATGCCTACATCAGGTGTGAAGCATTCTCCAGAGTGTTGCCGACTATATACTACAATATAGGTTTGTCTAGGTGAGAACCTAATTTCTCTTCTAGATATAGCAAAAGTGAGTATTGAGTTGTTCAATACTAACCGGTGGTTGCACTGGAATTCCTTGTGACTATTGCCTAATTAATGTCACCATTACGGCCATTTGGACCTGCAGAAGTGCCACTGTTGCCCTCAGTTGATCCACCTCATCCTTTGTGGCCCTACTCGAAGAACATGCATGAGAACCGAAGACGCTGGAGGGTGTCGGTCCTAGCCCCATCCCACGCACACGACCGGGACGCTCGCGTCCCCGCAATTCGGAGAGAACTTCACTCTGTAGCGTCAATGGATCGGCGGAAGAAGAAAATGATCTATCCATGATCCTTGTTCTGGCGTTCTTCTGCAAAGGATAACAAAGACAAATTTAATTTTAAAAATTATTCTAGTTAAAATAATTAAATACCAAATTAAAATTAATTTGAAAGTTTCATACTTACCACTATCTCAGCTGCAGTGTCATCTCTAAATTTTACATCTTTACCCCTGTGAGTAGTTTCAAAAAAATCTTCTCCCACCCCACCACCATGAACAAATGTTTCTGCCAACTCATCGCAAACTTGGTTGGTTTCATTGTTTGTGTGGACTTGAAAGTTATGAAATCTCAAAACATCCCGCAATAAGGAGTGCATCTCAACAACAGCATTTGGATCACTTGTAAATAAAGCATCATCTTCACATACAACAGGACCATTAGAAATTGACTGAGTAGACTCTCCATGACAAAACCAATTTGTATACCCTGTTAAAAAATCATTGTAAATCACATATGTCTCAACTACATCGCATGTCCTCAAATCACAATTTGAACACCGGACACATGAACACAAAATTAATTTCAGGTCAGGAGAATTCTTTTTTGCAAAGTTAATAAAATATTTCACACCATCCCGATATTCCTTAAATAATCGTGACTTATTAATCCAACTTTTATCCATTTTCGAAAATATGAGTCAATCTGGAATTTAAAATTCATAAATTAAAACGCATATACTTTCATTAAAGTGACTAACATATAGTGACTAACATGTGTATTAATGTAGATATGTTATAGAACTAAATCAAATTTTGAAAATAATCTTTTCCGGTTGTAGTTATTAGATTAGTATCTCAATTGTTTCTTAACAGTCATATATCTCTATCCGTTGGAAAACATCACAATTTAAGAAGTTCAATAATTCAAAGAACCAATAAATATTTTGTTTAATACAACATCAACATCAACACCGACAATTTCGTACAATAAAAATTCACCTAATGAAAAATATGAATAAGGTCTTCACTATATTCAAATATTTATGTTATACAAAACATCATCCTAAAGGGCTTCAATGTTTTAAAAAAATCTCATTGATTGAGTCCAATACCTCTCTAATTATATGTCAGTTAGTTGATCCCACGCACAATTCACATCATCTTCTCTTTTATATCCTTTCCAACTTCTATGTAGAGTTAATAATTCAATCACAAGAGCAAACAAAGTTACAAAGTGTATGTGCACCTAATATTTTAAATTTGCAGTGAATATGGTTACTAGTTTTAAATTTCCCTACAAATTGGATGTTCCTCCAAAAATCATACAAAACAATCCACCACTACCAATTAAATAAAGGAAATTAGTATCTATCTACCGACATTTCATTTCATTTCGATCAATCCACCACTAGCGACATTTCATTTAATAGGCACATCCAACTTCTTTTACACTTAATAAGTAGTTCAAATATATGTAGATATGAAAAATTGAGGGCTTTGCAACAAATTGATAACTTTAAGAACAACTATATTAACCAATCTCAACTAAACGAGATTAGTAAACCCTATCAATATTACTAAAACCTGTGATAAACAAGATTGATAATCTTTACCCAAATTTGCCAAAGATTTAAATATCTTGTTTTATATATCCTGTTTTCAATTTTTACCCAAATTTGCCAAAGATTTACCCCAACCCCAAGATTTATATATCCTATTTTCATTTTTTTCTTCGTACTTGTACATAAAGTTTTAAGACTAATGTTTTTGTTGGCATGGTTCTCTTTAAAAAAAATTATCATTCAACAAAGGATTTAATTGATTCATAACCGAGCTACTACTATAACAACAACACACTAACACTTCCATAACCGAGCTAAACACAAACACAAATTATGATAAGGAAATCAAAATTAATTTGTACCAATTACCTTGGTCGGCAGGAGATAATAGGGGGAAGCTGCGGCAGTGAGATCAAGGTAGAAGGGGTTGTTGGGATTGGGGCGTCAACCAACGCCCGTTGTCGCAGTGGAACCAAATAGAGCAATGAGGAAGTCGAAGTAGATGAGACAAATCAATTGAGCAAGCAAGTAAATCCAACAATCTAACACAAACACAACGATGACTTATCCCGGTTAGCTTTTGCTTAATCCAGGAAAAAATATAGGGAGATCTTATATTCAACTAGAAGAGATTACAATGAGTTATTGATTCACTCAATACAAGGAATTAAACTCACTCACCAAGAACTATCTCTCTCGTGAGCCTCTCTTTGCAATGGAGAAAATAATCTATGAAGTACTCTACTCTCATATTGGAGGAGCTTACAATATATATAGAAGAATAGAGAGAAATCTAGGTTTAATCTTGATTCTCAGTCGTCCGATATAACCTGAAAAAGAAGTAACTGAATAGGAGTCGTATGATCTAACTTGGAGTTAAAAATTGGGCTGAAACGACTTAACAAATCGAGGCCCAAAATGAACACAGCACCGCGGTCGGTCGACTGTCCTCCTCTTGGCCAAACCCAGTGCAACTGCGATAGGGTGTGCGGTCGGAGATGTGGTCGACCGCAACTTGGGACAGTCGACCGCAACTATGCTTGCACTATTGTTGCTCTATTTTCTTCTACTCTCTTCGACGCTTCGACCTTCGTGCTTCATCTTACCTTCTTCTAATCTGCACCACGAGTATTCAAGACACATTCCTAACAAACTGCACATTGGATTGCATAGGAGTGCTATCATATGATGTATTATTCATCTCCAAATTTTAATGAACTCCACTTGCAAAAAAACTTTGAACAATAGCTTCTTCTTCTAGTTGAACTGATCTCTACCCATTCTCAGCAATTCCAGTATACCCCTTCAAGGGTACACCTCCGTAGATGTACTCACGGAGTTGCCAAACTCCGCACGAACTCTGCCTACCCTTAGGCATTCTCCACCTCTCGACAATATTCGAACGTCGTGGTCTCTTCTCGATGAATCTAGTTGCGACAAACTAGATGAGCTTGCAGGAATAAGGAAAAATGAGCAATACTTGCGCAAGTATTTCGAATTTCCCAAAGCTTGTAGAGATTGTTTTGGCTTGACCCGACCACTCTTATACCTCTAATCACCTTACGACTATCCTGAAAAACAGACAGAACTCCACCTCGAGCTGTGTACCTACAACCCCGTACATCAAGTGTTCCCAAGAAAATCAAATTTCGTTTCAGCAGAGAAATATGCAAAACATCCCTTAAAGTGAACATATTTAGACCTGGCATCTTCAACTCAACTGTCCCCTCACCCACTACTTCACAAATCTCCCCAGTTCCTATCATCACACAACGCCCTGTAGTAGACTTATAAGTAGAAAACAACTCTCTCTCGGAGCAAATGTGAGAAGAACTCCTTGAGTCAAGAAACCAACTAGAATCCACTTCTAAAGAATTTGAAACAAGAAGATACGAATCACCTAAATCAAAGGCACATTAGCAGCTGAATTCTCATTCTTTGCACTCTCCTAATTCTGCAATTTCCAACAGTTTTTCCTGATATCTCCTGGCCTCTTGCAATATCGGCAACGGATCGAATCCTTTTGCAAAGCACTTTGTCTTACCCCTGAAGGACCATTCACTGCTAGACAACTTGTAGGAATAGACGATGATTTCTGAGTCTCCTTCCTAAGTTGATTTTACTTCAATGCTTTGATTACACTATCTACCGAAATACTCTCCTTGGCAGATCTACCGTGTAGCATGGTACTGATCAAAGGCTCGTATAAATCCGACAGTGAATATATCAGGTTGAAAACTTTATCTTCCTCACACACAGCTACGTTGATTGCATTAAGTTCAGATAATACTTTATTGAACTCTGTAATGTGGTCTTGGAGATCGGTACCTTCCTTCATAGATAAACAGAACAACTGTCTCTTCTAATGCATCTGATCTAATAACGACAAAGCAGAGTAATCAGCTATGAGTTTTTCCCACAAACTCGCCGCATCAGTTTCTTCAAGAAATCTGCACTTGACCTCGTCCACCAATGATAGTCAGATCAGACTTATGGCTCTTTCACAAATATCTTCCCAACTGCCATCCTTCATATCGGTTGGCTTTTCCTTCTTCTTAACGGCTAACTACAAACGTTCTTGAATAAGGACATCATACATGTCAATCTTCCAAAGATTAAAATTGATCTTTCCATCGAACTGCTTGATCTTCAAAATACTGTGACCTGTCATCTTAACCAAGGGACTCGGCAACCTGAAGCTCTGATACCAGTTGTTGGCATTGGGGCGTCAACCAATGCCCGTTGTCGCAGCGGAACTAAATAGAGCAATGCTGAAGTCGAATTAGATGAGACAAATTAATTGAGCAAGCAAGTAGATCCACCAATCTAACACAAACACAACAATGATTTATCCCAATTAGCTTTTGCTTAATCCGGGAAAAAATATAGGGAGATCTGATATTCAACTAGAAGTGATTATAAGGAGTTATTGATTCACTCAATACAAGGAATTAAACTCACTCACCAAGAACTATCTTACTCTCGAGCCTCTCTTTGCAATGGAGAAAATAATCTATGAAGTACTTTACTCTCATATTGAATGAGTTTACAATATATATAGAAGAATAGAGAGAAACCTAGGTATAATCTTGATTTTCAGTTTTTCGAAATAACTTGTAAAAGAAGTAACTGAATAGGAGTCGTACGATCTAACTTGGCTAAAATGACCTATCAAATCGAGGCCCAAAACGAACACAGCACCGCGGTCGATCAACCATCCAATAAGATCGGTCGACCGTCCTCCTCTCGGCCAAACCCAGTGCAACTGCGGTTGGGTGTGCGGTCGGGGGTGCGGTCGACCGCAACTTGGGACAGTCGACCGCAACTATGCCTACACTATTGCTGCTCTGTTTTCTTCTACTCTCTTCGACGCTTCGACCTCCGTGCTTCATCTTACCTTCTTCTAATCTGAACCACGAGTATTCAAGACACATTCCTAACAGGGGAAAGCTACGTCGGGGGAGCAGGGCGTCGGGACGGAGTGGCGGCAACGACGGTGGGAGGAGGGAAGGTGGAGAGTCGGCTTCGACGATGGATGGAGATTGCGGTGGAGCGCTGAGGATGGATGGAGATTGTGGTGCTTCAACGGTGGATGAAGATTGCGGTGGATGCAAGGCTGGCCCCCACCTTGAGGCGGTGAGGTGGCCGCCTCAGGCCCCTGATTTTTTTACAATTTTAGGGGCCCCCAAATTTGTATTTTCCTTGTAAATATAGGCACATATTTTTGCGCGTAAAAAAATTTATATTGTAATTAGGGGCCCCAAAAAATAATTATTTAGGCTTTTTACCTTGGGCCCTCGGGAACTCAAGGCCGGCCCTGGGTGGATGGAGATTGTGGTGGCTTCGACGGTGGATGGAGATTGCGGTGATGAGCGTCGGATGGATGGCTTCGACGGTGGAGCGCTGAGGTGAAGAGCGTCGGGTGAGGATGAGAGGCCGCAATTGAGGAGATTGCGGTTGTTAGAGAGTCATCGAGAGGAGAGAGAGGAGAGATGTAGGGTTAAGTAATTTGGGGTGGGGAAATGAAAATGGGGCGGGGGTTGGGGGCGGGGATTTATAAGGGCTATGCCAGCGTTTTCGTAAGAAACGCCGTTATAGTGAATATCTACAACGGCATTTACTACAACAAACGCGGGGATAGATATTGAATCTATTTATAAAAAATTTAAAAGATCTATCACGCGATTTAAACGGACTATGCCGGCATTTTTTTGTAAACACACCATTATAGGTTCACCTATACCGGCGTGTACTGTAAACACCGCTACAGATAGTAAATTTTTAAGATAATAAACCACCCCCCCCCCCCCCCCCCCCCCCCCCCCCCCCCACCTATCCCGATAGAAACGCCGCTAAAGCCATCGCGGTTTGTAGTGATATAACTCAAAAAAAAACGTGAAAGAATTGGGAGAAACTTATGAATATCAACCCTGCCGTAATTACTGAAATCTTCATTATCATCTTCATATAAGCATATGGTTTAGAGAACCACTGTCAAGCAATAATGTTATCCAATTTAATATTAATAAGGATAAAAAATGCATGCAATGAAAAGATGTCGCATATTCAACTAATTTATGTTAATATGTATATTATAACATCATTAACATTTAGTAAATAGTTATACATTATAAACCATGCATTATAGCACATGTTAGGATGAATATGATCGACTAAGAAAATCATATAAAAATAATTTTATGAATTGTGTTTGCTTAAAAATCTAATTCTAAGTTAGAGGATGAGGATGGGTTTGAGAAGAGACGTGAAATTTTGTGAGATTTGAGAAAGTGTGAGAGAAAGAGATTGTGTTTGAGAAATTGAAATTTTATTTTGTTTTGAGTTTTTAATAAAATCATGTATAGTGCACGTATTAGTTAAAGAAGAATCCTACTTTTGCTCTCATTTCTCTACTTCAAAATAGAGAAATAAGAGAGGGGATGGACTCTCAGATAAAGATATAATAAGGAAATGATAATTAACGTATTTGGTGTAAGATTGAAGGATTGTTTGTGCTCATGGATTTGTCCATTGGATTTCTTTACATGCATATTTTCATTTTCAATTTTTTTTTTTTTTTTATCAATCCGTTGGAGCCAAATTTATTAAAATATTAGGCTACTGAAATCGATCGTAGTTAAACAGTAATGATCAGTTTTAGGCAGGTACAAACTGTGGAAAACACCGATTGTATTTCAGCTTATGCCCAAAACAGCCTACTACTAATCAATGTGCTACCGATAAGAAATAACTTTTATTCTGTGTTACTAGTAATTAGGAATAGTAACTCATGTCATGTATCTTATCTCCTTTTGCACTACAGTTGCTGTTACAGGACCGAGAGGAAGGATCGCGAGAACTTTCCAGATAGACGAGTACGATGATGAGGAGATAGAGTTTGGACCTACCCTATACTGAGCGGAGAGACGGCACCTTGATACTCAACTTTCAGAGTTTTATTAAAAGGTTAAAAGGACCGTTATGTGTGTACTTTTGTATTACTTTCGTACTTGTTATGAAGTATTACTTTTGGATTTGTCCCATCCTCCAGGCCGTTGTTGGAGGTTTATTTTTTATTTCCTGCTTTATAGTGTCAACCAGTACTATGAGGTTTTTTTGTTAAATCTTATTAATGAACATAGTGGTGGTAATCTATATTTTCCTTAAA
Organism: Hemerocallis citrina; assembly: GCA_017893485.1. Lineage (NCBI taxonomy): Eukaryota > Viridiplantae > Streptophyta > Magnoliopsida > Asparagales > Asphodelaceae > Hemerocallis > Hemerocallis citrina. The sequence continues at coordinate 242,296,002 of CM030360.1, read as the reverse complement.
AAAAAATTTTTTTTTAAATGTGCTACCGATAGAAGTGTCTTCTCTATCTCTAATCTCTAATATTATAATGGGAGAAGGGCTTAGTGTCATTTGTAAATATTTGTCATTTTGTCAACACGTGCAGCGCACGTGTTGGTAAATTTTTTTTTGTCCTTTTCATTCCCCCTCCCCATTTTTTCCACGTACAACGCACGTGTATAATACTAAATTTTTTTTGTCCTTTTCATTTCCTCCTCCCCATTTTTTTCACGTACAATGCACGTGTATAATACTAGTGATGTTAATTGTAAGGAATTTGAAAAAAAAAAACAAAACAAAACAAAACAAAAGGCGCTCCCATTGATTGGAGACCTCTACTAGAATTAGGACCATACCAAATCTATGACACATGCATCAGGGAAAAACAAATCGAGAATTTATTTTTCTTATCAAATCAGATCAAGATGCACATTCTATGTCTTTAACTGTCATACCTACTCTAAAAATTTTGGTGAAAAGTTTGTAGTCCGGAAATCCTCTCAAAGTATATGGTTAGTGCCTAGACTTATTTAAGGTTACCTTTACTTGAGCTACAAGGTTTTTGCATATAATTATACTTGCATGCGAATGCCATGTTCATCATCATCATCACACAATGATGGTGAATTCGTGTAGGTGATGCTCGACTTCAAATGATCATAACTTTGGCTTTATCCGACATTAAGCACTTAGTATCATGTGAGAGCTAGGCAAAAAGGAAAAAACAGGCTTTAAGCTTTTATTTTCTTTTTAAACTGCATCATTTTGCTTCTCATCTTCATGTTTGAGACATGACAAACTACTTGTGGGGCACTATGTCTTTTTGTTTCACAATCTACTCCGTTATCACATAGTAAAACACAAATCATATATATAATTGTGTACACTCGAACAAGGTTACAAAAAACAGAAATGAGCAGAAAAAATATAGTCGTCTAGGCTTTTTAGTGCTCAGTTGGCAAAATTCAGAAACGGGGCAGTCGTCTCATATATATAAACATATCACTAAGGTCTGCAGTACACTCTCAAAGTGCCCGTGCCCCCTGCATGATCTTATACCCCGAGGTTTATATGATTATTGTGTTTAATTAATAACAAAATGGCCCTAGTTACAGATAATATATAGATGTTTGTCACCTGTCAACTTTTGAGGTATCACTGTTGATTTTCCATGATGAGCTGCAATGCTGGTAAGCTGATGCAAGGGATTCTACTCATGAGGTTCCTCAGAGAAGCAGCAGCATCACATTACATTACAAAAGGTTAGTGATGACACCATAGAATAATCCAAAGATTTCAAAATTTTTCAAGTTAATTCAAAAATTTAATAGGACACCTGAGTAATTTTGAAGCATGCAGTTTGCCTCGCAACATGCAAGAGTTAGTTGCAATAACAGATGGAAGATTCCAGCAGGATCAAAGGGAGAAGCCATAACCGAGATGCCCATCTGAACGAATGTAACAACCAAACACACATTGTTAACCCCAACTTAGTTGTATACTCGTATCCACAACAGGAAGATATATTGAGACTGCATAATGAGCGTTAACTTATTACTTAATTATAAATTGAAAAAATAACACTATATTATAATGTAATAATTAAATAAATATGAGAATACAATGTTTAGTGTAAAATGTTGCAGCAGAAATGAAAATGTAGCTTTTGCAGACATTTTACAACAATCATGAGAAAACTGCAACAGACTAAGCGACATTAGTCAATGTGCTTCTATAGATATCATTTGTATAACATCCGAGATAAATCACCAGTCAAGCATATGATATAAGGTTGTCTTTTGAAGGGCATGGCCTTTGAACGAGCAAAGTTGGCCGTTGTCTTAGCACTGTTTAATGGGTTGGGCTCTAATATAACTAAAGGATCAGTTGATGAAAGCCCAATCAGGATATGGGCATTCGTAGCTCCAGTCTGGTCCAGTGTACCGTACACAATGTAACCACAATGGTTCCTCATCTCCATCGTAACTGCACAACATGACAGGGTATAAGATTTCATACCGCATTCAATAGTGTAAAACTTTAAACATTATATATAGGTTAAATAATAGGAAAACGATAGATACCAGGTTTCTAACAATAAATTCAACAACAAACAAACAAAGAACAAAATGAAACAAGAAACTTACCCTTTAGGAGCCAAGTCAGGGCAGTTGGTGCACACGGGGTCGATGCTGAACTCATTACCTGAACAAAAACTATCACTATCAGGCAGCAACGGTTCTTTCATAACGGTACCAGTAGAGGCAGCTCTATCAGCACCAATACCAAAAGATGAACGAGGAGCAACAAACTCTGAAAGGTAGAGTGTGTCGTTAGCAATTGGATGGCCTGTATACTGCAGATGTACACGAATCTGCATGATTTGGATCCAAGTAAGAAAATAATAAGTTTTTTAAAAGTTGGAGAAGCCTTCAGAAGTAAATATGAGAGGGAAAAAGTAATATAAGAAACAGAGTAGGGGGAGGTGGGACATTACGGTGATGGCTATCTTGTGGAGCATATGGCTACATAGAAATGATGCGTGTTTCTGTAACGTGTAACGTCAACTGTAGATTTAACATGATGTTGTATAAAATTTTGGCTCTTATTAATGCGTGGTCAGGACACGTGGGAGCGAGGATGAGGGTACGCACGGAGGACGAGGAGTAGGATTGGATGGAGTTGGCAATGTCCATCTTTGAGCTCTTGCGACGGAGTTGCGCGAGTTAGTACTGCTATTTGGGTTGATTTTGGATGTACGCTTTATGCATTACGTTTTTGGGGATGTGGTTGTATCATGTACTTTGGTTGATGTACTAGAGTTGATCATATTTGGTTTGTAATATTATGTACTATTGTTTCGTTAACTTTTCATTAATGGAACTGCAAATTGTACTGTTTTTGTACTATAACGATTCACTCATGTGGGTTCATTTGAGGCTCAATTGCAACTTATACACACATGCACAGTTAAAGAACAAGTGTAATGTGTGTAGCGCAATTAGCATTGCCAGTTAGAAACAATAACCACATTACAGCTGCCCATAGTGCCATCCTCAGTCTTTGAGAGTATGAATTACTTAAAATATACAGCGCTACAGATGGCATGTCTACCTCCGAACCCAAACAAATAATGATGTACAGAACTCCAAGTCTTAAATTCAAATGGATATCATTAGTCATTGGGTCATGTAGGACTTGGTGTCGAGCAAGACAGACAAAACTGCAGTACTGCTGTACTTAAGTAAAAAGATTGAATAAATATAAGATGACTTGACTTTGAGTCATACAGATCCTTAAAAAACAAGAAATCAAGTCAGATAAGTAGGGACCAATACCCCCCTTGTATTTTATATCCCATAAAATAAATAAAAATAAAAAAAATTGTCCTCTTATATGGAATAAAATAGATTGATGTCTGTATCACACTTTATTGTATATGTATATATCAGCCAATAAACTGATCAACGTTTCTAGCATATTTGAAGCAACCAAGTCTAGAGCCCAGGGGATTAGAAGCTTAAGGGATTTTATACGCATCTTCTATCCCATTGCTCATATATAGAAGGTAGATAGAAGGTAAAATTTTCAGGTTGAGGTTAAAAGACTAACATGCATACATCCGGAAAACACAAATGAGCCTAGAAATATAATATGGCAATGAAATCTTGAGCACATAAAGTATTTAAATAAAAACAATGGCATTATCACCTGATGAGTACGCCCAGTTATGGGTTTACATAAGACCAAGCTATGTCTTCCGTCAGTGCTTATCCTCAGAAACTTAGTGCATGCAATCTTACCCTTTAAGGGCTGACCTGAGCAGTCATCAACCTACACACAAAAATGCGGGTGAAAATTCTCTCTATCCTACAAGCCAAATTAAGCATATTGAGACACTAATTCAGTAACATATGAATAAGTCAAAAAATGTAAATTATAACGCAGAATTCAGTGAAGAGAACAACGATAACAGGTAAAAGAAAAAGGATCCTACTTGGTGAGTTAAAGCACCAAGGGTTTGACCTATATTTTCTTCTGTCCTGAAAAGTCTTCCAAAAAATGTTCAAATAAGTGAAACTGTGGAAAGAAAATGAAAAGACATGAATTCTCTCACTACCTTCCTCTTCCCCATTTGCTTTTTCCCCACTACTTACCAAAGAAGCAAGTACATAATCCAAGCTAAAAGAGGAGACCTTATAGTTGTAGCACAGATACACGATCAAACAAAGAACCCAAATGCATCAAATGAGAGAGAAGGAAAGAGAAATCAATTGATTCCGTCAGGTTAGCTATATGCTGTGTAGTGCCAACTATTTGAGATGACATCTTCAGTGATAACATATATGGGCCCCTGATGCAAATGGATGCGTAGATCTACGAGGACTACGAAGATGACAATTTGGACAACAAAGACCAAGATGACTGAAAAAATGAAGAGGACGGATTACATGAAAGACCAGGGTCTTCATTATCATAGGCCATAATTGCAAAAAAAAACCTGAAAGTAGTTTTGTAAACAAAAAAAGGAAATCCATGACCCTGCCAAGTTTCTTTTTGTTCTTTTGCATCGCAAGTTTTAAGTTGTAATATAAAAAAATCAAAAGGTATGAATGCATTAGCCATACCTCTGCAGAGCTCCTTCCTTCTTTTGCATCATAATCTACATTTGCATTGACAACTTGCTGAAACCATAAATGAGAGGTCTCAGTTAAGTGGCAAATAAAAATCCCTGATCCTGGTTCATTGTTACCGTGAATTTGATATAAGTCGATTTATTTTTAGGAAAAGAGCATCATTTTGTATAAATTTTGGGTGCTCATAAAATGGAGCAATATGCTGCTGGACAACGAGGTGTTCAGAACAGAATAAGATAGTCAAAGGAAATACTGCAAATTTACAATCAAAATCAGAGTCCTAAAGTAAAATTTTCCTTCTTTTAAAGGAACATTTTACACACAAAAATTTGGGTGACAAATCTAGCTTTCGATGCTAATCTCTACAATGTACAAGAGTTTGTGTTGTGTAATTTGTGTAGGCCATCCAACGGTAAAACCTCGATTATACATTTTGAAGTCAAAGTTACCCATATATATTTGAATCTAGTCTCAAATAAAATCTTATCCACCTATTTTAGAGCTAATTTATATCAACAATCCATTTAGAATCTCACCCCAAATAAATACCATTTTTCTTTTACTTTAAAAAAAAAATCATCCACATGTACTACAACACCTCAAATACTACAACTAAAATTAATTAGTAAGCTTCAAGGGGAAGAAAGGGAAGGGTAAATGGTGGTGACAGTGGTGTTGCCTAGAAGAGTGAACTAGTAAAAAGACAGAAATTAGCATGTGTATTCAACATTGAGGTGACTAGCAAAAATGTAACATTAAGAAAAATTATATTTATTAAGTTTCTTATTTTATTTGTGATTTTTCATGAACCCCTTTTAATATATAATTTCCACTTTAAACCTCACATTTTTCAAAATATTCCTACAAGGACTTATAAGATGACAAATCAAATAATAATGTCATTCTTGTTTTTGCTTGGAAACCTTTAAAAAATATTGTATTTTTTGGTTACATAACTACTGTTTTATGGTTAAGAACTTAAGATGCACTGTTGTTATAGAATGCATCAATTTTTATAAAATTTATTTGTAATATTAACCAAAAGATGTACTTGAATTATTTTAATGCAACGGGTTAGAAAATGAGTCAAAAGGCCAACCAAATTGCAGACGAATGAGGTCTAAGCAGATCTCCGCTTGAGACAAACCGAGGGCGGAAGTGATACAAAAATGTTTATGGTATCCCACAGTTCAGGGTGGTTAAGTGATACAAAAAATTGTATTCTTTAACTTAGGCTACCTGGATTACCAAACAACATCGACCATGGATTGAATGGGCTTCGAAACACATCTTTAGACCATGGGTAATTTATGCACAGAACTCTTGCATTTTGTGCAATTTAGCTAAGTATCAGTTTGAAAACCCAATCAAGGTTTCACATTTGTTTTCACATAACAATAACTAAAAAGCCGATTATTTTGTTCAACATTCACTGATCAGTTAAAGAATGATCACGCTCTCCTCAATTGTTATTATCTAATACCAGTAAGTGGGTAACTCCAGCAATGAACCTTCGCAGTCACTTCTCAGTCTAAACTATGCATTCAACAATCTACAAGTGCACAACACAATAAAAATCTCAATTGGGCTCATCAGAACAGAAGGTTTGAGTAAAAAATCTTGGATCCCTTCTCCTCTTTGGGAAAAATATTGTATTTATGGCTCAAAAGACAATGTTGGTGCGGAAACCAGTATGACCCAAAAAAGCTCAAGTTCTTGCATGGTGAGATTAATATTATATCAAGACAACATTCCAAATATGTAAAAAGAAAATCAAATACCTCTCCTTCAGGAAATACACCAACAACCATAGCAACATATTCTTTCTGCAATAGGCCAGCTTGAATCTGCATAGATTGTGAAATATCCCGACTATAAAGTGAATAATTTTCTGAAATGATAAAAGGAACCACTAAATTGCATATATTATGTAAAAACTGCAATACAAAATACTACAAATTTATTATGAGACAAATCTTTCAAAATAGTAAGATTTCCATTCGAGGTACCTGCTGCCTAAAGGATTCTGCTTTATCAGCATTTCTGGCAAAAATAAGAAGACCAGAAACAAGGCGATCTAAACGATGAACGGCTGTGGACGTAAGCTAAGAGTGAAGGATAACGTGGAAGTACTCAGATTTACACGCAAAGTAATAACATGTTAACTACAGATAAAATCAACAGTATTGCATGCAGATTGAAGGAAGACAGATAAAGACTAACTCATGGCAAAAATGGATACGAAATACAGGGGCCAAGCCATGTTCTGCTTGCAGAATTCCAACAACAGTATTTTTACGATATTGTCCACATGGATGCACCTGCATAAGATATCATTAGAGATTTAACATTGCCAACAAAAAGATAAAAACTGCAGTCATTGTGTTTTCTTTTTAAAGATAAAATACATGATAACAAAGAGAGCTTTTGTAGTTCCTATATGCAAAAAAGTCAGCACTAACACTATACTGCAAACTTTAAATACTGAAAGCAGAAATCAAACAGAAGAAACAAGCATGGATGGTTAGCATCAAAAGTCTTGCTAAGTCACAAGTGATGGGGGTGGGCAATTTCCATTGCAGTTCAAATTAAAGATGAGATTTACAGCAGCCTCCATGCGAAATTATTTTGACAATGGTAGGAGTTTCATGTCAATGAAGCATTTCCAGTAAAAAATGTGGTAACGGAAATTTTAAGATCTTTTTAATTAAAATAGCTGCAGATAATCATAAGATTAACATACGGTTTGTTTACATCCCCTTAAAGAGCTGATCAAAACCAGTAGTTACATTACTTGTGTGGAATATCTTGACCTAAAACTACCTAGTTTTAGAGATTGAAAACACATTAGCAGAATAATACACATGTTTGGAGAAAGGAACTTATCTTGGAAACGATTCTCAAAATAGTTCACCTATGCATTAAAGAATTTCTGAAGCAACATATGGAATAGTAGTTAAGGGATATTGTTGAAATTGTCGAGGTCACTACATCATAATTATAGAAATTATTCATATCAAAATTCTATTTATATACATGTTAAGACTAAACTTATGACATTTATTTTTAAGCTAAGAGCTAACTTAAACACACATGCACACAATATAAATAATTTAGGTCCGTTGGGTCTAAATAGCTGGGCCCAAGCCAGTCTCATATTTTGATCGGGCCTCATGAATGATGTTCAAACCCGGTCCAAATCAATAATGGATGGTCAAGCCTGTTACTAAGACCTGGGCAGAGTTTCAGGCGAATTGCCACCCTTATACAGAAGTAATTGCTGGCACGAGAGTAAATACATCTAGATGACAATCAAACAGTTCAGTCCAGTTGACTTACTGGAACAGATGCAGGCTTACAGACCGTAACCACATCAGGTTCAATTTGCAGGATTTCAACAGCCCCAGCCAACACAGGTGGTTCATGCCTAAATGACATATTAGCAAGTTGAATGTTATCTTAAAGTCCTTTACATATATAATGAACCGAAATTAGCACATAAGTTTAGGAATACTATAATTAGTACATCTTATATATACACAACTTATAGTTTATGAAGACACTATCTGAGAACAAAGAAACACATGTCTACACAATACATCAAACTAGATATTTTTAACAATAAAAAGACAACAAGAGAAGAAAATTAAGGTTTAAGATGCCTATTTATAAACAAATAAGAAAATAGAATAGTATATTATAATAATATATTTTTTAAATAGTGTCATTAAACTTTGCATTTTATATGACTTTGCATGTCATTTGCATGACAAATCCTTAGCCATTGATTGGTGCAGTTGTTTGGAAAATAAAAATTATCCTCAGCCTTGGGATAAGTCTAGCATATGAAATTAAGAGCATTGCCGCACATATTGCTCCATAAATCTTAGTTAAACCCACAAGACATTATTGACAACTTGTAAAAATTAACCATGAGAAATTATGTTGAAATAAGCATTCCAATAAACTAGGGGAAACAGAAATAAGAATTATGCGAAAAGAAGGAGAGAAATTATTATGGTCATTGCTATGTAAAGAGTCCCAACTTCCGTGAAACAGAGATAAAGACTGAAGAAGGGAATAAGGCACAAAATAGACAAAATTTGATTGATAAAGGGAGGAAAATTTGGATAATCTAAAGAATTATGATGACTTTTCCCTTATTTGAAAAAAATTTCTCATCCATTCATAATTTTTTGCTCTATCAAAGCTTGCCAACCTCTTTAGAATTAAAACCCTTCAATATGTCCTTTAGTTTACAACTTAATACTTCCCATTTAGCTGTTGTAAATAAGTGAAATTAAATATTCCAGTATGCTAAGCAACTATGATCTTGATGATTTTGCCCTGATTCGAAAAATGTAGTCTTACCTCCAACCCCTTCTCACCTCTACTGTATTATAACCCTCAATCCTTTCTTCACGACTAACCCATTTGCATCCACAACCCCTTCTCAGCCCTAACACCTTTCACCTCAATCCTTTCAACATTCCCAATCTCATCCCCAATCCCTTCCTACCCCAAATTAATAACATCACCAATCTCCTCTCAATCCATACCTACTTGTCCCCACCCTTCTAGCTCCTAAGCCCCTAACACATTTTATCCCTATCTCCTTTGAGAATTAGGAATTAGGATTTGAATGGAAGGGTTGATAAGAAGAGGGATTAGGATTCGTCTCGAACAAAGTGGAAGAAGGGATCTAAATTTGGTGTTAGGATGTTTAAGCGAGATCTTAATGGATGGCCAATAGTGTCATTTTCATTTTTTCCTAATTGAAATCTGGAACTAAGTTGTAAAAGAAGAACACTGGGTGTTATTGTGTAAGGTAGTACCGTAGGGTTATACGAATTCCAACAAGAACAAGTGAAACAATACAACATATAATGTAAATTAACTCAGTAACCAGAACATTCATAAAGAGATTTTGCTTGAGAATGTTGTGAAATTAAGATACATATTTAGAAAAGGGGAATAACTAAAATAAGAATGTTAAGATAGATGACTACAATAAGCCAAAAGAAAGGATAACTATACCTCCTACTAGTGTATCACATGCACCTTATCAACAATAACGTTTTCTAGCAATTAGATAGAACAAGATGGGAAACAGAAGACAATCAAATTTATATTGTGTTTTGAGTATGTGTAATGTATTGTCAGATATTCATGTCTCGAAATTAAAAGATGTATTAAATAAGTTATTCATAATTTTGTTCAGATATTTGCTAATTCAATGCTACTAAATCAAACAGAAGGGTATGGAGAACACCTGTGCAAGAAGTGGCTTATCTTCTGTGAAGATTGAACAGTATAAGATAGATGTACAATTTGTCCGTCCACTTGGATCCTTCCAGACTCGACTGCTTTAACCTAACAATTCAAATATGATATATCCAGATTATACAAGCAACAATAAGATCAAGTTAGTGTGATATTTAAATATAAAAATAGCTTACCTTTAACTTAGAGCAATATACATAAAACTGAGAGCTACCTAGAGTACTTAGATCAGCTCCTGAAGAAACCACAACATGATTTCATGGTCAAGTTGGAGACAGTTATATATTAGAAGTTTGAAATTAAACACAGGTGTCTCAGAGTCATCTGAATTCAAGATCCGGTTACTGGTCTAATAAACATTTTAGGTCCAATATTGGATCCAGTCCACTTTGGATCCAATCCAATTTTGGGTCCAACTGACTAAGAAATTTAGGATCTACCTAAGGACCTAAAACCACTTTTGGGCAATCTAAAACCCAATATTTTTTGAAAATGAATCAACCTTTTGAGAATCAAAGAGAAATTATTATATAAAAAAAGAGAGAATCAAAGAGAAATTACCAAGATCTTCATAACATATATCTTTGATTCAACATCAGACTTGCTAGAATATAGGCAAATATTCATTGTATAAATTATTTTTTTCTAATGGGAATGTAAAATGAGCTAGAATTGGATGACCTAACATAATATATAGGGTTAAGTTATCGGGTTTGGGTACTTAATGTACTACATCTAAGATCTGATAAGACAGTGGGATGATTTTTATAGGATTCATGCCCTACTCAATAAAATTTCGAATATTATTTTAGAATTACACACATGAAAATTCAGATGAACTCAGATTGGTTATCAGATGCTCAGGCGGTTGGGTTATTTCGCCTCAGTTGTGATTCTTACCCAACTGAAACCACTACAGCGCTATCATGCCAAACCATAATTTGTTTTTCAAATGCTATAACCAGCCATAAACTTCTATTTAGAAATTAAAGCAACCATCTGATTATCAGTTTATATTGATTACAATTAGCAGAACCCCTAGATCGTTCTCTTATGGTCAGTAGAATCTTTATGATTACCTGGATATGCAAAGTTTCAGTTGAGACTCGCTGATAGGAATCAAGTTAACCACGTTGTTCACTTATAATGTAAAGCCATAGAATGTACATATCAACAGAGTACACAAGCCATAGACTACATACTTTTAGTCATGGTTTGTTGGCATGTGAAATTTAGAGGAAAAGTAAAAATTTGGAGAGTTTAGAATTTCAACAAATAATATAACCTTGCCATTCTTTCCAAGTTTTATACTAGTTTAGCAGATTTTGAAAACAAGGAAATTGGAATCCTAGTACTTTGGTACCCACTTCTACTGCATTTTTTTAAAAAATTTGAGAGTAGAGGTGTCAGACGTGGAACCTCAGGATCTCATGAAATTTAATATGAGAGTCCACCAATTTCTCGTTTCGCTTCCACACTCTTTGAACTTGTCAAACACACCATTAGCATAACCATACTGACGTCAGAAAACAGAAATCTAAGCATAATAACTAAAGAATCAACCATCCATCATTAGTCTATTCTTTCAATGCTTTTTGTTTATAAATATCTCAAATGTTCTTAACAGTACCAAACACATTCTTGGCAAGTGCACCAATAGGATAAACGAGGCTTTTAGGCCCAGATTGGGAACAAAGTTTAGATAACCAAAGTTATCTTAACCCTGGAGGTACAAGGTATGCTAGCTTTGGTAGGCATTCCCTTACCTCCATTTTGAAGTTATCTTCAAAGTAAAGAAAAATTAGGTAATCGTGGAGTTTATATAACTATGATTTTCTCACATTTTGGTGTAAGATAACTGTAATTATCTTAACTCCGGAATGAGTCACAGACATGTCAAAGTTGGGATAAGTATAGTTTTTTGAAGTTATGAGAGATAATTCCAATTATCCTAACTTAGGCCCTGCAAACATGGACGTTAGTGGAGGTTAATGGAGCTTCGTGGAGTTGCATTGTCTACTTGTAGGTATCCAAACTTTTATCCGTTTGAATCATATTTTGGAGGTACGCTACATCCAACTTTTTCACCTCATAGTAAAACGTAGGTAATGATCGGTATCTAAACTCCACTCTAACAAAATTTATTTTTTAAGTCAAAATGGAGGTATATGTATGCAGCCTTCAAGTTGCAAGCATCCTCCTTTGTATCCAAACAATGCCTTAACTTTGTTCCCAAACATAGCCTTAATGGCTAGCATTATAAAGTAAAAACACCGGCACTTAACATGCTATATAACAAAAAAACTGCTTTTTAAAAAAAAGAGATGAAGAAAAGCCTTACATAGTAATCATAAGGTCTGCCCTTAAACTCATCAGCAAAAAGATCCACTACCGTTTTCCCAGCCCATCGATTCTTAACCTAACAAATAAATCAAACTTAACCAAATTAACAACAAACACAACCTAATTATAACTAACTAATTAACTAACTAATTAAGAAATTGATTGATTACATGAGAGATGAATTCGAAGTAGTAAGGCCTCACATATCGCCTCCCTGCCTCAAATTTCGTGCAAAAAAAACAAAAAAACAAACAAACCATGAAAATTGAGAGATAGTTTAAGGGTTTTTTTTTAATTAGGGTTTTGGAATCTTACCATTGCGGAAAATGTAGTCATGAGCTTGAGGAGGGTTTAATGGGGTTTCCCAAACTATCTCCATTTCTGCTCTTTTTTTTCTCACTTCTCGCTTCTCAGAAGGAAGAAGGGGTTTTAATGGGCCAAATGGGTCCAGTTACAGCTCATATTATAGTTGGGTTGGGCCTTGCATCGTGGATAATGCACAAGAATCTTGCGTATTTGTATATGAATCTCTGAGTTGTGTTTTATAATTAAACAAACTCTAACTTCGTAATCAAATAAATACGTGTAGTACATGATCAAATTAAATTCAACAAATATAAATATTTGTAGACAAATAAACATGTGCATCACCAGTGCATACATAATATAATAGATGTCTTAGATTCAAGGCTTGACTATGCTGAAGTTTTTTTACTTTTAATAAAAAAATACTTATTAATATGTGCATCGCACATGTAAATTACTAGTCTCTAATATTATAATGGGAGAAGGCCTTAGTGTCATTTGTAAATCTACCAATGCGTGCATTCCACGTGCATAACTAATATGAAAGAGGTCTTAGGTTCGAGTCCTCACTACGTCAGATTTTTTACTTTAATTTTTTTTAATATATTAAATGTGCATCACACGATGTAAATTATTATATATCTATCTATAATATAATATATAATAAATATTATAATGAAAGAGCTGGAGTTGTAAATTTACCTACTTACGTGCAACGCACGTGCAACTCTAACTCTCCCATTATAGTCTTCACATTTACTTCTAAGAATATATAATTTTATTTATTAAGACATGCATTACACGTGTAAATCAGAGTTTTTACTTTAAATTTTTTTTAAAAATTAATGTGTGCATCGCACGTGTAAATTACTAGCATATATAATAGGGGAATTGCAGTTGTCATTAATAAATATACTAATTTACGTGTATCACACGTACATAATTAATAAGAAGGAGGTCTCCTGTTCAAGGCCGAACTACATCTGAGTTTTTACCTTTTAAAAAATATTTATTAAGACGTGCATCACATGTATAAATTACTAGTTACTTTAGTGAAAAACTTTGGTATTTTATATACAACTTAAACAATTTAAGTAATAGTCAGGAGCAAAATGTCAGGAGTTCAATTCTCGTTTGTACCCAAAAAATATCAGTCTTTTTTTTCGATTCAAATGTTTTCCTCTAAAAAAAGCCTCATTATGGTAAACTTTTGTAATCTATACTCTAAAAACATTCCAAAACTTCAGCCTTTTAATATATGGAATGCATATATCTCTAATCTCTAATATTATAATGGGAGAATCGGAATTGTCATTTGTAGATAACCTGTAATTTGTAAACATTCATTCAACCATTCATTTTTATGTGGGAGTTATATTAACCATTCATTTATTCAACTGTTGTTAATTACCGTAATATTCTCAAAGTTCAAATTTATTTATGACATAATTATTTACAAAAGTATCACTCATATAAAATAAAAGTTTGTACAACTAGGAGTAATTTGTGAGGAGTTTGAGTCTATGAGATAAGTAAAGAGTTGTCTTATTTACTACGTTAAAAAATTAATTTAATTATAACATTCATCGCACATGAAGATTACTAGTTATCAAATAATTATCGAGCATCTCCCTCAAAATAATTGAATGTTTTGGTAACTTCTTTCTGAGTTCTATAAATGCAAAAGCTCCTACCTTCAAGTGAAATGAATATGATGAAGATGAAGCTAGCTTCTTTTGTTTTGTTTGTGTTGATCATATCAGTAGGGAATGTCTCAGGAGGAAGAGCTCTTCAGGCTATAAAGCATGTCAGTGCGACTAGGACTAACGTCCCTGAATAACCTAGCTAGTCTCATACATCACCTGACCTCTGCTCTTTGTGAAAGCTCGATAGGAGTCGACCATGAGATCCCTGCAAGTCCAAATCCTCTGATGTTGAACTAGTAATTAGGGATTTTATGGTGCAAGCGAGATTCAAACTATCATGCTCTTGCTCACCAGCGAGAGAGGCTTACCAGCGAGACTTGCATTATGTTAATACTACAATACTGTAATGAAGAAAAAGAAGGAAACATGCTAGATTTGGGGCTCCTGCATCTTCTTTATGCTGAAAAGTAGAAGGGAAACGACCATTGACATAGACATAGAGATTGATTGTAGCAGATACATTCATCAAGCTATGACACTCGATGAGTTTATCAGTCGCATAAATAGTGTCCTAGGGACACAATAACAACAATGTAACTACATACTGTCTAACATCTTCGGGGAGTGAAAACATCTGCAATCTATATAATAAAACACAAAGAAAGCTATCAAGTGGCTCACTTCAATCTCCGAAATTAAAAGCCCAGATCTAACCTCACAAAACATATTTTTCCTCCCAAAATTTCAAACCACAAAATCAAAATTTTTTCCCCATAACAAAAAAACTCATTACTTTATTACTCTCTCTCTCTTATCTTTTCACTTTTTCATATTTCTCTCCTTCTCTCTCTCCCTACCTCTCTCTCCCATTCTTTCTTTATTTACTTACAAATTTAGATTTTAAGATTTCAAGTTTGTAAATTTTCAGATTTTTTATATTTTTTTTATTGCACATGTTATATTGAAAATAGCAAATATATCTCTTAAATGTTATATTTCATCATTTTCCATGGTTAAAATTCTACGAAATTAGATTTACACCCCCATCTATAATTATTTTTCAACATATACTAATGGAAACATAGATTTTCATTTACAACTAATTATTGTCATACTATTCAAACTTGAGTTACATAATTGTTGTTTTACTGTTCACAGGATTTTTCGTGTTTTGTATCGTTCCGAAGACGTGCCGTAGGTACGTGTCCACGGACAAATCTAGTAAGATTATACTAAAACTTCTGTCTTTCATTTAATATAACTGTACAACGGTTTGCTAATTAGCAGGGAAAAAACTATATATATAAAAGTTTGCAGAGTAGCAACCTATTATACAATTCTTTTTCCTGCTAATGAGCAAATTTTTAATAGTTATATTGATGAAACAATGAGAAGTTCAGTGCATTCTAGCATGGCGCTCTAGGTCTCTAACAATGACGTTCGCTTATTCTTATTGTACGTAGATATTTCCACTTCCTGGAAGTATTCAGTCAACAATATTTAGTTGTAATCGTTGTCATTCCTTCCATGGGTATACTAATGATACAGGGTGGATTACGGGGCCCCATCCAGAGCTTCAGATCCCCTCAAATTTTGTTCCTCCATAATAATCAGGTCAAAACAGGTCCAACGGATTTCAGCCCATTTAGGCTCACAGGTAAACGGGTCCGACCCAGTCCGTTAGGATCTCAGACCCGTTTATCCCTGCCTATAAATACCAGACCCCCTCCTTACTTCCAAAGGTAATAAACTTTTCCCCACCTGAACCCTAGTTACTGTTGCTTTCTCAGTGATTGACTAGATCGTCGGAGAGCCTGTCGCCGGGACTTCTCCCGGTGTTTCTAGGCAGTGTGCAGGTACAAAAGACCGAGTCAAGCTTCAAAGATCCGAGCCGAACTACTAGATACGAGCTGAGCACCCTGCCTCTACCTCTCCCCTGCTACTCCCGAGCCGGACCTACAACCTAGGATCAGATCAACGCCAGTACCATATCTTCCGCTACACGAATTACAAGAACTCACACCTGTTGCCCCAACACTCCAAAAACAAACAGCATCAGGTTGGCACTGTTTGTGGGAAGCCTTTAGGTACTGACGCAAGTCCGATCCCAGCTAGGGACGTCATCTCAAGTCCGAGCTCTTTCATGGCTCCCAAAGCAAGGAAGGCTGTCACCTCCGAACATCGTCCTGATCCTCCTCCCCATCACAGCCGTGCGGACGCCCAGGGCTCTAATCAACTGCGGGTCAATGGCGCAGCCGGACCCGGACCAGGTGTTTCTCACTCAGTCGCAACTGACTTGCTGCGCTTCATCCAAAATCGGGAGGCGAGTCGAACCAGAGGAGGGGTCGCTTCCAACTCGGTCCCGAACCAGAGAAGACAGCCGACCCCAGAACGGGAGCCGGGACACAGCCGATCACCCCGAGGACCTCAACCATCGCGTGACCCGGTGGGGCAAGCCCCAGTCACGAGGGTCGAGTTTCAGAATTTTAGGAGCGAGGTCCTCCAGGCAATCCGAGGCGGTCCTAGGACCAAGGCGCGCAACGACTCCATTCCTCAGTCAGAAGCCTGGGGCGGCGAATCCCACGGATCAACCCGCCCGCTTGAACAAGAAGACGTTGTCCTTCGACACTTCTGAGAGATGGAGAACCGCCTCGCCCATCTCGACGAGGGCGGGCCGATGCCAGGCCATGGTTATAGGCCGACCCGACCCCCATTTTCCACTCAAACCTTGGAAGCCGAAATTCCAGGTCACCTCAATCTGAGACGTACAACAGTGAGGGTGATCCCATTGATGACATGGAAGGGTTCAAAACCCTCATGCTGATTCACAGCGCATCGAATCCTCTCCTATGACGTGCTTTCCCTGCCACATTGCGTGGTCCGGCTCGGGAATGGTTCTCGAAGTTCCTTCCCGGTTCGTTCTTTTCGTTCGACCAGTTAGAAGTGAGTTTTCTAGCTCACTTCGTGACCAGCAGAAAGGTTGAAAAGACGAGCGCGTACCCTCTGGACCTCAGACAGAAGGAAGGGGATCCACTCCGCGAGTTCATTCAGAGGTTCATTACTGAGGCGAGGTCGGTCTCCTCTCTCGACGTAGGCATCGCTTCCGTAGCTTTCTGACACAATGTTCGCCACGGCCAGCTCAAGGCCTCCCTAGCTAAGAAACCGCCCATCGACTTTCCTGACTTGCTCAATAGGGTCGAGAAGTACATTTGGGCGGAAGAGGCCCTACACCCTGAGGGCGCCAAAGAAGCCACGGCCATAGGGAAGCGCAAGGCGGACGATGCCGAGCCCGTCAAGAAAGTCACGAAAGAGGCGGCCAATCTGAAAAGAATTCTTCCGATCCCCCGCTTTGAAAGGTATACCCCGTTGACCCAGAATGTGTCGGCAATCCTGATGGACATCGAGGATAAAGGGATTATCTGACTCCCTCCCCGAGCGAGCAACAACAAGAAACGGGACCAGAGATTATACTGCCGCTTCCACCGAGACAATGGGCACGAGACGGATAACTGTCGGGCCCTCAAAGACGAGATCGAGACCCTCATCCAATGAGGGTACCTGAAGGAGTTCACCCGGGCCAACCCAAAAGACCGGAGGGATTCGAGGAATCTGAGGCCTTCGCCTCTTCCTCGAACGGTCAATCGGTGACCCGAGCAGGATCCCGAGCCCGAGGAAACCAAAGGGCAGGCCATCCTACACTGCATCCACGATGGACCCATGGGAGAGGAATCCAATACTTCCTGCAAGGCCTTCGTCAGAGAGGTTAACTCTGTTCGAGACCATCCCTCCCCCCAGATTCAGCGTGGCCAGTCTCCTTCTCCGGGGAAGACCTAGAAGGAGTTCAGCTCCCGCACTGCGATGCCCTCATCATCAGCCTCGTCATGGCAAACTTCGAAGTTTGCCAAATTCTCGTGGACAATGGAAGCTCAGTTAACATCCTCTTCTTGGAAACTTTTGAGAACCTCAAGCTCCTCTGAGATAAGCTATAGCCGGCCGGGTACACCCTTCATAGGTTCTCAGGCATCCCCGTACAAATAGAAGGGATTGTGACATTGGATGTAACAGTTGGCACGACTCCTATCATGCGGACCGAATTAATGGACTTCATGGTGGTCAACGTCAAGGTGGCATACAATGCCATTCTCGACCGATGTTTCACGCCGTCCCCTCGACCTACCACTTGAAGTTGAAGTTCCCCACTGACCTCAGAGTCGGTGTCTGAGGGAATCAGGAGTCTGCACGTTCGTGCTATATGACCGCGGTAGGAGGCTGGGTGTTTCCCCTTGATGCAGTCAAGCTTCCACCTGAAAGATGCCAGCCCGAGTCAGAACCCACGGACGAATTAGAGGAGGTCTCATTCGAGGCCGAGGACAGGTCTAAATGGTTCCGTGTGAGCCGCTCCCTTTCCCCCGACCTTCGACCAAGCCTGATTGATTGCATCCGCCGCAACATCGACTTCTTTGCTTGGACCCCGTCCGACATGCCTGGGATTTTCAACAACCTGATCATGCACAGGCTAAGCGTCGCCCCGGGTTCCAAGCCGATCCATCAGAAGCGACGCAAGTTCACCCGGAGAGGCAACAAGCAGTAAAAGTGGAGGTGGACAAACTGTTGTCCGCCTGGTTCATTCAAGAGATCAGCTATCCTGAGTGGCTGGCTAACGTCATAATGGTAAAGAGGGCCAGTGGGAGCTGGAGGATTTGCATAGACTTCACGGACCTCAACAGGGCGTGCCCCAAAGATCCTTTCCCCCTCCCGATCATTGACGCTCTGATCGACGCAATGTCGGGTCACGAGCTACTGACCTTCATGGATACCTTTTCAAGCTATAACCAAATTCGGATGTTCCCTCCAGACATCGCCAAAACGTACTTCGTTACCGACTAGGGTCTCTACTGTTACCCGGTCATGCACTTCAGACTCAAGAAGGTCGGAGCCACCTACCAGAGACTCGTCAATCGAGTTTTCAAAGATCAGATCGGTCGTAACATGGAGCTTTACGTCGACGACATGCTCATCAAAAGCCGACGAGGGCAGGACCATGTCACTGACCTCGAGGAAGCCTTTGGCATCCTTCGGTTCCACAATATGAGGCTCAATCCCGCCAAGTGTGCCTTCGGCGTCTCCTCGGGGAAATTTCTCGGGTTCGTCGTTAGCCAGCGCGGCATAGAGGCAAATCCCGAGCAGATTCAGGCCATAATCGACATGGCCCCTCTCAGAAACATTAAGGAGGTTCAACGGCTCACGGAAAGACTAGCAGCCATCGGCCGCTTCCTCTCCAAGTCTGGAGAGAAGTTCCTCCCCTTCTTCAAGGCTCTGCGGGAAGCGAAAGGCTTCGAATGGGGCGACCCCCAGCAATAGGCGTTCGACCAGTTAAAGTCCTACCTCGCCAACCCCCCTACTTCTGAGCAAATTCGAACCTGGCGAACCCTTCTTTCTGTACCTCTCAGCCTTGAAAAATGCACTCAGTGCCGTGCTCGTCCGGGAAGACGATGGAATTCAGAAACCTCTCTACTATGTAAGTAAAGTTTTGCTCTCGGCTGAGACCCGATACGCCAAGATGGAGAAGGTTGCCTACGCCCTGCTCATGGCCGCACGAAAGCTCCGTTCTTATTTCCAGGCCCACTCGATCCAGGTCCTTACGGACCAGCCTCTCAAGGTCGTCCTCTACAAGCCTGAGAGTTCCGGACGCTTAGTTAAGTGGTCGATCGAGCTGAGCCAGTACGACATCAGTTACCAGCCCAGGACAGTCATTAAGGGATAGACCCTCGTCGAATTCATCACGGAGTGCACTATCTCCGAGCCGACTGACATCCAAAAGGTCGATCTGGTATGGGAAGTTTATGTCGACGGCTCATCTTACGAGGTGGGAAGCAGCGCGGGCGTCATCCTCAAAGGTCTCGACAACTTCATTCTCCAGTATTCTCTTTGTAGCGCCTGACTTCCATACACAGGAAAATCGTAGCACACCCAGAAATCTTTTCCTTCAATTGAGTACATAAACATAATATAATATAGGAAAATGCAGAAATCTTAATATAAATTCAAACCTCTTGGATTGATAAGATGATGGGCCCAGGATGTCACAACTCTATGCTTAAACTCCAGGTACTCTTACCTGCACAACATAATCTGTGGGTTCGTCAGCGTTTGAGGCTGATGGTAAGAATCAGAACAACTTTAACTAACTCTAAAAACAATACAACAACATACATGGCATAATAGAAATAAAACTAGAATCAATAAATGTAAACAGGAAATTGTTAAATATACGATGTCATATGAGTGTGTGTATAAACAATTTATTAAAACATTAAACACATATTTATCAGAAAAACATGCACAATCCAAATATGCTCTTTTAATGCACGCTGTTTGGAATGATATACCGCCCATACAACTTATTTTCTGAATGCAAGCTATTAGCGTTCCTTCTCATTACAGAGTTCAATCCCTCGTTATGCAATACATACTCATGTATTCTACACTGTTTCTGACATTTATCTAGTGACTAGTAAGGTTGCAGTTGTTCGGTCAAATTCTGTTACTGCAGTTGGTCGTGGTCAATGCCGGTCCTGGTGGTCTCTCTCCACTCCCGGTCTTACATATTCCACCCCGTCCGAACCCTAGCAGTTTTTTTCCACTCCTGAGCATCCACAATGGTTCCCAGCCTTGGTGGTCTCTCTCCGCTTCTGGACCTCACTAAAAGTTATCACGAGTATAAGACGCCCTGGCAGGCGTTACCTGCTCCGCCTTATTCGTATTCGATAACATAGAACATTAACGGATACTTATGGGTCCATCCCCTAAGTTCCGAAAGGAGTTTACGACTTATACATCCGCACCCCCGTTCTTAACACTAGATCTCAAAAATTAACAGCCGAGACAACATCGCACATGTCCCCTTGACAGGTGAATACAACTTCTAATAATTATATAAATTCCAGTACTTGTTAGAAAATTGATTTCTTAGTCTCATATGAAACATCAATGAGTCTACTACAATATTATAGTTAAGAACCTCTAATTTCAACCTAATTAAATCTGTATAAAACCATTTATACGACAGTAGGTTCAGAATCCAGAAATCGTAGCTCTTGCTACTTTTAAAAATCACAAAAAATCCCATACTTCTTGGAAATTGGATTTCTTAGAAAATAAGTATGATATTTAGCTAGAATTTATGAAATAAATTCTATTTCATTTCTAAACCAATATTGTATTCAGATTTTATCAAAATACCAAATGACATCCAAAATTATGAAATTTAGGGGATGTTGTACACACATACATGATACACATACAAAAGTTTCAGTCTCATAATCCATGTATTTAAAATAGAAACGATTTTATGAAGTGAGATCAAATTCCGTACGGAATTATAATAACGTTTCTAAGATAATTATATCATAATCTCACCAATTAATTAACACACATAATCAAACAACATTCATATACAATCTAAGCATGATTGTTCAATTTATTATCTAGCATGCATATATCCTATAATATAAATAGAGCTGGTTAAAGTTGTTACCCACTTTTTATCATTTCTGGATTTGATCAATTCTATGATCAATTTGAAGACGATAGCAACACGAACAACGAAAATGGCTCTACGGGGCGCAACTGTTCGTCGAATTCGAGAAGCGAACGAAATGAAAATTGTATTAATATATATAGAGATATATATATATGTACAATATAATATATATATATATATATATATATATATATATATATATATATATATATATATATATAGAGAGAGAGAGAGAGAGAGCAGAGTAGGAGAGAGAGCTAGAGAGAGAGATATATACAGTGAGACAGAAATGGCGATGGAGTTGGCACGGGGTGGTCATCGGCGAGACGAGGGCGCAACGGTGGGAGGCGTCGGTGGCGAGATGCAGTGGCGAGGTGGTGGCTTGATGAGGAGACGATAAGGGAGAGAGCGAGGAGGTGGTGTAAGCGGTGGTTCGACTGCGACGACGGCAAGGTTGTGGCTGGACGGGGAGGTGGAGGTGGTTGCAGCGACGAGGCGAGGAAGAGCTTCGGAGGTGGTGGTCGACTGCGATGGAGCTCGAAAGTGGAGCTCAGAGGTAGTGGCAGTGATCGTCAATGGTCGAAGGTGGAGAAGAGCTTCAGTGGAGTTCGACAATGGTGATGGAGGAGCTCCAGAGGTGGAGTGCGGTGACTGGCGATGGTGCAGGGTGACTGGAGTGCGACGACGGTGAGGTGGAGATGGTGAGGAGCTCGTGGGTTGACGATGGTCATCGAAGGTGGAGGGTGATGTTCAGTGGCGATGGCAACGAGGATGGCGAGGAGCTTCGGTGGCTTCGAGTTGTCGAGGTGGAGAAATGCAACGAGGAGGAGAGGTCGGGGTTGGAGGTAGTGAACGGCGAGGTTGGGGTGAAGGTTGGAGCTCGGAGATGTGCTCGATGGAGTTGGCAATGGCGAGAGGAGCATGGGGTGACGACAATGGCGATCGATGGCATGGGTGAGCTGCAGTGGAGCTCGAGGTGAGGCTCGAGGAGAAGTTCGGAGTGCTGGCGATCGACGGCGAGGAGCTCGGGGTGCTTTGGAGCTGGCATTGGGTGCACAGAGGTGGCAATAGTGGATGACGAAGGCAAGCCAATTACGATCGAAGGCGAGGAGGGAGAAGTAGGTGGCAAGGTGTCGGGGTTAGAGCTGCTAGGGGAAGGTGATGGAGATGGCGGTAGCGCTGGTGTGGGTTTCGTCGAAGAAGAAGAAGAAGAAAGAAGAAGATGAAGAAGATGAAAGGGGGGGGGCTATGTATTAGTGCGTGTGTGTATATATATATATATATATATATATATATATATATATATATATATATATATATATATGAGAGAGAGAGAGAGAGAAAGTAAGAGAGAGAGTGACTGGGAAAGAGAGAGACAGTGAATTATACGTAGGTGTAGGAATGTATTTTTAGGGGTGAAAGAATGTTGCACAGTGAGAAGATGAGTGTGTTTTAGGGTAGAGTATAGTGAGATTAGGAGAGTAGGATAGGTTGATAGGCCACGGGAGAAAATTGTAGAGTGAGAAGTGAGGAAAAGTATATAGGGAGTAGGTTAGGATTTTAGTTTGACGTGGAATTAAATGAGATTGGGGTTACGGAGAGAATTAGGATTAAGGGATTAGGATTAAGGGACAACTTAGATTTAAAATAACTTACAACCTAAAAATCGGATTGAGAAACCGCAAGATAATCTGGATTCTAGACTCGATGGGATACGATTTTCATGTATAAAGTTTCTCAATTTTAATGAAAGGAACTAGGTCGAATTCTCAGTGCAAGGTCAAGAAATTTAGAGAAAGCAAAGTTGAATATTCGATAATACGATAAATCGACGGTCTTATACTGAATCAAAAACACAGCATGATAAGGAGACTGAATCAATTAAATCGAAAATTTTTGAATGGATCAGAAAATATTTGGGTTAGGTTCAAATAAGAGATCAAAATAAATTGAAAGAACAAAAACATAAGCATTTATTTATTTATAATGTACAAAATACATGTTTAATACATGCGCAGGGCAAAATTGTCAAAATTCAATTTTGCGGGGTGTTACACTCTTCGCCTGAACTTCTCAACCTCTAACAACGAGGCGGAATATGAGGCTATGATCGCAGGGCTGACCCTAGTGCACAAGGCTGGGCCAGGAAAATTAGGGCCTTTAGCGACTTCCAGCTCGTGGTCAACCAGATCACCAGGGAGTACGAGGCTCATGACGATCGGATGGTCCGATACTTGGCGGTAGTCTAGCAGCCTTTGACATCCTTTGATTTCTCCTCGGTAGAACGGATCCCCAGGAGCAAAATGCCCAGGCTGATTTCTTGTCAAAACTCACCTCATCATCCGTCGAAGGCCTCAACCGCACCATCCTAATCAAAGTCCTCCTCAAGCCCAGCATCGACCTCCCCGAAGCCTTCTACCTCACCACCGAACCTCAATCAGAAAACTGGACGACTCCCATCCGGGAGTTCCTAGCGGAGGGCGAGCTTCCTCAAGATCGGGTCGAGGCAAGAAGGACTAGGGTCCGTTTAGAAAGGTTCATCATAATCAACGAGACATTTTTCAAGCGATCGTACACAACAACGGACGGCAGACCCTACCTTCGCTGCCTGGCCCCCGATGAGGCCAAGTACACTCTAAAGGAACTGCATGAAGGAATCAGGGGGTGTCACATGAGGAGCAGGTCACTCGCCAGAAAAGCCCTAAACCACGGGTACTACTGGCTGACCATGTTACAAGACGCCCAGAACCTCGTTAAAAGGTGCAGCCCTTGCCAAAGATTCTCCTCAGTGAAAAGGCTTCCACAAGCCAACCTCCGCTTCCTAGCCAGTCCGACCCCCTTTGCTATGTGGGGAGATGGACCTGGTCGGCCCCTTTCCAAAAGCGATGGGCCAAAGGAAGTTCCTGGTGGTGGCCATTGACTACTTCACCAAATGGATCGAGGCAGAGCCCTTGGCCACGATCGCAACAAGAATTTTTCTGGAAGCACATCATCTGTTGGTTCAGGATCCCGCAGGTATTCATCACAGACAACGGGACCCAATTTGCAGGCAAGAACTTTCGGATGTTCCGCGAAGACCTCAGTGTCCAGCAGCGCTTCTCATCAATATGTCATCCTCATCAAACGACCTAGCCGAAAATACGAATTGTCAAATCCTTGACGGCCTCAAGAAGCAGTTGGATAATTCATCCAAGGGGTTGTGGGTCGATGAGTTGCCGAGCATACTCTGGGCGCACCGGACGATGAAGAGAATCCCCACGGGCGAGTCACTGTTCAACCTAACCTACGGCACAGAGGCAGTTATCCCCTTGGAGGTCGGGCTCCCTTCACCCAGGATCATGGCCTTCGACGAGGAGAACAACTCCAACTTGAATCTAATCGACGATGTCAGGGAAAAATCTGCAGTCAAAAGAAGCATATACCAACAACGGATCAAGAGGTTTTATAACAAGAAGGTCCGGCCCACCAACATCAAGCTGGGTGACCTCGTGCTCAGAAAGCTAGCGATATCCGACCCCAACAGAAAGAGAAAGTTGGCCCCTAATTGGGAGGGCCCATATAAGGTCTCCGAAGTGGTACGCCCCGATACGTACCGACTCATAGACCAAGGGGGTAGGATAGTGAAAAGGCCCTGGAATGCGGAACACCTCATCAAGTTCCTCGAAGGGGAGGACTAGACTCCTCTTGTAACCAAGATTATGTAACCGACCCCCTGTTGTCGGCACTACGTGCCTTTTTTTGTTTTTAATGTAAATAATAAAGTGTAAACCTTGGCATTTCAATTATTATTTTTATTCTTGTATGACTTTCCGTGCATTCGCCACATCCTAGCTTTTTTACAAGCAGGGTCCTCTACATTCGGCATTGACCTCGAGCAACGCCCTAATTTTCTCAAACTGTATGGGCTAGGCACTCGACAATGACCTCGAGCCACACCCTAGCTTTTCTACAAGCAGGGGGGCTCAACATTTGGCAGTAACCTTGAGCCACACCCTAGCTTTTCTACAACCAGGGGGGCTCGACATTCGGCATTGACCTCGAACAATGCCCCAGCTTTCTCAAGCTGTATGGGCTAGGTGCTCGATAATGACCTTGAGCCACACCCTATCTTTTTTACAAGCAGGGGGGCTCGACATTCGGCAATAACCTTGAGCCACACCCTAGCTTTTCTACAAGTACGAGGGCTCGACATTCGGCATTGACCTCGAGCAATACCCTATCTTTTTCAAACTGTATGGGCTAAGCACTTGGCAATGATCTCGAGCCACACCCTAGCTTCTCTACAAGCATGGGGCTCGACATTCGACATTAACCTCGAGCAATTCCCTAGCTTTCTCAAGCTGCATGGGCACGACATTCGGCATTGACCTCAAGTAATGCCCTAGCTTTCTCAAGCTGTACGGACTAGGCGCTTGGCAATGACCTCGAGCCATACCCTAGCTTTTCCACAAGCATGGAGGCTCAACATTTGGCTTACGCTGCAGGTGGCATTTTTAGTTTTCTTACAAGTCGGAAGGACGGAAAAATCATATTTCATTCATTATAACGCCTTGAATGGCCACAGTACAATAGAGATTATTACAATAGTTCTTTTTACCCCCCAACCAAAGTGTTTCTTGTGGGGCTTTTTTGGCTATCACGGACCATCTCGAGCCCTACCGAGTGGGTCCGTCCTCCAGTGTGCTCGTTCGGCACCACCGGCATTGCTAGTGTAGACGTTCCGACAACGGAGCTTTGCGCATCAGCAGGCCTCACCATTTTTAGATAGAGGGTCAGTGAGGAACCCAAGACAGAGGGGCCTTCTCCCCCAAAAGGGACGAACCGAGATCTGCCTGTGCCAAGCATGACTTTCAACCTCTGAATCTCCACCTCCTTCTCTACCACGACCTCACGAAGAACGGACTCAGAGGTCGGTCGCCTGGTGGAGGCGTCAGACATTGACCAGTTCGTCTCGGCACTCCCCCAGACTCGGTCGGTTATAGTCTTCTTCAGGCACGCCCCCTCTAAATTGAGCTCCTTGGACTTATTCATAAAATAGCTTACCGCGGGTTCTTGATCGCGGGCCTGTTTGCGATAGCAGATCAAGACACTCTCCTTGGACTCTAGCCTGTTCTGAAGTCACCGGACCTCGGCAGAACTGAGGTCGGCTCCTAGGGTCTCGTCTATCTAACAAAAAGGAGAGGAAACAAGAATTCACTTCAAGCTTACTAAAAATGTGCAAGTCATAGCAGGTCGGCCAAAAACACGATTATATTAATTTCAAAAATTAGTTGCAAAAAGCGGTGGCCAGTCCGCGCTCGGCAAATACAAAAAGAAAAAGGAAATGTAAAAAACTACTTCTGAGGGGGGATCTGCACCTCTTCGTCGGTTGTTGCCCCCTGCCTCTCTCTCTACATTCGGGTCCCTCGGTGCCTCGGCGCCCTTGCCCCCAGGGAAAAGTGGAAGCACGAGGGGCTCCCATCCGTAATAGAGGTGGTCGATTTTGGCCTGGGGGTAAAGGAGTAGAAGGTGCTCCTTTGCCCGATCATATGCCTCATCTTGGGCATTCATCACCTCCTCCGATGCCACCATCTGTAGCTCCTCGTACTCCGCAGCCGCCTTCCCCCGAACCTCCGCCAAGGCACAAAGGTGTTGGTCCTGTTGAAAGGCAGGGTCGGCTTGAAGGGCTTGCGCCGCCCCTTTAGCTGCCATTAGCTCGACCTTCAAGTCCTTCACTTCACGAAGGTACCGATCGGCATTCTGCTTCTCGGCATTGACCTCCTTCTCGAAGCACCTTTTCAGCTGTGCCCCGGTCATCGACGTCTGGTTGAAAATAGACAAGAATCAGGAAAGAGTGCCAAGTATAAAAAGTTAAACAAACAGCATACCAACACTTACCACCACTTGGACTTGAGCCCACTTCATGTAGGCCGTCTCCACCGTCTCGGTCGCCAGAATGGACCGATCACAGGCTGTAGCGAGGTTATCTACAACCTCGATCGAGATCGGGCCCTCTGCTAGTGAGTCGTCCTCCTTGACCGCACAGTCCGGGGCGAACGGCCTTAGCCCACTCTTGCCCACCATCTGCTGGGATCGGGGCGCAAGACGAGGGTCCCCGCCTTCAAGACCTCAGCAACCTTACTGTTCTTGGAGCTCGGCACCAACTCGGATGCGTCTCTAACCGAGGGGGACTTCTTTGAATTCTTATGGGGCCGCTCCGAGGGGCCCTCAGAGCCCCCCTGGGCAGACCCCGCCTTCGGTGCTGCCTTCTTGGCCCTCCTCTTCTGGGCCAGAGCAAGCAGGGTTTTCCTTGTGTCGAGCTTTGACTGATCCATCTCCGCAGAGAGAAAAAGGAAGAATGTTAACACGAAAGCAGAAAATTAAACAAAAATGAAACAACAATATACAAAGTTCGGCTGGGCTCAGTCCGACTCGGGCTAAGTGCAACTCTGTCACGTTCGGCCAATCGATGTTGTGCCCCTCGACAATTCTATCAACGTCAACCCACTCTGCCTCAGTCAAGTCCCTCTGCCTCGGGGGTTTATGATTCGGCTTGTAGAAATTCCAAACCGTAGGAATTTCCCAAGGTACCTCGCTTCCGTCCACAAAAAACTTGGCCTTCCACCCCTTTATGGAATCCGGATGCTCGTGCACCACTATCTTGTGGGGGCGAGGCGAGATGTAGAAGATGCCCTCCTGATCTCCGAGTGAGCTCACCCCTAAGACTGCCCAGAAATATTTCAGCTTTAGAGGCACCTTCTTCTTCTCACACTTCAGAATGAAGCAGACTAACTGCTTCCACGAATTGGGGCCATACAGCATCAAACATAGCTCCCCGCACCTCAGCACCCTTTTGATGAACGAGTGCAGCGGCAGCCTCAGTCCCGAGACGAAGGCATCCTCAGGAAACGTACAGAAGTCGGGGGCCAACTCGGTGGTAAGGCGGAGACTAGGGCTCGGGATCATCAACTCGTACTCCCGCCCAATGAAGTAGCTGGCCCTTATCACGGGCAGATAGTCGGCCTTCAGGACACATTGAACCTTGTCCATCCGTACTGGGTCCGGCCCTGCGAAGACACCTCCATGCCAAATTGAACCAAGTTTTCGACGTTGTTAGGATACATCTTGATCAGCTGCAGGTTCTTGTAGTAGGGGACGTCGAGCCCATGCATTGGCTCAAACTCGTCTGGTGTCCTCGGACTATCCAGCAGGCGCCACTTCCTCTTCTTCTTCCGAATGCGAGGAGCCTTCGGCAGAGACGGTGTCGCCAAAGACGGGAGAGAGGGGGAGAGTCTCTCTTTCCTCGCTCCCTTCCTCATCCGCCTCTCCCTCAGCTCCTCCCTCACGGCCTCCCTGCTCCACCACTCCTTCATCAACCTCCTCGCCTAATACCTCAACCTCTCCAGTGGAAGCTAACTCTACCACTTCCGGCTTGCGGCTTTGGAGTGGCACCACGTTGAAAACTTGGTCATCTAAATCCCAGGATGTGGAGTCCGACTGACGATCCCCCTTAGAAACTTGGTCATCCAGATCCGAGGACGTGGAGACTGACTAACGATCCCCTTCAGCCTGATCAGAAGAACTCGCTTTGGAACCAGACTGAGAGCGCGACATAACAAAAAACACTAACCTGTATTTTGTGAACGGAGAGATCAACGAAAAAGTCGTCGTCGGTGGGTAGAGAGAGAAGCTCCTTTTTTTAAGAAAGAGAAAGCAAAGTGAAAAAATGGGGAGGGGAGTGGAGGATTTATAGAATGACTAATGATGCCTCGAATTCTGCATTGAAATCATGACCGTTCAATCTTCATCATCAAAATCTAACAGCTGATAAGAATTCGATACCTCGAATTCCACCCCCGTCATGTCAGCATCACATACAATGCCCTGGCTTTCACAGCAAGTAGGGAGGCTCGATGCTCAGCAATGATCCCGAGCCACCCCCTAGCTTTCACAACAAGTAGGGGGGCTCGACGCTCAGCAGTGACCTCGATCCACCCCCTAGCTTTCACAACAAGCGGGGTGGGCTCGATGCTCGACAGTGACCTCGAGCTACCCCCTAGCTTTTCCACAAGCAGGGTGGGCTCAATGCTCGGCAGTGATCTCGAGCCACCCCCTAGCTTTCACAGCAAGCAGGGTGGGCTCGATGCTTGGCAGTGACTTCGAGCCACCCCTAGCTTTCACAGCAAGTAGGGGGCTCGACGCTCGGCAGTGACCTCGAGCCACACCCTAGCTTTCCCACAAGCAGGGTGGGATCAATGCTCGGCAGTGACCTCGAGCCACGCCCTAGCTTTCTGGCAAGATGGGGGGCTCGACGCTCGATAGTGACCTCAAGCTATGCCCTAGCTTTTACAGCAAGTAGGGTAGGCTCAACGCTCGGTAGTGACCTTGAGCCACACCCTAGCTTTCTCGTAAGCTGGGGGGCTCAATGCTCGACAGTGACCTCGAGCCATGCCCTAGCTTTCACAGCAAGCAAGGTGGGCTCGACGCACGACAGTAACCTTAAGCCACCTCCTAGCTTTCACAGCAAGTAGGATGGGCTTGACGCTTGGCAGTGACCTCAAGCCACCCCCTAGCTTTCACAGAAGGCAGGTGGGCTCGATGCTCGATAGTGACCTCGAGCCACCCCCTAGCTTTCACAGCAAGCAGGGTGGCCTCGACGCTCGGCAGTAATCTCGAGCCACCCCCTAGCTTTCATAGCAAGTAGGGGGCTCGACGCTCGGCAGTGACCTCGAGCCATCCCCTAGTTTTCACAGCAAGTAGGGGGTCCCGACGCTTAGCAGTGACCTCAAGCCACTCCCTAGCTTTCACAGCAAGTAGGGGGCTCGACGCTCGGCGGTGACCTCAAGCCACACCCTAGCTTTTCCACAAGCAGGGTGGGCTCGATGCTCGGCAATGACCTCGAGCCACCCCCTAGCTTTCACAATAGTAGGGTTGTAATACCCCGCAAAATAGCATATGACTATTTTGCATTATAATCTGTGCACGGTTGAGAATTGCACGCGATTATGTATTTTTCTAAT
The DNA here is from genome assembly GCA_017893485.1 of Hemerocallis citrina. Lineage (NCBI taxonomy): Eukaryota > Viridiplantae > Streptophyta > Magnoliopsida > Asparagales > Asphodelaceae > Hemerocallis > Hemerocallis citrina. Next base: position 242,265,227 of record CM030360.1, on the reverse strand, counting down.
AACAAATGATTTTAATTGAGAAATTTGAGATATATTAGTTATTATGAACCCGATGAGGTATATTCGGAATATCTTCTCAATTAAATCATGTGTATTGTTCCGATTGTTCTAACGAGGCAATTATTGGGGCAAATAGTATTTTTACAATATATATATATATATATATATTGACTGAATCATATATAATATATATGTATGGATACTTGTATACATTTTACATGTATATGTGTATGTATATATTTATATGTATATATATTTGTATGTGTACATATGTGATTGAATTGTATTGAAGTGGATTGTACATATACATACATATGTATAATTAGAGTATATGTATGTATATATATGTACTATTGTAGGCATGTGTAAGAGGCTCACACGAAACTAAATAAAAATCCCCCACTCTATTTTCCTTCCCCATTTCCTTCTCCTCATTCTCCACCGACCTTTCCTCCTCCCCAACCTCAAGCCACCGAAACCCAAAATCTCCATGGCCGAAATCCAAATCCCCAACTCCATCTCAATTTTTCACCCAAAAATCTTCACCTCCATCTTTTTCTACTTCTTCTACTCTCCATCCTCTTCTACTACCTTCTTCATGTTATGAGAAAAGAAAGAGAGAAGAGGGTTTTCGAATTGATTATGGGTTCTTGGAGTTGTGGAGAAGAAGAAATTGAGAGGAGGAGCAAGATTGGAGCAAGGGAAGCCATGGTCCTTCAATCATCATTTGGGTGGGTGTTTTCTAAACTCCTTCTTATTAAATTTGTGTTTATTTAAATTGTGCAATTAAGGTTCTTGTTTGAATGCTTGTTAGTAGTAGATATGGAGTAGAAATGGTTGTGCTTGAAATTTTTGGCTTGAATGGGAAGTTGTGGTAGAATTGCAATTTTGAGCTTAAGAACTTAGTTATGTTTGGAAATTTGTAACTTTGTGATGCATTAGAATTTTGATTCCAAATTTTAAGCGGTTGATCTTGAATATGTATAGAGCAAGCTTGAATTATTTCAGTTTTTTCGAATTTTATTTGGGGGGTTTACGAAATTCATTTCCAAAACATCGAGTTAAGGAAATTTTGTAGTTTTGGGTTAGCAGCGAGTCGAATTCAAAAATTTGTAACTCAATATCTATAAGGAATTTTGAGTCAGAACCTAAAAGGAAAAGTTAGATGTATGTGTTAACAAAATGTATTCAAAACTTTAGAATATTTGGAATTTATTTTCTATTTGTAACATAATTGTTTGCTCGACTGGTTGAGGGGGAAAACTGCAGCTAAGTAGATGGAAGTGTGAACTTTGAAAAATTGTATCTCTCAATTGGTATGGAATTTTGTGATGAAATTTGGGCTGTGGCATCTTGTATATGTCTACTATTCGTGTACCAAATTTTAGAATTTTTGAAGAAAATTTAATACCCTATTTGATCGTTACAAAATAGCGCAGCATGAAGGAGAGCTGCTGTCTCTTGTTGTGATGGCTGATTTTTTATCCATGTTCAAAATTGCATAACTCCTAGGATATTTTGAGTTAAGAGCTAAAATTTTGGGGTATTTCTCTTGTATATGTCTAGTTATTGAATCTAAAATTTTCTAAGCATTGGACTTGTGGTTGAACCGATATTGATTTTTAAGTACGGTATGTCAGTAAATTCGCGTAATTTTGGAATTGTGTGATGAGAATTCGGAAGAATGATCAACCAGAGAGTTGTAGTAGGAAGTCGTAGCTTTCCAAAACATTTGCAATCATGCAATTCCAGTTTGTGTAGCAAAAGATGTGATTTTTTTAGATGGGGGCAGAACCAGTCGTACTCGAAGAATTTGGTTTTTGTAGAAAAACTCATTTCCTGTGTGTATGCTAATAGAGATTGAAGTTTTTGAGCACTTTAATGGATGAATCTGTGGATGTGTCCAACTAGAAAGTTATAGTAGACACTCCAATCTTTCCATAGATTCTGGAATCGAGTAATTCTGATGAGTGATCAAATTTTTATGCTATTGGAAAAGTGCAGCAAGTGCAGGAAGGAACGTACAGCTGAGAGTGTATTGGGTTTTTATAGTATCAAGATGATTGAATTTGAGAAAATGGTTAACTAGATATTGGTAGTATGTGGTCTTAGCTTTCCATAATGGGTGATATCAAGTAATTCCGAATTATATCTTGGAAGATATGGGTGTTGCAAGTTCGGCAACCTGTTGTCTTGATCGACTTCAAACATTATCAACTCGGGGGACTTGAGTTCCATGGCAAATTTGAGGATATTGTCTACGAGGGAATTGCAGTAGAGTCTCCTACCCTTCTAGAAAACCAATTTTTGTTGGATTTCGATAAATGCAGCTTTAGTCGCCACAACAGCTTATGATTGAAGGATTGATAAGGAATTTCTCTGCATGACGCAGTAGGGTGACCTTGAGCTATTGAATTTAAGATGTTTTAAGCACTTCATGGAACTTAGATAAGTTTCCTGTGCTTAGCCCTCATGATAGACATGAGTGAGTTGAGAGTATGGTTATATGGTCGATCTTGTGATCTGGTGTCTTGATGCCAGAGTCTGTCAATGGTCAGAGGATTGGTGTTTGTGTATGTTACCTTCATCCAAAACTTCTATGTATCTTTTGGGCGCTGTTGGACTACTCGCTGAGAGTCACGGGTCGGGGTTATGTGTAACACTCCGTAAAATTGGAAATGATAATTTTGCCCTCGTGTGTTATGCACGTGTATTTGTACCGTTACTAGTAATATTTGTTACGTGGTTTCATTACGCATTTTGATTTCCGACCATCTATGCATTTCCCTTATTTTGATTAAAATAATATTTGCACGTATGATGCACGTACTGATTTCTCCATCTTTATTCTTATTCTTATTTATCTATTTTTAGCATGCATAAAGTTTTAATTAGACTTCTTTTAACCCATGGACCTAAAAATAAATTCTAGCCCAATAGACTAATTTATTAGTTGATTAGAAACAGAGCCCATTAGATTAATTAACTAGTTGATTAAAAATGAAAGCCCATAATTCAAGCCGACTAATTATAACCCAAATTTAAGTTGACACGGGACAAGTTACAAACTTTTAGTATACAATTTAGAGCTATACAAATTGCATTAAGATTTGTGAGTGTGCATGTGCATATGCACAAGTGTAGGCTTGGCCGGGTTGCAAAGGAGGGGGAGGGGGCCCATGGTGTAAGTAAAGCAGCAAAGATGCTGTTCTGATTTCGGTCAACAATGGTTGACGTGGCAAAGACCATAGGGCCCACCCGGGATTTAGAAGAGAAAGCACTAAGTGCTAGTATTGGTTTGGTTTGACTGGGGGGACCACGGTAAGAAGAAGCATCAGAAGATGTTGCTTCTTGATGATGTGGGGGAGATGGAGAGTTGAGAGTTAAGGTTTTAAAGCGATGGAGAGTTTTAGGAGTTAGAGTTTTGAAGAGGTGGGGAGATGAGAGGTTAGGGGTTTTTGAAAGTTAAGAAAGTGAAAAGGTGAGAATTAAAATGAGAAATTATTAGGGTAAAATTATGCAAATTGAACCCTAGCCTAGACCCATAAATAGCACCCTATTTCTCCTCATTCTTCACACCAAAAGCAAGTCAAGAATTAAGAGAAAGAAAGAAAAAGAAAGAGAAGTAGTGTGTTCTTGTGTTTGGAGGCTTTTAGTAGGAGGAGAAGAGTTAAGAGTCCTTGGAGCTAGAAGTGGTGTTATTTTCTTTCATTGTTCAAGCTTCAAAAGGTGGGTGTTGTTTTACTTTCTAATTTTAGAATGTGCATGCTAATGAAAGTAAATGAGTAGTTTTGAGGTGATAAAATAGAATAAACTATATTATGGATATGGTGAGATTAATGGTGAATCATGTTTTGTTTGATGAATTAACATTATATCATGTAGTAGTTAATGAGAAAAGAAGTAATCAATCATTTTGCCATTTCACTAATAATCATGAACAAAGAAATTGTTGGTTGTATGAATAATGGTTGGAGATTTTCTTCTTTTGATGAGCAAATGAATATATCATTTTTTGTAAAATTAGTACTATTGAATTTGGTAGACAAGACATAGAATTGTGCTACTTGGAAAAATTGAAATTTCATGTTTATTAGTGAAAAATGAACTATTTGGGAACTATTTTATTTCTTTAAAATATGATTTATAGAACCTATAATTTACTGTTGAACAGTAAACTCAGAATCTTATGAACAAAATTCAATCTAGCAAAGGATTAGAACAAATGGAGAAATCAAGTTTTATGAAATAAAGAGATCACAGAAAGTTGAAACAAAAGCATATGAATAGATTTTATATTGATGGGTGCAGTTGGCCTAGTGGTCTGGCGTTGGAAGGTAGGTCGCGGGTTCGAAACTGGCGATCCACAACTTTTTTTTAATATTTTGTTTTAATTAAATTACAGCCCGAGAATTTAGTATAAAGGAAATTCGGTGAGAAGTTTAAACATCAAGTCCAAATGGACTTAATGGTGTAAGGGGGTGGACTCGGGCGCTGACTATACCCTCACGTGTTTGAAACCCAGAGAGCCCTTCTTTTTTTTTTTTGGTTTATAAATGTTTTCTATAAGTTCTAATGCAACTATAAAATTGAGGAAAATCTTATTATTTCTATAAAAAGGTTTAGAACTTACTAAAAGTAGTTTCAGAATTTTCCGTATAAAAATTAATAGTTTAAAATGGAAAATTTGAGATAAAAAGTAAGGATTGAAGATTTATTAATAAGAAAGGTATGATTTTTTTTAGAATAAAAGGAATATATTGTGTGAATTATTTTTACTCTTGAAGAAATTGTATTTGATTGTTTTGAGGATGTTTCATAAATTTAAAATTGTAAATGGGATTATGATTGTTGTGATTCATGAATGAACTATGAACAAATAAGAGAACCATGAATAATGCTTAATGAGACATGCAACAAATTATGGATAAGTTAGAGACATGAGTATAACAAGTTTAAGACATTTATTTTTAAGGGTATGTGTACCCGTAATTCTTGTGCAATGAATTGTTGAGTTTTGGAGTTAGTAAAACCTCGTTACCAGCAATGTTGAAATGAGAAGAATTGAGATATGGAATTTGTGATTAAGATCGGTAAGAGGTAAGACTAATTCTAGGCTTGGAAATTTATTCATGTCTTGGCTAAATAATTAGGTACATAAGTGAAGATGTAGTAAACCTGAGCAAACGTAAGTGGGTTGCTCTATATAGTCGGCGGTGGATCTCCGTGGCTATAGACCCAGTTGGTGGACTGTGGTTGCTCTATGGGAGACGAGCTTTTATTTTTAAATCCGGGATTATGAGGACGAGTCAGCGATGGATTCCAGGATCTTGAGTAATCGGGCGGATAGTTTTTGTTTTGTCGTACTCCAATAGCCAGAGAGGCTGGAGGCTGGGGCTAGAGGGTCACTTGCGGGATGATTCGCACGAAATAATAGCCAGACAGGCTAGGATCTGTTATAATTGCCAGAGAGGCTAGTCAGAGAGGCTGAGATCCATATCCGTGGAATGATCTAAACCTTGTTTTATTACTGGGTAGTTTCATGGCAAGGGATCGAATCTTTATTGTGGAGTACGTAGGCGCTTACCCTCGGACCTATGTAGTATGGGATGCATAGAATCCGAACAAGTGTGCATTAGTGTCATCCTAGAATAAAATGTGTGCATTAGGCATTAAGGCATGATATACACTTATATGTTTAGCGTAGTCACAATTTAACACTTTATTCATTCAACTATTGTGATTTTTTGTTAAAGTAATGAGATCGTTATACTGTCTACGGCATAGAGAGGATAGCCGTGTATAATATTTCGTCGGTTGTAATCAACTGACGTACCCACAGTCTTACATGCCGGTAATGGAAGTTCATGAAGCAATAAAATGGATATGCTAATACTATTCTGTTTAAAGATGTTGTATTTATTTCATTGTAATCTTTTATTATTCCGTTGTGTAAACAAAGTATACTGTAACTCTGATATATTATTGAAAAAGTTTTAAATTTCCTTGTAAAATTGTACGAAGTGAAGTAAAGATCCGGTGGAATATCAAATTCGATCTTATTTGGAATTCGAAGCGTTACATTATGGTCGATGACCTGTGAAGGTATTGGGAACCGGTGAGTGTGATTCCCGTGATTATTATTATTTTGACAGACCAGTCAGGCTCGACATTGTTGATCAACACCGTGTATGACTTTTGAAAGTGCTGGACAGATCTAGCCACCTTTAGAAGTGGTCCCTTTGCATGTGTATGACTTGTCCTAAACTCTCAAGTGTTGAATTGAGAGTTAGGGGGTATTTCTATATACTAATACTTGTTATTTTGGTGTCTTAGGTTGTTAAGACACGAGTAGTGACTTGAACAACATTTGAGTCGTCAAACTTGTCTAAGTTAGTTGCCTACACTTATCAACCATTAGGCCAACGTGGGGACTTCCACCTTAACGATTGAAAGTGACTAACTCGGCCGCCGACGAAATCATGGGAGATGATCACGGGCCGTGTTTGAGGTCGAGACTATATGGGAGAAGTGGCGAGCAAGTGATCGCGTCACCGGAGCCACAGGTTGATATACAGGAACGAGGGTTTCTAGTAGGGAAACCGCTTGAGACTAGGCATAACTTAGACTAGGGATCAGTTGGTGACCATGCCCTTGTAACATGTCCGGTAGACTTAACGTCAGTTTGATTTTGCCGTCGCCTATAAACTGCATTAGTTTCTAGCGACTAGTAGTCGGGTGTTGTACTCTCCTGTTATTAGGGATACGTGCTGCGGGGCGTATCTTGTACTGTTGATTCCTGAAGTACCATGGTAAGAACGGGATGGGACTTCCTGGTGGATAGGGGGAATTAGAATTTCGAGGCCATCAAGTTCTATGCTGGTGGACACGAACGGGTCACATGGGCTGCGGTCCTGTGAATCTTTGGCACCATAGGTATACTGTGGTGTATCTTTAAGTTCGTCACGGCTTTTGAGTGGGGTCCGAGAGTCGGGCACTAGTGGCAAACCGAGACATCGCTAAGTGACTGCAAAAATGGATGTGACCGATTATTCTGTAACCTCATCAACCACGATCTATCTATCAGGAACAGGACGAATACAAGAGTATGATGCATGGCGAGGGTTCAAAATCCTGAACTTGGAGACAACGGCTTGATTTGGAAAGTATATAGTATGGGATGCATACATTTCCAAAGTCTCGCTTGCATTTAGTTTAAGTACATCCTGACTTGTGCATTAGATTACTAGGGCTTATCGTACATGGACACTGTCACACCCCGCTTCCCAAAAGTACAGAATATAAGCACGTAATATTGGCCCAGCGAATGATTTTCATCATCCATAAGCTGTTCATGAATCTTTACAACATCTCACAAAATAATCAGAGTCAGAAGCAAAGAGTCAACCACACATGCATAATTGAATCAATATACCAACAAAATACTTGAAATCAAAATATATTAACCTCATATAATCATGATCTGAATAGGTCAAATATCATGGGTCATACTGCCCAAACACAAAGTATCCAAGTAACAGATACATTGTTCAAAATGAGCAACAGGAAATAAATGAAGATAGCAAAAGCTCCAGCCAACTAGAACTTTAGATTACATACTTCATGGGCAGCTGATCACCAAAATCTACAATTAATAACTGCAGGAGAAGGAAAGAGAAAACAAGTACCCGTCAATTGCTAGTTATGGGCCACTTATAATGTAGGATACAAATACATGGAATAGATAAATCTAAGTAACAAGCATAGCATGGTATAAGTGTGTCAACAGAAATGTAATATGTAAAATGAATCAAGCAAATAGAATCAAGCACCATGGTATACAAACAGGTATAGGTAACATGTATCAAGTGTCAAGATAATAGGTAAACAGGTAAACATGTATCATGTAACAGGTAAATAGGAACAGGTAATCATGTAACAGGATAATCAGGTATCAGGTGATCAGGAGCAAGTAATCAGGAAAACGGGTAATCAAGAAACAAGTACAGGAAATCAGATTATGTCATGTTAAGTCTTGTATTATTACTATCTATGTAGCACTTCATGCGCCCCCAAAAACATAACACATGGTTGCTACAACAAACAGTTTCACTTTAGATTTTGTAGGGGATCATATAGGGCCGTGTACTCAGGGTTCAGACAGATATCAGATAACAGATCATACAAATAGAACCTAGTGGTTCTCTTCATCTCTATACCTTCCTATAAGAAGTAATGTAGACAGGGTTAGATAACAGATCCAAACAGACAAATAGAACTTAGTGGTTCTCTTCTTCCTTACACCTTCCTATAGGAAGTAATGTAGACAGGGTCAGATAACAGATAACAGATAATCATATGGAAAACACGGGCCCCCTTCTAAATACACATTTTTATGCTTTCCCACTACTAGATCTTTTCCATAAACCTCGGCTTGATCATTTTATTATTAGTAGTAGACAAACGTGCATGTGTAGAAAAGAGAGTGATAATAGCATGGTATAAACATGTAACAAGTTCAGGATGATAGATAAATAGGTACAGATGATATACAGTTCATAAAGGAATAGAATCATGCAAATGTTAATTCAGGACAGCAAGACAGTGTTGTACTAAAACAGTGAATCATGTTGCTACAGAAATGCAAATATGGATCTGTCAAAGAATCTGGAAAATGGACTCCCAAACGAATCCGGCGAATATAAATAAGTCCCATAGTAATTTACAAAATCATAACTCAAAACTGATTTGAATCCAGAAAACATGTTCAGTCAGAAATTAGTAAAACAAAATCTCAGTCAGAAAAACAGCATCAAAACCTCTCAAATAAATCCAGAAAAAATGTGGGGTATTTTCCTATATGTCTATAATCAAAATATCAAGTTTCATAATATTTCAGTAAAATTAGTTCAGTCATCAAAAATAAGAAAACATGAAGAAACGATAGTTTGGCAAATCTGGAATTCCCAACACTGCTGTACGAAAACTGAAATATCTCGAAAGCGGTGAAACAAAATCTAAATCAGCCAAGGGGAGATGAAAATAGAAAAAATATATTAACTTTCATATTGCACAAATATTTTTCATACAGTAAAAGGAATCAGGGTAAAAATATGATTCTTTACAGAATAGCGAGCAAAATACAGCAAGTATAACTTTCATAAATAAGCATGAAACGGCGTATAAAACTCATCAATAAAATCCACCAAAATTCTGGGTAATCCCTAAATAGATATAGAAATACTTACCAAAGTTTCAGATCAAAATAATATGTGTAGAACAAGTATCAAAATAATTTAGTCATCAAAATCATTAAGAACAAAATCTGGAATTGATCTACACCTCTGTAGTAAAACAGTCATATCTCACACATACGAAAATGAAATCAAGCAAGGTCAGAGGGGTTAGAAAGAAGACGAATTCCTCTAAAACTCATGTTTTATACTGAAGTTATGATTCTGACCTTAATGTGGTCTAAATTACTGATCAAGACAGAATATTGGCAAAACACAGAATTTCCTCAAAAACCAAAATCAACATAGATTCAACAAAATTTGATCCAAACACACTCAAACATGAAATCGAGTCTACCAAGTGTCCAAACAATATGAAATAGGGTATAATAAATGTCCACAACAAGTATATCACATGGATCCAACAAACGCACAAATTCTCATAATTGGTTCACATAAACATCATATCAAGAACGGGCAAAACCTAGGTTGTTTCATGTAAAAATTTTATGTCGTGAGGCAGCTATGGTCAAAACACTATAGAGACAAAACCCATCAAATTAACACACACGAGTTGTCTCTAGAACCCGACTACACTACAAGCGGTATTTTTGACTTGTATCATACAAAGGAATTTGAGTACAGGTTACTTGCCTAAGAGACGACGAAAAAACGAAGCAAGAACAAGAATAACGGGAACAGATCTCGGGGCACGAACACAACCGAACGAACGGATCACGAACCAAACACGAACACAACCCAACGAACGGATCACGAACCAAACATGAACACAACCCAACGAACGGATCACGATAACGATCAAGACCAAGATGATCAAACAACGATCGGGCGGATTGGTACGGATGAGATCAAGATCAAGATGATGGTCATGATCACGTTGATCAAGGGAGATCCGACGGTCGAGATCAAGTATCTTGATGATGATGATGATGATCGAATCAAATCGACGACCGGACGGTCCAAAGTCAAAGAAATCAAGAACTCCAAGATGATGATGATCATGATGTTGATCAACGGCCCACGATCAAGGAAGATCAAAACAGAGTATAGGGGGGAGATGCTCTGCGACACTGTAGGGTGAGCACCGGCGGCCAGGGGGAGCGATGGTGAGGGCTGGCTACACTACGGGGGCTAGGGGAAGGCACTGCGAGGTGCACAGCGGGGATGGCAACAGAGGGTGCAACTGGCTGTTCTGGTCGACTTTGCTTTGGCATTGAGGTGGCGCAATGTAGGAAGGCGAGGGATCGCCGTTGACAGCACATAGAGGCTGTGTCGTAGCTGGGCTGAGCGACAGGGGACGAGCATTGTAGGGCGACAAGAGGAGTCCGGTCAATGGGAGGAGCCCGATGGGTTAATAGGAAGAGGATGGACGGAGACAGGGCACTGCGGGATGGGGGAGAGACGAGCGGGAAGAAGGGTTTAGGAGACGAGGGAGAGAAAGGGTGAAGAAGACGGCTGAAGGTGAATAGGCTGTATAGTTAGGAGGTTGGGTTTAGAATATATAGGGTAGATGAACAGGTTTTAGGGTTGATAACTGGTAGGGTAGGTATTAACAGGTATAGGGTAACAGGTCCAAATGGGTGTTAGAGATAAATGGGTGTGGGTAAGATATATAGGTAACGGGTTGAGGTTTAAACAGGGAATGAGTTTGGTAGTTAGGTAATGGGTTTGGGTATTTAAAATAAAGTTATGGGTAAAGGCTTAATGGGTTCAAAATCCAGTAGGGTTTGATAAAATATCCAATAAAATAGAGATTTTCAACAAAAATATAATTTGTTTTGTAACATAGAATTTATGTGAATTATCTACAAATATAATTTATAAATAGAACTGGGTTTTTAAATAAACAATCAAAGTAATAATACTAATAACAATAATAACAATAATCATAATCATAAACATAATAATAATAATACTAGTAATAACCGAAAACAATAAAATTATTGATAGATTTTAATAGAAGATCCAAAAATACAATTTAACGAAATTAATTTGAAAACCAAAAAAAATAATTTGCAAAAATTTTAAATACAGAAAATACACAAAAATATATTTTTGGAAAAACAGGGGTTACAGACACCCTTGACTCGACTCCACTTTCTTTCCTTTTAGTCACTTTTCTATTTGCATTCAATCATGATTTGTCTAGTTCGGAGATCGTTGTTTTCTTATCAGCATTGTGTTAGTAGAATTACTAACGTGCCTACTCAATTAGGTACTGGATACCGGGTCGCGAGTGCAGGAGAACCCAATACTAGCAGGGCATCCAAGTAGAGTAGCAGTGTACATGCCTACCATTCGAGCAAATACCGGAACATCAGAGTAGTACAGCGGGAGGTCCGAGCCACAGGGCGCACCTTAGGTAAGCAGCATGACCGCTCGGTGGAGCTTCCAGTAGAAAGTTGTTGGTTACCGTTCTGGGTGACAGACAGTAATCATTACATTGTAGTATCTGTAATAAGTTAATGTAATTTGTATTCCTTGTTCAAGAACAAGATAAGGGTGATAATTATTGATGTGATGATCTTATTTGGCAATAAAAGTTCTTAAATTTTCATGTTATTTACTGTGTTGAGATGCATTTGAAGGAAAAGATTCTGATTGTGTCACGGATGTCCGGTAACGGGGGTCCGGGGCGTTACAGTTGGTATCAGAGCTAACTTCAAATTGCAGTCTAATACAGTAGGAAATTAAAACTTAGAATGCCATTTAGAGACAGGGTTACGTTCAAATAATGAGAGTAATCGATATATATCTGCAATTCCTCTCTAACCAGAACTAAACTCGTCCATGTTTTACAGGATGGTATTATATTTTGGGAAAAGTTTTCGATGCACTACCTCCAGGATGAATGACTTTTCTTATAATTGTGATACAACTGGATGTTATAAGGGTGAGTTTGCAACCAAGTATCTAGTAGATTGTCTGCAGCCATATAAATTGAGTTTAGTATGGCAGATATGATGATCATAAATCATATGGTAGCGCTTTCCAACTTATGATTATGATCTTCCCTATATCTGAACCAGTCTCAGTGTACTTCGTTTTCACTAACAAGTTTGGTGCAGTCATGTTCAATGGCGGCTAGTCTGTAACCAGACATCAATGGAGGCAAACCTGCAACTGGATATCGGAAGGCAAATCTGCAACCGAAGGTCCAGAAGGCAAACCTGCAACTGGATATCGGAACGCAAGTCTGCAATAGAATGTCTAGAAGGAAAATCTGCAACCGGATGTTGAAAAAGCCAATTCGTAACCTGATGTGCAGGTAACAAGTCTGCAGTCGAACGACAAGTGAGGGCGAATGGTAGCACAAAAGTTGAGAAAGAACAATAAGGCCAAAGCAACAAGCTCAATACCGAGACTAGAATTTGCGACATACCAAGGAAGGCACTGGTAGAAATTAGCATGAACCAGGCGCCATCACCGGAAACTAATCAAGACTGGGCTTGAGGAAGGATCTGCCAACGATCAACTCAATCATTCTCAGAAGCGGTAGAGTTCTCCAAGATCAGCTTATGATTAAGCAACCATCAGGAGCACGCCAAGAAGGAAATCTTGCTCAGATAGAGGGTAATCATGTTAACAATTCAGCAAGGTCACCAAAAGGAGCTGCTCAGGGGCTGAAGCGGCAATGCGTGACTTCGTCCTTTCTAAGGAGGGAGTGGTCACCAACCAACAGGAGTCGTAATCAAGGAGTAAATCAACATCACTTGTAGACAAGAATAGAGCAAGGTAATGCAGCCATTGTCTACTCCAAAGCAGAAGCAGAAGAATGTCAACATCAAATTCATGGTCAGTTTGTCCAGAAGGCTGAAGAACATCAGTTCAACTTGGTAGAAGACCAGTTTGTCGAGAATATCACTCGAGGAACTGGAGATGGTTCAGGAAAATGTTTCGTGAACCATTGATGTTTGTGTTTTGTTTTCTTCTCCACTAGCAGCGTTCTGAGGACAGAACGATTCTAAGGAAGGAGTGATGTAATATCCCGCAAAATAGCATATAGCCATTTTGCATTATAATCTGTGCACAGTTGAGAATTGCACGCAATTATATATTTTTCTAATAACAATTGATTTTAATTGAGAAATTTCAGATATATTAGTTATTCTGAACCCGATGAGGTATATTCGGAATATCTTCTCAATTAAATTGTGTGTATTGTTCTGATTGTTCTAACGAGGCAATCTTTAGGGCAAATAGTATTTTTACAATATATATATATATATATATATATATATATATATATATATATATATATATATATATATATATATAATCGGTTGCAAACGGGCCGGAACGGGTCGGTTCGCACGGACCCGTGCGAACTTCGATCTGGAACGTTGGATCAAAGATCCAACGGTCCAGATTTTTTTAATAAAATCTTGCCTTAACCCGTCGTTGGCAAGAACGGGTTAAGGCAAAATTTTATTATAAAAAATGGCCTTAACCCGTCCTTCCCAAGAACGGGTTAAGGCTATCTTTTTTCATTTTCGTTGACATACAGTTCGTCTTCTTCTTCCGCTCTCTTCTTCTTTCTTCGACGAACCCAAACCCAAACGACAGAAAAAAACCCTAAAAAACCCTAGCTCCGACGCTCGAAACCCTCGAACTCCCTCTTCTCTCCCAACTCCGAAGATCGAAACCCTCGAACTCCGACGATCGAAACCCTAGATTCTCTTCCCCTCTTCGGTACGAAATCGGAACCCTAGTTCTCTTCCAAAACCAATTGCTTGGCTTGATTTCGACCTATTCCGTAAGGTATACACTATTTCTTTAACCCAATAATCTACATTTGTATTTTTTTTTGAATTTGTGTGTAGTAATTTATTTAGAAATTGGAAAAAAATTTAAATGCGTTAGTAGATTTTGGATGTAGATTCGGGTTGACCTTAAGTATATTCAATTGCCGAATTACGTTGCTTGCATTAGTAACTAGTAGAATTAGAATTGTATATACGAAATTAGTTATAAACTTTTCAGTGCGGTTATGGTTGAAAACCCTGCGAACGACCGTAAAAAAATACGAAACTTTCCGAGTAGGTTCGTCTCACGTAGTACAAGCCAAACCCACTTGTAGAAGCGAGTTTCGACTCACGGTTCGAGAGTTATGGCCGCGTATTGCTTTCGGTTGGAAAAAACCAAGTATAGCGGTGCACGGCCGTATATCGCAAACCGTGACTCGAAACTCGCTTCTACAAGTTCGGGTGGCTTGCCCTACGTGAATTCGACCAAGTCGGAAAGTTTTAAAATTTTCGGATGCCATTTGTGCGGTTTTCTCAACTTCCCTGCATGTGAATTTTTGACTTAGAATTTTGTAAGTGCGGTTAGATTAGATTAGAAAACCCTTCGAACGACCTCCCAAAAATACGAAACTTTGCAGGCTGGTTGGTGTCCCCAAGGAGAAGCCACCCGAACTTGTAGAAGTGAGTTTCGACTCACGGTTCGAGAGATACGGTCGCGTATCGCTTTCGGTTGAAAAAACTATTATAAAGCGGTATACGGTCGTATCTCGCAAACCGTGAGTCGAAACTCGCTTCTACAAGTTCGGGTGGCTTGCCCTACGTGAACCCGACCAACTATGAAAGTTTTGAAATTTTCGGATGCCGTTTGTGCGGTTTTCTCAACTTCCTCGCATTATAAGTTTTAGACTTAGAATTTTTTAAGTGCGGGTAGATTAGAAAACCCTTCAAACGGCCTCCAAAAAATACGAAACTTTGCGATTTGGTTGGTGACACGTACGAGAAGTGACCCGAAGTTGTAGAAGTGAATTTCGACTCACGGTCCGAGAGATATGGCCGCGTATCGGTTTTGGTTGGAAAAAAACAACTAAAGCCGGTACACGGCCGTATCTCCCGAACCGTGAGTCGAAACTCGCTTCTACAAGTTCGGGTGGCTTGCCCTACGTGAATCCGACCTAGTCGGAAAGATTTATAATTTTCGGGTGCCGTTTGCACGGTTTTCTCAACTTTCTTGCACTACAAGTTTTAGACTTAGAATTTTCTAAGTGCGGGTAGATTAGAAAACCCTTCAAACGGCCTCCAAAAAATACGAAACTTTGCGAATTGGTTGGTGTCACCTACGAGAAGCCAAACGAACTTGTAGAAGTGAGTTTCGACTCACGGTTCGAGAGATACGGTCGCGTATCGCTTTCGGTTGAAAAAAACTATTATAAAGCGGTATACGGTCGTATCTCGCAAACCGTGAGTCGAAACTCGCTTCTACAAGTTCGGTTTGCTTGCCCTACGTGAAACCGACCAACTCTGAAAGTTTTAAAATTTTCGGATGTCGTTCGTGCGGTTTTCTCAACTTCCTCGCATTACAAGTTTTAACCTTAGAATTTTCTAAGTGCGGGTAGCTTAGAAAACCCTTCAAACGGCCTCCAAAAAATACGAAACTTTGCGATTTGGTTGGTGTCACCTACGAGAAGCCAAACCAACTTGTAAAAGTGAGTTTCGACTCACGGTTCGCGAGATACGGCCGCGTATCGCTTACGGTTGGGAAAAAACCTAGTAAAGCGATAGACGGCCGTATCTCGCAAACCGTGACTCGAAACTCGCTTCTACAAGTTCGGGTGGCTTGCTCTACGTGAATCCGACCAACTCGAAAAGTTTTAAAATTTTCGGATGTCGTTTGTGCGGTTTTCTCAACTTCCTCAAATGAGAAGTTTTAGACTTAGAATTTTGTAAGTGCAAGTAGGTTAGAAAACCCTTCAAACGACCTCCAAAAAATACGAAACTTTGCAATTTGGTTGGTGTCACCCACGAGAAGCCAAACCAACTTGTAGAAGTGAGTTTCGACTCACGGTTCGTGAGATACGGCCGCGTATCGCTTACGGTTGGGAAAAACCAAGTAAAGCGGTAGACGGCCGTATCTCGCGAACCGTGACTCGAAACTCGCTTCTACAAGTTCGGGTGGCTTGCCCTACGTGAATTCCACCTAGACGGAAAGTTTTAAAATTTTCGGATGCCGTTTGCGCGGTATTGCGTCAATTCCTCAAGTGAGAAGTTTTTGACTTAGAATTTTTTTAAAACGGGGCGATTAGAAAGCGATACGAACCACCTCCAAAAAATACGAAACTTGGCGAGTTGTAAGGTGTTCCCTATGAGAAGTGACCCGAAGTTGTAGAAGTGAATTTCGACTCACGGTCCGGACATACAGCCGCGTATCGGTTGAAGGTTGGAAAAAACCTAATAAAGCGGTATACGGTCGTATCTCGCAAACCATGAGTCGAAACTCACTTGTACAAGTTGGTGTCACTTGCCCTACGTGAATCCGACCTATTTACGAAAGTTTTATAGATTTATTTGTTTTCGTTCGTGCGTTTTTCAGTATAATCTCGGTATGTTTGTTTTGTTGTCATCTTTATCAACAACATTTTAATTTTTTTGTCAGGTAGCTAAATGGCTAGAACAAGGCAACCGAGAATCGAGTCCGGTAACACTAGTGGCGCACCAACTACTGAGGTAAGATCGATTACTATTATTGGTTTTAAATACAAACATGTAACATTATCTCAATAATAACATTTGTTATATTTATTCGTGCAGGTTGGTGGTCGTCAATCCACATCGGCTGAGGCAGGTCCGTCGTCCTCGGTTACATCACCCGGACCCGTGGACACAAGCATACTCACCCTGCAACCCAAACACCGATCGGAAGCCGTGTGGAATGGGTCCGATAAAAAATTAAATTTCCGGAAGCACACAGTTCTTCCTTGGGATGACCGTATCACGCCGTATATGGTAGAGGCCGGTTTCTACGGAGCAAGATTCATTCACTCTGTGAAGCTAGATCGGCCACTCCTTACAGCTCTAGTCGAGCGATGGAGGCCGGAGACCCATACATTCCACCTGCCTGTGTGTGAGATGACTGTGACCCTACAGGATGTGGCAATGATAACAGGACTACCAGTCAATGGGTTTGCCGTGACGGGGAACATGGACTTCGATCGAGTTGAAGTTGTTCAGGACTTACTCGGTATCGACCTGCAGTTGGTAGTTCTCCAAATGCAAGAAGCCGCCGAAAAAATATCCGCGAAAATGCCCCCGCAGATTCTGATGAAGATGTATTGAATGAACAAATAGAAGCTGCGAACCTTAAAGCGGAGCAAGAGGTGATGGATGACGCTTTCGAGGGTAAATCACTTTACATCACCTGGTTAAAATTTCAGTTCGAGGAGGAATATTTGAACCCCGAGTCGGGTGAGGATGACCTGACGTACTATGCATGTGCATACATTTTTAGTTTGATAGGGGGACTTATCTTCCCGAACTCATCCAGATCAACCGTGCCGCTGATGTACCTACGGTTGTTGGAGGATTTCCGGTATGCGGGTCGCTTTAGTTGGGGGAGTGCGGTACTGGCGCTACTATACAGGAATTTGTGCACATGTTCTTTAGGTGGCGTACAGATGGGTAGCCCCATGGTGCTGATGCAGATATGGAGTTGGGAACGCATCCACATCGGACGTCCCCGTATTATTAAGCCTACTCCGAAATTTTTGGCCGACCCAGGGGCAGCAGAGTTGTTACCTCACAACGTGGGTCGATAACCCACGCCAATCGCTGACCTACTACAGAGATGAGTTGGACAACCTGCGGGACGAGTTCGTCAACTGGGAACCGTACTCGGCCGACAGGTTGCAACGCGTTCCTCCAGTCTGCCTAGACAGATCCCTTTGGTTGACGGCTGCACCTCTTGTGAACTTTTCGGTTGTGGAGTTCCAGTATCCTGACATGGTCCTGCGGCAATTCGGATATCAACAAAAGATTCCCGATGTCAGGTCTTACGATAAAAAGTTACACGAGGTCAGGGGAACGGGACGGGTGCCCAACTTCGATTGGGCTGATTTTCATCGTTATCATGTAGCCAACTGGAACACCATGCGGCATCAAATGACACCGAATTTGATGTATGTCGCGATTCCATACGATGGCTCCCTCCAGCAGGCATACATGATGTGGTACAAGCGAATAACCCGGTTGTTCGTTTCTCCAACGGCCGCCGTACCAGCTGGGGTGCAACTTCCGATTCCCCCCACCCAGGTAGATCCACCTCCAGCATATTCCTCCTCCCAGCCGATGTACCAACCAAGGGCTAAGGCACATCGAAAAGCGGTCAGTCAAATTTCATATAGTTTGTACGCATGTACCGTGTTTAATTGATGTACACTAATTTTGAATGATGTTTAAATTGGAATTTTTCACCAACTGTAGATTGAAAACGCATGGGAGGTTGTCCGAACAGCTGCTCGAGTCCTGAAGACTAGGATACCCGACAGCTTCAAGACGGTAATCCGGGAGATGTTAGCCCCGTGCCGTCGTACTCTGGAGGACGCGGGTGAAGGTCCACAGGTTGAGGCCTATTTGAGCGCCAACGTGCCGCCAATAAGTAAGAGGCGAAAACAAACTGTTAGTAGGGGAATTCTAATCCGCGAGCGACAACAAGCACGAGAAGAGCCAAATCCCGAAGGTACTGATGAGGAACAGTCGTCGGATGATTCTGATTCTCCCCAAACACATGGCGCACGGCGAAATCCTAAAAGGACGCGGCAACCTCCCAATCAATTCACACCAAGCGGTCGCAAGCGGGATGGCCGTAGACGGTAATCTGTACTGAGTCTGTAATAGCGTATCTTTTGGTTGGTGATTTTGTTACTGCAATAACTAACGTATTGTTTGTTTCTACGTTGATAAACTGTTGTAGGTGAATTTTGGGGCGTGGGATGCAAGCCAAATTCGAAAACGGCGTCATTTGTGAATAATTGTCTTTTGGCCATGTGCAATCTTATATGTATAATTTTGTTGTAAATTTTTGGATTTTGTGAATATTGAATTTATTTCAAGTAATTAAGTGGTTGGTCGTTATTGGACTTTTGTACGCCTTCAAGTTTCTTGTGAATATATCTGTTGTCTTATTTACTTTGATGTGCTTTCATTTGTAAATTTGTGAACAACATTTGATGAAGTCGTTTCTGTATAAGGAAAAATGTACACCACCCAAAACATACGCTTAGTGCTGCACAAATACAAACACTTAACCCATTATTGACGATAACGTGTTAATTAACTTAACCCGTTATCAGCAACGACGGGTTAAGTGGAGAGATATTGGCAGTCCGTTGGAAGCCTACAGACCAAGTCTTTGTATAGTTCTGCTAATATGGATCTACTTAATCCGTCACTGCTAACAACGGGTTATATTGCCTTAACCCGTTCTTCACGACAACGGCTTAGGTATAGCGATATTGGCAGACATTTAATTCCTACAGATCAAAGTACTGCCAATATCGCTGTACTTAACCCGTTCTTGGGAATAACGTGTTAACTTAACTTAACCCGTCCTTCGCAAGAACGGGTTATGTAGAGTGTTATTGCCAGGGCCCTATCCAAGTTTTCAAATTATACTGCCAAAAATAGAAGTACTTAACCCGTTCTTGGGAATAACGGGTAAAGGTTACTTAACCCATTCTCGTGAATAACGGTTTAAGGTGTTGAATAAATTTTGGGTTTTCTAAAAATTTCTCTTCACTCTTTGCGAGAACTGTCTCCTGAACTGTGTAAGGTGACATTAATATGCCCATAAATTGTTTATTATTTTTATTAATTTCCATTTATTCTCCCGTAACTAACCACTCTAAATTTGTTACCATAATAAGTTTTATGAAGGTAAAAAAATTTGATGAAGTCGTTTTTTGGTACCAAGGGTTAAGGTTAGGTTAAGGTAGGGTTAGTGTCGGGTTAGGGTTAGGGTTAGGTTAAGATAGGGTTATTGGTGAGTGCATGTGTTTTGTTTTGGTTAATTCGGTTCATATTTGTGGATCCCCACATCTATATTTGACTTCGTAACATGTGGAACCACATGTTAAACATGACAAGTATCTTAATTTGTGGTACGAGTCGTTAACTTGTAGTACATTAACAGGTCGTTCTAAATTCCCACACTAATGAATCCATCGATCCATCAGTCAATCAAATATATCTACTCCCACATGTCTTTATTGTACTACTACATGTGAACTCGTGCCCACACATGTGATCCGATCCAGTTTTTGTTAGCCATCTATATTAGATCTGGTGGCACTGCGCTCTAATAACACAGAGGGGCTTTTCCATTAGGAATACTTTCATCATTACAGTTGTTCCAAACCCTGACTTGGTCTTTTTGTACGTGGATGTGGGGATCTACATGTGGTTTTTCTCTCATATGGGCTACATGTGGGATCTACATGTGGTTTTTCTAATATTAAACTTGTTCTACTATGAAGAGAAGCAGAAGTGAGAGTCTATCAACGGTAAATTAGAATGAGGACCAGCAAGAAAACCTAAAATGATTCTTATCAGTCCTTCCACAATAAGTGCATGCCCCATGTACCCACATTAGGGAGTCTACATATGTTTTTTCCCATACATAGGCTATATATTAAGTGCTACATGTGGTTTTTCACCCATATAGACTTCATGTGAGAATCTATATATGGTTTTTTGCCTGTATAGGCTACATGTGGGATTCTACATGTGGTTTTTCACCCATGTAGACTTCATGTGGGAATCTACATGTGGTCTTCACACAAGAAGTGGTATTGTCATCTAAGCCAAGTGACCACCACAAGTCAGAAAAATTTGAACATACACCTAAGTGGGAAAAAGCACCAAGCTAAACAAGCATAACTCAGCATCCGCCTACTATTATCGCAGACACTATTTAAAATGGGATGCGGATCCCATGTACAGATCCAGTTCTTGATTGCCAATTAATCTCATCTGATGACGAGATGTGGATCACGTGACGCATCTGGTTAGGCCTTTCCATTAGGGATCTCAGCACGGCAAATTAGAATGAGGACCAGCAAGACAGCCTAAAATGATTCTTAACCAAGTATTGGTTTTTCCCCTGTATAGGGTACATGTGGGATCTACATGTGGTTTTTCCCTCGTATAGGGTACATGTGGGATCTACATGTGGTTTTTCCCCCATAACAAGCTAAACAAGTGGAACTCAATCTCAAAGCAGACACTATTAAAAGCCAAATGAGTGGAAACTCTACATTTGGCGATATACATGTGGATGTAGCCAATATATAGGCTACATGTGGCGATCTACTTTTGTATATGCACTTTAGGTTTTTTCCATATTAAAGTGTCTGCTACGAAGAGAAAAGGAGTGGATACTCCAACCCTAACCCTAACCCTAACCCTAACCCTACTAACCCTATACTAACCCTAACCCTAACCTACAATATTTTTTATATTGTTTTTTATGAACCAAAATACAAATAAATTTGTGTTAATTTTAATATCCGTTTGATGTGATCAATTATATATTGGTTAGTGACGTGGCTAGCCAAGAAATTAAAAAAATATATAAAAAAACAAACCACATACATATGACTGTCTATTTTGTAAAGTTCAGAAGGAAATGTACGTAAAGAGTGGAGAGGCGTATGTGATTAATGATAGAACTTAAATATCTATAAACTCCACATTGGTAACTTATTACCTATTACCTCCAAGCTACAACTATTAACGTATTTAATATTTGTAGTTTATCATAAATGATTACCTATTACCTATTACAAATATTAACTTATTACCTATTACCTCCACATTGGTAACATTTTTTTTACATGTGATTTAAAAATTATGAGTATAAATGATTTATGTACACTTAACCCGTTACTGACGATCACGGGTACAAGTACTTAACCTGTTATCATCATTAACGTGTTAAGTTAAAGTACTTTGGCAGAAACCAATAACACTTAAGCCGTTCTTGTACTTAACCCGTTGTCGCCAATAACGGGTTAAGTATTATGAATTTTACAGACACTGTACAAGTTGAGATGTGTATCAATTTGGTGGGGACAATTGTTGTCCTTGCTGCTCCTTTCCGAAAATTGGCTCATAACATGGTTAACTAACTGCTAATTTCATCTTGTAAACTTTTCTTTATGTTTAATCCATCCTTGTCCCTTCCGTTTTGTGCTGATCCCTTCTCTATTTAGCAACAGCCCTCTCTACAATTTTTGGTCCTATCATGCTCCCCACTGAATTTTCTAGCCTATATGAGGGACCTTTGATCTTCTTCTCTTCAAGAAGGAGTCTCCTCTCCTTCTCTTCAGGAGAACTCAAATGGAGTCTCCTCATTCTTCATAAGTTGGCTCCTCTTCTCTTCTAACTGTTTGAAACCAGGTGTAATCAATGTTCTCCTCTTCTCCTCAAGACCCCTCTTTTCTTCCCAATAGGGAAGACAAAGCTGAAGTTGTAGAAGAAAATTGAGGTGTAATCAGTGCTCTCTTCATCTCTTCAAGACCCCTACAATTGTGCTTGTGTATGAAGAATGGCAAGATTAGAGAATGGCTGCCGGCTCTACCCATTTTTCCACAGTGTTTCTCTTAGTCTTCTATTTTTTTAGCTTTTACATGTGTTAGCATAAGTAACATTTGTACGCCTTTCATACACATTCGTTCTCTATTGTTACACAGAATGTAAGAATTCTCTGCTTTCGTCGGACGGAGTAGTGGTGGGTGTCACGGTGTATTCATGGTACTTTTCGACTTCTTGGCATGCACACCTCACAATCGTGCCACAAATATCACGAATATGAGGAGTGCGTGTCAAGAAGTCGTTAAGTACTTTGAATATACGGTTACACCCACTACTACTCCGGCCGACGAAAGCAGAGGATTTTTACATTCTGTATAACAGTAGAGAACGGGTCTTGTATGCAGGGGGTGCAACTGGCTATTTATGCATTCAAGACCTCTTGAGTTCAAGGATGGTCGCCTACAATTGTTCTTGTATATGGAGATGCAGGAGCAGAGAGACTTGTTTCAGTGTACAAGTGCATGCTCGGTTTCTCTCAAGCGGTAGGGAGTGCCGCTGGCTCTGCCTTTTTTTTCCCCACAGTGTTTTCCTTAGTCTTCTATTTTTTTAGCAAGACCAGGTGTGTTTGCATATGTAGCAACTGTACGCCTTTCATACACATTCGTTCTCTATTATTACACAGAATGTAGAAATTCTCGGCTTTCGTCGGACGAAGTAGTGGTGGGTGTCACGGTGTATTCATGGTACTTTTCGACTTCTTGGCATGCACACCTCACAATCGTACCACAAATAGTACGAATATGAGGAGTGCGTGTCAAGAAGTCGTTAAGTACCTTTAATATACGGTTACACCCACTACTACTAAGTTTCGAAGGAAGCCGAGAATTTTTACATTCTGTATAACAGTAGAGAACGAAATTGTATGCAGGGGGTACAACTGGCTACTTATGCAATCAAAAAAAGGCAGAGTCAACAGTCCTTCCTTCCACTTCCGAGAAGAAAGCGAGCATGCACTTGTATACTAAATTAATTTCAACTTCAATTTTCTGTATCTTCAAACAATATGTTAGTGCCAGTTTGTAATGTTCCTTTATATGAATAAATTTTGTTTTGCAAATGGCTTGTTGTGAATGCAATATCTTGTATATGTATCAACAAACGAAAATATGTCCAACACTCGTTAAAGTTATTCTGATAATATTTTTAAGCTGAGAATGCACAAATATGTATATGTATCAGGGCAAGAAGATAGCACGAAGTTGAAAGCAATGTAAGGAATTCTTAACCTAACCCGTTATTCCCAATAACGGGCTAAGTGGAGAGATATTGGCCGAGCTTCAGCCACTACATGTGAAAGTGTTGGAACCAAAGTACTGCGAATATCTATCTCTTTAACCCGTTATTGCTGATAACGGGTTAGGTTAAATAAACCGTTAACGTCAACAATGGATTAAGTAGAGAGATATTGGCCGAACTAAAACCCCTATATGTGAAGTATTGAACCAAAGTACTGCCAATATCTATCTCCTTAGCCCGTTATTTCTGATAACGGGTTAGATTGTATTAAACCGTTACCGCCAAGAACAGGTTAAGTAGAGAGATATTGGCCGAACTAAAACCCCTATATGTGAAGTATTGAACCAAAGTACTGCCAATATCTAGCTCCTTAGCCCGTTATTTCAGATAACGGATTAGATTGTATTAAACCGTTAACGCCAAGAACGGGTTAAGTAGAGAGATATTGGCCGAACTAAAACCCCTATATGTGAAGTATTGAACCAAAGTACTGCCAATATCTATCTCCGTAACCCGTTATTTATGATAACGGGTTAGATTGTATTAAACCATTAACGCCAAGAACGTGTTAAGAAAAGAGATATTGGCCGAACTTACATGTGAAGTATTGGTTATGCACAAAATACATAATCTCCAACACAAATAAAAAATCTGTTCACATCGGCATGCAGACAATTTTCGTTAACACAAAATTCACAAACAGAACGAGTTCCCCAAATTGTACACATCTACCAATTTCACATTTTCCGACAGCAATAAGCATTCACAACCAAAATGCCTGGTCAAAATCCATAGTAACATAACTTTGTTCACAAATACACAAAATAAACTGACGTACAGAAATTACATTATAATTAAAAACATCATTAATTTACTTGTACCAAACAAGCATACGGCAATTATCCACACATATATACAATCCAAAAATAACACAATTTTTCAACGCATTGCGTCTTTCCATTTGGGCGCGTTATACTTGTTTCATTCCGGACCTATACCAGGAAAAAAAAAACAAAGTTAACAATCCAGTCGAAATTCATAAAAATCTGCACGAATCAATATAAAATTTGGCAATTATTCAGTGATTATTTTGAAATTTTGATATGACATACATATTAATAAATTTCTTAAAGCCCCCTTAGCACAAACCTTCGCCTTCGTCATCATCACTCTCTACAGCGTTTGGAGCTTCTTCATTGCCCACCGATCCACTAAAAAAAGGAAGAAGAATGAGTTAGTACTGACCAAAATAACAAAGTTTGAGTCCAATTAACAAATACAAAATCTCTGATATAATACCTTGCTAAATTTTTTGGGCAATTCCGTGAATCGTGGCCTATGACACGAAGACATGTCCTGCAAAGTCTTGGCCTCTTCGTTTTTTGACCTTCTCTTACCGACTTCAACCGTTTCCCTTTAGGCCTCCCCTTTGTGGTGCACTGTACAGGGTCACCTACATATGCATGTGCATGTGCTTGTCCACCACTCTCAGGTTGTGCGCTACCTTCGTGTGGTGTGCTGTTCACTGACTCAATCTTAGCAAAGCCTTCAATTCCCTTCAGCATGTGGTCGAGCATGTACTTATATCCTCGCTCTGAAGAACAACCAAGATCGACCATATGTCTTGAGTGCATACTCAGTTCACAATAACGCGAAGCAAAATTGTCGCCCATATTATTGGGAACCGGTATACTGCTTCTCCTCATTTGATCCCTGGTCCATCGCCTACAAATATATTGTTCGGGTAGTGCGGTGTGATCTGTGAACCGAATAACTGCAAGTAGATGTTTGCAGGGAATGCCTACGAAGTAGTACATGGAACAAGGGCATTTAGCAATTTTACTGATTTTACAATAAGAAATCACCCTCCCCAGTTCTGAATTTCCACAAACTGTTACAGAATAAGCTGTACTATCCGGTGTATCCATACTCACAATTAAACTCACATTAAGTAATAAGCTTTTGACCACTTCTTGTTGAAATTTGTAGAAAATCTTCAAAGTGTATGTCCCTGCCATTTGTGACTCCAATGCCCACTCGGTCTTCAATTTTGGCCGCTCCTCGCGATTACGATGTGTTTCTTTAAGTTCATCGTGTCTTTGTTTTACTAAGAGTCGGTCAAAGATGATAGCAAATTCATGTAGTGAGTACTTTTTATGAGTATGGTGCTTCAAGGATGAATGTAGCGATTCGCTACGTTGGGTACTCAACATGCCCCCCCAAAATGAGTCTCTTGCGTACACAGAGGCCCATTTTTCACGGATCTCAAATTTTTCCTTCAACCATTTGTTATTTTCTAATTTGTACTGAGAGATCAAATTTTTCCACTTCTGTTCGAATTCTGTTTTAAATTCCGCCGTATAAATAATAGTCTTCAAAGCATCCCTGAACTCATCAACGTTATTCGACATTCGAACTTCATGCGGTAGCTTATCCAAAATATGCCAAATGCAATATCTATGTGACGTGATTGGGAAAACTTTGGAAATTGCAGAAGTTATCCCGCGATCCTCATCTGTCACGATGTTGATCGGATCATATGGCATTGCAGCACGCCACTTTTCAAAGAACCACTCAAATGAGGATGTCTTCTCATTGGGGATGAACCCACAACCTAGGAATATTGATTGCCAATGATGGTTGAATCCAACAAATGGTACGAACAACATCCCGTATCGGTTTGTGTTGTAGGTAGCGTCAAAGCAGAGAACATCCGCAAATACTTTGTAATTATTTCTAGCGATACCGTCCACCCAGACACAAGGTGTCAATCGCCCTTCGGGGTCACATTGGTAATCAAAATAGAATAAGGGATCGGTCGCCTTTTTCGATTCAAAAAACTCAAGTGGCATTTGTCCGTCGTGTCCTTTTAAACCTTCCATCTCGTCTCTCCTGAGATTTCTTACATCGGTTTCGGTGAATCTAATTTTCTCATTACCGCCACTTGCACCTTCAAAGAATAGCATTTGTTTGCATACAGGGACATTAGCTTCGGTAAGTTGACCAATTACATTTTTATCTGTCTTAGTCAATTCACGGTTTCGAGGTAGCAAGTGACGTCTACCGGGTGAAGTAAATTCGTGATTGTGTGCTTCATTTAACGAATAAATAATCCACGAATTACTTTGTGAAGTAATATGTGGGTTTATTTTCACACGGACGAAAGCTTTGCAACCCGTTCTAGAAGTTATACCTCGTCTGGTTTCATTATAGCTATTCGGTGACTCCCCGGCTTTATTACAGACGTATGATTTATCCACTACATCGTTTTCCTTATATTTATTTCCACCCTTACGCATAGCGAATTCCGCACATTTGCAATATGATGAATAAAATTTTTCTACATCCTCAAGGGTGGGAAATGTCATACCAATCTTCGATTTTAGGTGCTCGTCAACATGAGGAAGATACTCGCCAAGTTGTTGTGCACGAACAAATTTATCCCCGGCAACAGAACTTCCTTCGAAACTGTCCATACCTAAGAAACGGTGAAGAGGAGAATAGTTAGGGATACTAAACTGTTGTATTTGGTGTTTTTATAAGTGCGCAAGCCACCACAACTTGAAAAGGAGAAAAGTTTCGTATTAATTGGAGGTGGTTTGAAGTGTTTTATAAACGGCCCGCACTTAGAAAATTCTAATTCTAAAACTTAAAATGCGAGGAAATAGAGCAAAACCGCACAAACGGCATCCGAAAATTATAAAAATTTCCATCTAGGTGGAATTCACGTAGGGCAAGCCACCCGAACTTGTAGAAGGGAGTTTCGACTCACGGTTTGCGAGATACGACCGTATACCACTTTATAATAGTTTTTTTCAACCGAAAGCGATACGCGGCCGTATCTCTCGAATCGGGAGTCGAAAATCACTTCTACAAGTTCGGGTGGCTTCTCATAGGGGACACCAACCTACCCGCAAAGTTTCGTATTTTTTTGAGGGCATTTGAAGGGTTTTCTAATCTACCCGCACTTAGAAAATTCTAAGTTTAAAACTTGTAGTGCGAGGAAGTTGAGAAAACCGCGCAAACGGCACCCGAAAATTATAAAACTTTTCGACTAGGCCGGATTCACATAGGGCAAGCCACCCAAACTTGTAAAAACGAGTTTCGACTCACGGTTTGCGAGACATGGCCGTGTACCGGCTTTAGTTGTTTTTTCCAACCAAAACCGATACGCGGCCGTATCTCTCGGACCGTGAGTCAAAATTCACTTCTACAACTTCGGTTCACTTCTCGTAGGTGACACCAACATAATCGCAAAGTTTCGTATTTTTTGGAGGCCGTTTGAAGGGTTTTCTAACCTACCCGCACTTAGAAAATTCTAAGTCTAAAACTTGTACTGCGAGGAAGTTGAGAAAACGGCGCAAACGGCACCCGAAAATTTTAAAACTTTCCCAATTGGTCGGATTCACGTAGGGCAAGCCACCCGAACTTGTAGAAGCGAGTTTCGACTCACGGTTTGCGAGATACGACCGTATACCGCTTTATAATAGTTTTTTTCTACCGAAAGCGATACGCGACCGTATCTCTCGAACCGTGAGTCAAAACTCACTTCTACAAGTTCATTTGGCTTCTCGTAGGTGACACCAACCTAGTCGCAAAGTTTCGTATTTTTTGGAGGCCGTTTGAAGGGTTTTCTAATCTACCCGCACTTAGAAAATTCTAAGTTTAAAACTTGTAGTGCGAGGAAGTTGAGAAAACCGCGTAAACGGCACCCGAAAATTTTAAAACTTTCCGACTAGGACGGATTCACGTAGGGCAAGCCACCCGAACTTGTACAAGCGAGTTTCAACTCACGGTTTGCGAGATACGACCGTATACCGCTATATAATAGTTTTTTTCAACCGAAAGCGATACGCGACCGTATCTCTCGAACCGTGAGTCGAAACTCACTTTTACAAGTTCGTTTGGCTTCTCGTAGGTGACACCAACCTAATCGCAAAGTTTCGTATTTTTTGGAGGCCGTTTGAAGGGTTTTCTAATCTACCCGCACTTAGAAAATTCTAAGTTTAAAACTTGTAGTGCGAGAAAGTTGAGAAAACCACGCAAACGGCATCCGAAAATTATAAAACTATCCGACTTGGTCGGATTCACGTAGGGCAAGCCACCCGAACTTGTAGTGGCGAGTTTCGATTCACGGTTCGCGAGATACGGCCGTCTACCGCTTTACTCGGTTTTTTCCCAACCATAAGCGGTACGCGGCCGTATCTCTCGAACCGTGAGTCAAAACTCATTTCTACAAGTTGGTTTGGCTTCTCGTAGGTGACACCAACCAACTCGCACGGCTTCATATTTTTTGGAGGTCGTTTGAAGGGTTTTCTAATCTAATCTAACCGCACTTACAAAATTCTAGGTCTAAAACTTGTAATGCGAGGAAGTTGAGAAAACTGCGCAAACGGCATCCGAAAATTATAAAACTTACCGACTTGGTCGGATTCACGTAGGGCAAGCCACCCGAACTTGTAGAAGCGAGTTTCGTGTCACGGTTTGCGATATACGGCCATGCACCGCTATACTTGGTTTTTTCCAACCGAAAGCGATACGCGGCCGTATCTCTCGAACCGTGAGTCGAAACTCGCTTCTACAAGTTGGTGTGGCTTGTACTACGTGAGACGAACCTACTCGGAAAGTTTCGTTTTTTTTACGGTCGTTCGCAGGGTTTTCAACCATAACCGCACTGAAAAGTTTCTAACTAATTTCGTATATACAATTCTAATTCTACAAGATACTAATGCAAGCAACGTAATTCGGCAATTGAATATACTTGAGGTCAACCCGATTCTACATCTAAAATCTACTAACGCATTTAATTTTTTTCCCAATTTCTAAATAAATTACTACACACAAATTCAAAAAAAAATTACAAATGTAGATTATTGGGGTAAAGAAATAGTGTATACCTTACGGGATAGGTCCAAATCAAGCATGCGATCGGTTTGGAAGAGAAATGTAGAGCTCCGATTTCGTAACGAATTGGGAAAG
Organism: Hemerocallis citrina; assembly: GCA_017893485.1. NCBI lineage: Eukaryota > Viridiplantae > Streptophyta > Magnoliopsida > Asparagales > Asphodelaceae > Hemerocallis > Hemerocallis citrina. The sequence continues at coordinate 242,235,370 of CM030360.1, read as the reverse complement.
AGAAGCTAGGGTTTCGATCGTCGGGGTTCGAGGGTTACGATCTTCGGAGTTGGGAGTTCGAGGGAGTTCGAGGGAGTTCGAGCGTCGGAGCTAGGGTTTTTTAGGGTTTTTTTCGTTGTTTTGGGTTTGGGTTCGTCGAAGAAACAAGAAGAGAGCGGAAGAAAGAAGACGAACTGTATGTCGACGAAAATGAAAAAATATAGCCTTAACCCGTTATTCCCAAGAACGGGTTAAGGCTATTATTTTTTATCAAATTTTGCCTTAACCCGTTCTTCCCAACGACGGGTTAAGGCAAGATCTTTTTTAAAAAAAATCTGGACCGTTGGATCTTGGATCCAACGGTCCAGATCGAAGTTCGCACGGGTCCGTGCAAACCGACCCGTTCCGGCCCGTTTGCAACCGAAGAACGCTCATATATATATGTTCCGGCCCGTTTGCAACCGAAGAACGCTCATATATATATATATATATATATATATATATATATATATATATATATATTGACTGAATCATATATAATATATATGTATGGATACTTGTATGCAGTTTACATGTATATGTGTATGTATATATTCATATGTATATATATTTGTATGTGTACATATGTGATTGAATTGTATTGAAGTGGATTATACATATACATACATATGTATAATTAGAGTATATGTATGTATATATATGTACTATTATAGGCATGTGTAAGAGACTCACACCAAACTATATAAAAAAAAAACCCACTATATTTCCTTTCCCCATTTCCTTCTCCTCATTCTCCACCGACCTTTCCTCCTCCCTAACCTCAAGCCACCGAAACCCAAAATCTCCATGGCCTAAATCCAAATCCCCATCTCCATCTCAATTTTTCACCCAAAAATCTTCACCTCCATCTTCTTCTACTTCTTCTACTTCTTCTCCTCTCCATCCTCTTCTACTACCTTCTTCATGTGATGAGAAATGAAAGAGAGAAGAGGGTTTTTGAATTGCTTATGGGTTCTTGGAGTTGTGGAGAAGAAGAGATTGAGAGGAGCAAGATTGGAGCAAGGGAAGCCATGGTCCTTCAATCATCATTTGGGTGGGTGTAATATCCTGGACGGATATTATATTTGTATAATTATTATTTTTAAATTAAAATATTTTTAATAGAAATTACTTGGTTTTTCAAATATATACTAATAAGTATATACATGTATTGTATCAGTTTTGTACACTTGTACAAAATCTTGAAAAAATGCGTTTTTGAGAAAAACGTCTGGAAAATACCGGGCAGATATAAAAAAATTATTATTTTATTTTTATTTTTAGAATTGAAATATTTTTGGTGGACATCACCCGGTTTTGTTAATAAACATTATATATGTATATATACTAGTCGGTATACGACTGTTTTATATCAAATTGATACAGGAATCTTCCGAGCCAGTAATAAAATTATTTTATTTTATTTCTCGAAATTAAATTATTTTTGTACTGATTTGTTCATTTTCATGAACGAAAATTATCTGTATAATCAGATTTATGCACGAATTTGAATCGCGTCGGTTTCGGGCGTTTATACAAATCGTGTAGTATGTGATTTGACAAAATTATATTTACATTTTGATTCATCATGGTGAGATGTAGGGTTTGGAATGGATCAGGGCTTGATTGTAATGGTTATTTGCAAAAGAAACATCAAAAGTTTTGAGCCACAAGTGTAAACGACACTTGGAACTCTTCTTAACTACAAATCCCTTCACTTTGTGTTATAAAAACACCCCCAAAACACCCCCCCCCCCACACACACACACTAATTTGGCTGGCCCTTACCATCCCCAAACTTTCCCTAGGGTTAGAACCCTTCCATTTGGTGTTTCCCCATCTCCAATCTCAATTCTCATCTCATCTTCTCATTCTCTACTTCCTAAAATTGGTTTTTGTTTAGAAAATTTTGAGAAAGAAACGAAAGAGAGGACCAAATCAAAAGAAAAGAGAGCTAGGGTTTCGTGGGTTCTCTTTCATGGAAGCATTCTTGAGGAGAAGCAAAAACAAGGAGCAAGGAGTGGAAAGCAAGTCCTTCCTACAAGTCTTAAGGTGGGGGTTTCTCATCTCATGCATTTTTTTTAGTTATTTTAGGGTTTTTATGGTTGTATGAAGTGGTAGCATCATTTTCTCATGTTTGTGTATGGACTAGAACAAAGTGGATGTAAGGATTCAAGTAGTAGAACAAAAATTAGGCATAAAGATTCGATTTTTGCCATTCTAGGGTTAGAATTTATTAACTATGTAAACGGAGGAATCTTGACCCGAAATTTATGTGGGAGGTTCTCCTAGGTGTTAGTAGCATGCTGTAATTGTTGTAGAGTTTTCGGAGTAGTTTTGATGGGTAAAACGACTGTTTCCCCCAAAACAGCGAATGTTTAGGGCAAAACAGTGAACTGTGTTTTTGGGGATTGTGTCGCTGTATGTTCGGAGGGTTGGAAGTTGGTCTTCCTTGCGGAATTAGAGGTAGAGACCCAGTAGAGAAGTTGTATTAGATATTCTTCCCTTTCCAAATTGACCTCTCAGGTTAAAATCAGATAAGAGATGCAAAAGTTATAACCGTTACAAAAACAGCAACTAGCTGTTCGGCTGAAAGTTGATGTTTTGGTTGCTTGATACTTTTGAGTGTCTTAATGGTTGAATTAGAGGTAGAAACCCTGTAGAGAAGTTTTAGTATACATCATCCCCTTTCCGAATTGGCTTCTCGGGCTAAATTCCGATAAGCGGAGTAGGAGTTATGACCTTTGGAAAATACAGCAAAAAGTTGTCTGACTGAGTGAGTACTGTTTTGACTCATTGTGGATTTTGAGGGTCTTAATGGTTGAACCTGAGGTAGGGACCCATCAGAGAAATTGTAGCAAACATCCTCCCCTTTCCGAATTGTCCTTTCGGGCTAAATTCCGATAAGCGGAGTGAGAGTTATGCCCATTACAAAATATAGCAATTAGCTGTTTAAACTAGGTTCTTGCTGTTTAACTTCTTGGTCATTTTTTAGGGTCTTTCTTGATGAATCTGAGGAGCCGACCCATTAGAGAAGTTTTTTTTTAGGTAAGACCCATTAGAGAAGTTGTAGTAGATGTTCTCCCCTTTCCGAATTAGCCTCTCGGGCTAGATTTTGATAAGTGGAGTAGAAGTTATGGGCTTTGAAAGGTTCAGTTTTCCTTAGTTAAGTCGGTTGCTTTTATTACCGTTTGTGTGTTCGATGGGTAGAAACTTGGGTTTTCTTACGAAATCTGAGCAACTGGTCAAATGGAAAGTTTTAGTAGATGTTCCCACCTTTTAAAATTGTCCAGTTTCGTTAGATTCCGACAAGTAGAGCAAAAGTTACAAGCTATGGAAGTTTTGACTTTTTGTTGAAAATCGGTAGTTTGGTTACTGTTTGCGTATGTTTGACGGGTAGGAATTTGGATTTCCTTGCGGAATCTGAGCGACTGGTCAACTGGTAAGTTTTAGTATATGTTCCCACCTTTTCAAATTGCCCAGTTTCGTTAGATTCCGACAAGTAGAGAAAAAGTTACAAGCTACGGAAGTTTTGACTTTTTGTTGAAAATCGGTAGTTTGGTAACTGTTTGCGTATGTTCGACAGGTAGGAATTTGGATTTCCTTGCGGAATCTGAGCAACTGGTCAACTGGTAAGTTTTAGTATATGTTCTCACCTTTTTAAATTGTCCAGTTTCGTTAGATTCCGACAAGTAGAGCAAAAGTTACAAGCTACGGAAGTTTCGACTTTTTATTGAAAATATGCAGTTGGGTTAAGCTGTTTGCGTGTGTTCAATGGACCGGATTTTGGATTCCTTACAGAATCTGAAATAATGTTCCACTAGAGAGTTGTGGCAGATGTTCTTAATTTTCTAAAAAGTATATTTCTGTTGAAATCCATTAAGCATAGCACTGGTTGCTTCTAGGCTGTCGGAAGGCTTTTACGTCGCTTTTGGGCTTCTCATTGGTAGAATGCCTATTTTAGATTGTTTGTAGATTCTTCTGTTACTTCTAATTATAGAAGATCAAGTTTGCTAGTAAGCACGTTTGGTTGCTTCTGGGTTGATTACCTGTATGGTTATTTTTATGTGTGGTTTTGCTCATACGGACTCGACTGGGCCATATGTAGCTGTAGGTCTCATATGTAGCTTATTTTGCTCGTATGTATGTTGTTGTCTCATAAGCGGCTTGCCTGGCCCGTATGTAGTTGTTGGTCTCATACGTGGCTTATTTGGCTCATATGTATGTTGTTGTCTCATACACGGCTCGACTGGCCCGTATATAGCTGTTGGTCCCATACGTAGCTTGTTTAGCTCGTATGTGTTTTTGATTACTCGTATGTAGCTTCTTAGCTGTTACGCAATTTGTTGTACTCATCTGGGGTGATATCATTGCCCTAGGACTATCGACCATCAAGACGTGTGTTTACCTTACTCCTAAGGGACTGTGAATGAGTCACTCGCGTGTACCGTCAGATCTTAAACGAGTTGGTTGATCGCGGACCGGAGTATGACGGAATCCAAGTTCAGGGTAGTAGCATGCGAATACGTTCGTATTGCCGAGGTCTTGGATCGATAGGCCATGAACCAGATCCTTGGGGATTCTGGTAAATCTAGATTGAGCAGCCTAGTAGAGTTATCTTGCGAAGTCTAAACTTAAGACCGAGCATGTTGTGTTTATACTGTTGTCATCCCTAGGATTGTTCAGGGTTAGTGACATCGTTAGGGTAGTAACTTATGGCTATTACTACTTAACCATTACTTATTATCATTATTCGCTGAAGGGAAAGAGTTGGTGTTAAGGGTGATTCCATATGATCCGACCTGTCCTATAGGCCGGCACTAGGCGGTATTATTGGGTTGTACCTTCTCGTCAAAGGGATACGTACGGTGCCTTTTCACGAGTTGGGAGCACGGGTTGCATATCTCGCCTGTTAATTCCTGAAACACCGTGACTTAGGGGTGCCACAGGATGCTACGTGCAGTCCTGCGCTTGCGAGACCCCAGGGGTGCCACAGGGGATGCTACGTGCTAACATGCGCTTGCGAGACCCTATGTTCTTTTGGTTTTCGAATGAGGACCGGTACGCTGGGTAATGGTGGCAAACGCGATCACAACTATAGTGACTGTAGTAACGGAACTAGACCGTACTTGCAACCTTATTTTTGAGTGAGGTCCGGTATGTCGGGTAGTACAAAGGAGACACCATAATCGCACTGCATTGGTGGGACTTGACCCACCTGCAACCTCACAGTCACGTTGTATTATCAGGAACAGGATTGTGTACAAAGTAGATGTAACACCCTGAATTCCAAATACAACTGAATTCGAGATTCCACAGGATCTTTTCACTTCTTTCGTACAATTTTACAAGAAATTTAAAACTTTTCACTTTACATCAGAGTTACAAATAAATCTTTACACTTTACATTGGAAGCAAAATTACAACATTTATATGAATGAAATTATAACAACATTTGAATAATCTCTAAGCATCAGTTCTCCTTTAATCTTTATCATGCCATTTGATCCTGTATACAAACTGTGGGTATGTCAGTTTATTCAACCGACGAATATTATACACGGCCATCCTCTCTATGCCGAAAACAGTATAATGATTTTCCATACTTAACAAACACAAACTTGTTCACAAACAAACTAAGGGGAATATCCTATTGATGTCATGTTGTGATTGTGCACTTAGTCCTTAATGCAGTTATTTATATTATATGACACTAATGCGCACTTGTTCGGATTCTATGCATCCCATACTATATAGGTCCGAGGATAAGCCTCTTAATCGTTCTTCATCTTGTAGGGTTCAATCCCTCGTCATGACTTAATCTACTACTGTAACTACGGTAAGTATCCTAGATGTTCTATGAGTAACGAGCTCATGTACAGACAATCTGGAGGGGAATCCCACGTCATGTCACAACGCATCGTAAAGATAACCTATGGACAATTCAGCCTCCGTCATGGCACACGATCCTCTCGCAGTCACCAAATACCCTACAAGCGTCGCCAAGATCCCGATAATTCCAGAGTAGTGCCCACGTCATGTCACGACGCATCGTGAAGTCAAACTGTGAATCACACCCACATCGTAGACTCGATGCCTTCATACTTGTGTTTTTCTCACTTTCATCACCTCTTTACTATGTACTAATACTTAATTTAATGAAATCATGAACAAAATCAATCTCTTAGGATCAGCTCTCTCACTAATACCGGTCTTATTTCTTTTATTTCACAATGACCCCAACTTGGTCTTTTCAATTTTCATTTATCATAACTCATTACTTTCAATTGCCGGTGTGAGTCTTGGCTACACCCTAATTTTCAATTTCAATTCACAATTCACATATTGAGTTTGTCATACTCAAGAATATTTCTCTTTTCAAATTAAACGGTTTTCAATCTTTTCATGAATCAATTTTCATACATGGAGTTCAATTATAAAATGTGCCTTTCATAACCACACTTATTTCCACATTAAGTTCATACTATGAAAATGTTTAGTCAAGTGAATTATTTCGCAAAATCACCATTTGTTATGCTATTCTTTGACAAAATGAACCTATATAAAAATTCACAATTATATTTTCCTTCCATCAAATTTTTCTTTTTAATACTTATGCTAATCACCTCATGAAGAAAAATCCACATTTTTACGAAATTATAACTACAAGGAAACAATAGTTTCAAGTACAATTTCACCTCAAAATACATTTTATTTTAGTCCAATAACTCCAATTTAATTTTCATAGGTCGTACATGATTTTAGAATAATAACGATAATTTTTTCGAAATTTTTTAACATCAAGAAAGTCCCAAAAAATCATTTTTTGTCAAAAAAATATATTCTTGCCATAACCATAATCGAATCCGCAACCTAAGAGAAGACAGCCCCATGCGCTAGCCAACTGGCTGAATGCGCTCAGCGATATGAAGAGAGATCAGAGGATCATATACCCTCTGTTCGGGTTGGGTATTTCTTAACCGCACACAGAAAAACAAGGTGGGCATGGGGTATCAAACCACCGACTCCCAAGACCCACGCCCACGCTACAGTAGCGCTAGGACAGCTCACCGACCACTTGAGCTATGGGCTCAAGTTGTCACAAACACTACTCGAGTTTACTTAACTCGAGTCTCTGTTTAATTAAAATATTTCGATGTTCAAAAGCTCTTATCTTCGTTTTACTTATACAAAATATCATGTAAATCTCCAGAATACTAATTCCATATTAAATTAATACTCCAGTATTTTTAAAATAATTTTCTCACTAATAAAACATACATTTTTCATACAATAATTTAAACTCTATACTACTCTTTCCATAATTCAATTTGACAATTCTCAAATAAAAATTTGGTATTAAAAAAAATCACATTATACTTATAACTCCATGTTTTTCCCTCTATCATTAACCCAAATGCATAGGACAAATTTCATTCATTAGAACCAATATCACGATAGTCCATTTAGTGCATAAAACAATCATTTCATCTATTAGCAAATCATACTCAATTTTGACATTATCATAAACCCAATTTAATATCTCTACTACTATAATGGGAGAAGGCCTTTGTCCATAACCCAACCCGTGCAGCGCACGTGCAAGTAATTTTTTTTTTTGCCCTTTTCATTCCCCCCAATTTTTCCCCACGTGCACAGCACGTGTATAATACTAGTTTCCATAACTACAAAGCAAATTGTGCTACAACATTAAGATTCATGACAAGTTAACATACAATCTACCAAGCATTAATTATAATATCTAACAAGTCCTTTTTCAAATTAAGTGTACTCTTATTAGTTTCTTTCATGCTAATTATGCCATCATTCCTAGCATGGTGACTAGAATTAGAAGTAAGGAAAACCACCCACCTAATTTGGAGAGAAAACCCACAAAACAACTCCTAGAATGAAAGAGCCCTTCTCCTCCTAGTTTGAGCTTGCCCAAAGAGTGTTTCTCCTCCCTGCTCCTAGAGCAAACCGAGCCTCTCTAGGTGTAGCCGGCCTCCTTGAATGCAAGCACACTCAACTCTCAATCTTTTATTCTCACTCTCTACCAATACACAATCTACTACTAATAATTATTTTCTTTCACTATAGGTTTGATGAATGAAAAGTGTAAGGATAGTTAGGCTAGGAGGGGGGGAGTATTTATACAAAAATTTGGGGCACATAGAAGGCTAAGATTGAACTAGGATTTAAGAAACAAGGGCTAGAATTAAATGGGAAGTTGTAGTAACCAACCATGACTACAAAACTACCTCCCACAAACTCCACTCTCTCTTTTTCCCTCCCATTCCTATCCGGCCTCACAAGGAGCACAAACACGTGCTAGTGCAATGCACGTGTTTCTAAAAGCCCCCTATTCCAAAAAATTGTACATTTAATTATTTATAAAAAAGTCTATAAAATTGTCTACACTACAAGTTGTAAGAATTAAAAAATAAATAAATTGATGGGCTTTTATTTAGTGGGCCAAAATAGTTTATATTTAAAATAAATTAGATTGGGCTCAAAATATAAAGAAATACTTATGCTTGTTTAAAATAGGCTTTAATAAAAACAATAGAAAGGGCATATATATATGTAAACTCAATTGTTTATGTAATGAAAATAATTATAAAAATTTATACCACAAGATTGCACGTGCACGAAACGTACAATTTAAGAACACAAAATAATAATTCTCATAAATGAAAAATCAGGGTATTACAGTAGAATTCATAACGTGGGTTCAAATCCTTATATATGAAGAAACGGCTTGATATGAGGCGTATGTAGTATGGGCTGCATACTGTTCCGGAGACTTGCTTGCATTAGAATAAGTGCATCTTTGCATTAGTCAATCTTGCTTTAGAGTCTAAGTCATAGCATACACTGACACATCAATTATATATACACGTTTCTCTTTTTATCAATCTGTTTACTATAGTTGAGATTCGCTGCTAGTTATCAGTCTTAAAGCGTCAGTGAATACTGACGTCCCCACTTCAATCGGTAGTGGATTGCAGAAGTACATGTATTAGATTGCAGAGGTACAGGTATTGGATTGCAGAAGTACAGGTACAAGTACAGGTATAGGTACAGGATTCAGAAGGACTCAAGGCGAGGGTGCAAGGAGTCAATTTCATTAAAGTTTTCCGCTGTAAATATGTTGTAATTTCATTTGTAATAATTGTTATAAATTATTTATGTTGGGTTTTCGGGGCATAAATGCAGCGGATTAAAACAATAAAATCGAAACCCAATCGCAGGATCCATGCAAAACAAGATGTTTAATTCGTAGTTATGAACGTTTACCTTAAAACAAAGCTTTAACAGTTGAGAAAAGGATGACTAATGGAGGTCCAAGCTTCTTGAATCACCACGCATCCCGCTCACGCGATCTACGCTCTATCGGTATCCACACGAACACTTGGTTTTTGAAGGAGCGATGTACTAGCATCCGAAAACCAAATTCACTCTATCTCCATTTTCTTCTCTCAAACGGCTAGGGTTTTTCTCTTAGCCATGAACCCTAATTTGAGAGTTTTAAGATCTTTATATAGAGAGACAAATCTGTTTTTCTAAAGCCCAATCCTATTGGGCTTTTATTAAAATTAGAATTCTTAATTAAATAAATAATTAAGTCAAACTTAATTAATATTCTAATATAATTCTAATTCTAATCATTAGTAAATTTGAAATTATATTTAATTAATTAAGTCCCACTTAATTAATATCATAAATAAATTCGAATTACTATTTAATTTAAATTCATAATTTAAATCAAATCTCCTTCTAGCGTTCTTGTGTGTGACCCTTTAGGTTATTATTACGTTGGAAATAATTTTAATATCCAATAATAAAATTATAAACAATGAGCGGCATCTAGTAATACATCATTGCTACCCAAGTAATAATAATAATTGGTGATCCAATAAAACCTTTCGTGATTAATGTTTCCGTGTAATATAATCCCTTTAACCAAATATTATAGATTAAACTCGAGGCATGTTCTCAGTCATCCTCTTCAACATTTAATCCGGGTTTCCTTGATCAATGAGTAGACTATTAAAACAAATCATTATTTGAGCATGGCCATGCATTTCATAGTCTCACTCAATCAAGAGGCCAATAATATCTCTCCTAATTATAGGAGGGTTAAATCCTTTATCTATCATTCATATTTCTCATACGACTCATAATATACCCGATGTCCACTTTTATCATCACCCGGTCAAAGGTAACTTTTAATGTAGTCAAAGTATATTAATCCTCGTATAGAAATATAATGATCTCAAGTCAGAGGATCATTACACCATTATCACTGTGAGTCTTTCTTATGACTTTATTTAAACATGAAGAATCTCACTGTGGGTCTATCCAGTGCCATGTAGAATCTTACATGCACCTATGTTCTTGACTTTAGTATCACTATACCTATGACCAATGAGATATGGTCATCAGTCAACAAACATACTAATCTTTATGCATTATTATTGTCCCATAATGACAATGCTTGATTAGGGATATTTAGGAATATAAACACTATTCATATAATCTCATTTTTAAGTCACATACTTAAAGATATAGAATACGTATTATATATTCCAAGGACATTTATTACTCTAACATTTTTATCGCAGTAAATTAAGACATAATAAATTAACATATAATAATCAATAGAACACAATCATTAATTAACAAAAGTATTTCCTAGAAGCACAATCACATTGTCTCTAGGGCACTTACACTAACAATCTCCCACTTGCACTAGAGCCAATCACTCATGTATCTAATACCCATGGAACTAGTGTGACCTTCGTGCTTCTGCTGCGACAGAGCCTTAGTCTTGTTGGTCCGCAACGTTATCTTAAGTATGCACTTTACATATGTATATATTCTGACTTAAGCCGATTAATCTTTTAGATCTATCTCTATAGATCCTGATCCCTAAGACATATGTATCATCGCCAAAGTCTTTTATCGAGAAACTATTTCCCAACCAAATCTTCACAACCTGTAGATTAGGAATGTCATTCCCTATTAATAATATGTCATCTACATATAATACTAGGAATGACACATGGCTCCCACTAACCCTTCGTAAACACACGACACATTTTCATTTTGCATGAAACCAAACTCTTTGACTGTTTCATCAAAACGAATGTTCCATCTCCTCGAGGCCGGCTATAATCCATAAATGGACCATCGCTTCTCACAGACCATTCTAGCAAACTTTGGATCGACTTGACATCCATTTGCCAGATTTCATAGTCATAGTAAGTTGCTGTCGCAAGCAAAATCCTGATGGATTTGACCATAGCCACCGGTGAGAAAGTTTCATCATAGTTACTACTATGAATCTGCTTCGAAACCTTTCGCCACTAGTCTTGCTTTGTAGGTCTGTACATTACAATCCACGTCAGTTTTCTTCAAGAAACCCACTTGCACCCTATGGGTTTTACCCCTTCGGGTGGTCCAACCAAAGTCCATACTTTGATTTTCATACATGGAATCCATCTCAAATTTCATGGCCTCCAGCCATCTCTCAAAATCTGGACTATTCATAGCATCTTTGTAGGTGAGAGGCTCATCATCATCTATGATCTTCACATCGCCAATTTGAGTCAGAAGAAATCCACGATATCTCTCTGGCTCATAGCGAATCCTACTAGATCTACGAATAACCTGTGTTTCTTGAGCAGTGTTGTTATCAACATCTTGAGTCACATTCTGCTCATGTTCCAACTCTGATTCAACATTATTCTGTGGTTCTCGATCCTCATCGAGATCTATTGTCCTCCCACTATTTTTTTTAGAAGGTAAATCTCTCTTTAGAAACATAGCCATTCAAGCAACAAACACTTTGTTCTCGGAAGGTTTATAGAAATAATACCCTTTTTGTTTCCATTGGGTATCCCACAAAATCTGATTTTGGTCGTAGCTTGTCAGAGATCATACGTTTCACAAACGCTTCATATCCCCAAATTTTCATAAATGACACGCTGTGACGTTTCTCATTTCATATCTCATATATGGTGTCTTTTGAACTGATTTAGAAGGAACTCGGTTTAGTGTTTCTGCAGCCGTTTCTAGGGGCATAACCCCAGAAACTAATTGGAAGATCCCCTAGACTCATCATCAATCGCACCATGTCCAACAAAATGCGATTTCTCCTCTCAGACACACCATGTCTTTGTGGTGTTCCAGGAGGAGTGAGTTGTGATACTATACCACACGCTTTTAAGAAATTTTAAGCTTAGGTATTCTCCTCTACGATCAGATCGTAGAGTTTATACTTTCGCCTATTTGTTTTTCTTCTTCAATCTCTTACTCTTTGAATTTTTCAAACGATTCGGATTTGTTCTTCAAAAGATACACATATCCGTATCTACTAAAATCATCTGTAAATGTTAAAATTAGTAAAAGCCACCTCTTGCCAACATACGCATTGGACCACATACATCACTATGTATCAATTCCAATTGTTTGGTGGCCCTCTCACCTTATCCGGTAAAAGGAGTTTTAGTCATTTTGCCAATGAGACATAGTTCACATTCTTCGTATGATTCAAAATCAAACTTATCCAAGTATCCATCCTAACGTAACTTGGAAATGCGATTCTTATTTATATGGCCTAAATGACAGTGCCAGAGGTATGTTTGATTTGAGTCATTTATCTTTAGACGTTAATTATTTACATTATAGATAGGAGTATCAAAATCAAGAACATATAAACCATTAAACAAACGTGCAACCTCATAGGTAACATTATTTAATGAAAAGGAACAACAATTGTTCTGAATCAAAAAGGCAATCTTGTCCAAACAAGAAACCAAAATAATGTTTCTGCAAATTGCAGGCACGTAAAATAGTTCTCAAGTTCTGAAATAAGCCCCATGGGCATCGATAAATAATAAGTCCCTACAGCTAAAGCAGCAACCTTTGCTCCATTGCTAACATGTAGGTCGACTTCTCCTAACGCCAAAGTTCTACTCCTTCGCCGTCTATGCACATTTATACAAATGTGAGAACCACATCCAGTATCTAATACCCATGATGTAGAAGTAGACAAATTTGACTTCTATAATATAAATACCTGAATCAGAAATCTGAACAGCCTTCAGTTTCTTCAGATCCTCCAAATAAGTTTGACAGTTTCTCTTCCAATGACCCGGCTTCTTGCAATAGTGACAATCACCCTTTGCCTTTGCCTTTGCAACACCTCCAGTAGGCTTCAAAGCCTTAACAGCGGGTTCTGGATTAGCAGGCTTAGATCCAATCTTGTTCTTGCCTTTCCATTTACCCTTTCCTTTGGCATTCCCTTTGTTGACCATCATTATGGGAGCAGGGGACGCCTTCTGAATGTTGGTCTCAGCAGTTCAACATAGCCAACAATTCGGTAGGTGTCTTGTCTATCTCATTCATATTGTAATTCATTACAAATTTGAGCATAGTCGCTGTTTAAAGATTGCAAGATTAGATCTATCTGAGCTTCCGGACTGATGGCGGAACCCAGAGTAGCAAGGTACTCCATATATCCAATCATCTTTAGAACATGCGGTGCAACTGGATCACGATCACCCTATTTACACGCATACAAGGCTTTACTTGTATCAAACCTCTCTTGACGAGCCTGTCCTTCAAACATACGTTTAAGATGCTCTATCATTATATGAGCATCCATATGCTCATGCTGTTTCTGAAGCTCAAGACTCATAGTCGCAAGCATAAGACAAGTGACATCCGTGTCATCATCGATATGTTTCTGATAAACATTACGTTGATCAACCGATGCACCTACAGGGAGAGGTCCAGGGCGAGGAAATGACATAGAGCTTTCACTCTTACCTGAGGGCTATCCTCAAATTCCTTTGCTAATCGAGGAAGTTTGTTCCTGTCAACTTGTCCTTCTCAAGGACAGATCGTACAGAGAAGTTATTTGAGTTGTTTGCCATTAGAATATCTATAATGTAAAAATGCATAAAAGAATTAGTCTACGGAATTATTAGTTTATGTTCAAATGATTATTCATATATATTCATAATATATATCTCCCACTATTTTGATCAAATTAATAGCCCTTACTATTAATTCGGAAAGCATTTATTATATATCTTTCTAGTGAGCCAAGATCCATATTTCATCATGTCTTGAGTCAGCGTTGGCCGAAACTCCCAAAACACAACTATTTAGGTAGACAACATTTGTCAATTATATCACGTATATAACTCTTGGATAGTTTGGTGAACAACCATTGTTCTAATTTATCTAATAAATTTTTCGCCAAACTCTATGCTTCTAAGTTCATAATCTTATTGTGACGACTTAGTTAAGTTAGGCCCAATGAATCAACATAACGAGTATCACATTTACTCTTTCGCACCTCACCACGATTAAAAGGAGCACTCTGCTTTGGCAAACCCACCCCTTATGATCTAGGCCTTGATGAGTGTTATTCATTGGAAAGCATCTTGTTTAACTTAATATTTATTAAGGGATTTACTTATAAACGATCATGATCCCATCATAAAGAGATTCTCAATTTTTCCGTGAATCAAATATTTCAATCAAAATTCGTTGAATGAATGATTTCCAGATCAGAGGTTAACGCACAGACGGCATTATTGGCACCCCTTTTCTTACAGATTCGTAATCGGTTGTTGACAAAATCATTCAATCGTTGAATAATGAAAATTCATATTTAATTACCGTGTTTCATAAACACAAGAATCTCATGATCGTTTATTTAATGTTCATCTTAAATCGTTATAGATTTTATCTTGTTTAAGCATGAATGGGGTGTCGTATCTAATACATTCATCTTAATCTAATTAAGCATGCATCTCTTAAATCGTTATAGATTTTATCTTGTTTAAGCAGGCATGGCATGGGTGATGTATCTAATACATACATTAATACATTATTAATCTAATTGAAGCATGCATCATAATGTATTCTACACAGACATTCACACATCAATATGTAAAGTGCAGTATGTAAACGTGCTTGGTTATGGCCTTTATCCTACATGATCCTTTCAAGCTAATGAAAGGATCGATGTCAATCTATGGTGGAAAATATAAATACAATTACATGTCTTCATTCTCCTTGGTTGCTCCACTTCTTGGATCGTCCTTCAATCTTCAAGTACATTACATTGAATAATTGAAAACAACCTATACTAATGTACTTATGTACTTACATAATAAAACTCGAGTTACATTCGAGATTATACAATTACAAGAATGAGAACGACATGTAAGTCGAATTTACAAAACCAAAACCATAAACCATTAATCTAAGGGTCTTAAGGCCATAACCAGCACCATGCTCAAGTAAACAATTAATAGACATTATCATATGTCACCATACATCAATACATAACAGTACATATCATATCCAATATGATCATATAAGATACATCTCAGAAAACAATTTTCAGAAAATTCGAAATTAAATCAAAAAACCATAAATCGCTGTTTACAGGCAGTAAGCGGCGTTAAACGGCTTACAGATGCGAACCTGACTTTGTCAGTCTTGCTCAGTGGCCTGATTTCAGTCAAAAACCATATATGGTTTGCAAAAATCGGATACAGTACGCAAATTTCACTAAATCTGCGCAATTTTTCAGAAACCGTATCGTATACAATCTACGCGATAAGAACAAATATATAATATTCAGATAATATCATATATTATCTTATCATGTTATACCATATCATATTTCATCATGATCCAATCATAAAAATCATATAAGGCATAATTCAGAAAATTGAAATTAAATCTGAAAACATAAAATTGCATATTTCAGGCCCTAAACGGCGTCAAACGCCTTACAGACGAGTCGGTGATAGCTTTAGCTATCAGTTTTGTTCAGACGCTCGTTTCCCTTTCCGAAAAGGTACTCATTTGCAAAAATCGGACACTAGAAATAGATTTCAACAAATCTGCAGCAGCCGTTTCAGAATCCATATCGAATACGATTCTCGTAATTAGAACAAACATAAATCATATACATATCAGTATACATACAGATTATAAGATCATCATATGATCATCCCAATCATCATTAACTTATAGTTTATGCATATATATCAAAACTGTAACAAATAAACGAATTAAAACGATTTCGCAAGTGGCTCTGATACCATTGTTGGGTTTTCGGGGCATAAATGCAGCGGATAAAACAATAAAATCGAAACCCAATCGCAGGATCCATGCAAAACAAGATGTTTAATTCGTAGTTATGAACGTTTACCTTAAAACGAAGCTTTAACAGTTGAGAAAAGGATGACTAATGGAGGTCCAAGCTTCTTGAATCACCACGCATCCCGCTCACGCGATCTACGCTCTATCGGTATCCACACGAACACTTGATTTTTGAAGGAGCGATGTACTAGCATCCGAAAACCAAATTCACTCTATCTCCATCTTCTTCTCTCAAACGGCTAGGGTTTTTCTCTTAGCCATGAACCCTAATTTGAGAGTTTTAAAATCTTTATATAGAGAGACAAATCTGTTTTTCTAAAGCCCAATCCTATTGGGCTTTTATTAAAATTAGAATTCTTAATTAAATAAATAATTAAGTCAAACTTAATTAATATTCTAATATAATTCTAATTCTAATCATTAGTAAATTTGAAATTATATTTAATTAATTAAGTCCCACTTAATTAATATCATAAATAAATTCGAATTACTATTTAATTTAAATTCATAATTTAAATCAAATCTCCTTCTAGCGTTCTTGTGTGTGACCCTTTAGGTTATTATTACGTTGGAAATAATTTTAATATCCAATAATAAAATTATAAACAATGAGCGGCATCTAGTAATACATCATTGCTACCCAAGTAATAATAATAATTGGTGATCCAATAAAACCTTTCGTGATTAATGTTTCCGTGTAATATAATCCCTTTAACCAAATATTATAGATTAAACTCGAGGCATGTTCTCAGTCATCCTCTTCAACATTTAATCCGGGTTTCCTTGATCAATGAGTAGACTATTAAAACAAATCATTATTTGAGCATGGCCATGCATTTCATAGTCTCACTCAATCAAGAGGCCAATAATATCTCTCCTAATTATAGGAGGGTTAAATCCTTTATCTATCATTCATATTTCTCATACGACTCATAATATACCCGATGTCCACTTTTATCATCACCCGGTCAAAGGTAACTTTTAATGTAGTCAAAGTATATTAATCCTCGTATAGAAATATAATGATCTCAAGTCAGAGGATCATTACACCATTATCACTGTGAGTCTTTCTTATGACTTTATTTAAACATGAAGAATCTCACTGTGGGTCTATCCAGTGCCATGTAGAATCTTACATGCACCTATGTTCTTGACTTTAGTATCACTATACCTATGACCAATGAGATGTGGTCATCAGTCAACAAACATACTAATCTTTATGCATTATTATTGTCCGATAATGACAATGCTTGATTAGGGATATTTAGGAATATAAACACTATTCATATAATCTCATTTTTAAGTCACATACTTAAAGATATAGAATACGTATTATATATTCCAAGGACATTTATTACTCTAACATTTTTATCGCAGTAAATTAAGACATAATAAATTAACATATAATAATCAATAGAACACAATCATTAATTAACAAAAGTATTTCCTAGAAGCACAATCACATTGTCTCTAGGGCACTTACGCTAACAATTTATTTGTTGGAAAGCATCCAAGTGGAATACCAAATGTTGTTCTTTATTCATTATACTCTGATGTAATTTGTTGAAAGTTGTAACACTTAGGATTGTAAAGGTATTATTGTAACATTATTATAATGTATTGCAATTTTGTAACATTCGAACTTGTAATACATTTGTGTTGAATAAAAAGTTTTAAATTTTCTTGTTGTTCTGTGTATTATGGCTAATTGAAGAAAAGATTCTAGCTTATGTCACGGTTTCCCAATTACTGAAAATTGGGGCGTTACAGTGGGGGTTTTCTAAACTCCTTCTTATTAAATTTGTGTTTATTTAAATTGTGCAATTAAGTTTTTGTCTGAATGCTTGTTAGTAGTAGACCTGGAGTAAAAATGGTTGTGCATGAAATTTTTGGCTTGAATGGGAAGTTATGGTAGAATTGCAATTTTGAGCTTAAGAACTTAGTTATGTTTGGAAATTTGTAACTTGGTGATGCATTAGAATTTTGATTCCAAATTTTTAGTGGTTGATCTTGAATATGTAAAGAGCAAGCTTGAATTATTTCGGATTTTTTGGATTTTATTTGGAGGGTTTACGAAATTCATTTCCAAAACAGCGAGTTAAGGAAATTCTGCAGTTTTGGGTAAGCAGCGAGTCGAGTTCAAAAATTCGTAACTCAATATCTATAAGGAATTTTGAGTCGGAACCTGAAAGGAAAAGTTAGATGTATGTGTTAACAAAATGTATTCCAAATATTAGAATATTTGGAATTTATTTGCTATTTTTCACATAATTTTTTGCTCGACTGGTTGAGGGGGAAAACTGTAGCTAAGTAGATGGAAGTGTGAACTTTGAAAAATTGTATCTCTCAATGGGTATGGAATTTTGTGATGAAATTTGGACTGTGGCATCTTGTATATGTCTTCTATTAGTGTACCAAATTTTAGAATATTTGAAGAAGATTTAATACCCTATTTGATTGTTACAAAATAGCGCAGCATGAAGGAGAGCTGTTGTCTCTGTGTTGTGATGGCTGATTTTTTATCCATGTTCAAAATTGCATAACTCTTAGGATATTATGAGTTAGGAGCTAAAATTTTTGGATATTTCTCTTGTATATGTCTAGTTATTGAATCTAAAATTTTATAAGCATTGGACTTGTGGTTGAATCGATATTGATTTTTGAGTATGGTATGTTCAGTTCGGTCCAATTCTGAGTAATCAGTAAATTCGCGTAATTCTGGAATTGTGTGATGAGAATTCAGAAGAATGATCAACTAGAGAATCGTAGCAGAGAGTCGTAGCTTTCCAAAACATCTGGAATCATGCAATTCCAGGATTTTTTTCAAATGGGGGCAGAACCAGTCTTACTCAAAGAATTTGGTTTTCGCAGAAAAACTCATTTCCTGTGTGTATGCTTATAGAGATTGAAGTTTTTGAGCACTTTAATGGATGAATCTGTGGATGTGTCCAACTAGGAAGTTGTAGTAGACACTCCTACCTTTCCATAGAATCCAGAATCGAGTAATTCCGATGAGTGAGCAAATTTTTATGCTATTGAAAAAGTACAGCAAGTGCAGGAAGGAACGTACAGCTGAGAGTGTATTGGATTTTTATAGTATCAAGATGATTGAATTTGAGGAAATGGTTAACTAGAGATTGGTAGTATGTGGTCTTAGCTTTCCAGAATGGGTGATATCAAGTAATTCTGAATTATATCTTGGAAGATATGGGTGTTGCAAGTTCGGCAACCTGTTGCCTTGATCGACTTCAAACATTGTCAACTCGGGGGACTTGAGTTCCATGGTGAATTTAGGGATATTGTCTACTAGGGGATTGCAGTAGAGTCTCCTACCCTTCTAGAAAACCAAAATTTGTTGGATTTTGATGAGCGCAGCTTGAGTCGCCACAACAGCTTATGATTGAAGGATTGATAAGGAATTTCTCTGCATGACGCAGTAGGATGACCTTGAGCTATTGAATTTAAGATGTTTTAAGCACTTCATGGAACTTAGATAAGTTTCCTGTGCTTAGCCCTCATAGTGGACATGAGTGAGTTGAGAGTATGGTTATATGGTCGATCTTGTGATCTGGTGTCTTGATGCCGGAGTCTGTCAATGGTCAGAGGATTGGTGTTTGTGTATGTTACCTTCATCCAAAAAATTTATGTATCTTTTGGGCGCCGTTGGACTACTCACTGAGAGTCACGGGCCAGGGTTATGGTCGATGACCTGTAAAGGTATTGGGAACCGGTGAGTGTGATTCCCGTGATTATTATTATTTTGACAGACCAGTCAGGCTCGACATTATTGATCAACACCGTGTATGACTTTTGAAAGTGTTGGACAAATCCAGCCACCTTTAGAAGTGGTCCCTTTGCATGTGTATGACTTGTCCTAAACTCTCAAGTGTTGAATTGAGAGTTAGGGGGTATTTCTATATACCAATACTTGTTATTTTGGTGTCTTAGGTTGTTAAGACACGGGTAGTGACTTGAACGATATTTGAGTCGTCAAACATGTCTAAGTTAGTTGCCTACACTTATCAACCATTAGGCCAACGTAGGGACTTTTGCCTTAACGATTGAAAGTGACTAACTCGGACACCGACAAAATCATAGGATATGATCATGGGCCGAGTTTGGGGTCGAGACTATATAGGGGAAGTGGCGAGCAAGTGATCGCGTTGCCGGAGCCGCAGATTGATATACAGGAATGAGGGTTTCTAATAGGGAAACCGCTTGAGACTAGGAATAACTTAGATTGGGGATCAGTTGGTGACCATGCCCTTGTAACATATCCAGGTAGACTTAACGTCTGTTTGATTTTGCCATCGCCTATAAACTGTATTAGTTTCTAGCGACTAGTAGTCGGGTGTTGTACTCTCCTGTCATTAAGGATACTTGCTGCGGTGCGTATCTTGCACTGTTGATTCTTGAAGTACTGTGGTAAGAACGGGATGGAATTTCTTGGCAGATAGGGGAAATTAGACCTTCGAGGCCGTCAAGTTCTATGCTGGTGGACATGAACGGGTCACATGGGCTGCGGTCCTGTGAATCTTTGGCACCATAGATATGTTGTGGTGTATCTTTAAGTTCGTCACGGCTTTTGAGTGGGGTCCGAGAGTCAGACATTAGTGTCAAACTGAGATACTGCTAAGTGACTGCAGAAACGGATGTGACCGGTTAATTGCAACCTCATCAAACACGATCTATCTATCAGGAACAAGACGAATACAAGATTATGATGCATGGCGATGGTTCAAAATCCTGAACTTGGAGACAGCGGCTTGATTTGGAAAGTATGTAGTATGGGATGCATACATTTCCAAAGTCTCGCTTGTATTTAGTTTAAGTACATCCCGACCTGTGCATTAGATTACTAGGGCTTATCGTACACGGACACTCTTGACTCGACTCCACATTCCTTCCTTGTAGTCACTATTCTATTTGCATTTAATCATGATTTGTCTAGTTCGGAGATCGCTGTTTTCTTATCAATATTGCGTCAGTAGAATTATTGACGTGCCCACTCAATTAGGTACTGATACCGAGTCGCGAGTGCAGGAGAACCCAAGACCAGCAGGGCATCCAAGTGGAGTGGCAGCGTACATGCCTACCATTCGAGCAAATGCCGGAACATCAGAGTAGTGCTGCGGGAGGTCCGAGCCACAGGGCGCATCTCAGGGAAGCAGCATGACCACCTGGTGGAGCTTCCAGTAGAAAGTTGTTACCACCCTTATCTTGATGTAATGATCTTATTTGGCAATAAAAGTTCTTAAATTTTCATGTTATTTACTATGTTGAGATGTATTTGAAGAAAAAGATTCTGGCTGTGTCACGAATGTCCGGTAACGGGGGCTATCTGAATCAGACCCGGTCCGTTAGGGTCTTAGACCCGTTTATCCCTGCCTATAAATACCAAACTCTCTCCTCACTTTCAAAGGTAATAAAATTTTCCCTACTCGAACCCTAGCTGCTGTTGTTTTCTCAGTGACTGATTAGATCATCGGAGGGCCTGTCGCAGGGACTTCTTCCGGTATTTCTAGGCAGCGTTGTTGTGCAAATCTAGATACCTAAATATATAAATAAAACTAGACACAAATTATAAACCTCGCAAGTGCACGAATCGTTTGACAAAGCGTAGCAATAGCAAGGGTCGATCCCACAGAGATTGTAGACTTTAACTTACTAATCAATAAAAAGAATAAAAATCATAAAGAGTTGTTTTGAAAGTCTAAAGGAAATAAAAAAATTTTAACTAAATTAAGAAATGTTGAATCACAAATATTTATGAAATAGTTAGGTTTAGATCTCCACCAATAGTTAGTAATGCTAAGTCACCTTCTGAACTTCTTCTTATTACTCATGTTTGTTCCCTTCAAGGGCATGGTATCTACTCCTTAAAGTATTGTTTCCCTAGGCCAAGAATTAGGCATGGTATCTACTCTAATTCGTTTCTTTCATTAAGTGTTTAGCATGGTATCTACTAAGTTGCACTTAAAGAAAACATAAGATCAGTGGAAATGAACAAACACTCAAGGTTCTAGAAATTGGTATCAGATCTAGATCCCTTAAGTTGATTGAACCAGGAACCCCTTAAGATTCCCTTGTTACTAGTTACGGGCACGAGATACGGATCGTCTCAATATGCTCATATAATAGATTCAGACAGATGATAATGCAAACTTGAAATCTCAAGTTCTGTACGTCAGTCGACTGGCTCTCACCTCAGTCGACTGCTCTCAGACTTCGAGAACGAGTTTGGTTATCACAAACCTATATCAATTCAACTAGATTCAATCAATAAGTATAATAGAAGAATTCAGAAGAGCATAGTACTACATAACTACGGCTTCAATCTACCCAACTCTGAAATTAGTTCCACATAATAATATTTTTATTAATCAACAAGTTTGAATACATAGTCAACATAAAAGAACAGAAGGAGAAGAAATAAACTAATGAAGTTCGGCAATAAGGTCGACTGGCTGTCACACAGTCGGCTGCCTTCGAATACTGGCTCTCCTCTCTTCTTTCTCGATGCTGATAGAATAATGCCCCTGATGATGACTTGAACGCTCAGAAACTCTTGTGATTCAATTGTTTTGGAACCTGGAAGAGTGCCAACCAAGAGAGAGAGCCTGCAATATCTCTTGACTGATATTTATAGAGCGCGGCTAAAGAATTAGGGTTTCCCCCTTTTTCAGGAAAGTCCCAAAAACTTGTTATTTCATTCCTTATTTGATCGGCTCATTTATATCTTTCTCTTTTCTTCTTTTATTCCATATCTGCTAACCACGTGCTCTTGCCAATCCCCTGTCTCTGGCTTGGGTTTGTTGGAGAATTCGCATAAAATCTGGATTCAAATAGATTTGGAATTAGATGCAGGTGTATCTTTGAATATCTTATCTGTTAACTCCGCCGCGTACCAGTCGACTGCCTTGGATGTAAGTCGACTGGTACTGAGACATCTGTGGCTTCACGATTTCTCGGTCCAGTCGCCTGTTGTGAAGAACCAGTCGACTGATGCTTCTGTAATCTTCTGAGTTCATCCTTAAGATCCTGAATTTGCTTTGTTTTGCTGTCTTGAGCTGTTTCCTATGGAAAAGAGAAAATAAGAGTTAAATACCACATATAGAGCTTTTAATTGTCTAATTTCATTAAGATTATTGTCTCTAAATGTGAATAATAATGTGTTCATCAAGCGTGCAGGTACAAAAGATCGAGCCGAGCTACTAGATCCAAGCCGAGCACCCGGCCTCTACCTCTCTCCTTCTACCCCGAGCCGGTCCTACAACTTAGGATCGGATCAACGCCAGTACCACATCTTTCGGTACACAAATTATAAAAACTCACATATGTTGTCCCCACACCCCGAAAACAAACAGCATGAACTATTTATGACACTGAGAAACTCATCAAGTTGAAGCCTGATAAATATCTCTGTTACTATCAGTCTCTTTGTTGGTGTCATGAGTTTCATCAAAGCTCCACTAAACCTTAGCGATTAAGTAGACCCATGCCTGTAGATCATACATCCAATCTATAAGCGATTATATCATGTACTAATCAGATTTGCGACGAAAAACAATGAAGATGTGCGAATGGAGTTTTCCTTCTAATTTTTCCGATAACAGGTACAAAATAATGTTTTGTAATTTTTCCGAATGGAGTTAATATAATTAGGTTTTCAAGAACAGGTATAAAATGTTAATTGGGATTTCCTTCTAGACATTCTCATTTATCGGGGCTTTGGTCCCAAATGGATTGCTTGGATTAAATCTAGCTTATTCTCTGGTACTTCATCTTTATTCATCAACGGCTCAGAAGGTCACAAATTTAAAATCAGATGTGGCCTCCGCCAAGGAGACCCTCTATCTTCGCTGCTTTTCTCGCTAGTAGCAGATGTCTTTAGCAAACTCCTGCGGAATGCCTGGAATTTGAATATGATAGAGGGTCTTGGCAGTTCCCCCTTTTTCGAGGGAGTGCTCAACCTTCAATATGCCGATGACACTATTATTTTCACCAAACCGAACACCCACTCTCTTCGTAATTTCAAACTTCTCCTTTACTGTTTTGAAATGGCATCCGGTTTATCGATTAATTTTCAAAAATCCTCCGTTCTCTGGTTGGGTGGTACTCCTAATCGCCAAATTGAGATTTCCAATTTTTTCAATTGTCCCGTTGCTTCCTTCCCGATCACTTACTTAGGCATTCCTCTTCGTTGGGGTAAGCTGCATAGATCGGATTGGCTTCCTCTGATTGATAAAGTGGAGGCCAGGCTCAACGTTTGGTCGAGCAAGCTTATGTCTAGAGGGGGCAGACTGACTCTCATTAACTCTGTGATATCAGCCATGCCCCTTTATCTTATGTCATTCTACTTTTTACCTTCCTGGGTGATAAAAAGAATCGATCAAATTAGAAGTATTTTTTTCTGGAATGGTTCCTCATCCTTTAAACCAGGTTCCCACCTGTGTCAGTGGAAACTGATTTGTACCTCCAAAGAGGAAGGGGGTCTTGGTGTTCTGGACATTCGTCACCATAACATTGCTCTTTTAGGTAAATGGTTGTGGAAACTTCATAATTCTGACCATTTGCCATGGGTTCGATGTAGCGCCCCGAATTTCTAAATACGAAACTTTAGAAAATACGTGGCACTTTCCCAGCGATCCACTTCAATGTAACAATATACATAGACCAAAAACTCAAGTCATTTTATTCCAAATCTTTATTACAACAACTTCTTTCAAATAGCAGCGGAAATACAAACACCTTACATTACAATAATTCTTTTACAACACTATTCTTTACAAAATTACACATGGCTCTATCATCTCACTCATACTCTCTAAAGCTAACCCAAGCATCCAAGCCTCCAATTCTAAGCAATAACCTGCAACATGTGAGGCTAGAGTTGAACCCTAACCCCCAAAACTACGGGGTCAGCCATAACTGGTGTGAGTGATATAAACAACAAACATAAATAACAAATAAACATAAATTCTCAATCAACGTGTACTGAACAAAAATACATAAACTGAACATGTAATCTGAAACAAGAACGATAGGCCAGTACATGAGTGAACCAAGTCGAGAAACAATACCAACGATCAAGTATCCATCAATCAATCTCTCTCAAAATATGTACAGTTCAACTGTACGGTACAGTCGACTGTTCAAAGGACCAGTCGACTGATCAGAACAACAATAATCCTCACCTCTCTGATCATGCCCAACTATCAATAAATCTCAATACCACGATGTATGTCCAACAATCGATCTCCAATAATACCATAGATCGGATACCCATATATCCATCTACAAAACTAAAGAGGGTATAGATAGAATACGAACCCGGCATGCATCACCAATAGTGACTATTACACCGACGAACATATTCATCTACAAACAAACTAAAGAGGGTATAGATAGAATACGAACCCGGCATGCATCACCAATAGTGACTATTACACCGACGAACATATTCATCTACAAACAAACTAAAGAGGGTATAGATAGAATACGAACCCGGCATGCATCACCAATGGTGACTATTACACCGACGAACATATTCATCTACAAACAAACTAAAGAGGGTATAGATAGAATACGAACCCGGCATGCATCACCAATAGTGACTATTACACCGACGAACATATTCATCTACAAACAAACTAAAGAGGGTATAGATAGAATACGAACCCGGCATGCATCACCAATGGTGACTATTACACCGACGAACATATTCATCTACAAACAAACTAAAGAGGGTATAGATAGAATACGAACCCGGCATGCATCACCAATAGTGACTATTACACCGACGAACATATTCATCTACAAACAAACTAAAGAGGGTATAGATAGAATACGAACCCGGCATGCATCACCAATGGTGACTATTACACCGACGAACATATTCATCTACAAACAAACTAAAGAGGGTATAGATAGAATACGAACCCGGCATGCATCACCAATCGTGACTATTACACCGACGAACATATTCATCTTCAAGTAAACTAACGATAACAAGAACCTTCAAGATCATGAAAACTCATCAGAACCAGTCGACTTATGCCGTAATAAGTCGACTGCCTCGAGAACTAATAGTCAAGATTATAACAAGTGCAGTAAGTCGACTTAACCAACCATCAGTCGACTTACCCGAGATAATTATCAATAATTCTCAAGAAACAATCCAAGTGCTAACAGTATAAGATGACTCATAAAAATCATAAGTAGACTTATCAATACTATAAGGTGACTTATAGAAATCATAAGTAGACTTATCAACAGTATAAGATGACTTATAAAGATCATAAGTAGACTTATCAAAAGTATA
Organism: Hemerocallis citrina; assembly: GCA_017893485.1. Taxonomy (NCBI): domain Eukaryota; kingdom Viridiplantae; phylum Streptophyta; class Magnoliopsida; order Asparagales; family Asphodelaceae; genus Hemerocallis; species Hemerocallis citrina. The sequence continues at coordinate 242,208,828 of CM030360.1, read as the reverse complement.
AGATGACTTATAAAGATCATAAGAAGACTTATCAAAAGTATAAGATGACTTATAAAGATCATAAGAAGACTTATCAAAACATAAGATGACTTATAAAGGGGACATAAGTCGACTTATAAGAACATAAGTCGACTTATAAGAACATAAGTCGACTTACCCGAGAGAATTTCGAGAAAAACTAAAGATACAATATTAGGGTCGTACCAGTCGACTGATACCTAGTCCCAGTCGACTGTCGGCCTACAGATCTCACAATTTAGGTCTGAAATCAATAATCAATACTGGAGTCAATCTCAAATACCAAATCTCTTCCTCTACTCATATCTAATCCAACTCATAAATAACAATGTCTAGAGATTCCTCCATCCAATTTCTTATCTTCAATAATCATAATCGAATCTTAACATGTTTCAAGCAATCAAGAATTGTCAATCGAGATCTACTAATCTATCATGGATTTCACATGTATATTACGAATAACAACCATGGCATCGATTTCATACAAGATACGAAATCATCAAACAAAACAACATGCAATCATACACATAAACAAACAAGTCTATATCACTCACCTTTTAGAATCAAGAAGAATCCACAAGCCTTCCTCTTGCTAGATCCAAGAACTCCTTCTTCAATCACCAAGAGAATAGAAATATAATAAGATCTGAGTTGTGCAGCGAATGACGGCTGCAACTCTCTTATATAGGCCGGGATCAAGTATTAGGGTTTAGGAATTACATTTGCAAAACAATCCATCCAAATACAATTATATATATATATATCTTCTTTTGGAAATTCATCTCATAATTCATTAAAATTAGGATTTATATGAAAATATACTTCTATACCTTAACAAATACTGATCGGAAAGTCCAGTAAATACATTTTGCACTTCAACCCTTAAAATTGTCAATTTTGCAAATAAGCCCTTCTTTTATTAAAATTTGCAAATAGTACTAATTAAATTCAGAAAAATCCGGAAAAATACTACATAATTCCAAAATAATAAATAATGATTTTTCATAAAGAATTCTTAATTTTTCAAGCATCTCAAAACTCATTTGCACGTGTTTTGCACGTGTACAAAAGATAGATCTTTTAGAAAATATCAATTAAATCCTCAGAAATTCATTTAAATTTATTTTCAAATAATAAAATAATATTTGAAAATACGGGGTTCTACATTCGATGCATTAGAGATTATCGATCCACTTCTTTCAATTGGTGGGAGTTTCCCGAGGCGACTTTTCGACTCGCCTCCCCTTTTTGGAAAGGTATCTAGAAGGCATCAGCCGCTTTTCAGTGTGCTACTTATCGTATTTGCTATGACGGATCTAGAGCCAATCTCTGGACTGATCTGTGGATCGGCAATACCTCGCTTGCCACGGCTTATCCTTCTCTATTCAGGTTGGCTGCTTTTCCAGCGGCTACTATAGCGGACTCATTCACGTTGATCGACGGTATTCGTTATTGGTTTATTCCATTCACGATTAATCTTCCTCCATCTTTGGATGAGATCTTTGATAATCTCATTTCATACCTCAATAGCTATGAATGGAGATCTTCCGAGGGCGTCGGTTGGCGCTGGTCTTCTACTGGCACGTTTTCTGTTAAATCTTTTTATAGATTCCTTAACTCGAGAGGAGTGCAATCGCCTATAGCCAAATATTTATGGGACTCTTGGGCTCCTCTTAAGGTTAAGATCACTTCTTGGCTTGCTTTTAATAACAAGCTTCTCACAGTTGAAGTTCTGAACAAAAGAAATTTAGCTTGGGGGCAGCTCTGCTCGCTGTGCACTCAGCATGCTGAAGATGTCAATCCTCTTTTCGCTCAATGCCCCACTATTATCTCTTTATGGAAGATTTACACTCTTGCGTGGGGCACTATTTCTACTCCACCGGACTTAGTTTCCGAATGGTCTACCAAGCCTTCGAATACCTCGTACCGAAGCGCTTGGATATTGTCGGTTCATATCATTATTTGAATTATTTGGAAGGAGAGGAATTGCAGATTATTCCAGAAACGCAGATCTTCATCAGCAGCGATGATTGATGAGTTTTTTTTTCCTTTTTAAACTATGGTCTTCGGAGTTGAAACCCAAAGACATAGCCTCTACTCCTCTCAATTTATTAGAAAATGCTTACTGTTGTCTTCATTCGCTTCATGCGGTTTAATTTGTTTGTTTTTATTGGCATTAGTTATAACCAATTTCTTCTTCATCCATTCTTTCTTGCAGGATTAAGTCTCCTCATAAGATGCAGCTACCAGCACTGATTCACTGTTTAATTAAGTTCTCGTCTGAGCTTTGGTCTCTTTATTTTTGCCAGTTCTGGTAGTGATTTTAAAATCCTTTCTTATGTTTTGTTGGCTGATGGTAATTGTATTTTTTGTGTGCTGTTTTGTATCAGCAGCATCTCTATTATAGTAGTGCTTTTCCTATATTACCATCATCTCTTGTCTTGGAAGGTTACCTTTAGATGCTTTTGCCTCCTACTGGGTTACGAGCATTTGAATGTTTGGGGGTTTAAGTTTATGATGTTTATCGATTCGTGATGGTATTCTTGATGGTATTTCTTTGTGTGTTCTGCTGTCAATCTATTTGCTATTTTTGGAGGCCATTTTTTGGTGGCGCTTTGCTCGTTGGATGCTGGATGAGGTTTTAGGTGTCTCTGGAGATACTTTATATCTCAACTACTGAGTCAATTGATTTATATTGGTGGGTGTCCCTCTTCAAGCTTAGGGGCCTTGGAGCTCCTGATTCATCACTGTGTACCTGTTTCGGATGCTGTTCTCATGCCAGTTTGGTGAAGTATCGGTGTGAGCTCTCATTTAAGGAGCTCCTGGCTTTAATGTTTTTTGCTGTGATATAGCATATCCCGCTTACTTTTGTTCTCTGGGTTTTTGCTGGGTTGTTTGTTTTTCGTCTTAATCTCATCTCTTCTTTTCTTTTGTTTAGCCTGTTACATGTTATGGCCTTTGGCCTTTAGAACTTGGGAAGTTGGTGGCTGCTCCCCTGGTTACTTTTTATAGCTCGATTAGCTTCTGTGTTTGCATCTTTTTGAGGATTACTTTGAGCCTTGTTATGTGGTTATATTGTGGTGTCATATTGTTGCTCTTGCTTGGCTGCTCGGGTTAGCATTTACTCTGTATTTATCTTACTTCATTGGCTCTTTGTGTTGCTCTTGAATCTTGCTGTTCTGGAGCTTGTTGGGTTTCTCTTCTATGCTTAGGCCATTGGTAGAGTGTGGATCCTCTCTCTAGTCTTGGTGTGGTTTGTTGTGTCTGTTGCTTTAGGTTCTGCTTGGCTTTGGTGTTGAGCTTCGGCTCCTGTGGCGACTTGCAGCACACTTGCTTCGCAGTCCGATCCGTTATCGCTCTGTCGTGGCCTCCGCTCCTGATGTTGTTCAAGAGAAGTCCTCCCTGCTCTGCTAGCTTGCTGTCTCGAGCGGTCTCTTCGATGTTTCGTTGCCAGTATCCTTCAGTGCTCTGGTCTTTTGTTAGGACTTAGCTCTTTGTATATATTTTGTTGCTCCCGTTTGTAATTATGTGTCTTTTGTGGGTTTTATCTCTTGTAAAACTCTGATCTGTACATTACTGTTGTTTATAATATATGTTCTTTGGTGTGGCTGGAGTCGAGAGACTCTATCCGTTCTCATCAAAAAGAACAGGTATAAAATAGCGTGTACAATTGGTGGTGTGATAGATCAGAGACAAAAGGTGCACAGACCTCTTACACAATCTATTGATTTATACACTGCAAGTGAGTTAGAATTGTATATATATCATTCAAGGCATTCCTTACCATGATTTGTTTCAGAACTAGCAATACTTTTGTCGAACAATCCTAATAATATCTATTAAAATTTTGCAACAACATTAAACATTGCAGAGAACAATCCAAAAAGCTTTCTCCAAACACCTGAATCGTTGTATAACAAAGTACATGATCACCATCTAAATGACAAGGAAAAATTTCCGGTACATCAGACTGAGCATGTAGACTGTCAATTAGTTGGAGCTTGCCCAGATCTCGTGGAGCGGCTCCCCTGCTAACTGGAAATTCTAATGAGGTCGACTACATCGATCCTGAAGAAGAAGACAGAGAAGTCGAAGAAAATGCGGATAGTTATATTTATCAGAAAGGGTATTCTTTATATACATATATATAGCAGTGCATAGATGGTTGTTGCGTCTTAAGCATTTATCGATGTTAACAATGTACCGTATAGCTACTGTTAACTACATGTAATGCAGTTCTGTGTAGACTGCTTCAACTACTGTTAGTGTTAAGTGCAATGGTGCAATATTATGTTGCTGTTTGTGACTTCTATATCAGAAATACAGTTGAAATGTAAGCTACTAGACAAAGCTCCTTCTGCTGGCAAAAAACATATATGCGCAGGTTATCTATCTATCTATCTATCTATCTATCTATCTATCAGGTGAATTTGATTTCCAAATAAATTATACCTTGTGTTCTGTTCTATCCAGTGTTTGCTAAATTACTGCCGGTCCTATGATTCTGCAGTTTGTTGTATCCAGTGGCGAACCCATAAATTTTTTTGTGGTGGGCAAAATTAAATAGCCAATAGCTTTTTAACATACATGAACACAAAGTCATGGATGAGAAGCTCAAAAGTACTACAACAAGCACTTCCAAAGAACTTTATCATATTTGTTTAAAAGAACACTAAAAGTACCACTAGTGAAATAGTTAAACCATAAATCTCTATTGTATAATCCCTAAATATTATGACCAGAGAATTGGGGGTGCAAAGTACAGACAATCAATCCAGTCAAAGTAATCTCAACAACACTCTTAAGTTGCAGTAATGTTGATCATTCATTTCAAATCAATAACCCAACAGCTAACTCTCAACAACATGACACCTAACTTTTCACATACCTTGCACGTGCTAATTAAATAATTTATATTATGATAAGGAAACCAACAAATGTTAGAATTTATGAGCGAGTTAATGAATGTAATTAATTAAACCCACCGTGCATTAATATTAGTACAAACTAGTGATACCATATGCTGTAGAACCCCGTATTTTTAAAATATTATTTTTAAAGGTTTGTAAATGACTAAAATGATTTTTGGAGAATTTATAAATATTTTCAGAAAAATTTATCTTTTTACACGTGCAAAACACGTGCAAATACTTTTTTGAGAAGTTCAAAAGTCAAGTTTTCTTCATGAAAAATCATTATTTAATATTTGGGATTTATTTAGTATTTTTTTAGATTTTTCTGAAATTAATTGGAACTATTTGCAAATTTTGAGAAAAGAATGACTTTTTTGCAAATTTGTCATTTTTAGGGGTTAAAATGTAAAATGTACTTTCTGGACGTTTTGAACAGTACCGGTTGAGATTTAGGATTATATTTTACTGTTAAATCCTAATTTAAATGAATTTTATTGAATTTCCAAGAATAGAGCTATCTATATAATAAAACACAAAGAAAGCTATCAAGTGGCTCACCTTTAATCCCCCCAAAATCAAAGGCTCAGATCCAACCTCACAAAACACATTTTTTCTCCCAAAATTTCAAACCCCAAAACCAAAATTTTCCCCCCAAAACTAAAAAACGCATTACTTTATTACTATCTCTCTCTTCTCTCTTCACTTTTTCATATTTCTCTCTTTCTCCCCCCCCCTCCCCTCTCACTCCCATTCTTTCTTTATTTAATTAAAAATTTAGATTTTAAGATTTTAGGTTTGTAAAATTTTCAAAATTTTTACGCTTTTTTCTTATTGCACATGTTATATTGAAAATAGTAAATATCTTTTCAACAGTTAAATTTCATCATTTTTCACTCCTAAAGTTTTAAGAAGTTGGATTTTACACCCCCATTTATAATTATTTTTTAACATATACTCATAAAAATATGGACTTTTATTTACAACTAATTATTGTTATGCTATTCAAACTTGAGTTACATAATTGTTGTTTTATTGTTTACAGGGCTTTTAGTGTGTTGTATCATTCCGAAGACGTGTCGTAGGCACGTGCCCATCGGCAAATCTAGTATATATATAAAGTTGTATTTTGAAGGGATCATTTTGTAGAAGTGGGGTAAAACCCTAAACTCTTTATCCCGGGTGTTTAAAAGGATTTTTGCAGCCGTCATTCGCTGCACAATAGAGAACTTTGTGATTTGTTTTGGTGGAGCAAGAGGAAGATTTGGATCTCGCAAAAAGGAACGCTTTTTCGTTGGATCTTTTCAATTCCAAGGTGAGTGACATTGTTTTGTTTTGTTTTGTTTTGTGAATGATATGAACTTTGTTTGTGAATTGATCTATGCGAACGATTGCTTGCCGTCTGTTTGCTATGTTATTTATTTGGTCTATTTTGCATGAGAACGATGCAAAGGTTGTTGTTTGTACCATGTATGTGAAATCTAAAAATGTTGAGTAGATCTTGGTTTATAAATTTGTATTGCTAGAAAGCATGTTAAGATTTGAGTATGGTTATGATTGGATGGATGAACATCTGGATCTTGTGTTTACAAATCAGATCTTGGTTATGAGTTGTGAAGAAATTTAGTATTGAGAAACCCTAATGGAAGAATTAGGAATTTAGAACATGAGAATTGAGTTTTGAGATATTGGATGTTTTGAGTAATGTATCCATAATGAGGATTATTTTAGATTGGTCATTTTTACCTGAATACGAATTATTTTCATAAACAATGAATCTTTAGAAAAACTCCAGTTTTGATTATTGTATACAGACCTAAATTATGTAAATTGTAGGCCGACAGTCGACTGGTAGCCTTTTCAGTCGACTGGTACGACCCAGCTGCTGTGTCTTTAGTTGCTTCTTGAAAATCCGTTCTGGACAGTCGACTTAGACCCTTTTCAGTCGACTGGTACACTTAGAATTTATTTTTCAAAGTTATCGTGGATTTTTCTCTGGTAAGTCGACTTGTGACCTTTTAAGTCAACTTATATTCTCTTTTAAGTCGACTTATGACTTTGCAAGTCGACTTATAACACTTAGAATATTTTCTTAAAGATTTCTGAAATTTCTCTCTAGTAAGTCGACTTATGTTTTTATAAGTCAACTTATGATCTGGTAAGTCGACTTATGTTTTTATAAGTCAACTTATGATCGGGTAAGTCAACTTATGACTTTTATAAGTCAACTTATATTACTTAATTTATTTTCTTAAAATCATGGATATTTTCCCCTCTGGACAGTCGACTTACTACAGTAATAAGTCGACTAGTACTGATGAGTTTTCGTAAACTTGAATGTTCTTTCGAATGATTAGTCTTCGAATATTTTAGTCTATACTTTGTCTTCTGTTAAGCATATGATTTTAAGATATTCAGTTGAGCTATTTATGGTGGAAAGTTGGTTTAGACATTTGAGTTTGAGTCTCTAGAGGATGTGTGTGACCCTAGTATACCGGCGTTGAGTTATTTTGTTGAGGCCTGTTGAGGCATTTCAGTTGTTCAGTTTTGAGTTAAGTCCGGTAGGGTACACCAACTCTAGGAGATTCGTTGAGTAATTAAGTTACCCGAAAATAATAAGGACAGACACTAGTGGTGATATGATGAACGAGAACATGGGTCAAGTACCTCAGTATGGCTTTCGGTGTGGGATTTAATCTCCGGAATTATCACGGTAGATTACTTGTGGTGTGGGATATATCTCCGGAATTATCACGGTAGATTACTTGTGGTGTGAGATTTATCTCCGGAATTATCACGGTAATTACTTGTGGTATGGGATTGATCTCTGGAATTATCGGAGTCGAGGCGACGCACATGTGGTATTCATGTGATGAGGTCATTGCTTTCGGTGTGGGATGATATCCGGAATTATCACGGTAAAATACCTGTGGTGTGGGATCTATCTCCGAAATTATCGAGGCATGGGCTAATACTCACGGTTTATCTTTATTTCGTAGTAGTCATCGTGTTAGGATTAGTTGCATAACGGGGGAGTAAACCCTATGAAGTGAAGACGTTAAGGGCTTGCACCGAACCTATGTAGAATGGGATGCATAGACTTCGACAAGTACGCATTAGAGAGTCCGCATATAGAATTTGTATTTTCTTGACTTGGTTTTATGCATGTGGTTTCCTGTTTCCTACACTTGACACTTGGTTTAGTATCACTTGTTGTTCACATTTCTTGCTACTTCATATTTTATGTATTTTGGTTCTCTACATGTTGTTTAAGAATCCTTGCTTAATGTTTATTTATGCTGTTTGTTTGTTTTATGTCACTCACACCATTTATGGCTGACCCCTTTAGTTTTGGGGGTTAGGGATCATCTCTAGCCTCATGTGTTGCAGGTTGTTGCTTAGAGTTTGGAGGTTTGGATGCTTGAGATAGTTTTGAGACAAATTAATTTAATCGAGTTTGTGTAAATTTGTAAAAGCAGTGTTGTAATAAGACTGTGTTGTAAATAAAAGAAAACCATGATTGAGATGTTTTTAAATTCCGCTGTGCTATGTAAATGTTTGTTGGAATAAAATTTTGAAAATTTTAGGGGAGTTGGTTGTGTTTAATGTTACATTGAAGTTGATGTTGGGATTGTGCCACGTATTTTCTAAGATATTATATTAGAAATTCGGGGCGCTACATATGCAGACACAAAAATAATTTTGTGACAGATAAGATTATATGGAACTCTTTAAAAAAAATGGAGAAAATATCCCTTTAATGCACCTCATCTCGACCTTCCCCTCTCTCCCCTCCACTATCTATCCCAAATCCGCACCCTCTCTGACGCCGCTCTACACTCCTCTCTCCTCTCATGCGTCTCTGTCTTCCTCGACTGCTACGACGTCGCCCTCTCCAACACCCCCCTATACCTCTCCATCTGGTCATTCCCATCTTCACCCCGTACTTTTCCTCAAATTCAAATTTTGGGATTTCAAAAACACAAATTAGAATTTGAAAATAAAATCATGTAGTAAATTAGGGTTTCAGAAATCAATACATACACAACACTTAGATACAATTGATTTAGTTAAGCAAAATTTCTCAAAAAACATTTTCACAAATACTTTGTGTGCTACATAGGCATTTCATCGAACGCTTGATGAGCAAATCACGGTTCTAGAAATTAAGTACCGGTTTTCTAGGTTTTCAAGTGTTTCTTGTTTAAATATGCATGAAGCAATAGCAAAAAGAAAAATGTATAAGGAACCTTACCAAATCTCATTCTTAAATCTGACACTGCAATCATCCCCGTCTTCAACCCATTTCTTCCTCAATTCCACCAGAAATACTGCCTTATTGAACGCGGTGGTTCGGAAACAGCGAAAAGGGGCGGTGTGGTGCGTGGGAGGCAGCAACGTCGGAGGCGAGGAGGGCCGTGGGAGGTGGGTCGTAGGGGGCAGCATCGGAGGCGCTGAGGGCACGTGGGAGGCGACAGCAGCGTTAGAAGTGTGGAGGGTGCAAGGATGCGGGGGGCAGCTCAGAGAAAAAGAGGGCGCGGTAGGCAGGTTGGAGGCGATGAGGGTTCATGGGAAGCAAGTCAGAGGGGACAACATGAGGTGGCTCAGAGGCGAGGAGGGAGCATGGGAGGCGAGGGTTGGAGATGATTTTAAAAGTGGGAGAGAATGAGATTGTGGTTGGGGAGTGTATGGGGTTCTTTATTTTATGAAAACGTATCAAACATACGTGTTAGTTTAAATGTGTTCCTACTTTTTTTCTCTATTTAAAAATAGAGAATATTGAGAGTGGTAGACCTATTACTATTATATATATATATATATATATATATATATATATATATATATATATATATATATATATATATATATAATAATAATAATAATAATAATAATAATAATAATAATAATAATATTATTATTATTATTATTATTATTATTATTATTATTATTATTATCTCTACTATTTTAATGGGAGAGTTGGGGTTGTAAACAAACAAACCCTAATTTTGTAACTGAGCAAACCCGTGCAATATACGACCAAACTAAATCTACCAAACATACCCGTGTGATGCACGTGCAGCCCCTAAAAAAGTGATATAAGCAAATGCCCCCACTATTTTTAAAAACTAAGAAATACTCCTATCTCTAATATTATAATGGGAGAAGGCCTTCGTGTCATTTGTAAATGTTTTGTCAATCTACCAACCCGTGCAATATACGTGCATAACTATTATAAAGGAGATTCTAAGTTCAAATCCAGATTATGTCTAAATTTTTATTTTAAAAAACTGTATTTATTAAGACGTGCATCGCACGTGTAAATTACTAGTTATTATAATGGGAGAGTTGGGGTTGTCATTTGTAGACAACATGTAATTTGTAGACAACCATTCAACTAACAATCTAATCTTAACCATTCATTTTTAATTTAAAGTTATATTAACCATTTATTTACTCAATAGTTGTTAGTTACCATAATACCCTAAAAGTTTAAATTTATTTACGACATAATTATTTACAAAGTGTCACTCATATAAAATAAAATTTGGTGCCACTAAGGGTAATTTGTAAAGAGTATGTGATGAATAAAGGGAGGTCTCAGGTTCGAGGCCAGATTGCGTCTTAGTATTTACTTAAATAAAAAATTTATTGGGACGTGCATCGCACGTACAAATTACTAGTTATTATAATGGGAGAGTTGGGATTGTCATTTGTAGACAACCTGTAATTTGTAGACATTCAACCAACTAATATCAACCATTCAATTTTAAGTGAAAGTTATATTAACCATTTATTTACTCAACTATTGTTAGTTACCATAATACCATCAAAGTTCCAATTTATTTACGACATAATTATTCATAAAAGTGTCACTCATATAAACTAAAAGTTTGTGTCACTGAAGGTAATTTGTAAAGAGTATGTGATGGATAAAAGGAGGTCTTAGATTGAAGACCATATTACGTCTTATTATTTACTATATATTAAAAAAGTTTAATTAGAACGTGCATCACATGTGCAGATTACTAGTATATATATATTGGAAAAAGCTCGTTTGCACAGACTCGTTGCAAACTGAGCTCTAAACCATTGGATCAGCTTGATCATGATCCAATAGGTGAGATCTCACCCACCCAACTTCCTACTCTCCCACTTACAAATTTAGGGGATAATGAGGATTTCACCCCATTATACTCCTTCAAATCTAACCATCTCTTTCTCCCTTACTCTCTCACTCTCACTGTTCTCTCCTTATCACCCCCGACCGAAACCCAAAAACCCATCACCCAAACCCGATCCCGACTTCCAATGCCACCGCCCTCGACTCCCAATCGACCACCGGCCACTTCTCTCTCTCTCACGCTCTCTCACTCTCCTTACTCTCTATTTCTCTCGTTCCCGAACCCATCGAAGTCTGACACCCAAAAAACCTAATTCCACCCCTTCCGACCTCCGGCACCTATTCCTTCTCCTCCCGACCACCCACCTCCTTCTAAGGACCTCTCTCACTATCTCTCACTTCCTTAAACTCTCCAATCAAAATCCCCCCCTCCAATCTTCGAAAGAGAATCGGGAACTCGAAACCCTACTTCGTCGTTGAAATCCAAACACATCGTCGACCACATCTACGTTGTACAAATCCGCGCTGTGCAAGGTAAATATTAAATCCTGGTTATGTCGATAAGTTTATGTAGATTTTGTTGTTTTTTTTAATTTTTTTAATTTTTTTATGCATAATTACGTAGTTATAGTTGTTTGTATATATATAGTTTTTTTATGCTTATGGACGGTAGAATTGCAGTCGTGATTGTTGTTGTTCACTCAAATTGTAGATGTTGTCATAGTCTTTATTGTTCAATATTAGTAAAATTGTACAAACGAAAAAAACAAAATTTGAAACTCTGCAAGTAGGTCGAATTCACCACATACAAGCTAACGCAACTTCTAGAAGTGAGTTTCGACTTACGGATTGCAAGATACAGCCGTGTATCTTTTTTCTCAAGAAAAACCAAAATAAAACGATACACGGTCATATCTAGCAAACCGTGAGTTGAACACCGCTTACAAAAGTTGCGTTAGCTTGTGTGGGTGAATTTAGCATACTCGCAAAGTTTTGAAAATTTTAGATGTTGTTTGTGAGGTTTTATATGTTTTCGTACCAACAACAACTGAAAAAATAATTTTAGATATTTTGAGTACGAAAACGTAGAAAAACACACAGACGGTAACTAAAAAATTATGAAACTTTGCGACTAGGTCGGATTCACAACACACAAGCTAACGCAACTTCTAGAGCTGAGGTTCGACTAACGGTTTGCGAGATACGGCCATGTATTACTTTATTTGGTTTTTATTGAAATAAAGTGATACATTGATATATCTTGCAAACTGTGAGTCGTAACTCACCTCTAGAAGTTGCGTTGGCTTGTGTGTGGTGGATCCGACCTACTCGCGAAGTTTCAGAATTTTTTGAAGTCGTTTGTGAGGTTTACTATGTTTTCGTACTAACAACAACTAAAACAACTAATTTTTGATATTTTGAGTACGAACAAATGGAAAACTGCACAAACGATAACAAAAAATTACAAAACGGCACCCAAAGTTTCTTAATTTTTAGGAAACTTACAATATAAAATTATTTTTTCCAGGATAGTTGTTTCCACTTGTTGAGGTGTCTACTACTTTTTCTTGAGTCCTGTTTTCTGCTTTCATCAAATCTTTGGTGCACACGAGCATCTTCAATGAATTCGGCATCAAGCAATTCCTGTAAATTGGTCAATACCCTGCCACTTGAAGAGAAAACACTTTTTGATGCAACTATAAACACATGAGGAGTTAGTAGATCTTTAGTCATATGTGAAAGAATTGAAAATGGAGTTTTATGCTATTTCCACAATTGTAACACCTCAATTTTGGTACAACAACTCTCACTATCTTGTGAATTATACCAGTTAATTTATTAGGTGCATTAGTCATATATTTTTTAGACTGAATAAGAATAAACAAATTTATAGTGGCATCTTCGAATGTGCTCTTATCCTTACTACTAGATGAAGAAAAAGAAGTTTGTTGTGTGGTACCACTAGATGCATAAGTTTTATCATAAAAATCATAAAAAATATTCAACGTCAACTCATATTTAGCTAAATAATCGTTACATTCATATTGAGATTATTCTCCAAGTAAAGCAAAAATATTTCAATTAAACTCTTCATCCCCGCTAATTTGATACGATGATTCATTACAATAGCAATACAATACAATACAATATATGTGGAGGATTAGTAGTAGTAGTAGAGAGTTGAGAGTTAAGAGATAGAGAATGCATGAATTAGTGAAGAAGAATGAGTGAATTTTGTAGGGTTATATAAGAAAAAACCCCAAAACCCAAAAACCCAAAAAAAACAAAAACAAAACAACAACACCAACACCACCACCACCAACAACAACAACAACGGGTTGCCCGCCCGGGCCAACCGTTTGATCCGGGCGGGCCACATGTTGGACCCGGCAGGTTGGCTTGCCGGGTCGACCGTTAGAGAACCAGCGGGTTATGGGTATGGTTCAGATAAGATTGGTGCGGGTTACGGATTAAATAGACCAGGTCGAGCGGGTTTTATCCTTTAATATTTCAACCTGGTCCGATCCGAAACTAAGAGCGGGTTTAGTCCGAGCCCAAACTGCGTCGTTCGGGTTCGGGTCGGTGGTGAGTTGGCTTGCCGGGTCGACTGTTAGAAAACCAACAGGTTGCGGGGCTAGTTCAGATAAGATTAGTGCAGGTTATGAATTAAACGGACCAGGTTGAGCAGGTTTTATCCTTTAATATTTTGACCTGGTTCGATCCGAAACTAAGAGCAGGTTTGGTCCGAGCCCGAACTAGGTCGTTCGGGTTCGGGTCGGTGGTAAGTAGGTCGCGGGCTGGCCCGACTTGAATGCCACCCCTATTTTTACATGCGTTACTCTATTGAAATTAAAAATAAAGCTACCAAATTCCAGCTCACAACTTTACGCTTATCCATTGTCATATGCTACACGAGTAAATACAAACAAAAAAACAAAGCTAAATGCACGGTGGTTAGCCACTTATTGGCAAATTTTTTCCCAAACTATCCCACTTTTTTGAAAGTTTTTCCCAAACTGCCCTATTTTTTTATATTCCCAAAACGCCCTACTCGCTTTTTGAAAAAGTGAGTTTGGGTAAATCCTCCTTGCTTTTTCAGAAAGCGAGTCTTAGGTTGTAGGATTTGCACATACCAAGATTCGCTTTCTCAAAAAGCGAGGGGATTTATCCCAAACTCGCCTTTTGAAAAAGCGAGTGTCGTTTGGGTCTTAAACCCCCAACCTCACAAACAGATCTCATTCTTCTCTTTTTCCTTCTCCTCTTTGTCACGAAACCCTAACCCAAGATCTTGTTGCTCTGATTTCAGCCATTAACCCATCAAATTTTGTCGAATCACTCACGAAATACTTTAATATCTCATCTCCGTTCAATTAGCCACTTCGATTTTGGGGGTTGCTTCGATTTTGGGGGTAATTGCAGTGTAGTTCTTCAAATTTGGGGGTGAGGCTTGCGGTGGAGGTGTAGTGGTTCGAATCTGGGCTTAAGATTGTTGTATATTTATCAAACTCTATATTTTTTAATGTTGTATATATATGTAGAATTATGTAGTTAGAAATTGCTTGATAATATTGGGGGTACAATCTGGATAGTGTCGAGTTGTTGATAAATAGGGGTAAAATTAGGGGGTAAATTGGGGGTAAAATTTGGATAGTGTCGGTGGAGGTGTAGTAGTTAAAAAATGTGGATAAATGTCAAATTTGGGGGTAAATTTTGGGTATAGTTAATAACAATTATATGTTCGGATGTGTGGAAAGGTGAATCGAAGGAATGTACATTCCGGGGGGGGGGGGGGGTCATCCACTACCTATGCATCCATGGATTCACAAGATCCTAAGAGACTGTGGACTATATGGTATTGCACTGATGAGCTCCATCAAGTGTGATCGGCCTCTTCTTACAGCACTACTTGAGAGATGGCGACCTGAAACACACAGCTTTCACCTGATAGTTGGGGAGATGACAGTGACGCTGCAGGACGTCTCTGTACTCACCGGCCTTCTAGTTGATGGGCAGGCAGTGACAACTCAATGGACTTCGACCTGATATATTTAGTGGAACAGTATCTCGGTGTCGAAGTGGAGGCCGGAGCAGTGAATGGAAAACAGATTCGGTTGAAGTGGTTGAAGGACAAAATCAAGGACTGATTGAATGATGATTCAACTGATGAGGAGGTTCAGTGCTACTGCAGAGTCTACATTCTGACACTGTTTGGAGGCGTGTTGTTCCCAAATTCCACCAGACACTCTGTCCCCTTGATGTACCTCCCAATGATTGTAGATTTGGGACGAGTCAGTTAGTACAGTTGGGGTAGTGCCGCATTATCGTCCCTCTACAGGAGTCTCTGCTTGTGCAGTCTGGGTTCCATGCAGATGAATGGACCAATGATATTGCTACAAGTGTGGAGTTGGGAGCGTATTCACGTGGGTCGGCTTGTATTGTGGAAGCAATCACCCTACTGGATCCATCTCCTCGAGGACCAACACATGTTACCTCCACTTGGTGTGTACTGGTCCGGTAATCTTACATGGACTGCCAACCCCAACAGGTGCCTGACATACTTCCGTGATGAGTTGGACAGGTTGACAGATGATTGCATAGTGTGGATGCCCTACACAGAGGCGCATCTAGCTCGACTACCGCCTATTTTCTTGTGCAGGCGTGATCTGTGGTTGATGAAAGTACCATTAATCAACTTCGGCACAGTTGAGTTCTGTTATGTGAATAGAGTGCTTCGTCAGTTTGGTCTACATCAGATGATTCCTGTTGCAACCATTCAATTCCGATATGCATTCAATCACTGGAATGGGTCGACAATCAGGACATAATTGGGCTGCCAGCTTTTCGACACATGTTGAGAGATGGAATCTGCACCGGTTCGACGAAATCATTAGTAACATTTCTCCATTTGATCGAACGGTGCATGAGAATCACATGGGCTGGTACGGGAGGATGACATGATGATATATATCTCCGACAGGACAGACTCCTGCAGGTGTGGTGGTCCCGATTCATCGACCGGCAGCCAAACCAGCAGATCAACATTCGATGAATTTGCCCATGTTTCAACCGAATGCATCGGCTCTTCGTACAATTGTAAGTTTTTAAGTTCTGTTGTATTCATCAAAGTTATTATAGTGTTTTGGTTTACATATACATTCACTGCATTTAATATTTCAACTTCTCATGTTTTGTAGATGACACAGACTTGGACTATGGGCAAAAAATGTGCTGTTGTGTTGAGAAGCAACATCGCAGATACGGTTAAGGACTTTGCACGCCAGATGTTGACGTCTTGTGGTGCACAAGCTGGTGTTGTGGAAGAGGGAGTGACCTTAGATGCTATTCTAAACACTCCGGCTCATCGAACAAGTGCACGTGCTCCACATATGAAGAAAGTCGCCTGCAAACCACCACGTCGTCGTAGAAACGAGTGAAAAGAAGAGGATGAAGATGAAGAGGCTGAGATTCAAGTTGAGAGGACACAACAACAAGAGGAAGAGGATCTGATTCCCTTGTCCGGTGTGACACAGGCCACTCCACCACGGGGTAAATGGCAAAGGAGACCTCCCACATTATTCACCCCTGATCCGTGAAGCTTCTTTGTATTTTGTTGAACTTGTTTGTATTATTAATTTTTTAATGTTATGTAATGTTTGTTTCAATATTGTACTCACGATGTAAATTTGGAATATATGAAGAATGAAATGTTGGTATGGGGTGTGTGAGTGTGTGATGGTTTAATTTGGTGGATTTATGTGAGTTATGTTCAGTTAGGTTTTGTGTGAAAGCGAGTGGTTTGGACAATTTTGGAATGTTTGAAATCTTTGAGTTTGGGTGCAGTTGGGTTCAGAATGGATTTGTGTGAGGCGGAATTGATGTATTGGTGAAGTTGAAATGTTCGTATGTGTTATACAATGCTGAATTTCAATTGTTCGTATGCATTGTTGAAGTTGGGTTATGTTTGGAGAAGCGATTCAGCACAAGAAGAATTTGCCTATGCTGGGTTTATGTCCCACCTGATGGGTTGCAGTTGGGTTTTATGTATACAGACCTTAGACTCGCTTTCCTAGAAAGCGAGTCTAGGTGTGAACACATCGCTTTCTCAGAAAGCGTGTGTTGAGCTGTTCGTTTTCCAGAGGTGAGGGTCTTCTCTGGAAAACATACTACTCCACAATCGCTTTTTGAAAAAGCGAGGTAGTTTTAACTAGAATCGCTTTCTCAGAAAGCGAGTCTTGAGCAGCTTGTATGTTTTAACAAGCAGACTGAGAAAGCGAGTCTAGTTAATACTTCCACGCTTTTTCGAGAAGCGACTATGGAGTCTAGGTGAAATCCAGAGATCAGCTTGATCTCTGGATAACACTCAACTCCAGACTCGTTTTTCGAAAAAAACGAATGGTTTTCTACAAGACTCGCTTTCTCTTGGGTCTGCTTGTAAAAAACATACAGGCTAAAGACTCGCTTTTTAAGAAAGCGAGAAGATCTTTATCAGACTCGCTTTTCGGAAAAGCGAGTGTAGGCTGTGAAAATGACATCTTCATATTTGCACTCGTTTTTTTCGAAAAGTACAATTGGGATCAAGTGTCATAGCAATCATTGACTTCATAGCATTATCCGTACATACGGGCACTGTCATAAAATACGGACCATCTCCTCGTCCTGTTGCGTATCGAGCTAAAATTTTTGCATTCCATTCATCCTTATCCCAATTAGTAACTTCATAAATTTTCTCAACTAATTCTGCCAATGTAATGGTACGAGGTACCCAAACTATTTCAGGATCCACCGCACTATAACAACAACCGATCTTTGGATCACGAATTATTTCACCACCAAAGTATAACCAAATAGGAATCTCCAAATCCATACCTACGTATATTTATACAAATATACGAATTATTATCTACCCAAAAATAAAACCTATGAAAATGAACAAAATAATAGGCCAATAAGCATCATACCTTCACAAGCTTATTTGAAAGGATATAGCCGTAGATATTTGGGTAAAATAGTTGAAGTTGCTTTCCTTTTCAAGTATATCAAAATCCAAAATTTGGATCTTTCGGAAGATGGGTATGGGGTATTCAAAGCAATTTTATGGGTTAATCAACGGATTTTTGTGGTTCTTTGACGAAAATGAGATGAGAGATGGGTTAGGGTTTCGGGGTTACAAGGGGAAGAGGAAGATAGAGAATTTAAGAAAAGTTAGATCTGATTTCGAGATGGGGGTTTAAGACCCAATCGACACTCGTTTTTTCAAAAAGCGAGTTTGGGATAAATCCCCTCGCTTTTTGAGAAAGTGAGTGTAGCTGGCCCAAAACGTCCACACTCGCTTTTTTCAAAAGCGAGTTTGGGATAAATTCCCTCGTTTTTTGAGAAAGCGAATCTTGGTATGTGCAAATCCTACAATCTAAGACTTGCTTTCTGAAAAAGCGAGAATGATTTACCCAAACTCGCTTTTTCAAAAAACGAGTAAGGTATTTTGGGAATAAAAAAAAAGGTAGGGCAGTTTGGTAAAAACTTTCAAAAAGTGGGACAGTTAGGGAAAAAATTCCTTGTTAGCCTCTTCGCTTCAGGAGTTGGTATCCTGCTAAAATCTGAAAATAGAAAGAAAGCGACACGCCGACACCCACATAAAGCACGTGCAAAACACGTGCCGTGGCGCCTAGTGAAAACCGATAGTCGGTCAAGAAGAGCGAGCAGGCAAAGCCACCGAAACTTCTCCCCTCAAATCAGATACTCATCCTCTCTCTCTCATCAAACCCTAACCCTAATCTCCTAAATTCCCCAAATTTCAAATACTACTTCTAACCCTAACCCTAACCCAAGGGTTTCTAAATTGGGAGCGATGCCGGAGGATGAGGATCTGGTGGAGCTCAAGTTCCGACTGTACGATGGATCCGACATCGGCCCGATCCGATACGCTGCTTCCTCGACCGTCGCCATGCTTAAAGAGCGGATCATCTCCGATTGGCCCAAAGGTCTGCTCTTTCCTTTTTTTTTTTTGCTCATTTCAGTTTCTTGAATTAGTTTTTAGCTGGAATTTTGATGTCTGAATTTAGAAATAATTAGAATTGTAGAAGTGAGTGGGATTCTTGGGGTTTCTTGTTTTGGAATTGAGGATGCGATGAACGTTCAGATCTAGTAATGTTGTCGGGATTTTTTTTTTCCAGAAATAGGCCACCTTTTGAAACTAATTTCCCAAATAGGCCACTTTCAAAACTAATTCCCAAAATAGACCAATGCAGTACCGATCTGCGCCTCTTTGATTTCGAGCCCGCAGTTCACAATATATCATACATATTTGGCTAATAGGCTCGGAGACTTGGAAAAAACTTGTCAAAGTGTAAAATGTGAAAAATAGGAGGCCGCAGTACCCAACTGCGGGCTCTTTGATCTCGAGGCCGAAGTTCACAATTGCGGCCTAAGTGTATATCATACATATTTGGGTAATAGGCTCGGAGACTTAAATTTTTTTTTGTCCAAGTGTAAAATGTGACAAATAGGAGGCCGCAGTTTGGAACTGCGACCTCGAAACTATATAGGCTGCAGTACCAAACTGCGACATTTCGATTTCGTGGTCGCAGTTCACAACTGCGGCTCAAGTATGTATCATACATACATGAAAAATATGAGACCGCAGTTGGGTATTGCGGCCTCGATAATACATAGGCCGCAGTTCACAACTGTGGCCTCAATTATATAGTCGATGAGGTCCAGTTCTTAAAACCTTATAATACCAATTCGACCATATAAGGCCGCAGTTCACAACTGCGGCCTCTGTAGTATCGAGGCCGCAGTACCCAACTGCGGTCTCTTATTTTTCACATGGACAATTTTTTTCCAAGTCTTCGAGCCAATTAGTCAAATATGTATGATATATACTTAGGCCGCAGTTGTGAACTGCGGCCTCGAAATCAAAGAGGCCGTAGTTGAGTACTGCGTTGGTCTATTTTGGAAATTAGTTTCAAAAAGTAGCCTATTTCTGAAAAAATTCGGTTGTCGGCTGTGTGTTTCGATGTAGTTTAAGGCCTTTATTGTGGTCGGTCCATCTATTATTGAATGTGGGTTTCTTTGGGACAAGAAATCTATTTTGGTTGGGAGGCAAAGAAATGGAGTACACTATCGAGACGGTAAGTTATGATGATTGCGTGATGTGAGATTCACATGCATAAGTTTTTTGTACTTGTAATGGGTTGGGCATAATTGGGTTAAGATCGAAACCAGAAGTTCAATGTGAGTTGAAGTGGAACATTGTACATGCTAGCGGTCTTAATATTTTTTGAAGGAGGAGATGGGAAGATTTGGGGAAACTTTGGAACAAGGTTGTAATTATAGTCTGAATGGTGCCATTCGAATTTTCTAGAGTACGTTGGACTTGGAAGGTCTTCAGTAGAGTGGATTGGATTGGGGTTGTTCACGGGGATTGCTCGGAAGGTTTTGGGAGCTGTTAGCAACCATTGGTTTATTCATTTTTTAAAATATTTTAAATATACTAGATTCTTGTTATGAAGCTTGTACCACATTTGAGGATGTATATGTGTGGGGACTATGGAAAGCAATTGTCGTGCGTACTAACTTTATCAACCACCAAAAGGATGGCAACTTGATGCACACACACTTGACTTGGAATTTGGAAAGGTTGGATAAATTTTTTTGGGAATGGCTCGATAGTTACCTCTTTGACAGATGGGCTTCTGAATATAATGTTTTACCTTTTCAAGCTAGGTCACATTCACGGTCACCCATAGTGAGTTTCAACATTTGCAAGTACTTCTCATACACCGGGCACGAATGTCTTGTCGTAGTCTTTTGGCGGTCTTACAAGAGTTTGAATCTTAAATAAAATTTTGGACATAGTACTTTCGTAGAAGCTACTTCCTTGACCAGCAAAATTCAACAAGCTAAAAGAATCCTTATTGTCTTTTCTTGTTTAACTCCACAAAGTTGCCGACATCCATGTCCATACTTCTAATTCTCTGGGTTTTGACAATAGATTGTGCTCTTTAATATTTTAGCAGTGATGCATGTGCTTGAGATACTCTTACTCAATGTTGGGGAAGACCAAGACCAAAATGTAAAAAAAAAACCACAAATATTTTCAAATGGGGTTTCGAATATACCATCCATTTATGTATTTACCATTAGCTATATATATTTACTTTAAGGCTAAATTTTTTTAAAAAACCACACTAAGTTTTGGGCCAGTTTAAAAAAACCGCACTAAGTTTTTTTTTAAAAATAAAAAGACACAAAATTTCAAAAAACTCCACTGGGTTAGTTAGGGTTAGGGTTAGTTGTTGTGGGGGGGGGGGTTATTTATACATCTGTTTAGTTAAGTAATGTTTTTTTAAACACAAATGAAAGATGAATGTAGTTTTTTTAAACACAAATGAAAGATGAAAGTGGTTTTTTTAAACCCTACCCTAACCCTAACCCTAACTAATCCATTGTAGTTTTTGAAATTTTGTGTCCTTAAAAAAAAAAAAAAACTTAGTGCGGTTTTTTAAAACTGGCCAAAACTTAGTGTGGTTTTTTTAAATTTAGCCTTACTTTAAATTAGAAACAAGTGTACTCCAAAAATATCTTTCCTCTGATTCATAACCCGACGAACAAATTTAATCAAATGTTTAGTTCATTTAAGTGGAAACCACATTGGAATATACTTGTTTATGGTAAATTTGTTGCAAGAGCAGTTATGGTATCCAATATAATTAGATTTATTATGCATTATGTTTCATTAACAAACATATTTTTAGGTTCATTACAAAATTTGTGCATCATGGTGTGGTATTTCATTTTTAACTTTTCGTAAATATAGGTTCGGACTGAAATTCGTGTATGTCTGTAACAATTGAGCACAACTTTGTAATGCCTGGATCATGTTTGTATCTAGATCCATCTATCTAAAGTGGATGTATGGTTAAATAAATTCCTGATCCGTATACAAAATGTAAGTCATTCATTCTTTATCCCTTACCTTTGTAAATAAAACCTCTTCTCAACCACTTACCTTGAATCGTTAGGTCACCAAACACTGCACATTAGTAGACTTCTGTTTGTCCTCTTTCGAAATTAATCTTCATTAGATCTGATGTCAGGAATGGGTTTGATCTCTGTTTTTCTTTCTTCATGATAGACTTGAGATGCTAGAGGAATATTACGTCAAACTCGAGAGGTAATTCAAGTTATACCTCTGTAGTGACTCATTGGATACTCCTCCCTTACCACTGTATTCAAAGAGTGGTTAATCTCACAGCTAGTATTTCCTCTTTCTGTTCATCCTGTTTATCTTCCTGAATTAAATTTATCAACTTATCCTCAACTGTTGCTATTCAAGCTTATTTATTTATTTATTCCAGTGGAAGTACCTATTTTTAGGATTCATGTTCATGGAATTTGACATGTTTTACCCAACTGCCAACTGCCAACTACATGACACAACCCTCCTCATTCTCCGGTTTGTGGCCGGATTCCTGGTTTAGGATAGGCAATGGCGGAGTTTGTTGTTGTTGTTGTTGTTGTTGTTGTTGTTGTTGTTGTTGTTGTTGTTGTTGTTGTTGTTGTAGTGGAAGTACTATTTGAATGATTTGAAGTCTAGACAAGTTAGTGGGAACACTTTTTAGTTCATTGTTGAATTGCATATTAGAACACGGGGAAGTGTTTTAGGACTTCGGATCATATTTCAGTTTTGCATTGTGTTTTTGAAGGTGGTCTAGTTAACTTCATAGGATGCCATTATGTGGAGACAACACTAGGCCACTCTGACCTGGCCCTAGGTAGGGCCAGACTTTTTTTTTTGTGGAAAAAAGGAAGGGAGGGAGGGAGACGTGTGGGTTTTTTTTAAACCTACATTTAGCGAAGTGGTGAGATTCCGATCCCCTTTGCTTTAGTTATATCCATCAATCCTCCCTTTCAGAAACAAATTAAAACTATAAAACTAATTAAAGTAGGTTTTGTTTCTTTTTTATAATTGATTAAATAAGTGCCTTTTGTTCTTTTTTGGAGTACAGTATCTTCTCCCTGCACTTGAACATCTATCATTTTCCACTTTTTTATTCTTTATATTTTAATTATCGTAATCAATATAGTATATATTTTGTTCTCTCTATAGATCAAGAGGATGATGATACCTTCAGAGGGCATCCTTGTTTTGTTTCTCAAGCTCGAGACTTCTGACCCGTCATTTTGTTCAAGTTTTGTAAAGGAAGGAAGATTTTGGCAAACTTAAACTGAATGAATGGGTCCAAAGTCTTGAGCAAGAAAGAAATTAGAATGTCTTCCTTACGCAACATCATTTTATTTGTTTATTCTCCTGATGTATCAAGATACGTACTATAATTAAATAATGATAATCTATAAATATAGTTATATAAAAGTGAAAGATGGTATGCAAATATGTGGATGGAGAAGCTATTGTATAGCACTTGAAGGGAAAAATTGCCATTAATGTAGTCAAGAAACAAAACCAGCATTAATTGGATTTTGGAAAGAAGGATTGTTGGGTTTAACAAAAGTGAAGCGGATTGGGTGGTAAAAACCTCATTTGGGCCCCTCTACATCTTGTTTCTCGTTGTCCCTTGCCCAAACCCTAGAACATGCTGCAATTGCTGCAAAATAAAGCGTGAGTGGCAGAGGAGAGGAGGCGGCAGAGACGGTGTTGAAATCATCCCTAGACGGTTCTTCATCTGTTCCTCTATGCTATTCCTATTTTCTTCTTATCACTGTACACAGCTGGAAGTTAGGTGTTGGGTTCCCTTTGGCCACCCATACCGGTTAATGTCTAGACCTACAATAACACCGGCTATGCTACAGCAAGTTATTTTAGGTTTGTAAATATGTCTGATTTTTAGGGATTTAATCATATTGATCATTCAGGAATCCGAATCTTCTCTCATTAACTTTTGCAGAATTCTGACTAAAACTAAGTTGCTCAAGGAGACTAACTGCAATGTTAACCGGCTCTATGTAGCTGCATTTTTCTATGGTTTTATGAAACTCTTAACACTCAGAATGAAACTGCAGTTGGCCAGAATTATGATGGAAGTTAATAACTTAATATGTACTATGTTCTTGTGACTTCTCTTTGCCTCGAGAGAACTCTGGGTTTGCCATTTCTGTTATGGTAATTCTTATTAATGGTCTTTGCATGAGAGATTGAGATAGCAAGTACAGAGTGCTAATACAGAGATTTTGTGGTTAGAGTAAATGTTTGGAATATCGAAATTAACATTTTTCTAGCATATATATAGATCATGCACAGAGATGTCAGATGTAACATAATGTGCACATGCAATTATAATCCGCCCTGGAAACATAGAGATGACTTGTCTAGAACCCACCTTCAGAAAATATTCTCACCACTTTATAACTTCGTGAATAAGAATATTGATTTTAATAATTTACTGTGAAGAACTGAAGATATGATAAAAGCTTAAACATAATTCAAAGATATGATAAGCATTATCTTCTTATACCTGTTCTGAGGCAATTCATATTGCATTATAAACTTTTTGTAGAAGATAGTTTCCAATCCTTTATCATAGCGCTTTTATGTGTTCTATAGTGGATCAGTCGAAATTACTACTACTTTGGGAACAGCTTTCTGCATCTTGTCTGCAATTTGTGGCTCAATCCAATTTATTTGAATTTAACATTGGGGGCTCATAACTTGACAAATGAAATCTCATTGCCTTTTGAACACATAACTGTACTGTGGAAAGCTGGCGTACTTCTGGGTTGGAGCCCAAAATTTCAGACTATTATCTGCTTTTGAAAAATATACATGACCATGTACTCTCTGTTATCATTAAGCTGGGTATAATTTGGTCGAGGCAATGAGGCATATGTTTTGTTGTGCTTTATACCAATGTGGAAGATCTCTGCATGATAGAATTTTGATACTTTGTTTAATCATTTTGTCAAAGCAAGCATTGTGCAAGTTTCTTTATATTTCATACTTTATTTTATGACACCCATTCAATGCTTCTACTTGCCATAGGATGTCACGTTCAAATTGTCTGTTTATCTATGCTTTCCATTGACAATTTATCAGTTTATTATAGACAAAAGAATCACACCGAAGGTTGCAAGTGATGTGAAATTGATAAGTGGTGGCAAAATCTTGGAGAACCAAAAAACTGTTGCCCAGTGTAGACCACCTTTTGGCGAGCTTCCTGGAGGGGTGATCACAATGCATGTTGTCGTGCAACCTTCATCATCGAAGTCAAAAACAGGTAAATAAACCATGTTGAACAGTTAGATGCCGGGTACTTGTCATGCTCGTGATGGGAAGAACTCATAATATTCCATATCTCAAAATATACAAATTTGATGGTAAATACAAATTCTAATATTGTGCAGGAGCTTCTGTCTGTAATTTAGATATGGATATATGCATAGTTGCTACAGTAGATGAAGCATGACATATGTCCATCTCTTTGCCAATATGTTCGTAAGAAACATGCAAATCAATCCAGTAGTATGCTTTGTAGATTTAGAGGTTTGTATCGTCAAAAACAATTGAGTAAATTTTATTGTAGGAATGGTATGTATATTGTTACCAACTTGACCCCTAGGTTTTTAGCTGTTTGAAACAAAGTGGAGGTGCCCAAGGGCTTCACGCTTCATCACTTAAGCTCCCGCATCACAACCACATCATTCGCTTCACTTTTAATATATTAAAATTTATTTATTTAATTTTTAACCGGGGTAGGAGATGGCGGCGGCGGCGGAGGTGGCAGAGGAGATTGAGAGATGCGATGAGGAAGATAAGGAGGCAAGAGGCGCAAAGATGCAATAAGGGTATTTGGACTTTTGGAGGCAGAAATGATTGGGGGATGTTTCTAGATTCTTTTTTGATAAACAATGTTTCTAGGTTTTAATTTAGTAAAAACATTCTCACAAAATGAGGCGAAACAGTAAACTACGAAATTACACGAAAATGAACGAAAATTGAGGACTATAGCCACAAAAATATGGCAAGAACAGTGGAATTCTAAAATTTCACGAAAATAGATGAAAACTATGGACTAGCAACAAAATAAGGTCAGAACAGTGAAATTTGAAATTTCACGAAAATGACTGAAATCTGTAAACTAAACACCGAAATAAGAAATTTCACGAATATGGCAAAAAACTGTCGACTATAACCTACAAAATGAGTGCAAAATAGTGAAATACGAAATTTTACGAAAATGACCGAAAATTGTGGGCTATATAGACCAACAAAAGAAGACCAAAATAGTAAAACACGAAATTTTACGAAAATCACCAAAACTGTAGACTGCCCAAAAATGAGGCCGAAACAGTGAAATACGAAATTTTACGAAAATGGCCGAAAACTATGGATATAGGCCATAAAATGCGGTCCAAATAGAGAAATACGAAATTTCACAAAATGAACGCAAACTGTGGATTCTAGCCCCGAAATGATGCTAAAACAATGAAATACAAAATTTTACAAAAATAGACAAAAATTGTGGACTATATAGCCCACAAAATGAGGCAAAAATATTGAAATACAAAATTGACCTGAGATTATGGACTATAGCCCCCACAAAATGGGCCAAAATAGTGAAGTACCAAATGTTACAGAACGACTGAAAACTATGGACTAAATGGTCGAAAACTATGAATTATAAGCCCACAAATGAGGTTAAAACAGTGAAATACGAAATTTCAGAAAAAATGACAAAAAACTATGGATTATAAGCCCACAAAATGATGCCAAAATAGTGAAATATGAAATTTCATAAAAAATGCCGAAAACTGTAATAAGAAATTTCATAAAATGAAGCAAAATCGGTGAAATAAGAAATTTCATAAAATGTCAAGACTGTGGACTATAGCTCAAAAAGTCAAACTGAGGGTGAAATAGTGACGAAATTTTACGAAAATGGCTGAAAACTGTGGATACCCACAAAATAAGACCCAAACAATGAAATACAAAATTTCAGGAAAACGACCGAAAGTTGTACACTATAGTTCACAAAATGAGGCCAAAACAATGAAATAAGAAATTTGATGTAAATTGTAAAAAATTGTGGTCTACAGCCCATAAAATGACGCCAAAACAATGAAATACAATATTTTACGAAAATGGTAAAAAACTGTACACTATATACCCCACAAAATTATACCAAAATAGTGAAATACCAAATTTTACAAAAATGACCGAAAATTGTACACTGTAGCCCTCAAAATAAGGCTAAAACAGTGAACTAAGAAAATTTCACAAAAATGGCAAAAATTGTGAACTATAGCCTAGGTCGAAACATTGAAATACAAAATTGACCTAAAACTGTGGACTAACCCACAAAATGAGGCCAAAACAGTGAAGTACAAGATTTCACAAAAATGACCGAAAATTGTGGACTAAATGGCCATAAACTGTGAATTAGTCCACAAAATGAGGCCAAAACAGTAAAATACAAAATTTCACGAAAATGGACGAAAGCTGTGGCCATTAGCCCAAAAAATAATGCAAAAACAGTAAATACGAAATTTCAGGAAAATGATGATAAACTGTGGGCTACATCCCATAAAATGAGGTCAAAATAGCGAAATACAAAATTTCACGATTGGTCGAAAACTTTTGATACCCAAAAACAGAGGTTTAAATGTTGAATACAAATTTTTACAAAAATGTACTAAATCTATGGATTATGCCCACAAAATTAGGTTAAAACAGTGAAATATGAAATTTCACGAAAATGACAAAAAAACTATACAATATAGTCAAGAAAATGGCAAAAAATCGTGGTCTACAACCCACAAAAATTGACGTCAAAATATTAAAACACAAAATTTCACGAAAATGACCGAAAACTGTACACTATGGCCCACAAAATTAGATCAAAACAATGAAATACGAATTTCACGAAAATGACAAAAAAATGTACACTAGCCCTTATTTCACAAAATAAGGATCAAACAATGAAATAAGAAAATTTCATAACAATTGCAGAAAATTATTGATAGCCCACAAAATGAGGTCGAAACGGTGAAATGCGAGATTTCACAAAAATGTCCGAAAACTTTGGATTATAGCCCCAAAAATGAGGTCAAAACAGTGAAATACGAAATTTCATGAAAATGATCGAAAATTGTGAACTATGGACTACAGCTACAAATAAGGGCAAAACAATGAAATTTGAAATTTTACGAAAATGACCGAAAACTATATACTGTAGTCCACAAAATGAGACCAAAACTGTGAAATAAAAAATTTCACAAATATGGCAAAAATTTGTGGACTATAGCCTACAAAATAAGGCCAAAACAATGAGACAAAAAATCACGAAAATCGCCGAAAATTGTGGATTATAACCCCAAAAATATGGCTGCAACAGGAAAATACAAAATTTTACGAAAAACGGCCGAAAAGGCAAAAACTGAGGATTGTAGCCCTCAAAATGCGGTCCAAACAGTGAAATACGAAATTTTACGAGAATGACTGAAAAGATAGATTGTAGCCCACAAATGCGGTCCAAACAATGAAATATGAAATTCCACGAAATTGGCCTAAAACAGTGAAATATGAAGTTTCACGAAAATACAAAATTGTGGAAATTTAACTTATGCATATAAGCTTTTCTAAATTTTCAAGAATTCAATGACATCTTTTTATTGAATATTAAATTTATTATATATGGACTTATATCAAATTGTGTCGTATTCAAAAATAATATATAGTACTCATTAGAAACAAAAGTTAATATTATCTCACATATTATGTAATTGTTTTGAAATGTTATAAAAAAATTGTAAATGTTTTGATTGATGCTAACTAATCATATTTTTTCGAATAGATGGTTACGTCTTAACCTGCTCTTGAATTTGCGACTTCTTTTTACCCATCCCAACCTTTTACTAAAATGATGTCAAAACAGTGAAATATGAAATTTCATGAAAATAGATGAAAACTTTGGACTAAATGGCCGAAAACAGTCAAATATGAAATTTTAGGAAAATGACCTAAAACTGTGGATGAGACCAAAATAGTGAAATATTAAATTTCACGAAAATGAATGAAAACTGTATGCTATAATGAGGCCAAAACACTGAAATAAGAAAATTTCTCGAGGCCGAAACAGCGCGACACAAATTTTTACTTAAATGGTTGAAAACTATGGATTATAGCACACAAAATGAGTCCAAAACCGTTAAACGAAAATTCGCGAAAATGACCAAAAACTGTGGACTAGTCCACAAAATAAGGCCAAAACAGTGAAAGACGAAATTTCACATAATTTGCAGAAAACCGCCAACTATAGCCCATAAAATGAGGTTGAAACAGTGAAACACAAAATTTCACAAAAATTGCCAAAAACTATAGACTGTATGCTGCTCACAAAATGCGGGATACAAAATTTCACGAAATTGGCCGAAAATTGTGTATTATATACCTCACAAAATGAGGCAAGAACAATGAAATACAAAATTTCATGAAAATTGCCGAAACTGTTCCACAAAATGCAGTCGAAATAGTGAAACCCAAACTTTCATGAAAATCGGTGAAAACTGTTGAGTATCTCACAAAATGAGATCAAAACTGTAAATTCAAAATTTCACTACAGTGGACGACAGTTGTACACTATAAAATGATTCCAAAGCAGCGGAATAAGAAAATTTTAAGAAAATGGCAGAAAACTGTGGATTAGTCCACAAAATGAAGTCTAAACGGTGAAATACAAAAAATTACAAAATGACCGAAAACAATGGATTATAACCCACAAAATGAGGCTGAAATGGAGAAATACGAAATTCACGAATTGGACGAAAACTGTTGACTTAAGCCCACAGTTTTAAATTTCGGCCAATAGGGCCGAAATTCGTTTCGGCTAGCTTGTCGATATGAAATCACAAAATTTATACTCCATATCATTTGGAACCGAAATGTCGGCCGAAATAGACACTAATGTTATTGTGAATATATTCCTTTTTTTTGTTCTACTTTTTGCATATTAGTCGTTCAATATAGGACCTTATGATAAGAAAATGTTACGATTTTGTCTCTCCATTGTTTGTGTATATGCAAAGTTAAGTAAGTCTATTAACTATTACATTTTTTCTAATCATTGCAAATTCAACTTAGTTGTATACTTATCGTACATTCTCTTTTATATTGTTGTTAAATTCTGCGAATATTTATACAATGTTTTATTTAATACACGACATGTAGAACACTGAACATATAATATCTTGTTTTGTAATAAAAAAATATGTTTATTGAGTGTCCGAAATGAACATCCTAGATGATCAAATTTCTCCGATTTCTCTGATATCGCCGATCCGGGACGAAACCCCCCTACCAAGAAATATCTTAATCCAATAATATGGATTTTTGCTTTGGATGGTCAATGTTTGAATTTGAAACATTAACAGAACGTGATAGTAGGTGATAGTAGATACTTTCTGTAGTAGCCTAGCTCAACGCGCGCTCTCTCTCTCTCTCTCTTATATATATATATATATATATATATGAGTAAAAGGAATATGAGCAACTTGCTCATTTAATAAATGAGCAATTGATGAGGTGGCATGCATGTGATACATTGAGTATCTAGCCACTTTTAAGATTCCCCAATCACATGAATGCTACCTCATCACTTGCTCATTTACTAAATGAGCAAATTGCTCATACCCCTTTTTCCCTATATATATATATATATATATATATATATATATATATATATATATATATATATATATATATATATAGGTGGCCCTTCGGTTGAGAACTAATTTGATGAGAACTCCGTGAGAACTCAATGTATTATATATATATATATATATATATATATATATATATATATATATATATATATATATATATATATAGGGAGCCCTTCGGTTGAGAACTAATTTTGGTGAGAACTCCGTGGGAACTCACAAAGTAGACCCCCCATGAAAAATCCGAACCGGCCATCTCGTTCTACATGTCTTAGATGGCATAACATAAAGAATTCAAATAATTTGAAGTTCGTTTGCTCATCCATCAAATGGAGTAGAATTTTCAGCCATACAATTTTGCGATGATGTAAATCATGGACAATTTTGCGATGATGTAAATCATGGGAAAACGAACTTCAAATTATTTGAATTCTTTATGTTATGCCATCTAAGACATGTAGAACGAGATGGCCGGTTTGGATTTTTCATGGGGGGTCTATTTCGTGAGTTCCCACGGAGTTCTCATCAAATTAGTTCTCAACCGAAGGGCCACCTATATATATATATATATATATATATATATCATCGGCAGAGGGAAGAGGGTGGCGTGTTATGTCCTATTGTTGAGAGACCGAAGAGGTATTTCTGATCTGTTAGGATTTCACTAAACCTATGCATAATACATTCTGAAAAAAATGCTTCCGTCGGAAAGAAGACGAGAGTGGGAAGGATATGATATGGTCTAAGTTTTTGATGTATCAGGTATTGTTAGAATTTGACTTGGCCTAATTAGCATTGGTCAGCACCCGTCAGTCTACTAAATTAGTGAAACTTCTCCTATGCCAACCATTTGATCCTTCAAAACTTTAATCAGATGATTATGATTTAGGGTTTCACAAAAGGTCAGCGACACAATAGAAGTGCTTGTAGGGAAATAACCATTAGATCCAGCAGAGAAACCTATGGTGCTTATTTCCATTAGGGAGGTGCTTATTTCCATTAGGGAGCTCTGTTGCATCAAACACACTTACATGGCATGATGCTTCCTATTTCTGTGTAGTTTTTTTGAGAGTTTTTCATCTATTGGTGTCATATTACTGGTGTATGGCGTTTCTGTTCCCCATCAACACTCATAAGTTTTCCAAGTATATGGAAATTGGAGGGAAATTTTCTGTTGGGTAGCTGAAGTGAGAAACTGAACCTCGGTGATTTCCCTCCTGCCGTGATAGTTATTTGATGGGGAACATGGAGTTAGAAAAATGAATGCCTTGAATACATTCTTATATTAAATTTGTGAAAAATAGGAGGGATATGTCAAGGAAAAATTGATCAGAATTAATGCGCTAGTTAGGTTGGATGTTGTACCTTGCATAGCCTTCTCAGAAATGAAGACCACGGAAAAGGTTATTCTTTTTTGGCTGAGTTTTTGGCAATCAAGAGGTTTTATACTATGACCGTGGAATGAGAATATTGAGCTTAAATGCAAAATCTAAGATTGGGATTTGGAACAGTACTAGTTTGGTAGGCTGCTAGGGTACAATAGGGTAAAGTTTGGAAATTTCAACAAACTAAAGGTTGGGATCAGCCACATGAATGTTTCTCCTCCAATAGAGGACTGCCCCTCTCTATCAAATTGGTAGCCATCATATCCTTCTCAGTGGCCTTAATCAAAGACCCTTTACTATTTTGAGTTTCTAAGTTTGCAATTAGAATAGTAGAGTGCCTCTTTTTCTCCATATTCGAACTGGAAAAAAGTTTAGATTTATGATTTTTGTACCTGTAATCATTATCCTGATCTTCATCTGGGGCAGTTTTCCTTCATAATGGTTAGTTATGGATCATAGTTTACAATTTGTACAACAGATGAGCAACCTGGACATAAGCACCCGACACCCAAACCAACCCCCCATCCTCAGAAAGAAGGGCAGTAACACTATTATAGAAAATTAGATCTTGGCACCATCAGATATTAATATTAGGTTAGTGAGGTTATAATATATATCTTTTTACCTAACCAAGCAAATGGAATTGTAAGTGTTCAGAAGGCTTAGAGAAAGAGAAGGATATGTGTAGTACAAATTTAGAGTAGGGGTTTGTTGAAAAACAAACATAAAAGGTAGGAGAGAATAATGTTTTTTTTTTTGGGTTTTTTTTTTCCAGGAAGGGGGCTCACGGCTCATTGGGGCTCACATTTCTTTAAATTCCAACACACTCACAGTTCACTATTTTCATTTACAACACTCATAATGTGGGGTTCACTCCAAAAGCAACACTTGAGTTATTTGGTGTTAAAATAAGCATGAATATTTTGTTTACTCTAATGGGAGGGCAGGGCAGTAGAATTTCTAAATTATCCCTCCCCCTCACCTAATCAGATGTTCCCCCTTTCCCATTTTATCCAACGTACGGCTGAAAATCGCTTTCATTTTCCCTAGAAACTCATCCGTATTTTTCTTCAACCTTACTAATTTTCTTCTCCATTACTTTATTGTTTCTCCAACTTGTTACTTCGCTTCATATTCGCCCGATTTGTTTTTCAACTGTAAAACCCAAAATTATCTCAAACTCCTCATTTCATATCTTTAGATATTTAGGTTGAGGTAAAGGGGGATATAATTGGGGTATGTTAGTCATTTGCTAACCGTGGTTGGCTTTTAACTAAAGCTAAACTAACAAACTATCACATAGTCCTGTTTTTGGAGTGAGCCCAACATTGTTGGTACCGTATATGGAAATTGTGAATTATGATTATTTGGAATTTAAAGAATTGTGAGTGCCTTTTTTGTTAGAATATATATATATATATATATATATATATATATATATATATATATATATATATATATATATATATATATATATATTAATAGAAATATTTATACTTGCGAGTATTTTTTTATTTTTTTTAAAACCTTTTATGCTGGATAGATTTCTACTGGCACTTTTATTTTTTCATGTTCGGAAGAGGAAAGGTTAAGATAGTGATTTTGTCTCTTGAATGCACATATCAAGGCAATTTGCAAAACAGGAAATTTTGTTTAGTGAAGACACGGTGCAAAGCAGCAGAACTGGTGATTTAGTTTTAAGGTCAATAAGTTTCAGTTGACCGTTGGCATGTAGAGCACGGCAGTTTGTATTAAATCTGTGAATAGAAATATTATGATAACACCCATAATCTAAGAGATAATATTCCAATTGTAAGTACAATTATATCATCCTTTTTTCTTTAGTTCAGTGCTTGAGAAGTGAACTTGGTCCAGAAGGTTTTGGCATGTATATTGGATTTTTGAAAATATGATCAAATAAGAGTAGATTCACTTGTATTCTTACAACTAATTGCAGTGTAGCTTGTTACATTAATAATGCTCTTCCTTCAAAACTTTTTAATTGACCGATTGAATCTGCCTGTTGTAAAACCAGAAAAGAAGGTGGATGAATTGCCAAGGAAAACAGGTTGTTCATGTTCCATACTATAAGTAAAGCCTATCTTGCTGCCCTTCTGCTGCGGCAGTGCATTCTATCAACCATGAGAAAGTCAAAACCAAAGAAAGAAGAAATTTATTATTGTACTTTTTATCTTATTGACAGCAGAGAGGTGGCCCCCCTCCTCCATTACATGTGATATATAGTTCTCTCAGTGCAGTTCAGTTGGGGGATATTTTCTTTTTTCCTTTTCTCTTTTTTGTATGTTGTTTCTTCTTCTTCTTCCTCCTGCTGCTTCTTCTTTTTCTTCTTCTTTTTTCACTATCTTTTTTCATTGTCTTTTCTTTACTTTGTACGTGTGATTATCATGTTGGGTTGTCGTGTTGTGTATACCTGAAGAGATCAACCATATAATATTTGGGCTTTCACCTCAATTCATTGTGTTCAGCTCGCATCAAAGCAGATGGATTTGTAGTCGTCAGTCTCTATTGCTGTTGTTGAGTCACTTCTCTTCATTTCAAGTGGGGTTGTACATGTGTTATATGTCATATGGTCATTTAGGAAGTTCCCTTTGTTCTTTTTTTTGTAAATTAGATCAATAGTGAAAATTTGCGGTTTATCATGGATTTCTGTTCGAGTTTGTGTTGGGCATTTTGTGATATGGGTTTATTTTGAACCTAGATAAGTACCAACAGGCCAACAACATTATGGTATTATAACATTGGAAGTTTTTTAAAAATTCAATGGGTGTATAAATACGAAACTAACGAAACTTTGAAGTTTTGACTACAAAACTGATGAACAGTGAAGTATTCGATTAAACTGATCAAAAGGTGGGTTAATCCATTAGGTAATCTTTATCATTTGGATATCCTATATATACTCACACCTTCTCCTTCACACCCACGGTGTGGGATTAAATTCCCTCCCCCAAGCCACGTCACACACTCCATGCAGCACACTCTTTATCCATGCATGCATTCATTCATTTAATTCTCATTTCCATAAGCCCCATAGAACATCTTATAGGCCTCCCATCAACAATCTCTTTCAATCAAGCCCATAGAAACAACCAACCATCTCATTTATTATATAGAAATATTTCATATTTTGTATGCTATAATTCACATTGTTCGGCAAATTTTCTGAAATTATGTATTAACTGTTTTGGTCACATTTTGTGTTGTGTAATCCACAGTTTTAAGTCAATTTCGGAAAATGAAATATTTTGGCACATATTTTGGGCTGTATGGTTCATAGTTTTTGGTTAATTTCGGAAAGTTTTGTATTTCACGGTTTGAGCCTTTATTTTGTGGGCTATACTCTATAGTTTTCGGTGAACCTCGTGTACTTATGTATTTAACTACTTTCCCAACATTTTGTGGGCTACTGACTCCACAATTTGTGGCCCATTATGTCAAAATTTCATCTCACTCTTTTGACCACATTTTGTGGGTTTTCTAGTCCATAGTGTTGGACCAATTTTGCGAAATTTCGTTTTAACTGCTTTAGCCACATTGTAGTTTGCTTTTTTCGGTCAACTTCGTGAAATTTTGTATTTCACTGCTTTAGCAACATTTTGTGGGATATATAGCCCACAAATTTTGGCCAATTCATGCAATCTTGTATTTTTATTTTTTTGTCACATTTGTGGGCTATAGTCTATTTTTCAGCCAATTACATTAAATTGCGTATTTCACTCTTTTGACCATATTTTGTGGGCCACAGTGCACAGTGTTTGGTCAGTTTTATGAAATCCCGTATATCAATGCTTTCAGTTTTCGATTAATTTCGAGAAATTCTGTATTTCGCTGTTTGAGACTCGTTTTGGAGGGTCATAGTTCACAGTGTCACGCCCCGCTTCCCAGAATATGGGAACACAGGCACGTAACTGAGGCCCAGCGAATGATGCAAATACACCATTTATAAGCTGTACAGTTAACTCAACAACAAGATAGCAATAAAACTCACGCAGGCATGTAAAATCACAATAGGATAGCAAAAGTATATGACATATTACATGACATAACCAACAGCTGGAAATACAAAGTAGTTACGGGTCAACCTGCCCGGATTACAATAAGGATTACATGAATAAATATGAACTAAAGCAACATGAAAATAAACAAGACTAAAACACTTGTTCGGCAACTCTTTCGGGTAACTCTCCATCTGGGCCTGCAAGTATATTATTACAAAGAAGAAGAACAAGGAGATACCCGTTAATGCAAGTTACGGACCGCAAGTGGTACAAGCTAACGGGACAAGTATGACACAAAACAAGAGGCAGAAAAATATCATGGAGTCAAGAATCATGCAATAAGAGAAATACAACATGTAAACAGGATCATGAACAAGGCATGCATGGAACAAGTGGCATGCATGTGAACAAGTAAACATATAGGGACATGTAAACCAGTAAGCAAGTAAATAAGTCAACATGAACGTGTAACATGTAAACAAGTAAGTAAGTTAACAAGAACATGTAACATGCAATTGGATCATGCAAGTGTACGTGTTAATCTCATATCTTTTATTAATTCTATCTAGGTAGCACTTCATGCATCCCATACCACATGGTTGCTACATACAATCAAGTGAACGTTTAGACTAGTGGTGGATTCTAAAGGTCACGTATCCGGGAAAACATGTAAAGTATATCTTGTATCAAGATACGTGCAATGTGGAACATGTAGTGTGAACTTGTAACGTGAACATGTAAACCTGTCATTTTGCAAACTTACAACTTGTAACTCGCAACTTGCATCGGGAAACCATGAGCACCCGTCCGAATATGCTCTTCTATATTGTCCATTACTAAATCTTTTTTCTTATACCCCGGCTTGTTATCTTTTTATTTTTAATCAACAATAACATGGACGGTGACATCTACATGCAACAACAAGAACGGGTAACATGACAGAATCGAATATGAAGACTTATGCAATGCAGGAAAATATATTTCAGGGTTTATAAAACATATTGATGATCAATGGTATATGCAAAACTTAATCAACATTCAAACTAGTAACAAGACAAGCAATTCATGCACAACATCCTGAATAATTCTAAGAGTATATATGTGTATATCGTGTTCATGCAATGCATATGGCAACAAAGTATTCGTGATCATGTACGAATACGGGATCAACGGATTATGTATAATACGAATTAGAGTCAAAGAATATACTTGCGGTATTTTGCAAAGAAGCTTGTACTAGAACAAACAGATTGTACAAGGGGATACTTGCCTGTTAGTCGACGATGATGATTTAGAACACCAGAATAACGGGATCAGAATCTCGGACAGCAAAGCACGTGCAAGATACGTGACAGCCACGCCAAAATAGCAACAACAACTCCACAAAGCAACTCCAAAATAGCAAACAACCCACCTTTTCCAAAATAGCAACCACACAATCCCAATTCACTTCACAAACACCAAACAGGATCCCCACACAACACCAAACAACAACAATACCCACACAACAACCCAATAACTCCAATACAATAGCAAATACCCAAGAATTTTTTCCCAAAACGACCCTTTTTTTGAAAGTTTTTCCCAAACCGACCTACTTTTTTTTTTAATTCCCAAAGCGACCCACTCGAAAGACCGAGTCTAGTATAAACTAGCGCGGTCTTTCAAAGACCGAGTCTTGCACTTCGAAAAATCGAAGAGCAAGACTCGGTCTTTGAAAGACCGCGCTAGTTTATACTAGACTCGGTCTTTGTGGTCATTCAAAGACTGAGTCTTGCACTTTTCGTATTTTTTTCTTCTTCTCTCTATCCCTCAACGAATTTGGATTTGGTAGGTGTTGTAATATTTTTAGTTAGTTTGATTTTGTAGTTTTTTAATGTTCTGTCTCGAGTTTAGAGTAGTATGTTGTTAATGTCTCTAGTTTTTTCAATGTTCTGTTGGGCATATGTTGAGATGATATTATGGAGATGTTATTGAAGTTGTTGATGTGGTTGTGGATATGATATTAACAATATTGTGGAGATGTTACTGAAATTGTGGAGATGTTAATGAGATTGTTGATGTGGTTGTGGAGATGTTGGAGATGATGTGGTTGTGGAGATGTTAATGAGATTTTTGATATTGTGGAGATGTTGGACATATGGAGATGTTAATGAGTTTGTTGATACTGTGGAGATGTTAATGAGTTTCTGAAATTGTGGAGATGTTGTGGAGATGACGTGGACATGCTACCTCTGATGAGTTGGAGAAATAGACGATGAGTTGGAGAAATAGAATAGAGTAAAGTAGAGAGAGAAAGAAGAAGAAGAAATGAGATCTGCGCAGTTAAAACCCCTAAAGTACAAGACTCGTCTAGTATAAACTAGCGTGGTCTTTCAAAGACCGAGTCTTGCTCTTCGAAGATGCCTTGTCTTCTACGTTGACTTGCAAACATTTTTCTCGCACGCTTCTCAAATTCAGTTTGTACATCCGATTTCTTCCCATCCCGACTCGAGCAACCAGACGCCCTGGTTTGTCTTTCAATTGTAGTACCCGGTTTATCATGAATACCGAGTATCCCTTCTCCATGAGTTGTCCCATGCTCAAAATATTGCTCTTAAGATCAGGTATGTAATAAACATTCTCGATTGACCCTTCCGTGCCAGTTTTTTTGTAAATAGTGAACCGTACCTTGGCCTTTTACTTGGATCTTTGACGCGTCTCCAAACGAAACGTGTCCATCTTCAACCTCTCGCATCTACTTGAATAGGTGCTTGTGCCCGCACATGTGGTTACTAGCACTGGTATCGAGATACCACACTGTATCGTTGTCGGAAACGGTATTTTTGTAGGCCATCATGAGAACACCATCTTCTCTTGTCTCCTCTTCCGCGACTAGATTCGCGTTTTCTTCTACCTTTTTTTCGGAATAGCACTCTTTTGCATAGTACCCATATTTACCGCAATTATAGCACTCGATGTTTGATTTGCACTCTTTTGCGTAGTGCCCATGCTTGCCGCAGTTGTAGCATTCGACATTTGAATAATTTGACCGGCCGCCTCTCCCATGACCACGTCCTCTACCTCGACAATTTTGTTGGCTTGACTGCCCCTTTTTCTCATAATATTCACCTCGACCGCGGCTTCTACTACCACGACCATTGTTGCGACCTCCACGACCGCGCTCTCTACCACGAAAATTTTGAGAATAGAGTACCTTTTCGTCTTTGATTGACGCCTTGGTTTGAAGTGCCTGCTCGAGTGTCTCCTTCTTTTTCTTCTTACGTTGTTCGTGTGCCTCGAGAGAGCCTGCAAGCTCGTCGACTGTGAGCGTCGCAAGGTCCTTTGACTCTTCTATCGCGCACACAACATTCTCAAAATTGTCGGTTAATGATCTCAAAATCTTCTCCACAACTCACGCATAGGTTAACGCTTCGCCATTACGAATGAGTTGGTTCACCACAGCTTGTACACGCGTGATGTAGTCAGATACAGTTTCCGACTCCTTCATCTTCATGTTCTCCAACTCGCCACGAAGAGTTTGGAGACGCACTTGCTTGACTCGGTAGGCTCCTTTGAACACTTTTCCTAAAGTGTCCCACGCTTCTTTTGAAGTAGTTGCACCGGCAATCTTCTCAAAGCCCGACTCGGCAACGGCTCGGAACAACATGTATAGTGCCGTCTTATCCTTCGATCGTAACTCTTTTAACGCCTTGGTTTGAGCCGCCGTATATCCCGTGGTATTTGTTGGTTCTTCGAAACCTTCTTCGACCACCTCCCATGCATCTTGAGATCCGAGAAGAGCTTTCATTTGAATGCTCCAGTTCTCGTAATTCGCCTTCGTTAGTCGTGGTAGCGGCATTTGACCCATCACATCGCCATTGGCTCTGATACCAATTTGAGAACTTTTTGTGATTTCACGTTTTTTTTGTTCTATCTTTCAAACAAAATCAACAAGGCCTTTAAATAGGCAAGAACTAAAAAACAAAACATACAAGAACATTAACTACTCTGCCACCCCTTGACTTTTCACTTATACTCCTTGGCTTTTCACTTACAAAGATTCTTGACCTTTTATTTTTCATAACCCACTAATATGGCATTTAATGTTTATTCAACATTTCTGGAAGTTGGGCGCTGGTACGTATGGGTTTATCTTGATCCTAGATAAGTACCAACATTAGGGTATTATAACAGTGGGTGTACAAATATGAAACTAATGAAACTTTGAAGTTTTAACGATACAAAACTGATGATGAGTGAAGTATTCGATTAAATCTCTCCTAGTTCTCTCTAAAATTAGGAATGAATATTACCCAAACTACTCATTGGCGAAATGGTAGAGGGGAAGAACAGCTGGGTGTTGAATCAGTTAAGTGAGGGCATTGCGGACTTAAGCAGTACCCTTACCTTACAAAATATTAGCATGCAAACTCTAAAATCTCTCCGAGCTCTTATAACCCTAAATTATTCTTGAACGTTTTGCAGAATTAGCCAATTAGGAGAGTATATTTTATTTATTCCATCTTATTCTCTACTATAGACTATAGAGCACCAATACGTATCCCATTTTTCTTCTTCACAAACAAATATGCTCCTAAAGAACCTAAGAATAGACGACCAACATGAAGGAATCCTAGCAATGCAATCCCTTGAGGGTCGGATCCCTTACTCAAGCTGAGGGGTGTTCCGACATGCCCATTGAAGAATGAGGCGATTGCAAATGTTAACTATTTTGCGATGGGTAGATATAATCAGGTATGTAGTAAATGTTTTCTCTACTAGTACTCCCTGTCTCTCGAATATCTGTATCTTTATACATCAGTGCATTTCAGCAATTTTCGCTTGGTTATCACAATGAACAGGCAGATTGGAACTTGGATGTGGATTCATGCTTCCATCAAGGTAACGAAACGTCGAGGCTTTAATATGTTTATTTAGAGTTGTACCTAACCTCTGTTAATTTCCTAAGGGATCTCATTGAGGATTGGACGTGGACGATCAATATGACGTCCCCTACTTGATAGCTGGCCACGGATGATAAATTAGAAGAGGTTATCTTCAATGACAATGTACTGGACACCTGCATTGATGATGACGATGATGTTGAACCAGAAACACCATGGTGGAAAGATGTCAGCCTACTGAAGGACTTCAATCGCAGGATGGTGCGGGAATTTGTCGAGTTTCTATCTATGAATGTAAGGGCTTGGAATCAAGTGAAGATGACACATTTTAAGTAAATGAAATATGAGAAAGAAACAATCTTGTTCGCCCTCTTCTTCGACCTCTTCTTGGACTTAGACCGCTTCTCCGACCTCTTATTGGACATCTTCTTCGATCTCTTATGGGTGAAGGTACTAGGGCCAACCACAGAGTGGATGAGAGTAGACAATGTGCCCGTGAATTTCTAACTTGTTAAACTATTCATAACTATTGCCTGCCTTTGGTATTTCTAATTTAAAGATGCGAATATTTGGTTTCATGTATTTCTTGTTTCGGCTTGGAAAAATGTATTTCCAGTTACAGTATTTTTATTATTTTTTCAACTGTGACATTTTCTATGTATAACTTGCAATGCATTCTGTGATCATACTGCATACTCTGGGGTCACGCGAGGTTGCAGTCTCTCCCCCTTTCTCCTTCGCTTCTTTCCCCGAACGCAAGCGAACCCATCAATCGGATCTGATTGAGGAGATCTGATTATTCATTGGTGTGAATTGGCATTTGGTGTTTGGGATTGAGAAGGAGATCGCTGTGTGCGCTTGGGTTCTATGGGAGAGTTGCTTGCCGTTCTGAGTTCGGAGCAAGGTCGGGATATGCTACAGTGGTGCACATCTGGACTTCTTCTCTTATTGACTGGTTCCTGTCTTGCTGTTTGGTGTTTGGAAAGGCCACGAGATCTTGCAATGTGCATCAAATTCAGATCCAACCATTCATTACTTCTTGATCTTCATCAAGATTCGGTCCATTCTAAACCTTAAGATATGTGCCACTCTATTTAATTAAATTTCTGTTTTATTGTTTATTACACAGTTTTACAGAAAAGCCCGTCATTTTACTGTAATTATGCTACTAGTAATTGTTCAGAATAAACACTCTAGATTTTGGAATTTAATGTTTATTCCTATAAGATGGAAAAACTTATTCGTGTGTAAAAGATTCCGAAACTATAAATATTTGATAATTCTGAATTTAACAGTTGGAAAGTAAAAGCACAATAAGAGATGTAGATGTAGTTGTTGGAAATAGTATGGGCAGTGAGAATGTTGTTTAGACTAGATCCAAATACATTTGGACTGGATCAGATCTAAATTAAAGATAAGTTCTTCACCCAATTTAAATTATTATTTAATTATTTGTTTGAATTTTGTTGCTAAGTGCTAAAGTTCAAAACCGTATTCAGCATTGTTTAATTAAATACAAATATGAATAACTGCTTTGGCTACGTGCTATGGATCAAATATTGATTTTGATAAATTATATGTTTTGACTATAAGACTGTATCTCCAATAAAATTATTGTTAGAATTAGATAGTGCTAATAATTTATTTAATTGGCTAATCTATAACAATTTGATGAATGTAGGAACTTTAATGTTATCTACAAATTGTGTATGTTGGAGACGATGGATATGCATCACGGTTGAATAAGTCTGCACCACGCAAGCTTCTCCATCGAATTTGGAAAACACTTCTAACTTGAAGTGTCGGTATGATCTACTCTAATCTTGCTTAGTATTTTCATGTGATGAATGTGTTAACGTTTTGTGCGTTTGATTACATGATTGAGAGTTTTAGATAATAATTATTCTCGCTTTGAAAACTAGCATGTTTAGGGTTGTTAAGTGCTTTATCATACTATGTGGATAGATATTTTGATAAATCCATTGTTTGCAGTTTGTGTAAGATTATATATTT
The DNA here is from genome assembly GCA_017893485.1 of Hemerocallis citrina. Taxonomy (NCBI): domain Eukaryota; kingdom Viridiplantae; phylum Streptophyta; class Magnoliopsida; order Asparagales; family Asphodelaceae; genus Hemerocallis; species Hemerocallis citrina. The sequence goes on along the minus strand of CM030360.1, from coordinate 242,165,802 downwards.
GCTTCTCAAATAAAATAAAATATAAATTTTTATGTATAAGATGTATAACAAATATCTGTAACTTAGGAGAGAGCATCTATTAATGTAGGATATGACTCTATTAGTTACGTTTTGTTCTTTCTCGTTCATTGTACTGTATGTGCAAAGTTGAATTATAATATGTTAGTCATTATCTCATTTAGCGTTATGAAGATGATGAAAAACGAATAAAGGAAAGAACTCTTCGCTCAATGTGTTTTAGCAAGTCGACATTGTTATAATCACTAGAGAAAGCAAATAGTTTGTGAAATGTGGTAGAGTAATTTTATATTAACTCTTATAATATGCATATATTGTCAATTGCATGTATAAGTTGAGTTTAACAAATGAGACAATTAATAATAATAGTTCTAATTGTGTATAGTTCCTGAACATAGCATAATTGGCTAGGATTTGAGAACTATATATTAAATTGTTTGTTCCTTGTTAAAACTCATAATTCTGCTAAATGATACTCCATTAAATATGACGAATATGAAAGTTGTGCTCAGATTATGATCACTAAAAAATCATTTAGTATGGTCTTTAGTAGTACACAACTTATTGAGTCAATACATTCTGATATTTGTGATCTCAGTAGCTTTGTGACTAGATGAGATAATTGTTGGTCAGAAGTATTTAATCACTTTTATAGATGATTAATATAAGTCTGTCATATATATGGAGAATGAAGCACTTGTTATTCTTAATGAATTAAAAATAATCTAGTTAAATGCTAAAAATCAAGGGTTTAGATTTGATAGAGGTAGTGAATATGTTTCAATGATTTTAGAGAAGTTTGCATATGACATAATCTCTACTACACTCTACTTACAATAGTCAAACGACATTGATAAAAGTTAGAATCAAATACTTAGTGAAATGTTGAATTCTATATTATTGACTGTTGTTCAACTTTGTGTAATTATGGATGATATTGTATCGTTAATCATATCTCTAATGTGTTACTACACTCTAAATTGAATACACCTTGTAGATCATGACATGAAAACACAAATAATTTTGTTAAAGTGAAAATTTGTGTTGTGATACATTTGTTAGGGTACATGACCTTAGAAGGCCTAAAGTAGGATATATAACAAATATTTGTGTGTACTTAGAAAGTGCAGAATATAGTTATGTGGACAGATGTTGGATCTATCTAATTTATGTTAGAAGAATCTAGACTTGCAGAGTTCTTTAAGAATGTGTTCATCAAAGATAAATGTATGAAATAATCTAATCCTACAGACACGGTCAATGATTCACAGTTGGAATCAAGAACCAGCCTTACTGACACTTAAAAACCTGAATGACAAATGAGCTAGGAAGAGTCTTTAGTTGACAATGAGATAATTTTATATCATTCAATAATACTTTAAAATAGTTGATCTGCTGAAATGGGCCAAAACTATAGTAAGTAAGTGGAGTTTTGTAGAAGAAACTTAATTTTGATTGTTCAGTAGCAAATTTTAATGCATTTTAGTAGCTAACGGAGTGACTGAGAAAAAATGGGGTTGAGTTATTTGATGTCTACTCACATGTTTGTCATATTGCTACAATAAGTATTCTTCTTAGCTTTACATCTATTAAAAATTTTGTTATTCATAAAGGATATTTAAACAGTTTTGTACTAAAAGTTTTGTACTTGATGTTTTGTACTAACAGTTTTGTACTGAAACTTTTGAATTAACTAATATGTTTAGTGAACAAGATTTACAATTTAGTAAAATCATTGTATGTTCTTAAAACATGTATAGCCGATGAATAAATAATTTGACAAATTTCTTAAGTAGTCTAGTATAAGTAATTCAGATCAGTGCCTTTAACTTTGTGGTGTGTCAAATATAGTGGCTATTATTTACTTGTTCTGTTGACATGCTTGTTTTTGGAAGTGATCTCTCTATTACAAATGAAGTTAAAATTGTGCTATCCAAAGAATTCAACATAAAAAACGTAGGTATTGTGGACACCATAGGTATAAGGGTGAGTTTCGGTTGGCAGGGGATAACCCTTAGTCAAACTCATGTAATCAAAATGTGTTTCAGAAGTGGGGATATTGTGATTGAAAGTGTGTTTTGAAATACCTTATGATTATGATAAAAGATTGACACATAATGATGGAGCAACTATGAGATAGGTAGATTATTCTAAAGGAATTGAACGTCTCATGTATACAAAGATCTGCACTAGAATAGACATAGCCTTTGAGGTAGGTATGTCTGCAGATTCACTAATAATCCCTGTCACGCCTTGCTTCCTAAAAATACGGAATACGAGTACATGACAAAAGCCCAGCGAATGACTAACGTCACCCATAAGCTGTTTATCCGATCAACCTAACAATATAAACAATACAGAACAATCACGCAGATAATAATAATAATCTCATGAACAATAATACTTGGAATTTAGCAATAAAAATATCCAAATACAATAATAACCAACATCTGGAAACAAATAACAATATTTGGGACATGAGTCCAATACAAAGAAATAACAATAATCTAATAATTAAGTCTCGATAACAAAGCAATAATTATTAAGCAGCGATGCAATCCATTTCTTCACCAATGTTGTTATCCCAGTCTATCAATTAATTCTCTATCAACACCTGTAAGCACTTCATCTAAAAAGAGGAGAAAAATTGTCCTTAGAGCAAGTCATGGACAACAAGTAGAGAAAATAGGGAACAATGGAATAACGGTATGACAATGAATCAATGGATCAATAAGAATCAATAAAATGGGACAAAAATTATGATAATCGATGCAGTTGGCTATAAACAATGGTTCAATAATCGGTAACAATAATCACTTAGCCAATATTCGATATCAATAAGAACAATGATAAGCAATATGCAATATTAGTGATGTGTTAATCCTTATGTTTATTAATCATTTTAACTCTTAACTAATGCACGTACTACTGTGTCCTATGTGTGCCGTACCACAGGTTCGATGCATACAATCAATTTTGTTTTAGACTTAATTAGAAGATTCTATAGATCATGTACACGGCACAATAACGGTATTTGCAGCATTGCTGCACACTGGTTGGCTCAATAAAAACAATACACGGTCAATTGTGGATACTGTGTCAGTAGTCTAACAATAAATCGATAACAATAACTTTTGCCAACACACCATATTTTAGGAAACAAGGCCCACACTTCAGTGTACAGTCACTATGTCATCAACTACACCAGTCAATCCCTTAAATCCTGGCTTGTTAATTATTTATTAGTGCAACAATACAATATGCAACTAAGACATGAGATGAACAATAATATCAATCGGGAAACAATAGGATGATAACATGGATAGGGCAGTTAGGATGGTGCTAATAACTCATTGGAAACATACAATGCAATATACATTCATTAACTCATGCCATAGTACAACATAGTAATTATTAATTCATTAAAAAGTAGTATCCAAAATTCTGGACAGCAAGCGCAACCTGTACAAAATGCAGTTTTCTGCTGACTCAGAAATTGAAAGTTAAATCCATCAGAAAATATGGAAACTAGACTTCCACACAATTCCAACGCATACTTAAAGTTCAAATTCCGACAATAGTAGCTAGGTCAAATACACTGTTCTTTACAGGTTTCATGTTCAGGCAGAAATTCGGTTTCATGTTATTTTAATGTTTGAATCAGCAAAAACTCAATATTAAACTCAGTAAAAATATTTTCTGGACTCCTAAATCTTAGGCACACCTGAGGTTTTGCGCGGTCTCGATCCTTCTCTTTGTTGGTATTCTGGGGTATTGCATTGTTGGTCTTGCTTGTGTTTTCCTGAGCTGATGGGTCTGTTTCATTTAGCCTCATCATAACATATTTTGTGGTGTGCCTTCTCTCCTCCTACCTTCGCAATTAGTGTTTGTAGACACATGAATGGTGTCTGTGTTTTTTTCTCTTCTCTTTTCTATGCAGGTTGTGTTTGGTGCCTTCAGGTGGGGCTGTTTGCCTCCTGAGTCTTCGTTTGGTTTTTTGGATCGGTTACACATTTTTTGCGCATGTCTTCAAGGTTTGCATCGTCCTGGATCGTACTTCCTGTACGCTGCAAATCCTCTTTCTTTGCAGACGTTAGCCTTGTGGACGTCTTCTCTCCGTTTTGATGCGAATTGGTGTTTTGCTCCTTTCGTTGCGATGTTATATTGGCCGTTTTTCTCTGCTGCACGTCTCGGAGTTTTTCTTTATTTAGCTCGCAGATCTCTTATTTGCGTTCGACTCACCCATTTTTTGTACTCTTTTTTGTAATCTACTTTCGGTTTTACATCTTGTAAACTCTTGAATTTATTTCTGTAACTCAACTGTTTTTATATATATATTTTTTGATGGCTGGAGCCGTTTGGCTCTATCCGGAATATCAAAAAAAAATCTAGAAATTTTCATAGCAAAAATTTACCATTTGCTTAGCCTTTTTACTGTTTAAACATGAAAGGTACGAGAATTTGGAAATCTGAAAGTAAAAACACAGCTGTAGTAAAACGGGCATAACTTTTGCTACAAAACTTGGAATCCAAAAATTCTGGATGTTATTGGCAACTAGACACTTTGGGCTACATTTCATATTCAGAAAATATTTTATTTTAAGTTTGTTTACTGGTTCGAAAACAACGATCAAAGTTCAGGTCAGCAAGCATGTATAGTTCTTAGGGTATTTTTCTTGAGCATAAATTAATTAAACATGTCGGGTATCGATTCTATAGCTAATAAATTATGTAACTAGCATGATAGGTGTCCAAACATGATAAGTAAAATTAGAACACATACACGTACAAGTCTAACATCAATCAATCATTAAACGATCAAACAACATACAACCTAACAATTGTCTCTAGAATAATTTAGTTGTATCGTGACTATTTGTGTAACCCAAATATCCATACTATATGATGTATGCAAGATTCAATACTTTTGGAGTCAATTTAGCACGATGTCAAGAGTATTGGGGTTAGCTCGTGTAAACCCTCAATAAACCCAACGAAAGAGATAGACAAAGGATAATACGATAACAAAGAGATCTACTTACAAGAATTTCAATAACACTTGAATTTGATACAATTAGCAATTCAAGAGGACGGTGACTTGTCTGTTAGATGGTGAAAACGAATACCAAGAATAACGGGATAAGAATCCCGAAGCAACGAACCCACGAATACACAAGTTATGTGCACAATACGTACACAAAAGAACCCAAATAAAACCGCAAGAGAGAAACAACAATCGTAACAAGAAAGACCTCGATCTTGGCCGCTGCTGGTAGTCGGCGATGCTGGTGACCAGAGGGGCGGTGTCGATGGTGAGGAGGGCGAACGCCAGCGCTTCTGGTGTGTGGGGTTCTGGCACTGTCGACGGAGAGGAGGGAAACAGGGGGGGTCAGGGGTGTCCAGTGGTGGCATCGACAGGCTGGCGACGTGGTGGGGTCGCCGAAGGGGGCAAGGTCGCCGGAGATGGACGAGATAGAGGTTGGGGAAGATGGGTTCAGGTGATTTTGGTAGGAAACTCTGGGGGAGAGAGAGAGAACGGGAGGAAAGAGGAGAGAGGAGAGAGAAAAATGGCTAGGGTTTCAATAATGTGCAATTTTTAGGGTTTGCAGCAGAGTTGTATTTATAGGGTACAATCAGGGTACTGGGTTAGTGGTTTAGGATTCAATAAAAGCGGTTTTGGGTCAAGATTACATCATATTGGGTTCTAGGGTTCAATTAGGAGATAGATCAAAATCAACACGGTTCAAATAAGAATACCCACAATTTAAATAAATAAAATCCACAAGATAGATAACCCAATAAAAGAGAAAAATAGTTCTTGAACGAAAATTTCTACCCAATTAAATAAATAAATAACACAATTGAAATAATAAGAATTGGGCTTAAAATAAAATGGAACTCGCCAAGAAAATCAGATCGGGTATAAAAATAAAATAATTCGATAGATGAATTTCTAAATAAAGAAATCAAGAAATAATAATTAGTAATTATAATCATAATAATAATAAAACCATACAATAAAATAATATTCGGGTTTAACAATTTTATTAAAATACCCCAATAATAATAATATACATGATTTGGGCTCAAATACAATTAACCGATAAATTAAGATTATAAAACAAGTTTAAGATACACCAATACTCGAAATAATAAAATTTTTGATTGGAAAGTATTTAAATAGAAAATCTCAAAACGAATTTAACATAAAATAAATTTATAAATGATTAAAATACTGAAAATATTGGAAAGTAAGTATTTACGTGTTGCCGCTAAATTCGGTGTGGGGGCAAACAGATGAATTTGTGGATTCTTAGGAAAACTGAATAGTAAACCTGTGTACCTGTTCCATCGGTCGTCGGTCGTCGATCCCGCCGCGGACCTGCAAAAAGTGCGAGACACCGGGATTGTTCCCGACGACGCACCCTCCGACGCTCAAGTCAGTAATCTGAAAAGACTATGAAAGAGCGCAAAAACTGGTGAAAGATTGATTACCTCCTAATGGAGATGGGTGGGGGGTATTTATAGGCGTCTTAGGGAACGGATTAGGAATGTAATCCTTGTGATCTGATATGGAATATTCCCCCCGTAAACAGATTAGGAATGTAATCTGATGAGGTATATTCCCTGTAATCAGATAAGGAATTTAATCCCCAAATCCCAGTGAAGAGATAGACGTACATCAGGGCCGTTGATCAAGATTAATCAGGAACCCTAATCTTATCTTGTTGGGTCGGGTGTGCAGCGATTAAGGACACGCACCCTCTTGTTGGCGGACCCATTCGCGGGTCGTTGGGTCCTTGGGGAAAAGATCCAATACCCATTTTGGACCCTTTTGTAGGGGAAATTATCGTTTTACCCCTGGGTTTCAAGATTCGTATCTGATTTGGACGGTTCCGATTAAACCCTGTTTTTAGCCATATCACGAGCCCCCCACTCCTAAGGGCTAAATTTGGTCGGCCTTTGAGGAGTAGTTTAGCTGTTTTTGATGGCTAGCGGAGTTGTATCGGAGTTCAAATGAAGGGTTTGCAAATCTTGAGGGAGGTAGTGTGGTAATTCCTTATGATCGGGCGGTGTTCTTGTGTGAATATCTTCTTGGCTTCGCAATCTCTCGGTGAACAGTTCTGTCGTTTTCCTCTGTCGGGAGTTGCGTTTACCGGCGCCATAACTCCGACCCTTCCCAGAGCTCGACGACCAGGATGCCGAGGTCGGAGATCGGTTCGGCGATTCTTTCCGATGGGGAGAGGGACCTCGGCGTGGTTGCGAGCCTGGAGAGGGGGCTCGCCGAAGTTCGAAGGCCAGATTTCCCATGTACTGGGGGTCGGAACCAAGGGCGTTTGGCGGTCAATATCGACCTTAGGCTTATAATATGGTCGGTGGCAAAAACGCTCGGTAGCTGGTGCCGAGCTCAAGCCCGTAATACTATCGGTGTCAAGAGCGCTCGGCGGCTGGTGCCGAGGCTTGAGACTTGGAAATTTTTTGGAGATCTTGACTGCCGAACTCAAGCCCGTAATACGGTCGGTGGCAAGAACGCTCGGAGCGGGTGCCGAGCTCAAGCCCGTAATACGGTCGGTGTCAAGAGCGCTCGGCGGCTGGTGCCGAGGCTTGAGACTTGGAAATTTTTTGGAGATCTTGACTGCCGAACTCAAGCCCGTAATACGGTCGGTGGCAAGAACGCTCGGAGCGGGTGCCGAACTCAAGCTCGTAATACGGTCGGTGTCAAGAACGCTCAGCAGCTGGTGCCGAGGCTTGAGACTTGGAAATTTTTTGGAGATCTTGACTGCCGAACTTAAGCCCGTAATACGGTCGGTGGCAAGAACGCTCGGAGCGGGTGCCGAACTCAAGCCCGTAATACGGTCGGTGTCAAGAACGCTCGGCAGCTGGTGCCGAGGCTTGAGACTTGTTGATTTCGACAAAGCAGAGGAAGTTGAAAGAGTTTTTGCTCTCTTCGAAAAAGTTTTGGGAATCTGCCGAACCCACTCCCGTAACGCTGTCGGTGTCAAGAACGCTCGGCAGCTGGTGCCGAGGCTTGAGACTTGGAAATTTTTTGGAAATCTTGACTGCCGAACTCAAGCCCGTAATACGGTCGGTGGCAAGAATGCTCGGAGCGGGCGCCGAACTCGAGCCCGTAATACGGTCGGTGTCAAGAGCGCTCGGCGGCTGGTGCCGAGGCTTGAGACTTGGAAATTTTTTGGAGATCTTGACTGCCGAACTCAAGCCCGTAATACGGTCGGTGGCAAGAACGCTCGGAGCGGGCACCGAACTCGAGCCCGTAATATGGTCGGTGTTAAGAGCGCTCGGCGGCTGGTGCTGAGGCTTGAGACTTGGAAATTTTTTGGAGATCTTGACTGCCGAACTCAAGGCCGTAATACGGTCGGTGGTAAGAACGCTCGGAGCGGGTGCCGAAGTCAAGCCCGTAATACGGTCGGTGTCAAGAACGCTCGGCAGCTGGTGCCGAGGCTTGAGATTAAACGGTTCTGACGGATGTGATGGCCCCTGGGTTTCTGACAGATGTGACGTCCATTAATGCTGCGTCCCCTGGGCTTCTGCTGACGTGACTGTCATTAATGCTGCGGCCCCTGGGCTTCTGCTGACGTGACTGTCATTAATGAGCCGTTTGGGCAGGCGTGGCTAACAAGGCAACGGTTGGGGTCGCCTTTTGTCGCTTTGTGGAGGTGGGCCTGTGGTAAAAGCCTATTAGCCTCGATTGACGTGCTGGCTCTATATAAAACCCCCACCCCCTCTTCATTTTTCACTTTTCCACTCTTCGCTCTGTTGTTTTCGCTTGAAATTGCTAGAGCTCCAGGTGATCGCTGACCTTTTTCCGGCGAGCTTTCCGACGACATCTCCGTTCAAGGTAACTTATATTTTAGTTTCTAAACATGTCTGTCTCCGTCTCTTCTTCTTCGTCCGAGCCCTCCCTTGAAGTCGCCGAAGCTCCGATTTCTAGCCGACCTCACAAAAGCAAGGAGGTGTTCGGCAAAGATTCTGTCGTGGTGGAGCCGAAGCGCATGCCGGAGTTCGGCAGATTACCGGGGCTGCTGACTGGGCTTCACAGGGTTCGGGAACTTCCGGAGGAGGACGCCGAACGCATTGTGTATGGGAGGGCCCGGTCGTTCGAGGAGAATGCGGCGAGGGAGACGACAGAGGCCGACGAGATGGTGTCGATCCTCAGCGAAGAGGACTTGGGAGTGATCCGGGGTTGCTTTCAGATCCCGGAGGAGTACGAGCTTATGTTGCCGGGTCCCAGGATCAGGGCCAACTCGCCGCTGCCGGTGACCGTGTGTTGCTGGCCGGTCGACGCCTTTATCGCCGGGGCTCGGCTGCCTCTCCATCCGTTCGCGGTTGCTGTATTAAGGTGGGTTGGGGTCAGCCCCATCCAACTTATGCCGAACGCATGGAGAGTAATAAACGGCTTCGTACTTCACTGCCAAGCCGCTGGGATTCAGCCGGAGCTGAACGTGCAGGGGAACAGGTCGGCGTACCGGTACTATTTGACTCCGAGGCACGGAGGCAGGCTCGTTGTGTGCCCTGATTCCATCAAGTACTGGTGCGAGAAGTACCTTCTGGTGCGTAGTCCGGAGGCCTGGCCCATTCCCGTTAGTTGGGTGGAGGGTGTGCTGAAGAAGGTGAAGGCGCTGCTGACACTTCGGCCCGAAGCGGAGGAGGCTGTACGGGTACTCCTGGGTCGGCCGAAGCTTGACTGGAAGGATCTGACCGAGGACGTCCTGTTTAAGGGAGGGCTCGTTCATGCCGACCCCAGTACGCGGCTTCCTTTATTTAATATTGTTGTTTTACCCCTCGTGCTTCATTTTTCATGACTTGTTCTGAACTAATCTACTTGTCTTATGGTGCAGAGTCTATGGATTATCAGGCGGTGTTGGCGCTGAGGGCGGGCCTCGCCAACAAGGCACCGAAGAAGAGGAAGAGGGTGGTCTCCAAGCTGTCCGCGGCAAAGGCTCCGAAGGTTACCGCGGTGGCTGAGGAGGTAGAGATCCTGGAGAGCCCCGCTCTTGAGGGCGGGGTTGCTTCGTCGTCGACCAGGGTCGGCGAATTTCCCATCGCCGCGGCCCTCAATATGGCGACGCCGCCGCTGACGAAGGCGGCCGAGGAGCTTTTGACCGAGGCTCACAAAAGGATCCACGTCCCGGACTGGCAGGTTCGGAAGCACGACGGGTTCCTCGGTAATTCTTTGGCGAGCATGGAGGCCATCAAGCACCTCGCCATGCCGAAGGATCGGGCGGCCATGTAGGCCGGACGGGAGGGAGACGATGTTATCGAGATAGCGCGCTCGGCGGTGTCGGTGAGTGTTGGATCTATTCCCCCCCTTTTTATGCCGAACTTCTTAAGTTATAATTTTTATGAATTCCTTGCCTTCTAATTGCAGATCATCGTTCACTTTGGGCACCTCACCGAGAGGCTGGCGGCCCAGGAGAAGGAGATGAAGAAGGAGAACGACCAAGCTCGGAAGGAGAAGGCCCAGATAAGGAACGAGCTCGACAAGCTCGAATTGAATTTCGAGGCGAAGTCGGCGAGGGTTGCCTACCTCGAGGACAGGGTTGCGACGTTGGAGGAGAACCTTCGTCAGCAAAAGGAGGAGGCGGCCAAGCAGTTGGCGGGGGCTGCCGAGGCCAAAGCGGCGGCGGTGAAGCAGGCGGAGGATGCAACCTTGGAGAAGGCGCAAGGCTTCCTCGCCCAGAATATGGCCAAGGCCTTCGCCGACGCTATCGCCCGGGTGACGGAGGCCTACCCCCACGTGGACTGCTCGGGTTGGAGGCTGTTCCCGGGGCACGTTGAAGGCTTCGACCCCGAATCGGAGGGAGAGGAAGAAGAAGAAGAGGAGAGGGGTGACGACGATCCTGTGGCGGATCCCCCCGTCGGAGTTCAGGGGTCGGTGGTTACCCCATTGGCGACGGTGGCCCCTTCGGAAGTGTCGTCCCCGACCCCCGCTCGCCGCCCCGGGAAAGAGGTCGAGCCCTGACTCCGTTTGTTGTTTTCCTCTTTTTTTTTTTTTTTTTTGATGTGTAATGCCTAATAGCGGACTGGCCACCGCTACCCCTTTTTCCTTTTGAAATGAATGAAAAACACAACTTTTTGGGCTCGATCTCGTGTCTTTGTCTGTTGGCTGTTGAACGCTCGAGCATTTGTTCGAAAGAACTCCCGAGGTCTGGGACTTAGATGACGTCTGAATTTTTGTTGTTTGTTTGCGTTTCTTTTCAGTTCGCGGTGGTAACTCGTGACGTCGAGCGCCATCGCTCGGATAGTAAGGTCGGGACCGAGGTTGGTTTGAAGGCGACGAGGCTGTGCTTGGCGAAGTGTCGAGAGCGGCTTTTCGAAGTCGAGCTCGGATTGCGCCTAGCCGAGGAAGAGCGGAGCCAGCTTCAGCTCATACTTGGTCAGCGAGATCTCGATATCCAGCGCTTGGAGGGCAGGATTGCCGAGATAACCACCTCAGGAGGGGAAGATGGTTCGTCGGTTGCCTTTACCAAAGGGCTTCGGACCAAGTGTTTTCGCCATACTTTGTCGAAGGTGACGGCGGAGAGGGATGGCTTGCTCTCGGAGATCCATCATCTACGAACCGTGGAGGCGGGGCTTCGGACTGAAGGGGAAGCGTTAGCCTCGACGGTGGCCAAGTTGACTACCGAGCGGGATGAGCTTACTGCCGAGGTCGATGTGTTGAAGAGGGCCACAGTGGACAGGGGCATCGAGGTTACCCACCTTCGGCGCCTTGTGGCGAATCGTTCCGATGCCCGGAGTTCCGCAACGCCGCCTTGCTTCGGGGTCGACGTCGGGGACGGCTCGTTGCGAGACCGGATCTCAGAACTAGAGGCGGAGGTAGCCAGGCTCAAACCACGTTCGGGGCCGATCAATGTCAGGAGTACTTCATGTACTCGTGCGGAGAGCGACCGCGGCATTTCATTTTACGAGATGGCGACCCATCCACCCCTCGGCCATCCAAGCCCGGGAGATGCGCAAAGCTCTGTGGCCATTTCGTCGAGCGGCGCATCCGTCGGCGTGGCTGCCAGAAGCAGTGCCGAGGACACGTCCCAACTTGCTGGCCTGGGATCGGGTTCCGGAGGCAAATGTCGCCGACCTCAAGTGTCCTCGAAGAGGAGCATCCCTGCGCCTCGGAAGCGTTGATGGCTCCGAGTTTGGTGTCTTGTAATCTTCGCTTTTCAGCTCCTTGTAATCTTTAGTACCTTGTAATATTGATGTATGTAAGGGTTGCTTTTAATAAAATTGGAATCGATTTAATCGTCGCCGTATCGTAGTTGCCCAATTTTTGCTCTAGTCGTGGAGTTGTGGAACAGAGGTTTGAGACTTGGCATTTTTTGGAGATCTTGACTGCCGAACTCAAGCGCGTAATACGGTCGGTGGCAAGAATGTTCGGTGCGGGTGCCGAACTCACGTCCGTGATGCGGTCGGTGTCAAGAATGTTCGGCGACCCAGTGTTGGAGTCCGAACCATTCAACGGCTGTGGGAGCAATCCCGAATGTCGAACTACTTCTAGTTCACTTAGGGGCGAACTTGCAAAGTAGAATCGAACCAAGTGTTGGACTCTGGAACTATTGTTAATTCAGGAGGCGTAGGAGCAATTCCGAATGGCGAATCACTTCTAGCTCGCTTAGTAGCGAACTTGCGAAGTGGAATCGAACCAAGTGTTGGACTCCGTACCATTCGACGGTTGTGGGAGCAATTCCGAATGGCGAACTACTTCTAGTTCGCTTAGGAGCGAACTTGCAAAGTAGAATCGAGCCAAATGTTGGACTCCGGAACCATTGTTAATTCAGGAGGCGTAGGAGCAATTCCGAATGGCAAATCACTTCTAGCTCGCTTAGTAGCGAACTTGCGAAGTGGAATCGAACCACGTGTTGGACTCCGTACTATTCAACGGCTGTGGGAGCAATTCCGAATGGCGAACTACTTCTAGTTCGCTTAGGAGCGAACTTGCAAAGTAGAATCGAGCCAAGTGTTGGACTCCGGAACCATTGTTAATTCAGGAGGCGTAGGAGCAATTCCGAATGGCGAATCACTTCTAGCTCGCTTAGTAGCGAACTTGCGAAGTGGAATCGAACCACGTGTTGGACTCCGTACCATTCAACGACTGTGGGAGCAATTCCGAATGGCGGACTACTTCTAGTTTGCTTAGGAGCGAACTTGCAAAGTAGAATCGAGCCAAGTGTTGGACTCCGGAACCATTGTTAATTCAGGAGGCGTAGGAGCAATTCCGAATGGCGAATCACTTCTAGGTCGCTTAGTAGCGAACTTGCGAAGTGGAATTGAACCACGTGTTGGACTCCGTACCATTCAACGGCTGTGGGAGCAATTCCGAATGGCGAACTACTTCTAGTTCGCTTAGGAGCGAACTTGCAAAGTAGAATCGAGCCAAGTGTTGGACTCCGGAACCATTGTTAGATTAAAGAGTTAAAAGAAGAGAGATGTGATAGTAGTAACAATATGAAAAAACTTTATTTATTAATATCTAATGCTCGGCCGCTTCTAAAGTTGCTAGCCGTTATTACAATGGAAAAAATAAACGAAGAAATCACTACTAGCAAAAGGAAGGGAATGGTTCGACATCTCGAGTTACTTAGGGAGGCGTAGGTGCCTTTTCTTGGTATTTCAAAAGATGGTCGGCATTCCAGGTCCTGGGAATTTCTCTGCCTTCGAGATCTTCTAGCTTGTATGCACCAGGGTGGATTACTTTTGAGATTTTGTACGGTCCTTCCCAATTCGGGGCCAGTTTACTTTTCTGTCTGGGGAACGAGATGGCCAATTTTCGGAGGACTAGATCTCCTTCTTTGAGGTCCGTCGGGCGGACCCTTTTGTTGTATGCTAACTCGATCCTCCTTCGATAAGCTTGCTGGCGTATGGCCGCTCTCTCTCAGATTTCATCTATCAGATCTAAGCTTGCTCTGAGTTCTCTGGCGTTCTGTTCTTCTTCATAAGCTATCAGACGAGGAGAGGGTATCCCGACTTCTAGGGGGATGATGGCCTCGGCCCCATAGGTGAGATTAAATGGGCTCTCGCCTGTTGGGGTCCGCTTGGTGGTGCGGTGATTCCAGAGCACATTTGGTAGCTGATCGACCCACAATCCTTTGGAACACTTGTCTAATCTCTTCTTGATGCCCGAAAGAATCTGTCGGTTGGCATTCTCGGCCTGGCCGTTCGACTGAGGATGGGAGACTGAGGAGAATCGGTGTTGTATGGAGAGGTCCTCACATAAAGCTCGGAAGGCGGCTCCGGTAAACTGTGTTCCATTATCCGTGACTATGACTCGGGAAATGCCGAACCGGCAAATCACATTTTTCCAGAAGAATTGAACGACCCTATGCTCGGTGATTGTAGCCAGGGGCTCGGCTTCTATCCATTTAGAGAAGTAGTCGACCGCCACGACTAGGAACTTTAGCTGTCCGGGGGCTGGTGGAAACGGCCCTAGTAAATCCATCCCCTACATAGCGAAAGGGATCGGACTTGATAGGGAGGCGAGCGGTGTTTGTGGGAGGCATCGGATGTCGGAATACTTTTGACAGGAGCTGCATTGCCGAACGTGTCGTTCGGCGTCCCGTAGGAGAGTGGGCCAGTAATACCCGTAGTTCAACACTTTGCGCGCCAGGGCTCTGGAGCCAGAATGGGCCCCGCCGATGCCTTCGGGATGTCTGGAGGGAACATTCTTATCTGATTGTAACCTGAGAAGGCAATAATGAAGCTGAGGAGCTCATGTCCCGAGGTTGCGTCAATCAGAGTGTCGATGCTCGGTAAAGGGAAAGGATCTTTGGGGCAGGCCTTGTTGAGGTCGGTGAAATCAATACAAATTCTCCACGTCCCATTGGACTTCTTCACCATTACTACGTTAGACAACCACTCTGGATAGTTTACCTCCTGTATGAATCGGGCTTTCAACAGCTTATCTACCTCCTCTTTGATAGCGAGCTGACGCTCGGGGGCGAACTTGCGCCTCTTCTGCTGAACCGGTTTGGACCCCGGATCAACGCTCAGGCGGTGGACTAGGAGTTCTTCGGAGATACCGGGCATGTCTGCTGCGGACCATGCGAAGAGGTCTTGATTGGTTCGGATGCATTTTACAATATCTGAGTATAGGGCGGACGGGAGGGTCTTGCTTACGAAGAACTTGCGGGTCGGCTCTTGTTCGGAGAAGAGCACCTCCTCCAGTTCATCCACCGGCTCGGAGGTCGGTCTTGCAGTGTCTAGGGGAATTTCCAGAGTCTCCAAGGAGAGGACGGGCCCAAGGGTTGAGGTCATGTAGCACTTTCGGGCCTGCTCCTGATTGCCCCTTACTTCTCCGACCCCCGACTGGGTGGGAAACTTCATCTTAAGATGGTATGCTGAGGGGACAGCTTCCAGAGCAGCGAGGCCAGGTCGACCCAAAATGACGTTGTAGGCGGCGGGAACATCCACCACCATGAAGTTCATCGGCTCCGTTCGGGTGGTAGGAGCTTGACCGACAGTTACATCGAGGGTAATCACCCCTTCAATAGTTACCGGAACCCCCGTGAACCCATGGAGAGTGTAGCCGGCGGGCTTGAGTCTGTCTCTGGAGAGCTTTAGGCCTTTGAAAGCGGAGAGGAAGAGGATGTTGACGGAGCTGCCGTTGTCTACTAAGATCCTTTCCACCTTGAAATTCGCCATGTGGAGGCTAATGACGAGTGCGTCACAATGTGGGGTGCGGACCCCTTCTAGATCTTCGTCTGAGAACGTGACAGGCACCTCGAGGCCTTTGGGAGGAGGTGTGGCTCGGACTGAATTCACTTTCCTGATAAATGCTTTCCGAGAGGAGTTCGAGGAGCCCCCCATTGGACCCCCATGGATGAGGTGGAGGACTCGCTCTTCCTCAAAGTCTGGCGTCTCTTCTCGTTCCGGACGCTTGTTAGCCCCCCGAGGCGGGGGAGGAAGTTCGACTCGGTCCTTTCTCACAAACTTCGCCAGTTGCCCCCTCTGGATAAGGGCTTCGATCTCGTTTTTCAGAGCACGGCAATCGTTGGTGTCATGCCCATGGTCCCGGTGATAGCGGCACCATTTCTCTCTGTCTCTTCTCTTGGCGGGGGTGTTCATCCTCGGAGCTGGAGGCAAGACCCCTTCCTTTTCGACTTCCATGAAAATGGCTGAGACGTTAGTGTTGAGGGGAGTGAACTTCTCAAATCTAGGGGGAGGTCGGCGCTGGCCGGCATTATCCTTCTGGAGCTTCTTAGCTCCTTCTTCTTCCGTTCCCTTCCTCTTAGACCCGGAAGTAGACCCCTCCCAGTTGGGTTGTTGTTCGGCCTCTTCTGCCCGGATAAACTTTTCGCTGCGAAGGAGTAGGTCGGAAAAGTCATGTGGTGGCTTCTTGGCGAGGGAGGAGCGGAGGTTGGAATTGAGGACATTGGATTGGAATGCGGCGGTAGCAACTGACTGGTCGAGGGATGCAATGGACCTGGCTTCTGTTGTGAACCTCTTCACATAATCTCTCAATTTCTCCCCTTTCTTCTGGTGGAGGTGCAATAGCGAGATGCTGGTCTTCTCAGTTCTTCGGCTACTTATGAAATGGGTGACGAAGAGGGTCTCGAACTGCTCGAAGGAGAATATTGAGGCTGGGGCAAGGCGAGAGTACCATTCTCGAGCTGGGCCCTTGAGAGTTGCGGGAAAGGTTTTGCAGAGGAGGGCATCTGAAGCGTGGTGGAGGAGCATCAAAGTTTTAAAACTTTCGATGTGATTGACTGGGTCGGTCTCTCCGGTATAGTTCTCAAATTGGGGAGGTTTGAAGCCGAACGGAACGGGTGTATCCACTATGGTTCGGGAGAAAGGGGGTCGGCCAGGACGTAGGGTCCTTCCTCTAAACTCTTCCTCTCGGTTCATCCGACCCAAGAGCCTTTCTACTTCGTTAAGACGGCGGTTCATGGTGTCATCTCTCCGACGGTAATCCGGCGAGCCTCGAGACTCGTCTTCATATGAGGGAGAGCGAGGGCTACGGCGGTGATAGCTCCGGGAGCGACGAGGACTTGGGGTACGCCGGGAGTTGGTAGGAGCAGGACGAGGAGAGGGAGACCGTCGTCGAGGGCTTCGGACCGGAGGAGGGGACGGGACCTTCGGCTGATTAGGATTTTGACGGAGGTTGAGAGCCTGCAGGACGGTCGCTTGGAACTGCTGGAACTCGGCACGGGTGATTGGTGCCTCATTGTTCCTGGGCTGTTGCCGACTTGCGGGAGAGTGCCTTCTTCGGTAGTAATCGGGGGACTCCTTCCTCCCTCTTCGGACGGGGGACCTGTGGTACCGGTGGCGAGGAGACCGCTCACCCGGATGGTGCTGGCGGGAGGCTCCCTCCCGAGCCCGCTTTTCTTCCAGATGGCGGCGGAGATCATCCTCTTTCTGGCGGTTAAGGGTGGCATTGTGGCGACCAGAGGCTCGGGGGTGATGGGAGGCCATAGAGTCCGTAGAGGCGTTGTGGACGGAGACTTGTTGGTGAAGAGGCTGTTTCTGAGGGTTCGGACCCTTTGGATCAGGAGGGGGAAGGTCCTGTTGGAGCGGGTCTTCCGTTGTAGGGGGAAGCTGCGTTTGTTGTTGAGCAGGATTGTTGGGAACTTCTTGTTGGTCAGGGTTGGGTGCCCGGTTAGACCCCCTTGATCTGACTTTGCGAGGCGGCATGGCTGAAGAAGACCTATTCTCAGGGAAGAGGAGAGGTTTCTATTCGTTAGTTTCCCACAGACGGTGCCAATCTGTTGCCGCTAAATTCGGTGTGGGGGCAAACAGATGAATTTGTGGATTCTTAGGGAAACTGAATAGTAAACCTGTGTACCTGTTCCGTCGGTCTTCGGTCGTCGATCCCGCCGCGGACCTGCAAAAAGTGCGAGACACCGGGGTTGTTCCCGGCGACGCACCCTCCGACGCTCAAGTCAGTAATCTGAAAAGACTATGAAAGAGCGCAAAAACTGGTGAAAGATTGATTACCTCCTAATGGAGATGGGTGGGGGGTATTTATAGGCGTCTTAGGGAACAGATTAGGAATGTAATCCTTGTGATCTGATATGGAATATTCCCCCCGTAAACAGATTAGGATTGTAATCTGATGAGGTATATTCCCTGTAATCAGATAAGGAATTTAATCCCCAAATCCCAGTGAAGAGATAGACATACATCAGGGCCGTTGATCAAGATTAATCAGGGACCCTAATCTTATCTTGTTGGTTCAGGTGTGCAGCGATTAAGGACCCCCACCCTCTTGTTGGCGGACCCATTCGCGGGTCGTTGGGTCCTTGGGGAAAAGATCCAATACCCATTTTGGACCCTTTTGTAGGGAAAATTATCGTTTTACCCCTGGGTTTCAAGATTCGTATCTGATTTGGACGGTTCCGATTAAACCCTGTTTTTAGCCATATCATTACGGGAACGAGAGTTACAATCCCATACACATTTGAGTGCCCTTAAGAGACTAATGAGATACCTGAGTGGTACTCAAGAGTTTGTTTTGTGCTACTCTAGTCATTCTTCGAATGAATGGCTGATCCGATGCATTATGATGCTCAGAATTTAGTGAAAGTCAATAACTGGTAGATATGTGTTTACACTAGGAGGAATAGAAATGTTATGGAAATTAGAAGGCAAACACGCACTGTGCTATCATCCATGAAATCAGACCTCTATATGTTATCCTCTGCAGGAAAAAAAGCTGAGTGGATTGAAGAATTTGTTGCTAGTCATCCATTAAGAAGTTTAAGTAACTCTCTAATTCTGTTATGCAACTATCAAACTATAATGCACTGTAGTTCATAACTCACTCTATAATTGTAAAAGGAGTATATTAAAGCTGAAAGAAGCCTAGTTGAACTTTTTCATAAATAAGGTGCAATTGAAATAAAATATGGCTAATACTCTTACTAAGAGACTTGAAAGTGATCTAATTATCAAAACTGTGGGGGAAATGGAGTTAAAAGCTATTGAGTCAAAGCTTTAACATCCTAATTGTTTTGACATTTAGAATCCAATTGGAGTCATAGAGAATTTCAAACTTAAGCATCAATTTCAGGCAGTTGACATGTTTTAGATAATTTTGATGATTCCACAAAAATTTCACAAATATATAATGTCATTCCAATTTTGATGGTATTATATATCTAGAGAATTTACTTAGAATAATCATATTATTCCAATACAAGCATGAAAACTTGTCGATGTATTTCCGATATTTAGAATGTCGTTATATCATTCCACTTTTGATGATATATCTCTTTTATGGATTCTTGTTTCATTCCAATTTTGATGATTCAGAATTAACCATAATTGATTTGACTGTTCTATCATTCCAATATGAAACAAAGTATAGTTCTTGTGTAGAAATTATAACAGTTCTTGTTTTTTATTTGGTTAAAGAAACTTGATTGTGATGCTTACGTTACATTTTTGTTAAGCTAATTATGAATTGTACTAAATTCTTTTGTGGAACTAGATACTTTGTAAAATTCGTTGGAATTTTTATAGATGTGTCTCTTGATATTCTTGTTTTCAATAAGCTAGCAAAGATGAAGGAATTGAATTTGACAACATAGATTTATAAATAATGATTTGCTCAAAATGGAGGAGTAAACATAAAGCAGTGTGCAAAGATAGAGTTTCAGTTTATTCTCTGAGAATAAATTAGTCACTTGCTTGGTAAAACTTCTGTTGAGTTTAAGACACTTGTGTTCATTGAGCTTAAAACTCTAATTTTGTTCTTGAAGTTTATTTGTTTTGTTTGATTTTGAAACTATGACAGATTACTCCAGTTGGTTTAGCCACTGTGAACTATTCTGTTATGATATGGTTTGGGAACTATTTAATTATTTTGGTTTTGTTTTTTTGAACTATTCGGATTTATAATTGATTTAGTCCTTATAAACTGTACATTGAGTGATACGTTTCTTCTATTTTAAGACTGCTATCAGCCAGTCAGCTTCATGTTGAACTGATGTGATAATCCAGTACGTCTATATATTAAGAATATAGGAGGAGATTGTTGAATATATTGGTATATTCTCACTATATGAATAATATTATGTGTAATATTATTCTATGGGTAACACGTGTGTTACACGTACTAATTGTATGAATATCGGAATGCAGGTTAAGTGGGTTGAGAACCCAGTTCCCAAACCAGTATTTATCTTATAAATACTGGCTTGTGATAGTAGTCGAGGTATTCCAATTTTGATACCTAGAATAAATATCTTAAACACCTTAGAATAGGATATTAACCACAATTTCTATTGTTTTAATCTATCATAATCTTCAACAACTCTAAGTGAACATACCAAGGCCTCGGTATTAGAATGACGCTTGAACCCAGATCCAAGATCCTATAGGTAGGTTCCAATCTGCATGTTCATGATTGTGATAACCAAGCGAAAATTGCATAAATTAATTAATGCACTGATATTTGAGAGATGAGGATTGAGTTGTGCAAGCAACATTTACATATATCTATCTGATTATAAATAACCAC
The DNA here is from genome assembly GCA_017893485.1 of Hemerocallis citrina. Lineage (NCBI taxonomy): Eukaryota > Viridiplantae > Streptophyta > Magnoliopsida > Asparagales > Asphodelaceae > Hemerocallis > Hemerocallis citrina. The sequence continues at coordinate 242,145,314 of CM030360.1, read as the reverse complement.
ACACTGCAAAAAAAATTTAAAGAAAGTTAATTGCATTGGGTACAGTATGGAGGAATCGTCTGACCAACAAATTAATCGATCGCAAAAACAGGCATGGGAAGGAGATGATATTATGATCGATCAGGAAGACTGCTCAATCTGTCCCGAGTTTCGCTTCTGCTCTTCTCCTTGTTCTTCTTCGAATTTGAATTCTATGCTCTTCTTCTTCAGACTCGAATTCAGATTCTTAACTACAACGAGAAGGGGTAAGCACAGTTTGGTTATAACAAAAAACCAACTAACCAACCAAAACCAGACCCATGAAACTGGTCTTATGCTCCCATCATTTACCCATTTATTCAAAACTAGTCATTTACACGTGCAATATACGTCTTTATAAATATATATTTTAAAAATAAATATATATTTTAAAAGTAAAAATTCCGACGTTTTCTGATATCGAACCTATGACCTCCTTTATATTAGAGATATGCACTTACATTATACCTGTTTGTTTAGTTACACAACTCTAACTCTTCCATTAAAATATTAGAGATTAGAGATTAGAGATTAGAGCATCTTTAGTCGTGATTGCTAAAAAATAGCAATATGCATATTTTATATATAGTATTTAAGCGTTTGTTGCAGTTGTCAAATGCTATATTATAGCAATTTAAATTAAAAAAATATAAGACGGACTTTGGAGATCCGTCCCACGGCGAAATTTATTATCGACAATATTTAAAAAGGCTAAAATGATTTTTTTAATATTTTTAATTCGTAAGACGGATCTTGAAGATTCATCGGAGAAAAAAAAAATCGACAAACCCAAGTCTTGTTCCGTCCCAAAGACCCGGATTCGACGGACGGATCTTGAAGATCCGTCCTAGGGGGTTTCTTTTTTGGGCCATTTTTTAATCGAAATATTATTAAAAAGCAAGGGATGGACTTTCGAGTTCCGTCCGACCAATTAAAAAATTATTTTTTTTAGTATTCAAGATCCGTCCTGTATAATATGCAATTTTTCATTTCCGCTCTCATATATAGCAATCTACTGTTGCAAAATCGTCAAAATATGCTCAAATAGCAAACGGCTGCAGCAGTTCGTTTGCTAAAATATGCATAAAATGGATAAACAGCAAACGACTACAAATGCTCTTAGAGATTAGAGATAGCCTAGGGGGCACTGTCTGTAATTATGGACAACTTCAGGGGCATTTTGCCCGCTCTAAGCCAAATTCAGCGCAATTTATTTTGTTTTCGCTTTCGGGGACAACGCCAGAACGTTAAGACGATACAAGACATTCCCCTTTAGCTGCTATTCCTCCCCTTAGGCTCTATTTGGTTCAAAGGAGGAGAGGGGAGGGGAGGAATTTTAATGGAGGGGAGGGGAGGGGAGGGGAGGGGAGGGAAAGGGAGGGGAGGGATTTAATGAAGACTCTGTTTGGTTCAAAGGAGGGGAAGGGAGAGAAAATAATTATCTTCTTGTTTGGTTCACAAGGGGAGAGAATGGATTTTATAATAAAATTACTTTTATGCCCTTCACAATTGCATTCCCTAATTGCAATCCAAATTATTTGGTACAAGTGAGTTTTCTTTAAACAATGAATGCAAATAAGTTGCAAGTCAAATTGAGTAATATTTCATAAGTTTATTTGCAGTTACAACATATCTTGCTAACTTGCTCAATTACTGTAATTACAATTTGCAGTTACAACATATTTTATAATAATGTTGCAGCTACAACATTATTATTCATTTACAAACAAGTTGATATGATCATAGGTTGTTCGGTTAACTCTATAAATGCTGCATGCTCTTCAGGATGTTAATGGACTACTTCACGCCAAAGTAACCGCCATCGAGAGTTCCCCAATCTCAAACTCCACAAGCATAGAGCCGGGAGAAAAACCTCAAGTCCAGATAATGTGCATATATCTGTAACTGCCAGTGTTACCTACTTTCCACAATGTATTTCATATGATATTTCAAAAAAAAAACTGTATGATAATAATAAAATGGGGAAGTTGCGCGAAAAAATATAAACATATGGTATGATATCAATTATCACTGTTAAAACACAAGGCAAAGGCATAAACATAAGACTCAAAATTGACACATCCAGTTCAAAATTATAGCATTTGCGAATAGTATGATATCACTGTTTATACAAAAGAAAAAAGCATAAACATAAGTAAGGGGTGGAGAAAATATTAAAGAGAACTAACTAAAAGGGCAATTTAGTCAAACCACATTAAAAAATTAGACATAATTTCTCTTCCCTCCAAATCCCCCATTTTTGGAGGGGAGCCAAAATTGGCTCAGGAGGGGTGTTGCACCTCCCATTTTCCTCCCCTCCCCTCCTAAAAAATAAACCAAACATGAAAGTTTTAAAAAAACCCTCCCCTCCCCTCCCCTCCCCTCCCGTCCAACCAAACACTCCTAAAAAAAACCCTCCCCTCCCCTCCCGTCCAACCAAACACTCCCTTAGTAATTTATCTTAGGATTTACCTTGAGCCTAGATAAGTACTGTAACATTAAAAACCCTAAGATAACAACAATAGGGTACTGTAACGTTGGAACTTTTTACTACCAAAAAATAAAATAAAAAATAAAATAACATTGGTGTATAAATACCAAACTAATGAAACTTTGAAAATTTATACATGCAAAACTGGTGAACAGCCAAGTATTCGATTGCAATTTTGATATGATCGATTGACTTTAAAGTTCAAACATACGATTCCCGGCCATGACATTATGATAATTGCAATGAAGATGTGAACATCTGATTAATAGATGATATCCATAGTAATTCTATCATAAAACTTTATGGCATTCATAATTAAGCGTTCATAGGCGGTATAAAATAAATAGGTAAATAATCACATAGTTGGTGAAGCTTCGTGGTATTTTCTTATCTGCTTGTATTTACATCGGGGGCGGATCCATGATTGAAAAGTGAGGGAGGTGGTAAAAAAAAAAAATTTATACAAGGTAACAAAGTAAAAAATTCACACAAGATAGAAAAAATATTCTTACTTAGAATGAATGGAATAGAGTTAGGCTTGAGCCCAAAATAATAAATAGAAGGCCCAAATATATATTGGGTGGACTTTAAAACTTTTTTTATACGACATTCATAATTAATATTCAAAAAAAAAATAAAAATTATGAAGGTTCATAACAGGTTTCTTTTCTTTTTTTTTTTTTTGGAGGGGAGGGGGGGTCACTAAGGTCAGAATGTCCGACTCTCTCTCTCTAGATATATACACCCTCCCTATTTTTTTTTTTTTTTGTGGGGGGAAGGGGGGGAAGGGGGGGGGGGGGGGGGGGGGGGGGGGTTCAGGCGGTTCACTAAGGTTAGAATGTCCGACTCTCTCTCTCTCTCTATAAATATATATATACACCCTCCCTAGATCCGCCCCTCGATCTAGGGAAGGGGATATATATATATATACTAGGTTTGCCCGTTGACACGTGCCTACGGCACGTTTTCGGAACGGTGCACCTTATTTGATCATATAAAACAGTTTTGGAGATCGAGCAAATTAATTGAAGTAGCAAACATATTATATGAGAAACTTTTGGGCTCCATCAAAAAAAATATATTATATGAATTTTTTTGATTTTTTTGAACTATTTTTAAAGCTTTTAAATTTTTTATTTTTTTAGTTTTTAAATTTTTTATTTAAATTTTTTTTTTTTTAAAAAAAACTTTCTTAATTTTTTGAATAGAAGAGGGAGGGAGGGAGAGAGAGAAAAAAAATCAAATAAATATAGGAGTTATTTTGGGTGGGAGATTTGAATTTGAGTTTTGGAGGGAACTTTTGGGGGAAAAATATGTTTTGTGAGGTTAAATCTGGACCTTTAATTTTTTAGGTGATTGAAGGAGAACCACTTGATAGCTTTCTTTGTGTTTTATTATATATATATATATATATATATATATATATATATATATATATATATAGGGGGGGGGGGGGGGGGGTCACTAAGGTCAGAATGTCCGACTCTCTCTCTATATATATACACCCTCCCTAGATTTTTTTTTGGGGGGGGGGGGGAGGGGTCCCTAAGGTCAGAATGTTCGACTCTCTCTCTCTATATAAAAATATATATACACCCTCCCTAGATCTGCCCCTCAATCTAGGGAAGGGGATATATATATATATATATATATATATATATATATATATATATATATATATATATATATATATATATATATATATATATATATATATATGGAAGCCCAGCTAATCCATCTACTATCTTCGCAAATTCATTGGATCCCTTTCATTGTTAGTATAAAATGCTCAATAATTTTTGATTTGCTATGCACACATATATACCTAAACATAGTTGAAAAGGAGCAATAATTGAGCACCATTTCATGACTTCACTTATGTCATAGACTACATTTGTATTTTTATATCATGGAGTCTGACAAGTGGCCCTATAATCTAATATATCACTAATAATGTTCTGTTAACTGAATATATTATAAAAATTGAATAACAGTTGAAATTTTCAAAAAAATTTAAATTGCCTCTTAGATATTATAAAAATAGAATTTAAAAAAAAGTATAACTTAAAAAGTTATAAAATTTGTCTCTGAAATAGTCTGAGACAGTTATGAAAGGTTGTGCATAAAATCTAAGATATTTCAATTATATAGTTTAGGTTATTGTCAACATTGGATGAAGTAGATAGTAGTTAATTTGAATGAGTACTCTGTAAGTTTATAAATAATTTTGCAAAGGTTATGTGTAGTTCAAATAGTCATTGACTTGCATTCAAGGGTTACAATTAATACATGTCCTAATTTATAAAAGTATTTTTTGTACATTAGTACATACTCATAACAAATATTATACTTTCATCGACATTATTCATCGCTTTTTCATATTTGCATCTACACTCAACAATAAGTGACCTACTCATTTCATATTAGCCTCTTGCTTATTTCTATCTATCTATACGAGTATATAATGAAAGAAGTTGTAATTTAGCTGGATTACAAACAAAGCGGGCAATGCTGATGAGACACTTTCCCCCTAACTAATTGAATGAACTTTATTTACCAACATTATTAATATAAAAATATGTGGATTGTATTTTCTAATGATCTAGTTATGTACATGCAACTTTCATAACATGACTTGGAAAAGAGGAACAACCAATGTGAAGAAAAAAAAAAAACACAAAAGGTTAGGTTGCAAAATTTTGTAATTATACTCATGAAGTCTATATGGTGATAAAATTGTGGAGAAAGAAGAATTTTGAATTCTGATTCCACCACCCCTCACGCAAGCCTCCTACTCTCCTATCATGCATGATTAGCTATGACTTTTACATATTTGACCCCAAAAAAACTATGGCTTCGGTGTTTGTATAACTTTGCTATGCTTAAGTTTGGCTCTACAATTAGTCATTAATAATTCATGTAAATAAATGATAATTTGGGTTTTGATACTAAAAACAAAGAGTAACAAGTTCTGTGTTTGTGAGTTCTGTGTTTGTGTGCTTCATGATGTGTATATGTGACTGGCTTTGAATGTTAATTTTGCATGGAGAGGTTTTTAGTTCTGTTGAATCTTTCGAATCTTACCTGCAGGTAAACTTCATTTGTTAAACTACTAATTATCTGACAATTAAAATCAACTTAATTAATTATAGCTTGATTGATTATTTATTTTTATTTTTATTTTGAATGGTATTATAGCCTTAGTTATTATGATGATAAGCAAATAATGAACCCAAAATTAATATATATATATCCACTTGTGAACTAAAGTCAATTAGTAATATGACAAATTTATTATACCTTCTCTACTCCCCTACCTTTGACATTATTATTTCAATTTATATATATGTTAAAGAATAATATTAGGCTAAGTCCACATCTGATGGAGGTTGTTGCTAGCCCATCCACTATTTATATTATCCTCTTTGCTTCTTCTTCCTACTCAAAACTCAAAACTAACTAGCTATCTACTCTTCTATTTCTTTTTGTCCTTTAGAACTTGTTTTCTTATGAGTAACCCTAAAGTTCCTAGATCTCAACCAATGCTCCACCAAGTTTATGATAGAGGATAGAAGAAAAAAAAATAAATGTCCCCTAAGTAATCCAAAAATAGTAAGTGATTTCTCATTTTTTTAGTTTTTGGTTTTCTTGTTTTCCTGTTTATTTTTCGAGAGAATGAGGAGTTTCAAGGAGAAGGAGAAGAAGGGTTTGTTTTTAAAGACTTTAGAGCATTGCAAATCATTCGGCAACAAAAGAAGCAGCGCATGCACTGGCCACATGTCCAAGAACAAGTCCTGGCCAAGGGTAACACCCGAAGGGTGCATAACTGTTTATGTCGGACCAGATAAGGAGCGCTTCGTGGTTAGGACTGAATCGGTGAATCACCCGCTGTTTAAGGTGTTATTCGATGAAGCTGAGAGCGAATACGGGTATGCCCATCAGGGGCCTATCGAGTTTCCTTGTGAGGTTGATCGATTTGACAGGGTGCTTTGGGAGATAGAGTATGAGATGAGTGTGTTAAGCTCACCAAGGTGTGGCTTCCCTTCTACGCCAATGCGTAAAACCAGTTCGGGTTATCGGATCTTCAGCCCCTCAAGGCTGTAACGTTCTAACGGGTCGGAGCTAAAATTGCGATGCGGCATTATATATATATATATATATGTAAGCCTTGTGTTTTATTCTTGTTGCAAGCAAGATCATCCTATGAAACTTTCAACAAAAAGAAAAGTCACTATATGAAAATAAAATTATGTAAATATGCATAATACTGTATCCATATGTATGATGTTTGGGCGCTGAGCAGGTTCCTGCCACTCTTCTTGTGGCGCGGCTGTTGCCAGTGCTTTTGCCGTGGCTGCGGGCTGAGTTGCTTGCTGGCTTTCTGGTTACCTGCTGTGCTGTTGATCGTGTCCAACTCGGTCTTGTTGATGCTCCTACCTCTGGCCTTGTCTATCTCTTTGCCCACTGCATTCTGCTTTTAGTGTTCGCATTGGGTTGTCTATATATGATTATTGTTATTGTATTAGGCAATTATCTTAATTGCGCTTTCCTTGTTGTGTTAGATATTGTAATATATATACTTAGCTCCATATCAGGTTATACATCAGTTCAGTATTTGGTTCAATCATATATATAGGAGTCATTGTATTCAGTTATAATCAATCCAATAATATATTTTTCAATCTCTCAATTAACTTTAACATTGTATCACAGCAGAACTATAATCCTTAACTCTAATCCAAATCCACTTAATCTACCCTCTTCTTCTTCCAACTCCATCAACAGCAACATCTTCCTCCATCGTCGACTTCCTCAAATCGTCGACTTCCCCAAACACCAACTCCATCACCGTCGACTTCCCAAAATCGTCGATCCTCCACCCTCAAAATTGTCGACTTCCCAAGACGTCGACCCTCCACCCACAACCCTAGATTCCATCGCCAGCCTCGCCGTCGGCCACCTTCCCTCCACAGCACAACAACGAACCCTAGCCGCCAATCTCCACTCCTAACCCTAACTTTTCTGTTTTCCCTGTTTCTTCTTAACTCCAACCTAAATCCAAATACCCTAATACCCTACTAGCCCTTCTCAAACCCGACCCGTTTAACCCAATATCCAAATCCCTAACCAAACCCAATCCCTACCCATTTTTCTTTACTGTTCTTCAAAAAAATAAATAAAAAATAAAAAAATAACTCCATACCCTATTACTCCCAAACCCGGCCCGAAACCCAAACTAATACCCGAAACCCCCCCTTTTTTTTATCCAACTCCACTACCCGAACCCGATATCTGCTAGCTGTTTGCTGCTGCCACAATCGTCGCCGTCCCCGCCAGTCTTAAAAAAATCAAAAAAATAAAAATAAAAATTTGCAGGTACTCTTTCTTCTCTGATGGAACCTCAGTCTCCCCGGTCTCTTCACTCCCCCACACATCTTGATCTCCATCTAGATTCAGACAAATAAAGCGCTGTCATCATCCTGATTCCGGCCTCCTCCATTCTCCTCAACGTCATCCTCAACACTACCCCCACCCCTTTTGCAACCGGTGGCACCATCCAGCTCCCTCTATCGATCCCGACACCAGTAGCAGTTTTGCCGTCATTTCAGTCCCTGCCACAGCGACATCAGTCTCATTCCTCCTCACAGCACTTCTTCCTTACATCATTAGCCATGACTGTTACTCCAGCCTTGCTGACTCTTGCTGATTGGGCTAATCTCTAGCATCGCCACGCACAACTAGAAATCTAGCTCTTTGGTCAGTCTATCACTGCTGGCCTCACTGCTCCTGCATTCTCTGTTACTCCCGTTTTGAATTCTTCATGGATTTTAAATTCTGGTGCTTCACATCACCTTACTAGTAATTATACTCTGCTCACCACCGGCACTACACTTCCATCTCACTCTCCATCCTTACACACTGCCGATGGATCACAACTTCCCACTACACACTCAGGGTCTATTAGCTCCCCCACTCTCACATTGCCCTATGTTCTTTATACTCCTCATTTATCCATGAACCTTATTTCCATTAGTGCCCTATGCGATAGTGGTCTTATCGTTACATTTAATTCTTTCGGTTGTTCTATTACTGATTCTCACACTGGTCAGGAGTTTGGGTGTGCTAGTCGACAGAGACGTCTATATCACCTAGATTTTCTTCATGCACATAAATCTCATCCTCATTTTGCTGGTATTGTGCACTCTGATGCTGATCTATGGTACAAACATTTAGGACATATTAGTGAGTCTTGACTCAAGACTTTAGCCCGTAGTGATGTCCTTGGTTCTCTTTCTTTCACTCATTTGTCTGATTGTCAGGATTGCCATTTGGCCAAACACATAGCACTCCCTTTTAATCACAAAAGCACTTCTCACACCACTCATCCTTTTCAACTTATTCACTCTGACATATAGGGATCATCTCTTACACCTTCTCAGAAAGGTTATCTCTATTATATTAGTTTCATCGACGACTTTACTCGATACAAATGGGTGTTTCTTATGCGTTAATACACATGGGTGTTTCTTATGCGTTAACGCTCTGAGATACCTGACATTTACCAGTTCTTTACGAATATGGTCCACACTCAGTTTGGTATGCATATCAAAATCTATCGCTCAGATGGTGCTCGTGAGTACACTTCCACTGCTATGAGATTGATCTTTCAATCTCTTGGTACACTCTTTCAGCAATCATGTCCTCATACATATGAGAAGAATGGTGCAGCTGAACGCAAGTATTGTCACATTCTTGAGATAGCTTGCGCTCTTCTACTCACCTCTTCTGTTCCTCGTTCTTTATGGGCTGAAGCTGTCATGACGTCTATCAGTCTCATTAACACCACTCCCTCGTCTGCCCTATCTGGCACATCACCTCATGAAGCTCTTCGCCATCGGACTGCAGTATGTTCCGTACTTTTGGGTACACCTGTTATGTGCTCCTCCCTCCCACTGAGCGCACGAAGCTCACAGCTCGAGCTACTCCATGTGTTCATCTAGGTCTCAGTTCAGAAGATAAAGGATATCGTTGTTTTGATTCTGTGGCGAGTTGTGTTCGTATTTTCCGACATGTCTCCTTTGTGGAAGACTCTCCCTACTACTTGACTTCTTCCGAGGATGCTAGTTTTCTCGAATCCCTATTGTTGGGCCTATCTCCCTAGCCCTACCTTCACGCATTCCATATGATCCCACTCCTTTGGCTCCTTTTTCATCTCATACTGATGCTCCACCTATTATTTCTCTTACGGAAACCCCACCTGCATCCCCACAATATCCTACACTTTTACCACCTGCATGGCTGCATCCCCACAGCTGCATGCACCCACTCCACCTATCTCACCACCACACACTGCCCATCCACCACTGGTCCGTCAGTCTACCCGTTCTACCTCCGACATCTCACCAAGTCGTTACACACCTGATGCCACTGGTCCCTCTGACCAGTTTGGCTTTACCATCCTTGCCTCCTACTCATCACAGTTTCATGCATATCTCACTGCTATACACTCCACATATGAGCCCAGAACCTATCAGGAAGCAATTCAACTTTTCGAGGCTGGAAGCTATTGCACAGGAGTTCCATGCATTTGATCTGACTAGCATTTAGGATGTTTTCCTACTACCTATGGGCGTTCAACCTGTTAGATGCAAGTAGATCTTCAAGGTCAAATATCGACCTGATGGATCCATTGAGCGGCACAAGGCTCATCTAGTTGCCCGAGGATTTACTCAGGAGCATGACATTGATTATGATGAGACTTGGCCCAGTTGCACATATGACTACAGTTCACACTCTCCATGTCGTTGCTTCCGTTCGCCAGTGGCCGTTATACTAGACGAACGTGAAAAATGCATTTCTTTATGGTACATTATCTGAGGTTATTTACATGCATCCTCCTTCTGGTCTTACCACTCCTCGTCATATTTATCGTTTCCGTCGAGCTATATATGGCCTGAAACAGGCCCCTCGAATCTGGTTTGAGTGTTTTCACCGTGTCATCACCCAGGCTGATTTCAGTCAGAGTTTCCAGGACCACTCTATCTTTATGCGGTCATCACCGCAGGGGAGAGTATTACTACTATTATATGTTGATGATATAATTATTACTGGGGATGACTTCGTAGGCATTGCATCCACCAAAAACTACCTTCACCAGAAGTTCCATATAAAAGATCTTGGTAGACTACACTACCTTCTTGGTCTAGAGATTGCCTATGGATCTCGGGGCATACTCATTTATCAACAGAAATACACATCAGATATAATCTCCGCTGCATGTCTCTCTGACAGTCGATCATCCGATACCCCCTTTAGCTTCATGTGATGATTCGTCCCACAGATGATGAGCTCCTTCCCAATCCTACTAGATACAAAAATATTGTTGGACAGCTTGTCAACTTATGCATGACTAGACCTGGTATTGCTCATGCACTCAGTGTTGTTAGTCAGTTAATTTCTGCTCCTACATCAGTTCACTACAGTGCTCTTCTTCGGATCCTCATATATCTTCGAGGCACTGTCACTCGCTCATTATTCATGCCTTCTACATCCAAACTGGAGCTCAGTGCATATTCTGATTCAGACTTGGCAGGTGATCCTACTACCAGACGGTCTACCACAGGTTTCTGCCTATTTCTTGATGATTCACTGATCTCATGGAGAAATAAGAAACAAACAGTTGTTGCATGTTATTCTACTGAAGTTGAGTACAAAGCAATGATAGCTACTACTAGAGAGAATGTTCATGTTCGTTTGTTGTTATCAAATATGAGTGTCACTCTCACATGAGCTACTCCTCTTCACTGTGATAATCAGAGTGTGTTGCACATTGCAAGCAACTCGGTCTTTCATGAGCGAACAAAACACATAGAGATAGACTGTCACTATGTTCGTGAGCGCTTTGAAGCAGTGACCATTTCCCTTCATTTTGTTACATCTTCACAGCAGACGACAAACTTTTTTACCAAATCCCACACTGTTAAGAGATTTCGTTACTTAAAATTAATTGTTGTTCAAGTCTGTATGTAGTTTGTCTCCAGTGAAACTAGATCTGTATGCAAGTCGTGTTTGGAAGAAATTACATTCTACATTCTCTGCAGGTGCAACATCATAATGTGGAGAAAACATCATAGCACAGAGAAAAACAATTACAGCGAAGTTATTGACCTACATAAATGTATATTTAGAATTAGTTTTGAACTACATAAATCATAAATGATTGGTTTGACGGGCGAGAAAACAGTTTCTTCACCTTCATCTCTGTAGTCATTTTCATGATATACCGAAAACAGTAGACCCACAAAATAAGTCCAAAAAATGAAATACAAAGTTTTACAAAGACAACCGGAAAATGTGGACCATAGTCCACAAAATGAGGTCTAAACAATGAAAAATAAATTTTAACAAAATTGACCGAAAACTGTGTACTATAGGACAACAATGTGGCCAAATTAGATAAATAAGAGATTTGATAAAAATGGCCGAAATAGTGGACTATAGCATATAAAAAAGGCCAAAACAGCGAAATACAAAATTACACAAAAATTGTGGAGTACAGGTGACAAAATAAGACCAAAACAGTGAAATATAAAATTTTACGGAATTGTCAAAAACCGTGGACCCACAAAATATGACCAAAATTGTGAAATATGAAATTTTAAAAATATGGTTGAAAACTGTGGACTAAGCTAAAAAAAAGGCCAAAACAGTGTGAAAAACGAAATTTCACGCAAATGGACGAAAATTGTGTACGACACAGCCCACAAAATGTGGTCAAAATAGCGAAATACGAAATTTTACAAAAATGACTGAAAATCGTGGACTATAGGCCAAAACAGTGCAATACGAAAATTCACGAACATGACTAACGATTTTGCATTATAGCCCGCAAAATGAGGTCGAAAGAGTGAAATACGAATTTTTACAAAAAATATCGAAAATGGTGGAGTATTGCTCACCATATGAGGCATAAATTGTGAAATACGAATTTTTATGAAATTGATCGAAAACTGTGTACGGCCAAAAATGTGGTAAAATACAGTAAAATATGAAATTTCACAAGAATGACAATAAATTGACTATAGCTCATAAAATGAGGCCCAAACAGTAAATACGAAATCTCACGAAAATGACCGACAACAAATGAGACCCAAAAAAATGAAATATTTTTCTTTTACAAAAATGGCCGAAAAGCCCACAAAATAAAGCATAAACAGTGAAATATAAATTTTAATGAAATTGACCGAAAACTATGTACTATAAAAAAAATGTGGTCAAAATTGTGAAATGTGAAATTTTACGAAAATGACCGAAAAAGACCGGGACAGTAAAGAGACAAGACCTCTTCTTATGCTGGAAAAGTCAGAAAGTAAAGTGCTAACGTGCAGCTCCCTTCCTCCACCAAGAGAAACCCTAAGATAAGAGAAGACCATGCTACCAGTCCTAGCTGGAACCGAAGCCATGGGAAAGCATTTGTTTAGCCGGGAGGAAATGAGAAAAGATCAGTTGACAGATGATTCTCCGCACTACGTATAAGGCTCGGTAAGGTGAATCTAACAACTCTGGTAAGTTAGCTAGAAAGCCAAGCTTGGTATCGTACTCTTCTAGTTTGCTGCGGACTCTACTCTTAGAGTCGATTCCTACTCTCGAACAGAAAGCAGGTAAGCCCTTAAAAGACAAATTTTGAAGCGGAGACATTCCTCTTCCCTTTGAGGGGAAGGAGATGTTCCGATGCTATCCCACTGGAAGTAAGGTAACTCAAGCCAGTACCAGTAGCGAGCCGAGCCCGAGAACTGATAAGCCCAATAGCAAATGCATGTCTTCTATTCCCCATAGCCCTGTGACTTCCCCACCCTAAACTCTTTGCCGGAACGAGTCGAACTAAAACAGAGCTATGACTATGAAAATAGAGAGAAGTAGTTCTCGAAATGACATCAACCGTTCTTGATCAGCCAACTCTACATCTCGCTTAGCGAGGTGCCAACTAATCCTTGTCCCTTAATCAATCAATGGGGCAAGTCGAGGCATGTCTTCTTTCATTCAAGCAAGACAAGTTAGCTCCTTTCTCTAAAAGATGAAAAGAACAACTTTCAAGGGTTCTTTATTAGCTTAGGGCCTGGTTACTTACAAAGTGTTTGATGCCCTTAAAGAGGCCTATAGTAAATCTGGAGTGTACCTTTGCGACCATGGTATACAGAGCCCCTACTTTTTACCTTGATTTTGTTATAACTTTCCCCAGGTCAGGGTAGAGATGTAGATCTCTTGAGTTTTTACTGTAGGGGAAGGCCCTGTTTCAGCCATGGGGCAGGGGAGGGGGAGTGGGAGGTGAAAGCTCCATGGCGAAAGGAAATGTTAAAGATGCTTAGGAAAATCTAGTTTAGGCCTTTTCGGGAAAGCGGGCGAGAGGAAAAGTATTTGCAAGTGAACTAGTAATGCCACGGGGTTGAGGGTTCTTAGATGAAGCCTATGTTAAAATCCACTGGGAAAAAGAAGAAAACTGACCATCGAGTACTATGGTTACAGCCGGGTCGATACTTTCTCTTAGGGGATGTGTTGTATAAACAAGGATTCGGTGGAGTTATCTATTTATGCTCTTAAAAGTTAGAGATTGGATCGAGAAATTCCAAAGAGCCAAGCATTTGAGGAACGACAGTGTCCCGTGTGGCCGATAAACATATGCCTAAGAGCCCTTCCGATTCAACGGTTGTTTCCATGTCCCTAGCAAAGCCTATGGTTTCAGACCTTAGGAAAGAATTCAATGAAAAAAGCTTTCAAACTACAAACGAAAAATAGAATGATTGGGGCGCAGAAGCCCTCCTATCTTATATGCATCAAAAAGGCGCCTGAATCCATTTGCGATGCCGAGTTTTGAGACACATCGCACTTCCACTCGGGTCGAGGCTGCCACTTGGCCCTAAGACGAATCAAAGAAGAGTGGGGAACCTCTTGCTGGTTTTTGGAATTCGACATCATGAAGTGTTTTCACACCATCGACCCATATCGATTCATCTTAATCTTTAAGGAAGAGATCGACGATCCACAATGGGGAGAGCCGATGACAGACTCCATGAATCTCGTGTTTTCTTTCTCCTACTATTAAATAAATAAATAAAGTGGGGGTGATTGGGCTCACATTGAACACTGCAGATCGCTTAGCATCAAGGTGATTTACTTCACTGACAAAGACACAGAGCAATAGAATGGGTGGTCAACATAATTGACTTCAACTTCCACGTACGGTTGCATGCCCCAGCCCAAGATTTCTTCTCTTCTCTTAGCTTTTTCTCTTAGTAAGATAGACCTCGCTCATAAAAAGCATCGGTCGAGGTGCGAAAATAGCTAGAACTGAATGCATAAAGTATGGAAAACCATCTCGTAATGTATTTCACTAGAAAATCGATTATGCTCCTGCGGAAGTATCTACTCGTTACGGAATTTTAGGTGTCAAAGTGCGAATCTCATACAGTCAAAATAAGAAGGGACGTGCTATATCCAAAATGTACGAAATATAGTTGAAAGAGCTGAAACGACTGAAATTCTTCCCGATTGAATGAAAGATAAGTTTATGAAGGCAATGCAGACCTCTCTCTTATGGTGAAAGAGCACTTCAAACTTTATCCTTCTTAAAGTGAAATGTTCTTAATGTTAGTTGAGTCCCTGGTTCCCCGATAGATTGACTCGGAATAATACCTACGGCTTCCCCTAATTCGATCAGGTCGCCGTGGGTGGGGCTTCTACCATAACATAATTAACAGATCCAAGATGTATTCCTACCCTTCCGCTGTTAGTTACTAGGCGTATTTACCTATGCTATGAATCGGTCTTTACCTGTCATTCTTACTGAACCCAATGCCTGCTTTTGCTCTCAAAGAGTAACAACACCATTACCTATACTGCCGCTTTTACCTTTGGATATTAAACGACGATTCCGGAATAGATAGATTCAAATTACGTGATATAATGGGTCATTTAATCCAAATTCATAAGGAAGTGGACCCTAAGATAAGAACGAGGAAAGAAACACCAACACCCATGACAGGGAGGTCTTGCGCGTTGTTGCGCAAAAGAAGGCAATGAAATATCACTTAGACTTGGACTATCAACCCCGCAGATCCATGCTGCGTTCGATTGTGTTGTGCACAATGAATCAATCAATGTATTTGCGGAAAATGGGACGCTGAAGGTCAAGGGTAGTAGAAGCCGATGTTAGCAACTTCTTAACCTGGCTACCCCCTAATTGAATCATTTGCTACCCCAGGAGAATCTTTCCTACCCTAGGGACTTCTCATTAACGCACTAAGGACACGTTCAGATTGGGGCACGGAATCCATTATTAACCTTTTTAGGGGGCCTTCGGGCTACCAGATCTGCTACTTGAATACTTCCATAAGACTTCCATACATGCCTAGTAATCATGTCCGCTCTGCTCTCTTTGCTCCTTCCCTTCCCTTTCATTCAAGCAAAGCGGTGTGGGAGCGCGCGTGGCGTGGCTGCCTTCAATCAAGTAGTATTTCCTTCCTTCCGCTCACATTGACTAAGTACCATTGGCTAAGGACCAAGGGCTAAGTACGGGCTTCTAGCTAAGTTCATTGTTCACTATATTTCGATTCAGGTAGTGATCGAGGTGATTGGAAATTGATATATCTCGTCACCCGCATTGTGAAAGCCGGAACTACCATTACTCGGCTGAATTATGGTATTCATTGCAGAAGAGACGCTCTTTGATGTGGAATCCCAACTAAACCTATATTATATATAGTAGCGTCATTTGTAGCCTACTTTGAGGATTCTAGTCAGGCCACTACGGAACCTATTTCAAGACTTGACTCACTTCCCGACTTCTCATAAATTATGTTAGGATCGGCCGCTTCATCCTCGAAATCCGAAAAAGAAAACAGGGACAACATTTTTTTGTCAATGACATATCTAATTAGACTGAATAGGATGTCGAAGACACGATCATTCACATCAATTTCATGAGGTTGGAAGGGCGGCATACGATACAATTTCACTTCACTTAATCAGGTTCCAAATACTAGGCAAAAAAAACTAAATCATCATTGGCAGATCAAAGTGCAGTAAATAGAGTCCCAGGTGCATGAGAGAGAAAGGTAGCAAGATCTCAGCCAAATTGACCGAACAACCCTAGCTTCTTTTCTTTCTGAACCGAACCGAGCTCATTGCCCATCTGATCCTGCTTCTTTCAAGGAAGAGCTTCCTCGTGTCACCAGTTCAAATCCGGTTCCTGACTGATAAGATAAAGGCTCTTCTAAGGTCAAGGCCAGCGCTGCTATGCAAGCTTTCATTAGTAAAAAGAGCTAAGAGGCTTTCCTCACGAGCGCGAAGAGAGATTAATGAATAAAAGAGCAACTTGCTAGAATCACTTTATCTTGTTGGTACTTTAGTTAATCCTAGAGTGAGAAAGGGTTCGTAGCCACCGGTTATAGGCCTGTGACCATAGGGTGAATAAATCAAAGCAGACTTCTTTCCCAGATGAGTCAGTTCTGTTGAAAGCAAATATATGATATTACAAATACCTAGTCAAAGAAATTGAATAGGTATTTGTAATATCATATATTCGCTTTCAACAGAACTGACTCATCTGGGAAAGAAGTCTGCATTGATTCATCATTCGATCCATATCCTGGCATAAGAAGTCCAATAGGAGCAATACATTAAATAGAGATCCATAAAAAACACCTATGCTGAGATCGACTAAAACAAGGTGATACCCAAACAGAATTACTAAATAACTTAGTAGAATTGATATGACTGCTATAGACTAGCCTATGAAACGTCAATGCTCCGTACCTTACATAAAAGAAGAGTGAACCCTTAAAGGTATTATCAGTCTTCCCTCCCCCTCGCTTTGTTCACTTCCAACCAATCTTTAAATTAACGAGTTTTTGACTCTCAAATACCCAACTGACCGATTAATTTCTTATAATGTACTCTATTTTTCTTTGACAAATAATCCAGCAGTTGTTGACGGTGCCACGTTCTGCACCCACCACAATAAGCTATTCCACCCTACTAAGACGACTAGTCGTATACTTTGATCGTAGGTGTTGCCGCTAAATTTGGTGTGGGGGCAAACAGATAATATTTGTGGATTCTTAGGGAAACTGAATAGTAAACCTGTATACCTGTTCTGTCGGAGTTTGACGCCGACTCCTGCCGTACACCTGCAAAAAGTGCGAGACACCGGGGTTGTTCCCGGCGACGCACCCTCCGATGCTCAAATCAGTAATCAGGGAAGATTATGAAAGAGCGCAAAAACTGGAGAAAGATTGATTACCTCTTAATAGAGATGGATGGGGGGTATTTATAGGCGCCGCTAGGATCAGATTAGGAATGTAATTCCCCAGTGGTTAGATAAGGAATGTAATCCCTAATCCCCAGTGAAGGGATAGATATGAATCAGGGCCGTTGATTAGGATTTAACCAGAAGCCCTAATTCTATCTCTTCTGGACCGGGTCTGCTGCGGGTTGAAATCCGCACCCAGTTGAGGTGGATCCGTTTGCGGGTAAGTGGGTCTTCGGGGAAGATAACTAGTACCCGCTTCAGACCCATTGGTAGGTGAAATTACCGTTTTACCCCTGAGCTTCAAGATTCGTGCCCAATTTGGACGGTTCCGATTTAACCCCATTTTTGGCCATATCACGAGCCCCCCACTCCTAAAGACTAAGTTTGATCAGCCTTTGAGGAGTAGTTTAGCTGTTTTTAATGGCTAGTGGAGTTGTATCGGAGTCTAAATGGAGGGTTTTGAATCTCGAAGGGGGTAGTGAGGTGATTTTTCAAGCTGTAAGCTGTTCTTAAGCTCCTCTGGATGTTTGGTGGTTCCTATTTATTTTTCTCGGATTGTTTATTTAATTTTGCGATGTGTTAACTGGTCGTTCGGGGGTCTTAACAACGCATTCTAGGTAATAATTGTTCGTTCAGGGGCTCAAAAACGTTCTCCAGAATTTGTAATTATTTTCTAGAAATTTTAGTTAATTTTCCCGAATTTTCAGTAATTTTTTCGCAATTTTTAAATAAATAAAGCGATTAAAATAAATAAAAATTAATTTTTAATACCGATCTATGGCGTGGCGCAATCTGGGCCCTTGATCAGCGACGAGCGCGATTTTCTAGGCGATCAGACGATCCACGCTCCTCGGCAGATAGTTTCTTCAGATACGAGGGTCGATTCCTCGTCTCCTCGGCTCGACTGCTCGGTGCCAAGCTCGGAATCAGCCGAACTACGTGGCATGATCCTGAGCGTTCATCTCAGCGCGGATCCCCAAAAAATGCTATCTTGTCGTTTAGTGGACGTGGCAAGATCTGAGCCGTCCATCATGACGAGCACACTTTTTGACAAGATCCAACGGCTGAGGATGGTCGGCAGGTTTTTTCTCCATATACGAGGTTCGGTTCCTCGTCCCCTCGGTTCGGATGCTCGGTGCCTTTAGCCGAGGTACGGAGTTAGATGTTTTGAAGAGTCTTCGCTTTGAAGCGTCGCCACCCTCCGATCCAGTGGCTCGGCTGCTTAGTCAAGCTGTTCAGTAGCTCGGCTAGGCAGACCGGTGGCAAGCAGCTCGGAGGGTACACGTGGTCAGATCTGGAGCGTCTATCATTGCGTGAATCACGAGGGCAGGGTTCAGATCACGAGAAAATGTTATTTTGTCATTTTGTGAGCGTGGCGCAATCTGAACCGTCCATCGTGTCTTGACACGAATTTTGGAGAGATCCGACGGTGATTTGTCCTCAGAAGGATTTTTCTCCATATTCGAGGGTCGGTTCCTCATCCCCTCAGTTCGGATGCTCGGTGCCTTTAGCCGAGGTACGGAGTTAGACGTTTTGAAGAGTCTTCGCTTTGAAGCGTCGCCACCCTCCGACCCAGTGGCTCGGCTGCTTAGCCAAGCTGTTCAGTAGCTCGGCAAGGCAGACCGGTGGCAGGCGGCTCGGAGGGTACAAGTGGTCAGATCTGGAGCGTCCATCATTGCGTGAATCACGAGGACAGGGTTCAGATCACGAGAAAACATTATTTTGTCGTTTTGTGAGCGTGGCGCAATCTGAACCGTCCATCGTGTCTTGACACGAATTTTGGAGAGATCCGACAGTGATTTGTCCTCGGAAGGATTTTTCTCCATATTCGAGGGACGGTTCCTCGTCCCCTCGGTTCGGATGCTCGGTGCCTTTAGCCGAGGTACGGAGTTAGACGTTTTGAAGAGTCTTCGCTTTGAAGCGTCTCCACCCTCCGACCCAGTGGCTCGGCTGCTTAGCCAAGCTGTTCAGTAGCTCGGCTAGGCAGACCGGTGGCAGGCAACTCGGAGGGTACACGTGGTCAGATCTGGAGCGTCCATCATTGCGTGAATCACGAGGGCAGGGTTCAGATAACGAGAAAATGTTATTTTGTCGTTTTGTGAGCATGGCGCAATCTGAACCGTCCATCGTGTCTTGACACGAATTTTGGAGAGATCCGACGGTGATTTGTCCTCGGAAGGATTTTTCTCCATATTCGAGGGTCGGTTCCTCGTCCCCTCGGTTCGGATGCTCGGTGCCTTTAGCCGAGGTACGGAGTTAGACGTTTTGAAGAGTCTTCGCTTTGAAGCGTCGCCACCCTCCGACCCAGTGGCTCGGCTGCTTAGCCAAGCTGTTCAGTAGCTCGGCTAGGTAGACTGGTGGTAGGCGGCTCGGAGGGTACACGTGGTCAGATCTGGAGCGTCCATCATTGCGTGAATCACGAGGGAAGGGTTCAGATCACGAGAAAATGTTATTTTGTCATTTTGTGAGCGTGGCGCAATCTGAACCGTCCATCGTGTCATGACACGAATTTTGGAGAGATCCGACGGTGATTTGTCCTCAGAAGGATTTTTCTCCATATTCGAGGGTTGGTTTCTCGTCCCCTCGGTTCGGATGCTCGGTGCGTTTAGCCGAGGTACGGAGTTAGACGTTTTGAAGGGACTCAGTAGCTCGGTTGCTCAGCCAGGCTGTTTGATAGCTCGGCTTGGCAGACCGGTGGTCGAGTCGTGGACTTATGTAATTTGAGGAGTTTTTGCTTTTCGAAACGTCGCAACTCTCTGCTTGACGCTTTGGCTTCTTAGTGGGCTTTTTAGATTCCCAAGGAGGCCCAACATCACTCTGGGGTTATAAGCTCTCACTTCCCCACCCCCAAGTTCGTTTCACCTTTTTACTCCAAACTTTTACTTTCACTCTCTGCGCTCTCTGCTAGCGGCGACTTTTGCTCCAATGCAGTGACGTTAGCTGTCGCGTGGGCCAGGCGATTTCCGGCAAGCTTATTCCGACCGTAAACGTCACTTCAAGATCAGTCTCTTGCCTTAGCTTTTTTATAGAGATGTCAAGGGTGAACTCGGGGAGTGAGGCCTCGTCCTCAG
Source organism: Hemerocallis citrina (assembly GCA_017893485.1). Lineage (NCBI taxonomy): Eukaryota > Viridiplantae > Streptophyta > Magnoliopsida > Asparagales > Asphodelaceae > Hemerocallis > Hemerocallis citrina. Next base: position 242,124,427 of record CM030360.1, on the reverse strand, counting down.
GCGATAGTGGTGCCGAGGAGAGGAGGCATTTGGAGATCTGAAGGAAGGGGAAGCAAGTAGCCGAGCCGTCTGTGGCCGAGGTGAGGAAGGAGAAGAAGAAGATGAGGGTAGTGGCCCAATCTCCCGTGGTCGAGGTGATCGTGGAGAATCCGAGGCAAGCCCCTGAGACGGGCCGATACCCTTGTGTACTGTCCGGGCACGCTGGCGTTAGGCAGTACGAGGGCGACCTCATGAAGAAGGCGATCATCGGCCAGTCGGAAGTTTACGAAGAGAATAACCCGGTTCTGACTACCAAGGCAGATGAGATTGGATCGGTGCTATCTGAGAGGGACCTCCTTCGGATCAGAAAGGGGTTCGCCATCCCTCCGGAGTACAAGCTAATTCTCCCCGGCGCTGGGATGCGGGCGAACTCCAAGCTGTCGTCGTCGGATATGTGCATGTTCGACTATGACTCTCTGAATGCCGGACTGTGTTTTCCGCTGCATCCCTTCATTCGCCAGGTCCTCGGATGGTACTGCCTCGCGCCGACCCAATTTATGCCGAACACATGGCATCATGTGAACGCCTTCCTGCTCCAGTGCCGCAATGCCGAAGTCGAGCCGGACCTGACGGTCTTCCGAAGTATGTATCGGATAAACCGGATGCACAAGACCGAGCATCGATACTACCTGGCATCGAGGAAGGGTGTTCGGATCAGAGAAAACCTGGACTCGATCAAAGGCTGGAAGGAAAAGTTCTTCATATTGAGGGAGGCATCGATGTTGCAAATTCCGAGCCGGTGGAAGCTAGAGGTGCCCAAATTTGCGAGGGCCGACCCGGAACTGAATGCGGCCGAGGAGGAAGTGGCGAGGAATATCGTAGCCCTCCCGATGTTGAGTTGGAGGGAGATGACCGAAGAGGTGCTGTTCGGGTCAGGCCTTAGTTCGATCGACCCGAGTATGCTTCTGACATCTCGTATTATCATTTTTTTTAAAGTCTTTAACTCGGTTTACTGACTCAACTTGTTTGTTGTTTGGTACAGAAGCGCCGAAGATGGACTTCAATGCCATGATGAACGAGAGGGGCAAGGTGGCTGATGGTAGGAAGAGGAAGAGGCCGAGCACGACCGCCTCGTCAGGTCGGCAGCTTAAAGTTGCTTCGACTACCACTCCGCCTCCCTCGGTCACTGAGGTCCCCTCGTCGTCGGTGGTCGTTGTTGAAGAGCCGTCGACTCCCGTTGCTTCTGCCCCGGTCGGTGGGGCCTTCGACGTCACGGCGGCGTTGTCACTTGAGGCTCCGCCGTTGACCGCTCCGGCCTAGGAGATCTTGACCGAGCAGCACAAGCAACTGTTCGTTCCGAACTGGCGAGTCAAGAATCATGATGGATTCCTCAGAAACTCGCAGATGTCGATGCAGGTCGTCAAACACCTGGTGACCCCGAAAGATCGACCCGCACTGAAGGCGGGGACAGTCGGCGACGATACTTACGAAGTGGCTCGGTCGCTCATATCGATGAGTTTCTTTTGAGAATTTCTTCAAGTCTATTACTCGGCCCTTATCTTGTGCTCACCATTGTTTTGTCTTCACAGGCCACCTGTCACTTCAGCCATCTCCTTGAGGCGTTCGCCGAACAGGAGAAAGAGTTGAAGGCCGCCAGTGATAAGGACAGGGCGGAAAAGGTGAAGGCGGTTCGGCAGCTCGAAGCAGAGCAGAGGCGAGCCGAGGGATTGGAGGTCCAGTGTAACGCCCCCAATTTTTTTTTTTTGACTCCAAAATCAATTCTTTCAATTTCTATATCACTTTAAACATTAACTAAGAAAACTATATTTCAATAAAAATTTTGGCAGAGTCTCCCTTGTAAATTTTGCCCCGAAACACAAAAAACTTACGGAATTCTGCTCAAAATTCCGTAGCTCACAATCCACATAATATTTTTATGGGCTCCCCAGGCCAAAATGAGCAGATACACACAGGCAATATAATATAATGCTCTGGGGGCCAAACTCATATCGGAATATCAAATATGAAATAAAAACCATAAATTCCTTTGGAAACGAGGTAAAATTTTTAGAAAAATCTTTGTAAAATCCACCACAGAGCCCAGTACACCACAACAAGATGGGTACGGGTCACAACCACCACATGCTACTCTATACTATACTCACCATCACCATTTACATGCATATACATCCATAGTACAATTTAAATCATAAATTCAACTATTCAAAAAGCGAATTAATACAAAATTTTAAATTTAAAACTTCACCCTACCATCTACGCCTCACCTCTGCACTGATGAGAACCTGCAACAGTAGGGGATCTAGGGTCGTCCTCGGACTCCCCTAACCCCCCCAAACACTAAGGGGTTAGCCATTTCTGGTGTGAGTATAATTTACTAAACTCATAAATCGATTAAATTATAAAAAGAAAAACAACTTAACTTACGAATATCAATACAAGAAATCCAACCTTAAATTCGCACATAAACGTCACACATACGAATTTATGTCAAGGTATTCTGCCAAACAGTATCCATCTGTATAAATCCATAACTTCACTACATGCATCATAATAACATGTAACTCTGTATCTATATAAATATATTTAATTCTCCTTCATATACATATACATATCTCCTTTATTATATACTCCTTCACAATATAACTCCTGTTCCCCAAATATAAAATTTGGGGCAATATAAATATATATATATAACTCCTGTTCCCCAAATATAATTTGGGGCAATATATAACTCATTTATAATAACTCCTTTAATATAACAACTCCTTTAATATAATTCCTTTATAATAGGACGCCCTTATAATAACTCCTTTATAATAACAACTCCATTAATATACCTCCTGTAATATAATAACTCCTTTAATAAAATATCTCCATATATTCATTTATAATAAATCTCCTTTATAATATTTCTCCATATATATATCTCTCCTTTATAATATAACTCCATAAATAAATATATCTCCAGTATAACATAACTCCTTTATAATATATCACGGTATATCTCCTTTACAGTATAGCTTCTTTATCAAATAACTCATTTACAATATAACTCCTTTATACTCTAATTTCACCGTTATAGCATAACATGAAAGCATATAAACTCCATGAAATTCATAAACATACACAAGCCATTAATCTCACTGATATCATATAAACTTTTCATTTTCCACTCACCCGTCACACACACACCATATTCATTTCACATCACAATATCACATAAAATTCCCAATTTATCACCCGCATAAAACACCTACACCATATCCTCATTTCATCAGGTTATCACATCACCTTGACATACCACATTGACATAACATATTTCACATATCATATATATCTACACACACCATGCTTCCCATTTTATCACATTAGTCATGAGATCATACATCACACATACACATACATTCACATACATATATCTGATCATGAAAAACCCCGTAGCATATAGATATCTATCTACAAGCATCAACATACTCCCATACATATATATACACTAATTTCGTACGCCTCATAATTTACTCCGTATCAAACATACGAATTTTTCTATATTCAATTTACTTTACATTTCACCCACAGCAAACCACATTTTAACATTGTCATAACACATTATGCACATAAAATAAAAAATCATACTCACCTGGCGAACCGGTGAGAAGATACTCCTCGCTCCCCCCGTCGCCAATCAACCCCCTTTTTTTTATATGCACCTATTACAAAAATCATCGAACTCATAAGCCATTTACTTAAAATACACATTATCTATCCCCGAATGCACATCAAACACATTCACACATCATACACATCCTACATAAACATGTCAAATCAACAATTTTCTAGTTTTATAACCAACTCCCAATTCTAACCCTTGATCAGAGGAGTTCGAATCATCATTTTATATTTTCAAGGTAAAATACCCCGAATTAACTTCTATATCCCACAATTAACTTATATGAGCATCCTAAGAATACAATCCTATATTTATACGTATTTTCCCATAATAGCCTACACCACCCAAAATGATTATTAGTATGCAATGGATGTCATTCTCCTTACCTTCCTAAAACTCAAACCCTAGATTTAATGGAATTTCTACACCATCACCATTAAAATTGAAATCTTGCACCCTAAGCATAATACACATACCCTAAACATCCTCCTCCTAAAATTTTCATGAAAAGAAATAGAAAGCATACACTTCAATTCACAAAAGATGTAATTTGGTATACCTTAACGGAATCGTACTCCTAAACCAATACCACCCCGTTGAAGGGCTTGCAGAACCCTACAAAAACCCCCGATCGATTTGAAGATTGGTGTGGATTTTGGGTGGATTTGAAACCCTAGCGATGGGTTCGGCCGAACTCGGAGAAGGAAAAAAAAAGAAGAAGAACGATTCGGTTTCAATCGAAAGGAAGGGAAGAAGGAAAAAAAAAAGAAGAAGAATAAAAATAATAAAAGGGAAAATTCATTTTAAACCCCTCCTTTGACGAAATATTTATTTAGGCCCCTCTAATTCTCTTTTCGTAATAAATTTCAATAAAAAAATCACACCACCAAATAAATTAATTTAATTACACAATATATATGAAATAGAGGAGTGTTACATCCAGGTTGCCGATCTTGTGGCCGACCTGGAGCGAGTCAAGGGGCGGCTTGCTGAGGAGTCTGCCAAAGCCGCCAAGGCTACCGAGGATCTGGCGGCGTCGGCTAAGGCTCTGGCCGAGGTGAAGGCGGAGAAAGAGGCCTTGGCAACGAAGATCAAGGCCGAGGTCGAGGCCGAGGCGAAGAAGCACATGGCCTTGAACATGGAGAAGTCTTACCAGAGGGCGCTCGACCATATTCAGGACCGCGTCCCGGGCTTCGAGCGTGTCGGCTACAGATTGTGGCCAGGGTCCCCCTCAGACGGCGAGGACGAGGGAGGCGAAGGTGACGAGGGAGAAGGCGACGACGAGGAGGAGGAGGTCACCGACGCTTTGGTGACAAACCCCCGGGCTGAGGCGAGGAATGAGGGGCCATCTGGCGAAGCGCCTGTGGTCGAACCGGCGACGCAGGTGGACCCCTGATCTCCTCGTCCTTTTGTAATCTTTGTTTTCTTTTTCAAAAAATGTAAGCCTTTTTGCGGACTGGCCACCGCTCCTTTTTATGAATGAAAATTTTACTTCAAACTTGTCCAAGTGTTTGGGTCGGTGTGTAGTTTTCCAATTGCGATGTTCTTGTATTTCAGATCCTTGATCACACCCCAAATACCGCAGCGGCTCGGCGACGTGCCGAGCTGTTCAAGCAATCTCGCGAGGCTCGACTCGTGGGTGAGATCGAGCTCACCAGAAGGTTGATGTTCAACGTGGAGAAGAAGAACAGCGAGCTTCTGGCCAAGGTGCACCATCTCTGGATAGTTGAGGAGGAGCTCTCGGCGAAAGAGGCAGAGCTAGCCTCGGTGTTGGCCGAACGAGATGAGCTCGAGAAGAAGGTCGAGCAGCTGCAAAGGGTCACAGTCGACAAGAGCATCAAGGTGACCAACTTACGTCGTATTATATCCGACAGCACTGAGTACCCCGGTTCGGCAAAGCTCCCTCGGTTCAAGATAATGGTTAAGGACGACACTCTGAAGGATAGGATCGTCGAGCTCGATGAGGAGGTGGCTCGACTGAAGCCTCAGCCTGTGAGAGCTAATGTCCGCAGCACTTCTTACACTCGCGAGGAGAGAGAACGGGGGATCACGTTTTATGAGCTAGCGACTCGTGGCCAAGCTATTGGTCGGACAGCGGCCGATGCACAAAGCGGAGTAGCTGTTAGCTTGAGCGGGGCTTCGGTCGGAGCGACCGTTAGAGTTAGTGACGAGGCGGCATCCCAGTTCGTCGGCCTAGAGACAAGCTCGGAGGTGAAGAGACGGAAGCCGTGGTTGTCTCTGAATCGGAACATCCCTATTCCGAGGAGACACTGAACGAGTGGCGTCGCCTTTTACTTCTTGCGTCGTCCCTATTGATGTAATAACATGCCTTGTAATTTATTTAGTTGTTTTCCCGCTGTAATTGTCTGCCTTGTAAATTTACCAAGTATCTTAATAAAATCGAGGTTGTTTTGTTCGTCGTTGTGCCGTGGTCGCCTTATTCTTGATGCCGAACCATAAGGACCCATAGTTGTCTTCTTTGTAGGTTTTAGCCGCAGAACTTTAGTCTTTCGCTCGGAGTATACCGAGGTGACTGTGCTCTTCCGAGGTGCGATAGCTCGGACATCAGATTCCGCCCATGTGGCAACATCGAGACGGTCGATCATGATCGCGGTACGTATCACGAGGTGGGAGGCACGAGTTCCAAGAAAATACTATCTTGTCATTTTGTGGACACGTGGCACGATCAGATCCGTTCATCACGTTCTAGCACGCATTTTGAGATGATCCAACGGCGAAATCGGTTCGGCAGAATTTTTCTCCATATACGTGGGTTGGTTCCTCGTCCGCTCGGCTCGGGGTTTTGAGTGAGCGCGGTTGAGCCGAACGAAGGAGTCCGAACCACCGTTAGAGTTGCTCGACGGTTGTGGGAGCAGTTCCGAACGGCGACCTGCTTCTGGCTTGCCAAGGAGCGAACTTGCGAAGTAGGGTCGAACCGAGTGTTGGACTCCGAACCATCGGTTGAGTTGTTCAACGGTTGTGGGAGCAGTTCCGAACGGCGACCTACTTCTAGCTCGCCGAGGAGCGAACTTGTGGAGTAGGGTCGAGCCGAGTGTTCGACTCCGAACCATCGGTTGAGTTGTTCCACGGTTGTGGAAGCAGTTCCGAACGACGACCTTCTTCTAGCTCGCCGAGGAGCGAACTTACGAAGTAGGGTCGAGCTGAGTGTTGGACTCCGAACCATTGGTAGTGTTGTTCAACGGTTGTGGGAGCAATTCCGAACGGCGACCTACTTCTAGCTCGCCGAGGAGCGAACTTGCGAAGTAGGGTCGAGCCGAGTGTTGGACTCCGAACCATCGTTTGAGTTGTTCAACGGTTGTGGGAGCAGTTCCGAACGACGACCTACTTCTAGCTCGCTTACGAGCGAGCTGGCGAAGTAGGGTCGAGCTGAGTGTTGGACTCCGAACCATCGGTAGTGTTGTTCAACGGTTGTGGGAGCAGTTCCGAACGGCGACCTACTTCTAGCTCGCCGAGGAGCGAACTTGCGAAGTAGGGTCGAGCCGAGTGTTGGACTCCGAACCATCGGTTGAGTTGTTTAACGGTTGTGGAAGCAGTTCCGAACGGCGACCTACTTCTAGCTCGCTTACGAGCGAGCTGGCGAAGTAGGGTCGAGCCGAGTGTTGGACTCCGAACCATCGTTTGAGTTATTCAACGGTTGTGGGATCAGTTCCGAACAGCGACCTACTTCTAGCTCGCTTACGAGCGAGCTGGCGAAGTAGGGTCGAGCCGAGTGTTGGACTCCGAACCATCGGTTGAGTTGTTCAACGGTTGTGGGAGCAGTTCCGAACGGCGACCTACTTCTAGCTCGCTTACGAGCGAGCTGGTGAAGTAGGGTCGAGCCGAGTGTTGGACTCCGAACCATCGTTTGAGTTGTTCAACGGTTGTGGGAGCAGTTCCGAACGGCGACCTACTTCTAGCTCGCTTACGAGCGAGCTGGCGAAGTAGGGTCGAGCCGAGTGTTGGACTCCGAACCATCGGTAGTGTTGTTCAATGGTTGTGGGAGCAGTTCCGAACGGCGACCTACTTCTAGCTCGCTTACGAGCGAGCTGGCGAAGTAGGGTCGAGCCGAGTATTGGACTCCGAACCATCGGTAGTGTTGTTCAACGGTTGTGGGAGCAGTTCCGGACGGCGACCTACTTCTAGCTCGCCGAGGAGCGAACTTGCAAAGTAGGGTTGAGCCGAGTGTTGGACTCCGAACCATCGGTTGAGTTGTTCAACGGTTGTGGGAGCAGTTCCGAACGACGACCTACTTCTAGCTCGCTTACGAGCGAGCTGGCGAAGTAGGGTCGAGCCGAGTGTTGGACTCCGAACCATCGGTAGAGTGAAGAGTAAAGGCAAAGAGATGTAAGCAATTTTTACAAGTAACATATGAAAAAACTCTTTATTGATGACTAATGTCCGGCTGCTTCTAAAGTTGCGAGCCGTTATTATAAGAGAAAAATAAAAGGAAATTATTACAAGTAATAGGAGAGGAACGGTTCGACATCTCCAAGTGCTTAGAGAGGCGTTGGTACTCTCTCTTGGTACTTTAAGAGATGGTCGGCATTCCATGTCCTAGGGATCTCCCTGCCTTCGAGGTCTTCTAGTCTGTACGTGACGGGCCGAACTTCTTTGACGATCTTGTAAGGTCCCTCCCAGTTCGGAGCGAGTTTACTCTTCTGACCGGGGAAAGAGATGGCCAACTTCCTGAGGACCAGGTCTCCTTTTTTGAGGTCGGTAGGACGGACTTTCTTGTTGTATGCCATCTCGATCCTTCTTCGATAGCTTTGTTGACGAATGGCAGCTCTTTCTCGGATCTCATCTATCAGGTCTAGACTTGCTCGGAGCTCTCTGGCATTTTGCTCTTCTTCATAAGCTATTAGACGAGGAGAAGGTATTCCGACTTCCAGGGGGATGATGGCCTCGGACCCATAGGTGAGATTAAATGGGCTCTCTCCTGTGGGGGTCCGTTTTGTGGTGCGGTAGTTCCACAGCACGTTGGGAAGCTGATCGACCCATAAGCCTTTGGAACACTTATCTAACCTCTTCTTAATGCCGGAGAGGATCTGTCGATTAGCATTTTTGGCTTGGCCATTCGACTGAGGATGAGAGACGGAGGAGAACCGGTGTTGGATGGCAAGGTCTTCGCATAGAGCTCGGAAGGCAGCCCCGGTGAACTGGGTTCCGTTGTCTGTTATTAGGACCCTAGGGACGCCGAATCGGCAGATCACGCTCTTCCAAAAGAACTGGATGACCTTGTTCTCAGTGATCGTGGCCAAGGGCTCGGCCTCTATCCATTTCGAGAAGTAGTCGATCACCACGACTAAGAATTTGAACTGTCCGGGAGCTGGCGGAAATGGCCCTAGTAAATCCATCCCCCACATTGCGAAGGGGATCGAACTTGATAGGGAAGTGAGTGGAGCTTGTGGGAGGCGTCGGATGTCGGAGTACTTCTGACAGGAGCTGCATTGCTGAACGTGCCGTTCGGTGTCTCGTAAGAGAGTGGGCCAGAAAAATCCGTAGTTCAACACCTTGCGTGCTAGAGCTCTAGAACCCGAATGTGCTCCGCCGATACCCTCATGAAGTTCTTGCAGGGCGTAGTCGGCTTGCCCGAGGGAGAGGCATCTAAGGTACGGCCTGCCGTCGACCTGTGTGAAGGAGCGTTTGTGTAGGATGCCTCCGATCAGTATGTAACGCTCGGCTCGGGTTCTTACTCTTCGAGCTTCCTTGGGATCCTCGGGGAGGAGTCCGTCCCTTAAAAATTCTATGAGGGGTTTCATCCAGTTATCTTCAAGTAGGACAGGCAGCGACTCTATGGAGTCGAAGGTTTCGTCCTCTATACTCGGCTTCAGAAGAACCTCTATCAAGACGATCTGCTCGAGACCTTGAAGGGAGGAGGAGGCTAGTTTGGAGAGGGCGTCGGCCTGAGCATTTTCTTCTCGGGGGATTCTTTGGATGAGGGCTTCTTCAAATAGTGCCATGAGGCTCTTGACTTTGGCTAAGTATTTAACCATCCTGTCATCGCGTGCTTCATACTCGCCGAGGACCTGATTGACGACTAGCTGAGAATCGCTAAAGATCCGGAGGCGTTAGGCCCCTGCATTTCGAGCCATTCCAAGGCCGGCTATGAGTGCCTTATATTCTGCTTCGTTGTTCGAGGCCTTGAAGTTGATATGGAGGGAGTATTGGAGGATGAAGTCATCTGGGCCTGCCAGAATGACCCCTGCCCCGCTTCCCTCATTGCAGGAGGATCCGTCCACATAAACCGACCAGACGGGTTGTCCTTTCGCTGTTTGGCTGGACTCGGGGATGGTACTTTCAACTATGAATTCTGCTAAGGCCTGAGCCTTGATCGCGGTCCGAGGCTGATAAGTTATATCATGCTGGCTCAGCTCGATGGACCACTTCATAAGGCAACCCGATGTCTCCGGCTTGTGGAGGACCTGCTTCAGCGGCTGGTCGGTAAGAACGACCACCGAATGGGACTGAAAGTTCGGACGAAGCTTTCTTGCTGCCATCACCAGGGCATAAGCCATCTTTTCTATCTTCGGGTATCGGAGCTCGGCGTCCCGAAGCACCTTGCTCACATAGTAGATGGGCTTCTGAGCCCGGTCTTCTTCCCTTACTAAAACGGCGCTGAGAGTCTATTCGGAGGCTGCCAAGTAGAGGTAGAGGGGTTCTCCGCGAATTGGTTTGCTGAGGAGAGGAGGATTGACGAGGTAAGCCTTGAGCTGGTCGAAGGACTCCTGTTGCTGCTGTCCCCATTCGAAACCCTTAGCCCCCCTAAGGGCCTTGAAGAAGGGGAGGCATTTCTCCCCGAACTTCGAGAGAAAACGCCCTATGGCGGCCAAGCGGCCTGTCAACCTCTGAACTTCCTTAACATTCTTGGGGGGTGCCATGTCTAATATGGCCTTGATTTTCTCTGGGTTTGCTTCAATTCCTCGCTGGCTAACCATGAAGCCGAGGAACTTTCCTGACGAGACACCGAATGCACACTTGTTCGGATTGAGTCTCATGTTGTGCTTTCTCAGAACATCAATCGCCTCTTGGAGGTCGGTTACATGATCAGGACCTCGGATGCTTTTTACAAGCATGTCGTCAACATACACTTCCATATTACGGCCGATTTGAGCTTGGAAAACCTTTTTGACGAGGCGTTGGTATGTGGCTCCGGCATTCTTCAGACCGAAGGGCATGACCCTGTAGCAATAGAGGCCCTGGTCGGTTACGAATGAGGTCTTCGGGATATCCGGAGGGAACATCCGGATCTGTTGTAGCCTGAGAAGGCATCCATGAAGCTGAGGAGTTCATGTCCCGAGGTGGCATCGATCAGAGTGTCAATACTCGGAAGAGGAAAGGGATCCTTGGGGCAGGCCTTGTTGAGATCAGTAAAATCAATACAAATCCTCCAAGTCCCATTGGACTTCTTCACCATTACTACATTTGACAACCACTCGGGATAGTTCACCTCTTGTATGAACCGGGCCTTCAAGAGCTTGTCCACCTCCTCTTTTATGGCTAGGTGGTGCTCGGGGGCAAACTTGCGCCTCTTCTGCTGAACCGGTTTGGACCTCGAAACAACGCTGAGGCGGTGGACTAAGAGCTCTTCGGAAATTCCGAGAATGTCTGCAGCTGACCAAGCGAAGAGGTCTTGGTTCCTTCGGATGCACTGTACAATGCCCGAGCATAGGGCGGACGGGAGGGTCTTGCTAATAAAGAACTTGCGAGTTGGATCCTGCTCAGAGAAGAGCACTTCCTCCAACTCATCCACCGGCTCGGACGTCGATCGGGCAGCATCTTGGGGGATTTTCAGAGTTTCTAAGGAGAGGACTGGTCCGAGGGTAGAGGACATATAGCACTTACGGGCCGTTTCCTGATTGCCCCTTACTTCCCCCACCTCGGCCCGGGTGGGTAATTTCATCTTAAGATGGTATGCTGAAGGAACAGCTTCCAGAGCTGCTAGGCCGGGTCGGCCTAGGATGACATTGTAAGCTGCAGGGACATCCACAACCATAAAATCCATTGCCTCCGTTCGGGTAGTAGGAGTTTTGCCAGCGGTTACGTCGAGGGTGATTACCCCTTCAATAGTCACTGGCACTCCCGTGAACCCATGGAGCGTGTATCCAGCGGGCTTGAGTCTATCTCGGGAGAGCTTTAGGCCTTTGAAAGCGGAGAGGAAGAGGATGTTAACGGAGCTGCCGTTGTCTACTAGGATCCTCTCCACTTTAAAGTTCGCCATGTGGAGGCAGATGACGAGTGCGTCACAATGAGGGGTGCAGACACCTTCAAGATCTTCGTCTGAGAACGTGACGGGCACTCCGAGGCCTTTGGGAGGAGGGGTGGCTCGGACCGAGTTGACTTCTCTTATAAATGCCTTCCGAGAGGAGTTTGAGGAGCCCCCCATTGGGCTCCCATGAATGAGGTGGATGACTCGCTCTTCCTCGAAGTCGGGCGTCTCATCTCGTTCTGGGCACTTATTAGCCCCCCGAGGCGGGGGAGGAAGTTCGGCTCGGTCATTTCTTACGAACTTTGTCAGCTGCCCCCTCTGGATAAGGGCTTCTATCTCATTCTTTAGGGCCCGACAATCGTTGGTGTCGTGGCCGTGATCCCGATAATAACGGCACCACTTCTCTTTATCCCTTTTCTTGGCAGGGGTGTTCATCCTCGGAGCAGGAGGTATGATCCCTTCCTTCTCAACTTCCATCAGAATGGTAGAGACATTAGTGGTGAGGGGAGTAAACTTCTCGAATCTGGGGGGAGGTCGGTGCTGGCCGGCATTATTCTTCTGGAGCTTCTTGGCTCCTTCCTCTTCTGTTCCCTTTCTCTTAAACCCGGAGGAAGACCCCTCCAAGTTGGGGCGGTGCTCGGCTTCTTCGGCCCGAATGTACTTTTCACTTCGGAGGAGGAGGTCAGAGAAGTTCTGTGGGGGCTTCTTGGCGAGGGAGGAGCGGAGGTTGGGATTGAGGACATTGGACTGAAATGCTGCTGCAGCGACCGACTGGTCGAGGGATGATATGGACCTGGCTTCAGCTGTGAACCTCTTCACATAGTCTCTCAACTTCTCACCCTTCTTCTGGTGGAGGTACAGTAGCGAGATGCTGGTCTTCTCGGTTCTACGGCTACTTACAAAATGGGTGACGAAGAGGGTTTCGAATTGCTCGAAGGAGAATATTGAGGAGGGGGCAAGGCGATAGTACCATTCTCGAGCTGGACCCTTGAGAGTTGCGGGGAAGGTTTTGCAGAGCAGAGCATCGGAAGCTTGGTGGATGAGCATTAGGGTCTTGAAGCTCTCGATGTGATAGACGGGGTCAGTCTCCCCGGAGTAGGTCTCAAATTGAGGAGGCTTGAAGCCGACTGGCACAGGTGCATCCATTATGGTTCGGGAAAAAGGAGGTCTGCTAGGACGAAGGGTCCTTCCTCTAAGCTCCTCTTCTCGGTCTAACTGACCCAAGCGCCTCTCCATCTCATGGATACGGCGGTACACAGCGTCATCCCTTCGACGGTAATCAGCCGAGCCTCTAGACTCGTCTTCATACGAGGGGGAGCGGGGGCTACGGCGTCGGTAGCTCCTGGAGCGACGAGGACTTGGAGTATGCCGGGAGTTGCTAGGAGCGGGAGGAGAGTTGGGGATCGTCGGCGAGGACTTCGAACCGGAGGAGGAGAGGGAATCTTCGGAGCATTAGTGTTAGGACGGAGATTGAGAGCTTGTAGGACGGTCGCTTGGAACTGCTGGAACTCGGCACGAGTGATGGGTGCCTCATCGTTCCTCGCCTGTTGCCGACCTGCAAAGGAGTGTGGTCTTCTTCTGTGATGCTCGGGGGACTCTCTCTGCCCCTTTCGGATAGGAGACCTTCTGTATTCTCGGCGGCAAGGAGATCGCTCATCTGGACGGTGTTGGCGGGAGGTTCCCTCTCGGGCCCGCTTTTCATCCAGATGGCGGCGAAGATCCTCGTCCTTCTGCCGGTTGAGGACGGTGTTATGGAGACCGGAAGCTCGGGGATGATGGGAGGCCATAGAGTCCGAAGAGGCATTGTGGATGGAGACGTGATCCGGATGGAGTGGTTGCTTCTGCAGATTGGGACCCCTAAGAGGTTGCTGGTTCTGCGGAGGAGGCAGGTCCTGTTGGAGTGGGTCTTCCGCTGGAGGAGGAAGTTGCCCTTGCTGTTGAGCGGGCTGAGGAGGAACTTCCTGTTGCTGATCAGGGTTGGGTCCTCGATTGGACCCTCTGGATCTGACTTTCCTAGGAGGCATGGCTGGAGGAGATCTGTTCAACGGGAAGAGGGGAGGTTGCTATTCGTTAGTTTCCCACAGACGGCACCAATCTGTTGCCGCTAAATTTGGTGTGGGAGCAAACAGATAATATTTGTGGATTCTTAGGGAAACTGAATAGTAAACCTGTATACCTGTTCTGTCGGAGTTTGATGCCGACTCCTGCCGTACACCTGCAAAAAGTGCGAGACACCGGGGTTGTTCCCGGCGACGCACCCTCCGACGCTCAAGTCAGTAATCAGGAAAGATTATGAAAGAGCGCAAAAACTGGAGAAAGATTGATTACCTCTCAATGGAGATGGATGGGGGGTATTTATAGGCGCCGCTGGGATCAGATTAGGAATGTAATTCCCCAGTGATTAGATAAGGAATGTAATCCCTAATCCCCAGTGAAGGGATAGATATGAATCAGGGCCATTGATTAGGATTTAACCTGAAGCCCTAATTCTATCTCTTCTGGACCGGGTCTGCTGCAGGTTGAAACCCGCACCTAGTTGAGGTGGATCCGTTTGCGGGTAAGTGGGTCTTCGGGGAAGATAACCAGTACCCGCTTCAGACCCATTGGTAGGTAAAATTATCATTTTACCCCTGAGCTTCAAGATTCGTGCCCAATTTGGACGGTTTCGATTTAACCCCATTTTTGGCCATATCAGTAGGCTATAGCTATCGTTAAACGACCACGTTAACCACCTATGGACCGTTTTTATGGTATTAAGGAAGAATCACCTCAGTCAGTGCTTCATCCACAAAGCATTCAGCTGCAGAAGCTGCCAGCAAAATGATGAAAGTCTGCTCTGTGAGAGGAGGGGAAAGGGTTAAGGACAATAATGGATCTTCCTCTTCTCAATCTACCTTTTTTTATACCCTTTGTGGAAGAAATGAATGAAATAAAACCTGCTAGGCGAAATATATCACTACTGTACGAACAGACTTCAGGCTAGCTTCCTCATAGATTAGAAAGAGCCATAGGGCATTAAGCACCTTTATTGAAGAAAAAGCTCTTGCCTCCAACTCAGAACAGAACCTTCCTTCCCCTACACTATTACAGGTAGCCTCCTGTAGAAATGCATCCCACTATCCCGGTATATCATCAGCGGCAAAAGGAATTTTCTTTTTCTTATTACGTTAGACTGTCACTAGGTTAGGTCAGCCTGATCGACGGTTTCACCTAAGCCTTGCTTTAGCCGACACTGATGCTGCCATTTCGAAATCAAGGCAGCTAGGGTGTTACGACTTGGTTAGTCTTTGGTGAGTCGGTCTTTGAGCCTCTTGATGAATGCTTCCTGCAAACGTAGTGCTCAAAAGCGACTCACCTTTCTAAAATAAAATCAAAGAGATTGTGCTACCTTCATGACTGAGTGAGAGGTGGGGGTTTGAACTCATTCTTTGGACAAGACAAAGAAGCCAGCCCTCTGTCTTAGCTGGGGAACGACTACATATTCAACTACGTAGTTTGACCTCCCACTTCGACAGAGCTAAGCTTGATGGGTGGGAGTACCGACCACATAACAATTCATTCTCGGGGACGACCGGGCTGAGCCAGGATGGATGGTAGTAGGAAAGGAGGCATAGCCAAACAAGACAAAAGGGAAAAAAATAAGATTCTAACTTCACTTATACTTATAGAGTAGTGGGTCAGAATAGATGGGCGGGAGTGATCAGTGTTTGGTTAGAGTGAAGAGCGAATAGAAAGCAAAAGGTTTCCCGACGAGGAGAAGGATGAGCAAATGACTTTATGTATGAAATTCCCATACTACTGATTCCAGAAGTCAACTCCTCACAACCGGGTCAGAAAGGCGAGGCAATTTGTGGCCTTCATTACATCCACCAGTGCTGTAATTTGTTCAGACTGAGATGATTCAGTAATTTCTTACTATCTATAATGAGGTTTCCTATCCTCATGAATCAGAGGTAGGTCCTGAATGCATCTAACTGCAGTCAAAGATTGGGTAAGGCCAATTGGTGCCTCCCGAAAATAGATAGACCAAAAGTACCTCTTAATCGAGTCAAAGACATTGGGACCTAGCGAGATACCGAAGAGTTCGGGAATCGATTATCCCGCCAATATAGAGTTGGGAAAGAAAAAGCACAAGGCGCAATAACGCTACTATAGGTTTAGCCGGGAGCTCCTATCCTAATTCAGCAACTTGTACATACGCGCCCTGATCACAATAGAAATCCTCGAGTGCAGAAGCTCGGTATATCAAGCCAACTTCTAAGTTCGGTCCCCTCTCCCTATTTATAGGCTTTGGAGGACCCAGCTGGATTAATTCAGTGAGGACTCTATTTCACTCTCTTTTCTGTGGATACGCTATCCCTTCCGGCTATGGTATGGGTTCGGGGAGATCTACTCTGTAAGCCTTGCACCTCAATTGGGTAATGCCTGAGTCGCTGCATCAAGGTCTGAGCCAAATTGAGCAAAGGCGGCCACTTCGCGATATTTCATCTACAGCTCTTGCCGTTGAAGGAATAAGTGTTTCTTTGGCTTGATTGCTTTCACCAGGTCTAGCTAGGCTGGGAGTCAATTAGCCCGAGTTGTGTTAAGAAAGGTGGCACTTGAATTTGAAGTAGTCATCGGCCAGGTCTTGGATGCTGAGATTGGCTCCGTACACTCGTCCCCCGTTCATCTTTCGATAGATTGCCCTTCATCCCTGGATGACTAAGGCCAGTAGCGGCACTAGCAACTTTCACGGTATCATCTCCAATCGATACTTCAACGAAGGTGTAGACTTGTCTTGTCCAAGTCTTTCTCACTCCATTCTCTTTATCGAATACTTCGTTAATTTCATCTCCCAACCTGTATGTAGAAATCTGGAAGTGTGTTAATACTAGCTGTTAGTTCCTTGGCTCTGTAGCCCTTTTGTTTGGTCCCCAGTCACTAAACCGGGATAGTTCCAATCACTAGCTATTGAGGCTTTGAATCCCAAATTATGGACTCCTCGAAGAATCGTAGTAAGAGGAGCAGAAAGCCTTAAACCCTTTCTTACCCTACCTTCGGACTCGTATTTTGTTCGGTAGCTCCCCGAGAGATAGGAAAAAAATCCTTCTTGTCTGATGCTGGAGACCCCAGACCTGTGTCTGCTATTTATTAAGGAGCTTAAGATGCCGAGTTGAGACCAGCCGGAGTGTGGAGACGTCAACAACCTAGGTAGGCATTGCCGCGAAAGGAGGCCTTTTATTGTAGTCGATTTGGAGACAGTTCTAATAAATAATGTTCATGTGCCTTACGCTGCGGGTTTCTAGTTCGAGCTATCAATATTTGAGTAGTAACTAATACATCTGGTGTTAGCCACTTTCTTTCATTTAAATATTGCTTTTGCTTTCTTGCTCCTAAAAAAGCCTTAGCTAAAGTGCAGTTCTGTGTCCTGGTTTCCGAGTGAGTATTTGGACAAGATGGGCATACGAAATTCCTCTAGGATCGAAATCTTTCAGTTATATTAGTCTTCAGGAATAGTATTTGAGCTGTTATCAAAGCAATCTAGAGAACCGGGTCCGGTAACCTACTACCTAATTTTAGTAGGTACTAGATTGAGCTTGGCTGCTTTTGGTACTTATCTTATTTCACAAGATCTAGGAACTTCCATAACGTTGGCGTGATTCAGTTTGAGCAAGCGATTGGATCAAACTTAGCGAGTTGATGATTGAGTCACGTAGGTAGAAAGAAAACTACAAGCGAACGCAGAATCTTCCGTGTCGGGAGAGCTTCTGTGATCCAGTGATTCCCGAGAATGCAGCGATTGAAACACATGACCTAGCTAACCGAAAGAGCTTTTGAGGGCCTGAAGCAGGCAATGATTGATGACCTAAAGCAGGCTGTTCCACTCTTGTTTAGAAATTATTCCTCTTTCTTCTTGACTGTAAACTCAGCGCTCTAGCCCCCATGACAAGCAACTTCACAAACTCCTAATTTTCCTTTTTCTTTTCTGATTTTATATTTATATCTTTTCATAAATCATATTGTGTTGTGGTTTTCGTAGTTTGACTCTTATTCATGATCAATTTTACTTTTTTCAGGGGGACACACAAGCAACTGTTTTAGCCACTGCAAGCAACGACAAAAAGGTGAAACTTTGGTTAGCTCCTGAACTGCAATTATCATGAAACTGAAACACCGATTTGAGCTACATCATGAGGTGAATCAAGATCCCACTTATTAGGAACAAGTTTGATGGGACTTTTTTGGTCCGGCCAAAAGTTGCAATAAGTTGATACAGGAATCTAACCAAGATATCCATCAGTTTAATGACCATTTTTAAGTGACATTAATCGGCTACAATCAGGGCTGCAGTTGGTATCAGCAACAATTTTCCAGTGGAGCAGTAGTCTTGTAGATTTTAACTTAATCGTGTTAAATGGTGTTGTTTGTATAATTGAACTGATAAGAGTATAGAGGCTTCAATAGTAGCTGACTTGTGTGGATGTGGTATTGAACTGGTTATTTCGCAGATTGCATTTGTATCGTTCATTGTGTTGTTGTGGATTCTCTTCCTCCCCTTCTCTACTTAATTATGTGATTTTGTTTGATTTAATCAGCATCGTGATATGTTTTCCTAATAGGAAATGAGTTGGTTTGTCAGACATGCTTTAGACAGTCAATTCATGCACCATGTGTATCACGTATTTAAAATACCAAGTTTAAGAATATAGTAACATGCACGTGCGATGCACATATTAATTTTTTAAAAAAATTTAAAGTGAAACTCCGATTTACACGTGCGATGCATATCTTAATAGATATGATTATATATTTGTAAAAGTAAATGTGAAGACTATAATGGGAGAGTTGGAGT
This sequence comes from Hemerocallis citrina, assembly GCA_017893485.1. Lineage (NCBI taxonomy): Eukaryota > Viridiplantae > Streptophyta > Magnoliopsida > Asparagales > Asphodelaceae > Hemerocallis > Hemerocallis citrina. The sequence goes on along the minus strand of CM030360.1, from coordinate 242,105,722 downwards.
TGCACGTGTGTTGCACGTAAATAGGTAGATTTACAACTCCAACTCTTCCAATATAATGGTTATTATATATTATAATATATATAGGAAGAAAGAAAGATAGATAGATAGATAGTAATTTACATGTATGATGCACATTTAATATATTAAAAAAATTAAAGTAAAAAAAATGATTTAGTGAGGAGGCGAACCTGAGACCTCCTTCATATTAGTTGTGCACGTACAATGCACGGGTTGGTAGATTGACAAATGACACAAGACCTTCTCCCATTATAATATTAGAGATTAGAGATATGGGTACCCGATTATCATTATTGACTATCAGCTTGTATGCTAGCTTGTATCCAATTTTGATTTTACATTTGAAAAAGAATATGTATAATGTTTTGATATCTTGCAACTAGTTGCTTTATGTACACAGGTATACAGTAGCAGAAATATATGCCGTGGAACGCATAAAATACAAGCGTATACTCTCAGAATAAAAGCAGAGTAAAGGGAATATAAATAAACAGCTAAAAATTAAGCTAACTTTAGTGAGTGCCTGAGAGGATGAACTGAACAAGATTCGTATTGACTTCCGATACCCTACCTGAGTGTCTCCGACCAGAACCAGATAAGAGGAAATGCTTTCAAAGGCCTCTGATGCCACACGTGAGGTAATCTCCTATCGTGCTCCTGGCACGTGACTTTGAGACCTGCGAATCCAACACATACTAACGGCCCTGATTTGGTCCGTACAGAAAAAGCGGATCCATTCTTCATCAGTAATCATTTGGATATAAGTTGTCGCCCCTGGCCCTGTCACTAGGCCATGACGTAAGCACTTTGACTGAAATTAGGGTGCGTTTGGCCTAACTTTTTTTGGGCTTTAAAGCTACTTCAGAAGGAGAAGCTAGAAAGTAGAGCTTTGAAATTAAAAGCTGAAGCTGTTTGGATAGTCAGCTTTTTTTTAACTTTAAAGCTACTTTTAAGCTATAAGTTGTTTGGCATAAAATATCAACTGTAAGCTACTTTTATACTTAATTTAAGTTTTTGATTTTATTTAAGAATAAAATATAAGTTATCAAATTACAAAAAAAAATCTTTATATTACTAATATATGAAATATTTAGAATAACCTAGAAAACTCGTAAAAAGAAAAAAAAATGTATATATACATTTGAAATGTAAAAAAATTAAAGGGCTACAATACTTTATGAAATGCATCATTCCATTCAAAATGGGTTATTCAATGACAATGAATATTCAAAATGCATCAGTCCATTCACAGTGCACTTTCAAAAACCAAATCTATCGTCTGTAAACTTCAAACCCATCCCAGTACAATACACATCTATATTGTATACGCACGAAATGATTGACCACAACAACAAAGTCATCACTGCTCAACCATATACCAGTCTACCACAATCATCAAAATCGTGCATTCAACCTCAACAAAACCTACATTTCATCATTCTAATCCCCAAATACCTGCCGTCTGCACTTTGCCTTAGGCGAAGTCATCTTCCTAACCGTCTTAACAACCGCAACCACGAACACAATCCCCACATACGCCGCCGGGACCGCCAGAATCCAGGGCAGCGAGCTCTGGCCCACTCTCGGCCCTGGAATCGCCTGCGTCACGGTTCCCGTGAACTCCACCAGATCCAAAGCCTTATCCTGAATCCATGGCAAATCCTCCTCAACTTCCTCGACTTCCACTTCTTTGGCTTTATTGGATTGTTGGGGTTTGGAAGCTCTGACGACCATAGATGATGTTGTTCCTCGATTTTGGAGGGAAATGAAGGGAGGGGAGAGAAGAGGGCGGGGAGTGCGGTTGGGGATGGCAATGGTCGGAGTGAGAAGGCAGAGATGGAGGGAGGCCATGGATTGAAGAGCTTCCTCTGGTTTTTCTTTTTCTAAGGTTTATCGATGACGGGTTTGGAGTTTTTGGAGAATGGTTTGAGGAAGGAGGAAGGGGCGTTGAACTTGAAGTTGAAGGTCTGAACTCTGAAGGGATTAGGAGAACGGTAGATAAAAAAGAAAAGGAGAAGCCAGAAGTAGATCCGGAGGGCTTCTTTTGGAACTCCTTTTCTTTATAAAAAATAAGCTACTTCTACTTTCTTTATAAATATGTGTTTGGCCCAGCTTCTCCTTCTAAAGGAGAAGATAAGCTAATTTTAAGCTGGGCCAGACGCTACCTTAATCCAAGCATTTAGAATCAGCTCTTAATAAAACGAGTCACATTTTTTATGTGCTAACAAGAAATAAATTAATCACTAAATAACAATTTTTTTATTTAACATAGTACTCCATACTAACAATTTTGAAGAGATTGAACATAAACAAACATGATGAATGAAAGCGGAATAACATATTAAAATCTCGATTAACAATAATAACTATTACTAGTTTACTACTTGCATACCAGTAAGAACAACTTCGAAACTTTGATGGCTGCTACTTCGGCAGGCCCCCATTACCCATATAAGGAAACAAAATAGGCCTACGACTTTATTGCCTGGGGGAGGATGATGAAAACAATGACCGCAGTCGAGCCTATTTATTTGCATAGTGAAAAGTCAAACTTTAGAGCTCGGCGATAGGAGATGTTGGAAAGCAAGTGTGGGTTGTAGGGGTACGCGTAGTTGACTAAGGACTTTCGGATTTGACCTGACTCCTATACGTTCAAGTCACACACTCCCATAATCCATCCTCTCTTCGGAGAATCCACTGAAACGCGACTGTCGAAAAGCCTTATATAAGGGTTGGGACGGAAGATTGATGAGATAATGACCGCCTTTTCGCTGGACCTCCCATACTAGGTCCCATTCTTCTACCCTTCCCCCGGATAGAAAGACACTACTCAATACGATTGCCTATTAAACTGATTATTAGAACCCTACTCATTATAGCTTAGAGCTCATGAAAGACTCAGCCATGTCTCCGACCTTTAGATATGTCATTCTGGCTAGTATGATTGGATCCTGCCGATATGTGAAAAATGCGAGTCATTTGGTTACATAGAAGCTCAGTGCCCGGTTGTCCTTATGCAGAAATGGGTAATTTTCAATGCTCCAAAGTCTTATTGCTTAAGATTCGACGAAAAGGACCCAATAATTAAGTACAAGGGTCCTCCTAAAGAGCATGTGACTGCTGAGTGATTTGTGCGCCGTTACTCTTTGAGAGCAAAAGCAGGTTCAAGGTCTGCCAGAGATAATGGTTTGGTAGCTCGCCCTTGCGCTTGGATGAGTTCTTTCTTCAATCATTCATTCGATAGACGTGATTCCCCTGAGGCAGGACACACGCAGTTCACTCGGCTTATTCTACTTTAGGAATAGAAGGATTTATTATGCTAGAACTTCCTGCTACAAAAAGATCTCGTAGTTTAAAAAGACGTGTGCTCGAATTCTAATTGTACAAAGGCGGGGGCATGAAGAGAGATTAGTGGTAATAGTATGCGCCCAGCTCCGAAACAAAGAAAAAGGTGCGTGACGCACTCACGAGGGACTGCCAGTGAGATACTGGAGGAAGGTGGGGATGACGTCAAGTCTGCATGGCCCTTATGGGCTGAGCCACTTTCTCTTGTTGAAAAGCAGCTAGCCGGGGATCGATTCCAAACTACGGACGGTGATAGATATGCCCCTTGGTACCAGAACGACTAAATCAAAGGATTCACCGAGCAAAGCAAAGACAGATTAAGCTCCCGACTACTGTTTGACTTGCTGACTCGAATAGCTAGTTTTTTATTTACTTACACGAACCCGAACTACCAACACAAGCGAAGGTGACCCGAGAGAAATGAAACTATAAACCAAGAGAGAAGAGTCAAAATACAACTCTGAAACCTCTCCCTTTTTCTTTTGAGACCTACTTGCTCCTTGCTTTCGACTTAGTCCTTGCTCGAACCTTTGCGGCACTTGCGCCCGGTCCGCCCGTCTGCTGCTAGGTCCGGGAATGGCACTAGGCAAGTCGACTGTAGCATACAAAATAAAGTCAAAATAGTGAAATAAGAAATTTGAAGAAAATAGCTGAAAACTGTGCATTATAGCCTACAAAATGATGCCAAAACAGTGGCATACAAAACTTCACGAAAATGGCCGAGAATTGTGGAATACAGCTCACAAAATGAGGTCCAAACAGTGAAATACTAAATTACACGAGACTAGCTGAAAATTGTGAACTCCATGCCACAAGATGAGGCAAAAAAAAGTGAAATACGAAATTTCACGAAAATGGTCACAAGATGACGCCAAAATAATGAAATACAAAATTTTATGGAACTGTCGAAAATATTGAACCCACAATAAAATAGGGTCAAAATAGTGAAATACAAAATTTAACAAAAATGACCGAAAACTGTTGACTAGTCACAAAATGATGCCAAAACAGTGAAATACGGAATTTTAGAAAATTGGCCGAAAACTGAGTACGATATAGTCCACAAAATATGGTTAGAACAGTGAAATACGAAATTCTACGAAAATGGCCGAAAACTCTAGACTATAGCTCATAAAATGGGCCGTAAACAGTGAAATACTACATTTCACAAAATTTTTCGACAACTGTGGACCGCCCACAAAAGGAGACGATAACAATGTAATGCAAAGTTTCACAAAAATGACCGAAAACTATGGACTATAGCCCACAAAATGATGCTAAATAACTAAATACTAAATTTCACAAAAATGACCAAAAATAGTGTGCTATATAGCCCACAAAATATGGCAAAAACAGCGAAATATGATTTTTTAGAAAATTGGCCAAAAAGTATGGACTATGGGACACAAAATGAGGTCAAAATAGTGAAATACGAAATTTCATGAAAATGTCCGAAAACTATGCACTATAGCCCGAAAAAAGAGACTAAAAACTGAAATACAATATTTTTTATAAAATGGTCGAAAATTGTGGAATCTAGACCCCCAAAATGTGGCCTAAACAGTGAAATATGAATTTTAACCAAATTGCCCGAAAATGTGTACTATAGACAAAAAAATATGGCTAAAACAATTAAAATATGAAATTTGACGAAAATGGCCAAAACAGTTGACTGTAGCATACAAAATAAGGTCAAAACAGTAAAATAAGAAATTTGAATTTTTAAAAAAAACTGTGACTATAACCAACAAAATGAGGCCAAAATAGTGAACAACGAAATTTTACGAAAATGGGAAAAATGTGCACTATATAGCCAATAAAATGTGGCCAAAATAGTGACATACGAAATTTCACGAAAATAGCTGAAAACTATAGAGTATAGCCAACAAAATTAGTCGAAAACTGTGGACAACCCACAAAATGAGGCCAGAACAGTGAAATGTGAAATTCTGCGAAAAGGGCTGAAAACTGTGGACTATATAGCCCCAAAAATAGGCAAAAAAGTTAATTACGAAATCTGATGAAATTGGCTAAAAATTGTGTACTATATAACCCATAAATTATGGCCAAAATAGTGAAATACGAAATTTCACGATAATAGACGAAAATTGGGCACTACAACTCAAAAAATGTGGCAAAAAGAGAGATACTAAATTTCACGTAAATGACCAAAAATTGGGGACTATATAGCTCACAAATGAGGCCAAAACAAAAAAAAATACTAAATTTTATGAAAATAGCCAAAAATTGTGTGCTATATAGCTCACAAAATGTGATGAAAACTGTGAAATACAAAATTTCATAAATTTAGCTGAAAACTATAGACAATATGCCACAAAATGATGTCAAAACATTGAAATATAAATTTTTATGAAAATAACCGAAAATTGTGGATTATAACCCACAAAATGAGGCTCAAACAGTGAAATACGAATTTTCACAAAAACGGCCAAAACTGCGCAAAATGATGCCAAATTTTTGAAATACGAATTTTTACAAAAAATGGTCGAAAACAGTGGACCCACAAGATGAGACCTAAATAGTGAATTATGAATTGTAACAAAATCAAGAGAAAATTGTGTACTAGATCAAAAAATGTGGTCAAAATAGTGAAATTTGAAATTTGACGAAAACAGTCGAAAATAATGGACTATAGCATACAAAATAAGGCCAAAACAGTGAAATCAGAAATTAGAGGAAAATGCCGAAAACTATGCAATACAGTCTTCAAAATGATGCTTAAAAAGTGAAATATGAAATTTCACAAAATGTCGAAAATTGTGGACTATATAACCCACAAAATCTATCCAAAATAGTGAGATACAAAATTTCAAGAAAATTGCCGAAAAGTGTGAACTATATAACCCAAAAAATGATGTCAAACAGTGAAATACGGAATTTCACAAAATTGGCCTTAAAATGGTCTACAAAATGATGCCAAAACAGTCAAACGAAAAATTTCACGAAAATAACCGAAAACTTTGGACACAAAATGATGCCAAAACAGGCAAATCTAAAATTTCTAAAGAATGACCGAAAATTGTGTTTAATATAGCCAACAAAATGTGGCAAAAATAATGAAATACGAAATTCATGCAATTTGCCGAAAACATACAATAGGCCACAAAATGATGCCAACGCAGTGAAATACGAAATTTCACAAAAATGCCTACAAATTGTGCATTATAGCCCACAAAATGATGCCCTAACAGTGAAATATGAATTTTAACAAAATTGAATGAAAGATGTGTACTACAGGCTAAAAAATGTGGCCAAAATAGTGAAATATGAAATTTGTTAAAAATGGCCGAAAACAGTAGAATATAGTATACAAAATAAGGCCGAAAAAAAAAATTGTAACGCCCCGAATTCCAAACACATGTAATTCGTAGCATAAACATGATCTTTTACTTCAAATTCATACAAATTTGCAAAGAATTTAAAACCTTTTATTTACAACATTGTTCTTTACAACAACACAGCGGAATTAAATGAATACAATAAAATCTACAATAATGAAAATCCTTCAATCTTGTGATAACTCATCATAGTGATTTCAAGTCCATACCAAGTCCAATCCTGCAACTAGGAAACTGTGGGCACGTCAGTTGCATACAACTGAGCAATGCTATAATACAACGATTCTTCTACATTAACAATCACAAACTTGATGCACAAAAACAATAATGACAAAGATAAATAAAACAGATAGTGAATCTAATCTAAGTGTATAAGTATATGTCATGAAACAGAAATCAAAATACATAAAACAATGGCATAAAATAAGTATCCAATAAAGCAACAAATGCACACAATGCACACTAATACACACTTGTTCAGATTCTATGCATCCCATACTATATAGGTCTGAGGGCAAGCCCTTAACATTCTCATTATAGGGTTAAATCCCACGTCATGCAACCTAACCCGATGACTGTATGCGTAAGTACATGTGAGTCGCACTCCCAAGATATTGGACCTTACCGACATACCCATAGCCCACACATCGTGGATTTACCGGACGTATCCTCAGCCATGAACCCCAGCAAGTCGATCTCCCGCAACTACGAACCAGGCCCACCCCTAGCCCACCTCAGTGGATTTACCGGGCGTATTCTGTCCGTCCCGAACATTCCTATGAACCGCAAGTTCTTTACCGACCTTTTCGCAAACAAAAGAGACATACCCTTAGCCCACACATATAGATTTACCGGGCGTATCCTCAGTCATGAACATTCCTAGGGATCGCAATCCTTTATCGACCATTTCATCGACCTCACTGGCCTACTCCTAGCCACACATGTAGATTTACCGGGCGTATCCTCCATCGTGTCCCTAACCCCTAGGAACCACAATCTCTTTACCGGACATGTTCGTCATTGTTTTTAGCCATAACTCCCCCTAGTGTCTGTCCTTAAGTTCAAACATAAATAATTGCCACATAGAGCTAGCTTACCTTACTGGACTTAAATCAAACGCCGTGAATGTTAGCCCACACTAGCTATTTCTCAAAGAGAAAGTTAACCCACACTGGCTACTTCTTAATTTTTCACATATCATAACCTGTCAACACTCTGGGTCTCACTCAGCCTCTAGATTCCAACAATCTCAACATAGAGATCAACTAGGTTACATCTAACCTCTTATAAAAAGTTTCATTAAACATCTTTTAACTTCTTTTATCCATTCTCTTTACTATTATCAAGCATGACGTAACCAACTTCTCACATCAACATTCAATAACACTTGATGAGTTAAAACTCTTATAAATACCACATGTTTAATATCCCAAATTCATCCTTTAATTACCTCTTAATTCCTCTTAAGGTACATCTTACTAACATTCCAATTTTAAATCCAATTTTATACGTTGTAAAAGTTTTAGGACAACTAGATAAAACACATCAACCCAATGGTATTGAAAAAAATCATGTAAATTCCAATACTACTCCAAAAATAGATTTATTGGTTTCATAGGAATCATAAATGAGTCTACTACAACTTTTTAGTTAAGATCATCTAAAATCATCCTCAATTACTTCGTCTAAATTCATTTGCAAGACAGTAGGTTCAAAATCCGAAAACTGCCACTCATGCTACTTATAAAAACCATAGAAAATTTTATACTTCATGAAAATTTGTGTTCTTTAGATCAAATTAAAGGTATACAAGTATACTATAACTTTATAGTTATAAGTTTCCCCAAAATATTGTGTCTATAACCCTAAATTCTTCGAAATCTACAGTAGGATCGAAATGTTATTAGTACTGCCACTATTCGAACTTGTAAAATTCTGTATAAATTCAATTCTTCATGAAAAATTGATTTCTTAGACTCTAAAGAAAGGTTAACGAGTCTACTTCAAGTTCTTAGTTTTGACATTTATTAAAATATTGCATCTAAGATGTCGAAATGATCAGAATTCGAAATGTATACAAGTTTTCAGCAACTAGCCAACTGCCCACCAGTCCTAAGTTTGGATTTTATTAAAATAGTAAACGACATCCAAATATTATGAAATATTAAGCATATGTTCTTGACATATACGAGATGCTCCTATAAAAATTTTAGCTCTAGATTCTATCTAGTTTAATAGTTATGATTTTTTGAAGTGCAACCAGAACTCAAAACAGAACCATATGAAAATGCCCACAAATCAAACATATCATAATTCCACACATTCAATCAACAATAAATAATCAAAACATGAATATTCAATCTATATAAATTATCATGCATCTAACAATTCACACATGTCAAGCATTCTACTAATGAAACTATATTAGAAAGTTGAAGAAATACCCACCTCAAATGTAGAATTCCTAGTAGTAGCACTCCTAGAAAATAATGCTCCAAAGCTCTAAGCTCCCTAAAAAAAATGACCGGCCTCTTCCTAGCACATCCCACAAGCTCTTCTCCCTCTTTCTCTCTTTTGTTTTTATTTTGAGTTGTGTTATTCATGACAAAAATAGGGACTATATATATGAAAATTGTGTGGTCAAAATAGCTCCCCACTTTTCACTAACTCACACCACTCTCCTTCATTCTCAATCATGGTAAGAAACACGTGCACGTGTAGTCAATGTGTGTGCACACTCTTCACACAATTTTATTATTAATTTTTAATAGGTTAGATGTGTGTTACACATGGCAAGTGTACCAAACTAATTATATTTAAAATGTACACTTAAGTGCAAAAATAATCATGGGCTTTAAATTTGTAATTAATTTTTAGTGGGCTACAAAAATGGATTTAGGCCTAGTGGATTTTAATTAAAACCAATGCACGTAAATACACAAAAATAAAAATTAATATTTAAGTTGGCTCAAATAGGATAAGAATGAGTTTTGAGAAAATGGAAAACATATAAATAATCGGAATATAAAATACGTATAACATTTATATAAAAATATGTTACGAATATTACTCGTAATAGTACAAAATACAGGTGCGTAACACCCGTGAGAAAAATTATCATAACTCAATTTTGCGGAGTGTTACAAAAATGATCGAAAACTGGACATTATAGCCTACAAAATGAGACAAAACAGTGAAATACAATATTACATGAAAATGGCCGAAAACTGTGCACAAAATTACAACCAAATCAATGACATAAGAAATTTCATGAAATTTGCCGAAAACTGTAGCCCAAAAAGTGAGGCAAAAACAGTGAAATACGAAGTTTCACAAAAATGACAGAAAATGTGCATTATATCTACAAAATGATGCCCAAAAAGTCAAATACGAAAATGATGGAAAACTGTGGACTACATGCCTGCAAAATGAGGTCAAAATAGTGAAATATAAATTTAATAAAATTGACCGAAAATTGTGAACTACATGCCGTAAGATAAGGCCAAAACTGTGAAATGCGAAATTTCATAAAATTGACCGAAAACTGTGTCCTATAGACCACAAAATATGGTCAAAATAGTGAAATACGAAATTTCACGAAAATGGCCGAAAACGGTGCATTATAGCCTGCAAAATGAGGCCAAAAAAGTGAAATATGATTTTTTACAAAAATGTCCGAAATTTGTGTCCTACAGCCTACAAAATTAGGCCTAAACAGTGAAATATATAATTTAATGAAATTAAACAAAAAGTGTGTACTATAAGCCAAAAAATGTGGCCAAAATAGTGAAATTTGAAATTTGACGAGAATTGTCGAAAACATTGAACTGTAGCATACAAAATATAGTCAAAACAGTGAAATAAGAAATTTGAAAAAAATTGTCGAAAATGTGCACCAAGAAAATGACGCTAAAACAATGAAATACAAAGTTTCACGAAAATGGCCAAAAAATTTCAACTATTCCCCCCCCCCCCCCCCCCCTCCTCCAAAATGTGCCAAAACATTGAAATTCAAAATTTCAGAAATTTGGCCGAAAGTTGTATACTATTCGCCACAAAATGATGCAAAAAATAGTGAAATACAATATTTCAGGAAAATGACATTAAATTGTGCACTATATAACCCATGAATTGAGGCAAAAAAAGGTGAAATACGATTCTTTTTATTAAAAAAATGTCCAAAAACTATAAATTATAGCCAACAAAAAAGGCCAATACTGTGAAATAATAAATTTCACAAAAATGGCCGAAAACTATGCACTATAGCCCGCAAAAATCATGCCAAAAAAGTGAAATATGGATTTTTACAAAAAAGAGATGGAAACAATAAACTATAGTCCACAAAATGAGGCATAAACAGTAAAATGTGAACTTTAACGAAATTGAATGAACACTGTGTACTATATGCCCAAAAAGTGGTCAAAATAATGAATTACGAAATTTGACGAAAATGGCCAAAACAGTAGACGCATACAAAATAATGCCAAAATAGTGAAATAAGAAATTTGTAGAGAATGGCAAAAAACTGGACACTAAGAGCATCCACAGTCGTTTGCTATATTTTCCAAATTTCCATATTTTGAGAAACGAATGTCTGTAGTCGTTTGCTATTTTGCCATATTTTGGCAAAATCGCTACAATCCGTTCTCATATTTGAGAAACGAATTGGCGATTCTCAAATTATAGGGGACCCTTTATTTATTTTTTTAATGGGATCAGAAGAAATAAGCTGTTTCGACTGACCTTTTTTTTAATGACCGGACGGTACATGTTGTACCGTGTACCGTCTAAACAAAAAAAAATTCGAAAAATCGTCAAACGAGACATGTTGTCCCATTTGAAGCCAAAACTGGCTTGGACGGGACAACACATTTCTGAGCTTAATGTTAGGTGTTAGGTAGATTAGTGTATTAAATACGTAGATTAGTATATATTTTAATATTTAATTTAATTATTTTAATATCTAATTAATAGTTAATTAACTTAAACATTATTAACTTAAACATTTTAAAAAAAAAATTTACTCATCGTGCTAGACGATACAACTTGTTTTGTCTAGCAATTTTTTAAAGAAATTTTTAGCAAACGACCACTGCAGCCTTCCCTCCTATTTCCTTTTTCTATTTTGGCTATTTTCTCATATTTGAGAAAAACCATTGTGGATGCTCTAATACCCCAAAAATGAGGTCAAAACTGTGAAATACGACATTTCAGGAAAATGGGCAAAAAATGTGGACTACAGCACACAAAAATACAACCAAATTAGTGACATAAGAAATTACATGAAATTTGCCGAAAACTATAGCCCACAAAATGAGGCACAAACGGTGAAATACGAAATTTTACGAAAATGGCTGAAAATTGTGCATTATATCCCACAAATTGATGACAAAAAAGTGAAATACAATTTTTAACAAAAATGAACGAAAATTGTGGTCTGTATCCCCCAAAATGAGGTCAAAATAGTGAAATATAAATTTCAAGGACATTGACCGAAAACTGTGGACTACATGCCACAAGATGAGGCCAAAACTGTGAAATATGAAATTCAAAAAATTGGCCGAAAACTGTGAACTATAGGCCTCAAAATTATGTCAAAACAGTGAAGTACGAAATTTCACAAAAATGACTGCAAAAAAATTGAAATATGAATTTTTACAAAATTGGTCAAAAACTGTGGACTATTGCCCCCAAAAGAGGCCTAAAGTGTGAAATAAGAATTTTAATGAAATTGTGCGAAAACTGTGTACTATAGGCCAAAACGTGGCCAACATAGTGAAATATGAAATTTGACGAAAATGACCAAAAATAGTAAAATATAGTATACAAAATAAGGCAAAAACAGTGAAATAAGAATTTTAAGAAAATGGCCAAAAACAGTGCACCCAAAAAATGAGGCTAAAATAGTAAAATGTTAAATTTCATGAAAATAGCTGAAAACTATGGACTATAGCTCACAAAATGCGGTCGAAATTGTGAGATATGAAATTTAAGAAAATTAATCGAAAACTATGGACTATAAGCCACAAAATGAGGCCGAATAGTGAAATACGAAATTTCACGAAAATGACCGAAAACTGTCGAATATATGGCCCACAAAATGTGGCCAAATTTGTGAAATGCGAAATTTCAAAAAATTAACCGAAAACTGTGGATTATATGCCACAAAATTATGTCAAAACAGTGAAATACGAAATTTCACAAAAATGATCGGAAACTGTGCATAACCGGCAAAAAGAGGCCACAAAAATGAAATACGAAGTTTTAAAAAATATCCGAAAATGTGGACTATAGCCCACAAAAGGAAGCCTAAACAGTGAAAAATAAATTTTAACGAAATTGCACGAAAACTGCGTACGATAGGACAAAAAAAGGGGCCAACATAGTGAATATGAAATTTGACGAAAATGGCCAAAAATAGTGGAATATAGCATACAAAATAAGGCCAAGACTGTGAAATTTGAAATTTGAAGAAAATGACCGAAAAATGTGCTCCCAAAAAATGAGGTTAGATAGTGACATGCGAAATTTCATGAAAATAGCTGAAAACAGTAGACAAAATGTGGCCGGAAAATGTGGCTGAAAACAGTAGACAAAATGTGGCCGAAAAATGTGGCTGAAAACAGTAGACAAAATGTGGCCGAAACCGTGAAATACGAAATTTAACGAAAATGGCCGAAAAAAGTGGACCATAGTCCACAAAAAGTGATCAAAACAGTGATATACGAAATTTTACGAAAATGATCGAAAACTGTGTACATAGCCCACAAAATGTGACCAAACAGTGTAATACGAAATTTTCACGAAAATGGCATAAAACTGTGCACTATAACATGCAAACTGAGGCAAAAAAAGTGAAATATGAATTTTAATAAAAATGGCCGAAAAGTGTGACCACAAAATTATGCCTAAACAGTGAAATATGAATTTTAACAATATTAACAAAAAATAGTGTACTATAGGCCAAACAATGTGGCCAAAATAGTAATATATAAAATTTGACGAGAATGACGGAAAACTAGACTGTAGCATACAAAATATGGTCAAAACCGTGGAATATAAAATTTGAAGTAAATGGTTGAAATTTGTACACCACCAAAATGAGTTTAAACAATGAAATATGAAATTTAACAAAAATGATCGAAAAGTGTCGAGTATATGGCCCACAAAATGTGGCAAAAATTGCAAAATACAAAATTTCAGAAAATTAGCCGAAAACTATGGACTATACACCACAAAATAATGTCAAAACAGTGAAATACGAAATTTCACCAAAATGACCAAAAATTGTGCATTATAGCTCTCGAAATGAAGCCAAAATGTGAAATATTAATTTTTACAAAAATGGCCGAAACTCCTAGGCAAAAAGTGTACCTGCAGTAACTCACAGAAGAACCCTTCCACGCATCAGGCACTAATGACTTTTTTTTTAGTAAGTGTGTCCTCACTATGTTTCGCCTGGCTACCTACTATACTCATCCGAGCCGCAGGAACATGTACATACGGAATACGAGAATTTCCACCTTGTTGAAGATCTGGTGGTGCTACCTGAAGACTTAAATGAATAGTCATCGCTGTTAAGAACAACCGAGATCCAACGAGAACTACGAACAATAGCCAACAAAATGAGACTAAAACAGTGAAATACGAAATTCACGAAAATGACCGAAAACTGTGCACTATTACCCGCAAAATGAGGCCAAAAAAAGTGAGATACTGATTTTTCATTAAAAATGGTCGAAAACAATGAACTATAGTCCACAAAATGAGGCCAAAAAAAGTGAGATACTGATTTTTCATTAAAAATGGTCGAAAACAATGAACTATAGTCCACAAAATGAGGCCTAAACAGTGAAATGTGAATTTTAACGAAATTGACCGAAAACTGTATACTATAGGCCAAAAATATTGTCAAAATAGTACTGAACTATAAAATTTGACGAAAATGGCCAAAAACAATACACTATAGCATACAAAATAAGGTCAAAACTGTGAAATCAGAACTTTGTAGAAAATAGCTGAAAACTATGATTAATTGGGTTGACTTTGGGATAATCTTATGTGATTAATTGATGGTCTTGATTATTTTTTTTATTTTTTTTTTGAAGGAAAAGGTGGAGTACATCCACCCTGTTTCATTAATAAGGCGTTAATAAAACAAACTCAGAGAACTGAGCAAAGTACATAGTCCTACAGAACGTAGCACACATAGATCCTCCCATAACCATGGGGGGGTGGGAAAAAGAAAGACAGGTACAAACATGCATCCAAACAAAAATACAACAAAACATCTAAATCCCCCCCAACAAACCCTAGGGGGTGGGGATCAATCAACAGTAGGAGGACGCTGCGTCGTCTCTCAGTCGAGTATCGGCCCGATCTCGACTTCATTGTCATCATACTCCTCCACCTGGAAGTTGCTGTCAATTCTCCCTCGATGAGTTGTCGCAGCAGCAGTAGCCCAAAACCAAATAGGATGCATAATGTGAGTTAAATTACCAGAAATACTATTACTAGTCCCACGAAAGTAACAGTTATTTCTATCTAGCCAAAGTACCCAAGTCGTAGCGGCGATAGCATTAAACCAAGCTTCTTTCATAGTCTGTCTCTCAGTCGGGAACCTCGGGCAGATCCATAGATCCTCATACAGAACCGGTTTGCTTCTTGGGCAATCCAGAAGTAGGTGGTCTCTAGTCTCGGAACTAGCATTACAGAATCCATAGGAAGAGTCAATATTTGGTTGACGTTTGGCCAGGTTCTCTCGAGTTAGAATTGCATCATTAAGAACCAGCCACAGGAAGACTTTTATTTCAGCAAGGTTTTCGCCTTCTAGATAATACCAGACCATTTCAGGCGAGATCCCCTTAAATGAATGCAGCTATAAAGAGAGCGTACAGTGAATGTGCCATTCTTTTCTAGTCCCCAGGCTTTCCTGTCTAGTCCCTGTGAGCATTTAATCCCTGAATTGGTGATATGAGCCTGAAGCTCCATAAGCCGGAGCTGGGAGCCCGAATCCAGTGCCTGTTTAAAGACCGGTCTCCAGGAGCTTCTTCTATAGGCTGTGGCCACTGTGCAGTGCGGTTGTGCAGCACGTGCATATAAGTGAAGTAACAGATCTAAGTATGTGATCCCTGCACTATTTATCCCACCAGAAACCAGTAAGTCTGTCATTTCCAATAAACGACATCACACAGCTATTGAAAAGCGCATAGGCTTTAGCAATTCCCTTTCATAACCAGGAGACCTGTGGGCCTACCCTGAAGCCCAAGCTCCTCGTCCCGTTCCCTCGCCAATAAACTTGAACGAAGTCCTGCCAGCCCTCTCCATTAGGGTAAAATATTTTCCACCACCACTTACCCAATAGCACGAGATTCATATCCCAAAGGTCAATAATACACAGTCATCCATGTATCTTCTTCATGCATGCTTTTTTCCATCTGATGAGGTGATAGCCGACTCCATCGGGGTTTGCACCCTTCCATAAGAAGTGCTTACGGATGCGGTCAATTCTCTGGATAACCCACCGTGGCATTTCGAAGGACATATAATATGTTGGAAGATTAGAGAGGACTGCATTGATAAGCGTGACTCTCCCTCCCAAGGACAATGTTTTTCCTTTCCATCCAGCAAGACAATTCACCACTCGGTCAATGATAGGCAACCAATCAGTCTTCTTGAGTTTGTCTGGTCTCAACGGGAGCCCCAGGTACTTAATAGGAAAATTCTTGATGGAACAGTTGAGAATCATGGCATGTTCCTGTGCCTCCTCTAGGGATAAGAGCACTTTTGTGGTAGTTAACCCTAAGGCCGGACCAAGCTTCAAAACTATAAAGAATTCCTTTAAAAGTGGTTGTTTCCCCGAGGTTGCCATTTCCAAAAAAGAAGAGTATCGTCTGCATACTGAATGATTGAACAGCCCTGGCAATTGGCACCATTGGCCACTGGCGAGATCCAACTAGCTCATCTGCAGTTAGCCATCGTAGCTCTCAGGACGTCTGTTACAATGATGAAAAGAAAGGGTGATATGGGGTTTCCTGGTTAAAGACCACGGTTGCACAAAAATGGCTGTCCTGAGACACCGATCACCAAGACAGCAATCCTGCTAGTGGTGAGACAGGTGTGGATCCATATGATCCACCTATCCCCAAATCTAGTCATGTTCAATTTCCTGAACGTGGAGCGTAGCCTCCTTACTTTTTCACACCATAATGCAGCTGCTTCAGCCCCGGGCCCAGCTTTCGTTGACCAAGTGATGGAAACCTTGGATTTCCAACCATGCTCTCTCGAACCTAAACTTGAGAGTTTTCCTGGGCTGCATTTCCCCAGCGGAAAGAACAATAGGAACATGATCCGAAGTAGGTTTAGGGAGAGACTTAGCCCAGGCTAGTGAAAACTTGGTCTCCCAATCACAAAAGACTAAGACCTTATCTAGCTTAGCCAAAATAGGTGACGATTGCATCTTTGACCAGGTGAATAGTCTATCAGTGATGGGGTCAACTAGTTCGAGGTCCGTAATAACCAAGTTAAATGCTTCCCTGTCGAAGTCACTGGACCCTCTACCTCTGTGCTCGGAAGCGAACCTGGTGATGTTAAAGTCTCCCCCCACAATCCAAGGGTGCTTCCAGTGTGCATGGATCACACGTAATTTAGTCCAGAACGCCATCCTGGAAGAGGCAATGTTAGGGCCATATACCATCGTGATAGAATGGGTCCATAAATCAGCTTTACGTTGGAGCAGGACTGATATCGAGAATTGTCCATGGAGTACATCTAAGCAATTAAACAACTCCGAATTAAAACCCAAAGCAATACCCCTAGAGGCACCAACGGAGGGACGAATCTTCCAAACCGTTATTCTATTTCCCCCAAGTCTACTGAGCCTAGAAATATGTGACGGTTTGGTCTCTTGCAGGCCCACGATGTTGACTTTAGACTTGGAAAGGGCATCCCTAACCATTTCCCACTTGCCCCGTCTGCCTAGACCTCTAACGTTACAGAAGGGAATATCCATTAACTACAACCAAGGTCGGGGTTGTGACTCGATTTAGAAACCGAGCTCGAACTAAGACTAACTCTATCATTTTCTCACCCTCTAATCTTATTTAGGAGAAAGGCATTCTGATTAGTATCGCCAACCGCTAGACCACAGGTTTTGGCTAGATTAAAAATCTCAGAATCAGTCATGAAATTAAAAATAGAGGCTAAGAAAGTCCGCATACCTCCGTCACAAGTCTTAGCAGATGTAGCGGCTACAGCAATCTCAAGATAATCATCCAGGGACTCCTTAATAGCCCTCTTAGAAACATTCTGAACTCTAAAGCCTTTGGCGCAACGAGATGTCCCTGGGACAGTCCGTTGCGAGGTAGGAAAAGTGAAGGGGACAAATTCTGGGGAAATATCCAGGGAATCATCAGTCAGCTCTACCAAATCCAAAGACTCCTCTTTCAAGTGGACAAAATCATCTTCTAGGTTTAATCTAACATCTAGATTGTCTTCATCTGAATCCAAACACTTTTGGTTCCCGGCTTCAGAATTAGACTCCCCGGAGGCTTCACACGAGACCCGATTAAAATTGGAGTTTAAGATAATTAAAGAGGGGTTTGGGTTCGTGGGCCTAATCAGATCATTCAACGAATTTCTATAATAGGATTTTCGGAGAGAAAAGCTGTCATGGGCCCCTCTATGGGCCCAACGCAACTGTAACACCCCGAATTCCAAAATACAATTGAATTCGAGTTCCACATGATCTTTACACTTCTTTCGTACAATTTTACAAGGAAATAAAAACTTTTCTTTCATCAGAGTTACATTATATCATTACATTGCCACAGCGGAAGCAATATTACAATAGATTACATGAAATATATTTAAGATAGTCTCGCGCAGCATGTATACTTCAATTGTGTCAACATCTTTACCCTGCATGTAAACTGTGGGCGCGTCAGTTCATTCAACTGACGAAATATTATACACGGTCATTCTCTCTATACCGGAAACAGTATAACGATTCTCATTTCTTAACAAACCACAAACTTGTCACAATCGAAATTAAGGGACTATCCTATTGATGTCGTTTTGTGAATGTGCACTTAGTTCTTAATGCTGTTGTTATGTTATATGACACTAATACGTACTTGTTCGGATTCTATGCATCCCATACTACATAGGTCCGAGGGCAAGCCCTTAATCGTACTTCATCTTGTAGGGTTCAATCCCTCGCCATGACTTAAACTACTACGGTAACTACGGTAAGTATTCTAGATGTTCTATGATCAACGAGCCCATGTCCAGGCAGTCTGGAGGAGAATCCCACGCACTGACATGACGCATCAAGCAGGCAGACTATGGCCAATTCAACCTCCGCCATGGAACAATGGCACCACCCGCAGTCACCAAACACCCCACAAGCGTCGCCACCGGGACGATAATTCTGGAGTAGTGCCCACGCCATGTCATGACGCATCAAGCAGGTAGTCTGTGAATCACTCTCACACCGCCAATCCGATGGCCCTCATACTCGTATTTTTCTCTTACTTTCATCACATCTTCACTATGTATCTAGTCCTTAGTTAAAAGAATCATGAACAAAATCAATTCTCTAGAGTTAGCCTTTCCACTATACCGGTCTTAACCATTTATTCAACATGACCCAAATCTTGGTCTTTTCATTTCAAATTTTATTTCAATTCATTTCTTTTCAATGCCGGTATGGGGCTTAGCTACCCTCTAGTTCTCAATTTCAATTCACAATTACACAAGAATTGAGCCTTTCAAACTCATAAGTTCATTTTTCATGGCTAACAATTGCTTTCCCTTTTCATGCTCATCGTATTCATATTCATAAAACATTTCATAATTTAACTGGATATTTCACTTCACTTCATACACAATTTAGTGCAAAAGACAAATAAAGTTCACTTTTTCTAATTTGTCATATTCAATCTTAATTCTTTCCATTATCAAATCTCTTTTCAAACACTTTCAAGTAGTATGTTTATTTTTATCATGAGGCAAATTTAAGAATCTTAGACGTAAAAAAAATAGTCTGGACAATCGACTCTCAAAACATAGCCGGTCGACTGTTCAGCAGAAGATTAAGAAATACTCAAGAAAATGGTCGAGATAGTCGACTGCTAAACATGATCAGTCGGCTATTCTGAAAAGATTTAAAACTCAAAAGGATCAGGGCAGTTGACTGTTAACAAGACCAGTCGACTGTTCTGCGAGAATTTCAACTCGAAGAATTAAATGTTCAGGACAGTGGACTCTCTACGCCTATTCGGTCGACTGATCAGCAACAAAAATAAAAAATTGGAATCATTTCTTCTTTCTTTTCGATTAACACACAAAATTTGGTTTAGAAATACATTATGTTCATTTCCCGAGACTAACGACCATCACAACAATGCATAGTTTACTAAATAATCTTAATAATAAAGATATTTTTTACGATTAATATTTTCCACATAAACACGACTTCTAAAAATAGTACTTTTCCCATAACCACAATTTTTCCACAAAGATGAACACTTATTTTAGCATGCTAGATTAAAATCAACATATCATAACATTAATCATATCATTCAATCAAATTCACTCATTCATTTCTTACAATTTCACGCGTGTTCCATAATCATAGTATTAATAAAGAGCAATGTTTTCACTTGTTTATTCTTGCATAATTAGCACAAAATTTAGCATGATATCTAAATTACAAGTCATGAGAAACACCCACCTTTTTGAAGAAAACGAATAGAAAGCTCCTAGAAATCTGCACGAATAGATCCTTCTCCTCCTAGGTGTAGCAAAACCGAGCTTCTCCTAGTGAAATTCCGGTCTTCTTTTGGATGAGCACCCACACACAAGAATCTCCTCAATCTTTTTCTCCCCAAAACTCTCAATCTTTTCTCACTCTAATTGTTTTCTCTCTTTAGTCAATTTTCTAATGTATTAAAATGGGAAGAATTAGGGTATTTATACATAATTTTGGGTGGATTGAATGGCTAGGATTAGATCAACTAGTTAGGGATTGAAGGCTAGGATGAGTTTGGAAGTTGCCATAACCACTCATGACTTGAGAAACCACCTCACCACTACTCCCATCTCTCCCTCTCTCTTGACCCAATCTGGCCTACTCCAATGAGGCACGTGCTAGTGCAATGCACGTGTCTCCAAGGCACCCCTAGCTCCTAATTGTACATGTTTAATTATTTAATGGTCCAAAAGTTAGTCTACACTACAAATCACCTTAATTAAAAGAGAATTAAACTAAATGGGTTTACTACTGGGCCAAAAAATCATGGGCTCAAGGAAATTAATTAAATTAATTATAATGGGCTAGAATTAGGCCTAGGATTTATTTAGGCTTTTAAAAAAAATAACCCTTGTAGGAAGCAAGGAGAATAATCAATATATTAGGTTATGAAGAAAATATTTGACTCTAGAAAAGCATATGAAATTATACATGCGAAATATGTACAATCTCAACTCTTATAAGATAAAAATAAAATAAAAATCGGGATATTACAGCAACGCAGCAGATCCCCTGTCCCTTGCTCATGTGTCGTACATGTGAGTGGGGGACGTGGCGACGTCCTATTTGCTTGCGGAGCAGTCGAGGTCACAGGCGACGAGAACGAGGTGGGAGGGGCAGGGTTCGTTGCATCACTTCTGAGAACCGCTGAGTTCTTCCCCAATTCGAACACAGCATCCTCCAAAAAACCAACCCTATTCTCCTTTCAAGCCATTTCTCTGGAGTTGAGCGCAACCCCACTTGTCTTCATCCCCAAAATGGCAGATTCCTGCTCAAGCTCCCGCCCCACAGCAACCACCTTATCTCCTTTAGAGGAGAGCTCCAAAGCTGCCACTTTCTTCCCTTTTGATGAGAGCTCCAAAGTTGCCACCATTTTTCTTTTTGATGAGAGTTCCAAAGCTTCCACCTTTTTCCCCTTTGGGGTGGGTTTGATGGTGGACAGCTTTGAGTTCATACCAATTTTGGCACTGGCTTGTCATGCCCCATCCACCTGCTCCACTAGCAGTGTCGCGGCACCCGTTGCAAGGTGTTTGACTTCCAATTTGAGCTTTCTTACTTCCAACTTTTTGAAGGGGAGGAGTTGTATCCGCCGAATTAGTAAATTCAGGGTCTGTTTGACCATCTACTTTTTGCAGTCCATCTTGACCGTTGTGGGAGTTGATCAAGCCTCGATCTTGACCATCGATTATTGGTGGGGATTTCATTGGGTCTGAGTACGCCAATGTACGACCTTGGCGCGCCTCCAACTCCCTTGCAATGGGCCGGATTAATTGACATGTTTAAGTTAGGAAAAGGCCCCATTTAGTTTCATGTTAGATATAAGCCTTTCAGTTTTGAGTAATCTTTTTCATTTTCTTTTACATTCGGCCGTACCCACCAACAATGGGGAGAGAGAAATTCTCCAACATCCCTATATAATTTTGTCTAAAACTGAAATCGAACATGCAACCTCACGTTTAAGATTGAAAAGTCTTACCAACGGCACTACAAGTGTTTGGCAAGTCTTATCTTTCAATCTGTGAAACCCGAAATTAGGCTCACTAGCGGAAAATATCTATTGAAAATTTTAAATCAACTTCTGTAAACTCCTTTTTATTTGTTTTTTGGTATGGGTTAGGAAAGTTTAAGACATTATGTCGACTAGGAAAAATAGAATGACATACATTTTGGAGCCGGAAGGAATACAATTTAGCCCAAAATTTTATTAGAGTAATGCTCCATCTTGCATTAATACTAGGGCTGCAATCGAGCCGAGCCGAGCCGAATACCTTCAGGCTCGAGCACGGCTCGTTTACGAAACGAGCTCAATTTTGAGCTCGAGCTCGGCTCGAGCTCAGTTCGAGCCGAGCTTTGACCATATTCGAGCCTTGACCATATTCGAGCCGAATAGCTCGCGAGCTTAGCCTAAAAAAATAATAATAAAGCTCGAGCTCGGCTCGTTTACGAAACGAGCTCGGTTCGAGCCGAGCTTTGACCAAGCTCGAGCCGAATAGCTCGATTCGTTTGTAGCCCTAATTAATATGTGGAAAAGCACATGCTAAAATAGAGTAATTGCAAAGAGAACACGGAATACATGGTCCATGTATGCTTAATTACATGCAATGCACGGACACGTAGCCCTTAAATAGAGCCATATATATACACACACAGTTCCATATATATATTGCAGCAGTTGGACACATGCACACAGTTCCATCACATGTTCCTTTTGTTTTCGGTCCATATGTATGTCATTAAGTTTTCTTAATTAATGTCCTTTAAACAATTACAGAAATGTACAGTAGTTATTACTATGTAGTATGGTTTTTTTTTATAATAAGATGACCGAAGCCATCGTTTCATTAATGAGAATTTAAGGAAACAAAGTACAGCAGAGTTCGAAAATAACAGATAAGCTGACGCGTCAGCACAACAAAACAACTAAAACAACATAAAACATCTAACACCAAAAAGGCCTAGTACAGGTAAAGTAAGCCAATAAGCCATCCCGACCGCTCTATAGTGACCGCTTGATATTGACCACCATCTTCGCTAATCTTCAGCACTGTTCCTGGGTCTCTTTGCTGCCTCCTGAGCCCCTGCCCAATCATGGATTAGAAGAAACATTTTATTCATGGAGATAGGAAATCTATATTCTTTATTGCGAAAAATAAAATCGTTTCTTTCTAGCCATTGGTTCCACATAGACGCCGCTATTGCTAAATCCCAAGCCTTACTATCATCTAATTTGATGTGGACATCTCTAATGAACCCCCATATGTCGTTGGTTGAGTTAGGGACCTGAGAACACCTAAAACCCCTGTAGACTACCTCCCATGTTAGTCGTGCCTTGGGACAATGAAACAGAATGTGGTTGACATCTTCTTCAGCGTTAAGACACCTATCACAGACTACATTGATCTGCATATTTCGCTTCCTAAGGTTAACTTTGGATAGAATGGCATTGTTGTGAGCTAACCAACAGAACACCTTAACTCTGAATGGAATTTTGGCTCCCCAGATGACTGATTGGACCTGACATCTCGTTTCTCTGTCGTTGATCCATTTATACATAGATGAGACAGAGAATATTCTGGAATTGTCTCTGGCCCACCATCTTTCGTCGGGGCTACTGGTTTCCTGGCCTCCCTCCTGATGGACCAACCTGTTCAGCTCTTCGAATTGTACCTTGCCCTCAGAAGAGATATTGTTGGAAACGATAAAATGCAATTTACCGCGCTTCCGAATGTCAGCCACTGTGAGATCTAAATTCCGTGTAGCGTCCGCCGCCTGAGGAAATTGATTTTGAAGTGTAGACTCCCCACACCATATGTCTTTCCAAAATCTAGTGTCTTTCTCGTTTCCAACTTTGCTTCTGGTGTTAGTGTGGAAAATCTCTCCCTGCTTAGTTATCCCTTTCCAGATGAGAGACACTTTCGCCGACGGACTTCTTCCTCCAAATCTGAATCTCCGTTTCTTGCGATAAAGGTCGAAGGAGTAACTCCACCATCCTTTGGGTTTGTTATTCATCTTCCACCACCACTTACTGAGAAGAGCTTTATTCATATCTTGAAGGTTGGCAATACCTAATCCGCCGAATTCTCTCCTCTTGCATACTCTTCCCCAGTTTACTAAGTGGAAGCCTTTGTTCCCCTTGCCCGACCCTTTCCATAAGAATCTGCGTCTAAGTTTGTCGATTCTTTTGACCACCCACTTAGGCAACTCATAGATGGACATAAGAAAAGTCGGGATAGCGCTAATAACTGAGTTGAGCAAGATGATCCTGCCGCCCAGAGAGAGAAATCTACTCTGCCACCCTGCAAGCTTCTTTTCGATCTTAGCAATGATAAAATTCCAATCCTCCTTCCCCAGGGCTCCTGGTTTGATAGGTGTGCCTAGGTATTTGATTGGGTAATCGCTGATATTAAGATATCCTTAATTTCCTGAAACGGAGTCGACGGCTGATCGTAGACAGGAATAATGCTTGTCTTGTTTAAGTTCACTCTCAGTCCTGACCATCCCTGGAAGCAGGCCAGAGCCGCCTTAATGGCTGTAGCTTCATCAATAGTTGTGCTTCCGAACAGAATAGTGTCGTCTGCATATTGTAGGATCGACATCGGCTGGATTATGCCCTTGATCTTAATCCCTTTGATAATGTTGTGTTCCATAGCTCTTCTAATCATTTCTGCTAGCCCGTCGGCCACTATTGCAAAGAGCAGGGACGACAATGGATCCCCCTGGCGAAGGCCTCTTCTGCAAAGTATCTCCCTCCCTTGCCATCTGTTTACCTGGATGGTCGATTTGCCGCCTCGCACGCACATCTTCATCCATAATCTCCATTTTGGACCAAAACCTTTGAGGGCAAAAGCCTCCTCCACATAGTCCCAGGATACCGAATCGTAGGCTTTCTGGAAGTCGAGGTTGAGGATGAAACCATCCAGTTTATCTTTGTAGCTCCAAAAGACAATTTCGTGGGCTGAAGCTATACTGTCCATGATGTCCCTTCCGCTTATGAATCCACTTTGCGATTGCACGATCACCTCGTTAAGATGTGGAGCAAGTCTTTGCGCTAAGACCTTTGTAATAATTTTGAAGGAGCCATTCAACAAACTAATTGGTCTAAGATCCTCGTACGATATAACCTCGTTTTTCTTTGGCACTAGGATAATCGTTGCATAATTCAATCGCTCCAAATTGACCCTACCATCATAAAGCTCGTTGAAGATATTCAGAAGATCTTCTTTAATAATATGCCAGTAGGTTGTGAAGAAAAAGATTGGTAGACCGTCTGGCCCCGGTGCCTTATCCTGACCCAGCATCTTAATGGCCTTGAAAACCTCTGCTTCAGTGAATCTCTCTTCGATTCCTTCACTCCCATCTAACCTGGAGGAGCTCCACATATCTTGAACCATCCCGCATCTGCTAGCTGAAGGGCCTCCTAACAGATCGTGGAAACGCTCATCCAGGTGCCCAAAAATCAGGTCTTCATTTTCCGTCCAGGTCCCGTTAACTGATATTTCCGTGATGTGGTTCTGTCTTTTTCTACCATTAGCCAGTTTGTGGAAATATTTTGTGTTCGCGTCTCCCTCTCTAAGCCATTGGATCCTCGCTCTCTGTTGCTAGTATAGTTCCTCCATCTTTCCAATGTGCTGTAGCTCCAGTCTATTATTAGCGAGTTCGTCTTTCTCAGAAGCTTGAAGATCTCTATCCTCCTGGCAGCTTTCCAGTGCCGCGATCCTACCAGCCAAAGTCTCTCTTCTAAGTTGAGTGTCTCTCGTTTTATGACTGGCCCACACTTTTAATTTCCGTCTGAGATGCCTGGTCTTCTCTATCCAGATTCCAACTGCTGAAGAGATCTGAGTGGTGCTTGCATTCCATGATTTGGCGATAACTTGTCTCGTTTCCTCACAGACAGTCCATGATTTCTCAAATTTGAATCTGAATTGCCTCTTCTTACCCATAAGACCGCAATCTATAACCAGGGGCAAGTGGTCTGAGGTGTAACGTAGGGCCGTCTTCACTTTTGCGAAAGGATAAGCATCCTCCCAATCGTTGGATATGAGAACTCGATCGAGCTTGGCCAATATGGGATTCCTCTGCATATTAGACCAAGTAAGTTTTCTGTCCGTCATTTCTAATTCCAGTAAGTCTAGATCTTCTATCGTCTTGTTGAACTCGTCTTGATCGTGTCTACTGTGTGTCTTGCCTTTATGCTCGTCCTGGAATCTGGTAATGTTAAAATCGCCTCCAATTAACCAAGCTCCTACCCATTTGTTTCTGATCGTTCTTAATTTAGTCCAGAGAGCCTTGCGCAATCTGCCGTCATAAGGACCATAAATGCTAGTAACCATCTGAGGCCAATCGTCTCGTCGACGTCTAATTCTAATCGACACCGAAAAATCACCAATAAGGGTATCAACAATCTCGTAGGAGGAAGAACTAGCCCCTACAGCTATACCTCCAGAAAACCCCCTAGCGGGCTTAAATCTCCAATGGAAGTCTTCCATACCTCTAAGAGAAGTGAAGTCTACCTCTAATGGGTTTTCAGTTCTAGTTTTTAGAGCCCGCAAATGTCAGGACGAATCTTGCTCAAAGTAACTCCAATAGCTCTTTTTTTAACTTTTTGGCGCATCCCTCTAACATTCCAAAATATGTATACCATAAAAAAAACAACTAATCATCTAACCCCTAAACAACCCCCTCCCTTAACGGACACCAAACTTAAGAAGAAATAATTTTCGTCTCCTCTCTAATGATAGCTAAATTAGATAACTGTTCCGACCTAGAGGAACCCATGGCTAGACCATACAAACTCGCGAAGTAAATTAAGGAATCATCAGCTAAGGAATTCAAAATTGAACAACTAAAATTAGAAGTACCTTCGCCTGCCGTGATATCTTCCGAGTGTATGTTTTCCCTATAAGACCATCCCTCCTTCCCGTTGTTCTGACTATCCGAGCTAACCAATTGTCTCTTGCCTTTCCTCTGATATTCAGTGATCTTTCTAGTTGAAGAGCTCCCAACACTGCCTCTGACTTCTTTGTCTTCGCATTCTGTTTCTGTGACCGAGATCAGGTTATCATCTCGAATCCCATCTAGAGCACCAATGATCTCTTTCCCCTGATCTGACTCAGCCAACATTATAGCAGGAATTGATTGTGGAGTATGGATGATCGGAACAGGAGCTTGCTCGCTAGGCATCGTCGAGCTGATCCCGACTGGTAAGTCGAAGCAATTACCACTTAAACCCTCCTGGCCCATGGGCCTAAGCCCACTCCTCTGCTTCTCCTTATTCTGAATCAGAGCCATCAAAGCTACTTTAACCGAGCTCTCCACGTCATCCTGTGAGAAATTCACCCAGGGCTCTTGAGCAAGGCCCAACTGAGAGCGAAGGCCCACATCGATTACATCTTTAAGAATCCCCTGCTTCATAACTGTCCTACTAACACCCATCACAGCGTCATTAATACCCTCACCCGCTTTACGCAACCCATCGCCGCATACAGTCATCTCAACGCCAGCACAAGCGTCTTTTCCATCTTTTGGAGATTTGATGGTGGTGGGACCCGATGCCAGATAGGATGCTGCACGGTAGACAAGGTATGGGGATTGGATCGTAGACAAAGGATTCGAAAATTTGGAATGGCGCTCACGAACGTGTGGACCAGATCTCTCTTGATCCCCTCCAAGCGATTGTCGCTTACGTGAGAGATCTTTCGGATCCAACGGTGAGAAGTCGTCGTCTACCTCTGCCTCCACATTTGAGCCGTTGAAAAATTTATCATCTCTCGTCACCGTCTCTCTGAATGAAACGTTCTTTTGGGGCTCCACGATTACTGTGACCTCATAAACATGATTTTCGGATGCGGTAAGGATCTTGGATGGGATGTCGGATTTGTTCGCTACTCCAATCTTGATTCTAGCGAATTTACGCGCTGCGAGCGTGAGGATTTGCCTGTCGATGTCTATCAGCAATCCGAACTTACGAACGATGTTTTGAAATGCCGACCTCACCCAGCAGCGAAATGGCAGATTGTACAATCTGATCCATAATGGAGGGAGACTCTCCGCTTTTAACGCGCCATGGTCGCGAGTCCACCACTTGAAGGTGACGAAAAATTCTAATCCTTGTGCGTCTTTGCCCTCTAGTCCCTTAATCCTGATAGTCTCCTTAGCAATGTCGGGGTCGCTGCAGTGAGCATAGAAGACGTTCACGGCGATCTCTTGTATGACCCACGTTGGAGTTGGAGAGGTGACGAGAGCCGCTTGGAGAAGTTCGACGACGTCAGTGGTTGAGGGAACTCCCGATTGAACCTTAACAAGGATGCCACCGTTAAAGCGCCGCTCGAATTCTGCTATCAATGGCGTCGGCACGATAGAAGTATGAATCATATGTCGCTCTCCGGCAACGCTCTCTTGAGTTTTACTACATTCTGAAGCGGGAGTTATCGGCACCTTTGAAGCTTTCGCGATGGACGGCGAAGCGATGATACGCTTGGGACAAGCTGTTGAAATATGGCCTGAGCGTCGACAAAAGTAGCAAAACCAGTCGGCTTGGCATTTACTTATGGAATGTCCCGGCTTGGCGCACTTGTGGCAATTTTTGCGGCCTTCGTTGCGCGAGATCTCCGACGAGCTATGACTCTTGGACGCCTGTCTACTCTTTCTCGACTTAACCAAAATCCATTCACCATCAGCGTCTTCTCTAACTGGTCGGCGACGATCGGGGACTGGGCTTGGGGAGCGTCGACGCACTCTATGTGCGTCAACGTCCGAAAAAGAGGGTCTAGTGACTTCAGCGTACGACCGACGCTTGGGGGTGCTTCCGTCGTTGGGAGGAAGAGGGTAATCGGTCCTCCTGTGCTCATAAAGCTCCTTCTGATCTTCTGCTTCTTGACGATGAGACTTTCGCGGTGGTCTGGATCTCCCTTCGTCTTCACGCTCTCTTCTCCCTCTTGGAGATATGGACCTTTGGTACTCTCGCCCTGAACTTTTGCCCCGTCTCCAGGCGCTTTCGCGATAGTGGCCATCGCACTCTTCCCTCCCTCGTTTAGGCATACGTGGAGATGGGTAGCGGTTGGCTGTGTGGGTGTGATGGGAGGAGTGGGAGAGAATCTGAGGAGGGGAGTGTTGTGGGGTTCTCATGTAGTATGTTGCCTCCAAATAATCTGTAGTATGCATGGCCACATAATTAACTAGTTTCAGTAGTTCAATGGCAGCAGGGTATTTCTCATTTTGAGTAATATCAAATTTCTAGTACTACTCAAACAATATATATATGACATGATGCATGCATCGTTCAGTTTCCAAATTAAGTGTATGCAAAATAGATAACACCGGTTTGTGCTCCAGTTTCATTGTAATAATTAAAAACATCATCAATATTAACCACATGAAATCCTATATATGTGAAGAAAGAAAACACCCAACTTCTAAAATTTTCCAAATAATAATAATAATAATAATAATAATAATAATAATAATAAACCAGAAGAAGAAACACACATATATATATATATCATAAAATCTCACACAATTTACCACAAATAAATTCAGATCACTAAATTAATTTCCCTATCACATCTCATCCATGAGTTCTTGGAATTTAATCATGGCAGATGCCGGCAACCCCAGTAGCACATTGATGCTCCTCCTCTCTTTGCCATGCGATAGAAACAGAATCACTTCCTTTTCCGGCAATGTCACTGGTCCGGACTGTACCGGTTCACCCCACCCAAAGTCAGTAGTGTGGAATGAAAGCTTGGACCATGTTGTGATCAGCAGTGTTGCGGCCAATGAGGGCCTGGCACGTGTCACCTCAAAGTAGTCCATAGCAGACCGCATGTATGCATCCGTTACCATCCGAACCGCTTCCTGCACCCGCCCTACTGCAAACCCTAACGGCCGGTCCAGTAGCTCTCCTGCATTGCATAGTGCATAGGTGAGCACAATGCCATTCCCAAAGTAGCCTTCCGGAAGTTTGGGCTCAAACCGGTTGCGCCCATCAACTGCGAATAAGAGTTTGGTTTGTTGTTCTGGTTTGAGGTTTAGGGCATGGGTACGAGCGCGCCAGACAAAACCGGACAGTGCTTCAAAAGTCGTGCAGCTGGCAATTGTTCCGACAGAGGTGGCAGTGGTTTTGAGGTGGGCGAGTTTATCGGGGTCAAAGCAGAAGGATTTGTACAACATTTGCTCTTGGTAGAGGGTTGAGGTGTCGGATATGTCATCGATTTGAGCAAACTCTTCGTGAGGGAAGTCAATCGAGGGAGGGGTGCGAGATTTGAGGATGGTGCGGTCGATGTAGGGAGGGGTGGTGAGGGGAAGGTTGCGGGCAGTCTCGCCCCACGAGTTGACGAACTCCATGGCGCCAAGGCCGTCGAACATGCAGTGGTTCATGGCCAGGCCAAGGATAAAGCCTCCACACTTGAACTTGGTTACCTGGAAGAGAGGATGAGTACGAGTTTGAGCTACTTTGGAAATAGAAGCAATAAAATTCCAATATTCAGTGTCATTAGTGTCATTATCGACTGACTTCATTGTATTTTCTATCAAAACCTGGTCTTCGTTGTATTTTCTATCAAAATCTCGTCGCCTATGGAGCACAATAATTTCTACATAAAAGATAGGACAAAATTTTGAACAGAACATTTAAAACTCGATCAGTCTTAAAAAAAATTATACATAAATAAGTATCTGTCAAAACCCAAAATTCCTCAGTTAGCAAGTTTTGAATATGCGACCGTTCATTCACAAGTTAAATGTCTTACCTGACTCATTTTCGGATTTGTCTTTGATATATTTCATCAGCTAAGATATTAACTCAATATTCTATAAATTAATTATTTCAAATTTGAAAAACTTACTATAATTTGGATGAATTGAATTGTGGAAGAATCCCTTATTATAGAATCCTCATTAAATATGAACATTCAATTCCATCATGAAATAAATGCAACTTTTTTACCTTGTCAGTCATCTTCCTTTATTGCATGCAGTTTCTAAAAGATCGATTGCACATCTAACTTGACATGTGAGTGATTGTTGCACCTAACTTGAATCATGAATAACTCATTACTGCAACAATAGGCCTACACCCTCAAATTTTAACATTATATATTAATTTTTCTATATTTATAAACCTTATTTAGTTCTTTCATGCCTATCTAATTAGTCTGAATATAAATGCTATTCGTACAATAGTTGATCAAAGTGCGAAAAAAGATTCACCTGAGCGACAAGAGGAGGAATCTCTAAAATATTCTTTGCTCCTGGAATGGTGTACACAAGCTTGCCAAGTGTAGAAGGGTCGGGCTTCGCTATATCTCCAATGGCTTCCATATCGCAATCAGCCTCAGCCTCCACAAGAACCGCACCTTCACACGTGCAATCGATGATGAGCTTCCCCTCGGGGCTTATCGTCAGCCTACCAGCCAAAGGATAGTAGTGAACCAAAACCTTTGCTAGGGCTTCTTTGATCACTTCGGACACATTCTCATTCCCTTTATCTTCAGCTTTGAAGCAGTAGATGGTTTGAACTATGACCGCAATGTTCTGATCAAGGTTGGAGAGGAAGTAGAGCCCCTTCGGGGTTTCTTCTGAAGGTGGAACGAGTGTTGGCTCATTCTGCTTGACTTTAATTCCTGCAACATGGTTGCCATTGATGTTGGAGTTCTCTGCGGCAACCTGAAAACAGAGTTCATTCAGATAGTTAGATTGGACAAGAAAAAGATTTAAGAAACTTCTTTTTCCTGAAATGAGCAAGTGATAGAAAATACCATTTCCGAGTGGAAAAAAAGAAAGAGGAAATAGTAGATGAGAAAGGTGGCTGATTGTGTTTGAAATTAGAGAAGGGAGTTTATGTATATATAGACAGTCTTGATTCAATTATTTTTGACAAAGTATGATCTCGTAACAGATATGGGAGTTTTGAAAATGACACACCCTTAATGACAGAAGAGTTAGAGGGTACTTTATAACCAACAATTCAAATATAGAGAACAAGATTTGGTAATGAAAGTTTGAGTGCAAGTAAACATCGGTGGGTACCACATGTCAGTGAAAGGATTTCGCAGAACCGCTGTTACAGGAGAAACCTTATACTAGTGTAATGTAGTTGGGGTTGGCTACTAGCTTGAGAACCAAACACAACCACTCAAGATTCTGCTGTGTTGTTTGTTATCAGTTAGGTGAGGTTGGCATCCAAATTATGTGTGCTCGTTCCTAATTATAAAAGTATGATTATAGCTAACCACCAATTAATATAGTAAAAGGTATGACAATAAATTTACAATGAAACTTAGTTATAACTACGGTTAGCATTTCTTTTGGCTGCTGCTTTAACTATGATGGATGGACTCACATTAATGAAAACTACTCCATAGCAGCACCAATTCAGCTTTGTTGGGGGAAAATAGCTAGATGTCGTTAGTGATAATCAATAACCATTGCCGGTGTTCTTACAATTCTGTTCTTTCAGTAACCAAAATGAACTTGATCAGTAAAAATGTCCAAAAACTACTAAACAAGTCTATAAAGTTACTGTTAATCGAAACAAGTTCGCAAAGAAAACAGTATACTGCATTATAGTGAAACCAAAAGCAATGCTGTTTACTCAGAAACAATACATGTTGTAACAGAAGCATAAGGTAGAACTATTTTACAAGGCAAGGGGTTTAAACTACATAGAGAATACAGTTCCTTTTTCCACTATCTTTTTTATTGAAAATCAATTTGATAATTTAACCTACATGATCTCTCAGAAGCAAAGCATTGAAGGGTTCGAGCTTTCAAGCCAAAAAGATAAAGATTCCACACAAGTACTTTCATATAGATAGGCAAATGATGTTGATATTGATCTGTATTTTTCGGGGTCAGAGATATAACTTTGTCAGCAAATTGAAGTGGACCATTTCCAGCATGACATGCAAGGTTGTTATTGCTTAGATGGCTACGTTCTCCCTATCTCTAGGCTAACTATCAAAAAGTCTTCCAGACTTTTATTAAAAAATCAATACACACACATAAACAGAGGAAAAGAAAAGGAAAAAAAACTTGTGTTTGTCAGTAAACAACCCAAAATCATCTATAACCATTGCAGTGGGGAGTAATAAGGGTGGCATTGGCCCGAACCCTACCCGGGCCCACTTTGGTCCGACCCGATAATTAACAGGTTTGGGCTAATAATTCTCATTTCGGGCCGGACTCGGGCTCAGTTTTTTAGACCCGAGGAAAATTCGGGCTGGGCTCAGGCCCAAGTGCTTCGGCCCAATGGATCCGAATTAAATTTTTATATGTGCATGTGTATACTTTTGTATACATCATGTATATTTATGTATATTTTTTTTAACAAAATATTCATGTAAGTTGAAATGAGTGTTAAAGTTTATAGATAGAGAAATTATGCGTTGTATATAAAATTAAATGAAAATAGACAAATTAGATATTAATTACTCAAAAGTTTATAGTATTCCTTTTTTTCGTATATTATTCTGGATATAGTTTTATTTTATGGGAAAGTTATATTTTAGAACATGCATAAGTAGTTCGAGCCTAGGCCCGAACCTATTTTCGGGCCTAGTTCGGACCCGGGCTCGGGCCTAATTTTTTAAGCCTGAAGAAAAATCGGGTCAGGTTTGGATCTATGTTTTCAACTTCAGGCTCGGGCCTGGGCCTATATGGGTCCGGTCCAAACCTGGCCCGTTGCCAGCCCTAGGGAGTAAGGTGGGTAAAAGATTGTGGCTGGAAAAGGAGAGTTTTAAAAACTAGCCCTGTTTTATCGACCCTAGATAAAGTTTTGCTCATGCATTGTATAATACTAGTAATTCCACGCATGTACTACAGGTAAGACTTAGACAAAAATAAGAAGCATAATGTGTTTATGTATTAGTTGTATTAGTCTAATAGCCGAAAATTATATCATACTTTAATTATCTTTGAAAAAAAATCATTGAAGTTTGATGATGAGGACATCGGTTCTATTTTATTTTTATTTTGAGATTTAGTCAAATGTAGTTTATTTAAGAGATTTGTTTTAGATTTGAGAAATTTGCTTTAGATTTGTTTGAGATTTATTCTGGATTTGTTTTGAGCCTATATATAGACCTTGAGAATAATGAGAAGTTATATTATTCTTGAATAAAAAATTATTGTGCTGAGTTATTGCTCTTCATCCATCTTTTTGTGTGAAATAATTGAGAGAATTATTAGGGTTAGTGAGAAGTCCTAATAAAGTAATAGGGTTTGTGATAAACTCTAAAACTATACCCAAATTCCCAAATTAAAAATCCCAAACCCTAATCCCCAAATCACTTATAACCCTAAACCGCTTCTTCGTCATCATCTTCTTCTCCCCCTCCCGATCTTCACCCTCGCCGTCATCGAAACCCATCACCCACCTCCGTCGAGCGCTCCCCTCCTCCACCTCGCCAGCCCGCCGCACTCCTCGCGACCCCGAGCAGCACCAGCGCCTACGCCACCGCAACACCACTCATCGCAACCCCCCCCCCCCCCCCGATCGCCCTCCTTCATGGTTGTTCTCGCCTCCACCTTCGACAACCCACGCCTGCATCAACCCAGTCGCCCCTTCCGTCGACTGCTACCTCTGTCGTTGCCCTCTACTGCCGACGACCACCACCATCAACCGCCGCTGTCGACCGCCGAAGCCCTGCAGCTGCATCCTACAACCCCGCTGCTCCTCTTCCGCAATTAAACACAACCTGCAACCCCGGTAAACTCTCTCATCTTCTAAAATATTTGTGTTACTGCTTTATCATCTCTATAATATTATTTGATTTATCTATCGTCCACAAATATTGAGAGTGTACTTCTACTTGCCAATTAGAGTACAAATCATTATTGCATCTTTTACTTGCTAAGAACGCTTAGATATATAATTATTGATTGTTAGAACTGAATCGTTAATTGGGCTTGCTAAACATAATTCAATTCTTAAAAATTCATCGAACCGATTAACTGTTTTAATTTCTAACTTAATCCGCATTACATGTTGGTAAACTTAAGCTTTTAACATTCTTGGAAATTCTTTATTTAGAGTTAAGTTTACATCATTTTGGTATCAGAGTTAAGGTTTTTAAAACCCTAGTTTTTGCATCATTTAGTCATAATTTTTGCATTCATTTAGGATCGTTTTAGAGTCTTTTTTTAACTTTCCTTTCTTTCTTTTAGATCATTTCAGATTTATTTATAAAAAAAATTAAGTGCATTTAGGACACGTTTCTCCAAATTTCAGCAAAAACACACGTCTCCACGATCCTTAGTTTTCCACCGTTGATGAATGCGTCTTTGCAGCACCATCACAAATCCTGAAGAGTCTTTCTTGCCCCTCCCAAACCACCCAATCAGGAACCTAGAATTCAGCTAACCCCTCTCCGAACTAAGATGGACAACTCTGATATTTCTACTACCGTAGCTGTCATTCAAGCAATTCTTGCCAATATCAATCAGAGACTTGAGAAAGTGGAATTGAATCAAAATGTTGCCATTGAGCTTCATCGTCAGATCCCTCAAGGGAATGATCGTGACGACCGACGTCAAGATCGTGATCCTGACCAACAATACAAGAAGAACGTTAAGACTGACGTTCCCACTTTGAAAGCCGTATGGAACCTCAAGCTTATCTAGATTGGATCTGTGCCATGGACCACTACTTTGTGTGGTTTGACATTAGCGAAACCCTGAAGGTTAAATTTGTCACAATGAAACTGACCGGTAAAGCTCAACAATATTAGACAAATCATGAACACGCCCGTAGAGGCCGAGGCATGACACTCATAGCCACTTGAGAAGCCATGAAAGAGAAGCTCACTGAGAGATGTGTCATTATCATTTCACACCCGATTGCTAAATTCGTGGAACCAACTTATCAAGGAAGCAAATCCACCAAAGAGAATGTTGATAAGTTTGACAACTTTCTTATTCGGTGTAATGCCTTAGGTAAAGAGAGCGAAGAACAACTCTCTCTAGGTTCAAAGCTGGATTACAAGCCGATCTTAGGAACGAGCTAATTTATAGAAATGGGGATTCATTGGCAGGCAGCTTATGCCATTGTTCTTGATATGGATTCCCTTACAGTAAGTTTTCCCTACAAGTCCAGCGATTCGAGAGATCATTCCTCTAGAATGACCTCTACTGATCCCTCTAGACCTGAGCCCTCCTCTTCTCAGCACCCTAACAAGTCTTACCTAAGCAAGCCTACTTCAAATCCCTATTCACTTAGAAATGATAACACGGGTAAGAACACTGAAAGAGACTATTCTAAGAGTAATCCTCTCACTGAGTGCTATAAATGCAAAAAATACATCATATTGCTGGCAACTATGTCAGCCCCAGTAGGATCAACATTGTAGAAGGCACCGCTGTCATTGCTGATGAGCCCAACAATGAGTTAACATATGAACCTCATGTCAGTGATGACTTCGATGAAGAAGAGAATAACCAGTCTTTCAACTGTATTCAGTTGATCCAATCACCTCCATTGAATATACCTGAATCACTCATTCATTCCCAAGTCACGTGGCAGCCCATAGATTTTATCACTATGTTAGAACATCATAGAGCCTCAGAGTCTGCATCCACATTTGTATATCGCATTCATGACTTGCATAGAAAAAAAATTTAAAAATTTAATGAGAATAATTTTAACTACAAGTTAATAGTAGATACTAGAAGAAAATTTAAAACTCTTGATATTGGTGATGAAGTGAACGGTTTCCGGCTGGATCCGTCAAGAAATTGAACATACATATTGCAGACCCATTTAAGTAGCACTTTTGTAAATAACTGTCATAAATAAATTTAAACTTTGAGGATATTATAGTAACAGTGAATTGATGGTTAATATAACTCCCACTTAAAAATGAGTTGTTGAGATTAGATGGTTGGTTGTCTACAAATTACACAACTCTAACTCTCACATTATAGCATTGGAGATAATTGGGAATTGAGGAAGGAGGTTATTAGAATAGCAAGGTCAGGTTCACGTTTTTCTCTCAGTTAATTGAATGATTGTGAGAATTAATGAAGAAGGTCAAAATATTTGATGGTATTACTCAAGATGTTTGCTAAGAAATTAGAAGGGTATTCGTTACTAAAAATTGATGGGTCCTTGATGTTCTTTAGTGTTGCATTTTGCAGAGGTTTTATATCTATCGAACACGGATTTAATTCCATCAAGGTTAAGCAACAGATGGAATCTAGGAATAGCTCCTAACTCGTACATCACCTAGTAGTTCAATTTATGCAGTTGAAGCAAGAATATACTCTATTTATATACATTTGAAACCATGCATGTGCAGTAAAGTCAGAGTTCGAACAATTTGACAGGAACTGGATAAGAGAATTAATGGCATGCAGATACTTACAAAAGGGAGAAGAGATACTTACAATGCAGCGACCTTGTTCATTTTCATTGTGTTATCCCATTTCAGCCAGCTTTACTGCCTCCCCTTTTGCCAGTTTACCATTGGCCTCACATTAAACCTTCAGAAGTGCCTGCAAAAAGCAGGAGACATTTCAACTACTGCTGAAGGTTGAATAACCCAGTCTTTACTATAGAAGTTTACCTGGGACCTGGGACCTGGGACCTGGGACCTGGGAGAGCAGCACAGGTTTCACAGCTCAGAGCAACAATCTCACATAAATATGATAAAACATAGTAAGTTTCAGAATTATCATTAGCCAGACATAGCAAGTTTCATTCTTTCTTATATTCAAATTCACTTGACAGGAAAAAGACTAATAGAACTGAAGATCATCCTTATTGTGTACATACATCTGGAAAAATGAACTTCTACAGGAATTATAGTGTACATTGCATATCTAATAAAAACGGTACATCACTTGCCACATTTATCTGAAAATGAATTCCTAAAGCAACAATGTCAGCTCTATAGTACACTGAGCTATTCGGGGTTAAAAAATACAGCTCTCTATTGTACACACATTGCTCAAGCTGCAATCACATGAACTGGTCCCAACGACTTGTTCGTTGATCACCTTTTCCTTATGAGAAACTGTACAGAAAAAAATTAATTTCAAGAGCAAAAAACTGATGAGCCACTATCTTTCATCATCACCGTCATCTGATCCATCTTCAGATTCTTCTCCACCATCTGAGCCTCTTTCCTCTTCATCTTCTTCAGATTCTTCTTTATGATCTGAACCTTCTTTACCTTCTTCCTCTTTCTGTTCTTCCTCTTCATCTTTTTCTGGATCTTCTTCAGATTCTTCTTGATCATCTGAACTTTCTTTACCTTCTTCTTTCTGTTCTTCCTCTTCATCTTCTTCTGGATCTTCAGATTCTTCTTTATCATCTGAGCCATTTTTATCTTCTACTTCTACTTCTACATTTTTGTCTGCTTTCTCTTCGCCGTCTTCTCCTTCCTCTTCATCATCATCAACGTCTGGCATGTTGTTAATTGCCTCCTCTATTACACTTTTCACTTCTTCTTTTCTGCCAATGAGGCTGACCTTGAAGTGAGACTCTGCACACAAGTAGACAGTGACATCGTATTATATATATCTTGTAACTAATATCGTGAATACATGCAGTGCGTCATAATCGAATGCTATTGATTTCCATACAGCTCCTTCAACAACAAAACAAAACAAAACAATAAAAAACCCTGTGGATCACAGCTACATGAGTTTTATTTCTCCACTGGTTACTTAAAGAACCATCTCCACAGCCCACGGACAAAAGCAAAAAAAAAAACAGATAAAATAGAAAGGGAAGAAAAACTAAGATACTGAACTTTTTATATTAATAAAAAAAAAAGGGGAAATGGGGGGTGGGGGGGATGGTGTGCTCCGAGTTCCGCACACCCGAAA
The DNA here is from genome assembly GCA_017893485.1 of Hemerocallis citrina. Classification (NCBI taxonomy): domain Eukaryota; kingdom Viridiplantae; phylum Streptophyta; class Magnoliopsida; order Asparagales; family Asphodelaceae; genus Hemerocallis; species Hemerocallis citrina. Next base: position 242,066,641 of record CM030360.1, on the reverse strand, counting down.
CTCGTAGCACATACCTAGAATCTTTACTTCAAGAGTACACACTACAGAACACCACAGAAAGTTACAGGAATTAAAAACTTGCATTACATTATCATTATGTACAATGTAGTCTTACATATAATTTACATCATGAATTACACCAATAAATACATTGTACAAGTAACCATATCCTTCATTTGGATGCTTCCCGCAGCTCGAGCCCCCAGCTCCCACGATTAGATAGTCCTGCACACTAACCAACTGTGGGCACGTCAGTTGAATGCAACAGACACAATGCGGATGAAACCCACGATCTCCAAAAGCCTCAACAATCAATACTTGGTGCAGAAAGAAATGTGGAAATCATACAATAGATGTGTCAATGTATGCCATGATAAAGAATCTAATGCACAACTCAAATTCACACGATGCTCTTATTCTAATGCACACTTGATTGGAAACATATGCATCTCATACTACATACTTTCCAATCAAGCACACGTTCCCCAGTTAATAGGGTTCGATCCATCGTCATGCAACCTACTCTCGTACTCTTTTCTATTTCTGACATTCATCTAGTGACTGGTGAGGTTGCAGTCGTTTAGTCCAATTCTGTCTTTGCAGTCGGAAATTGTCATAGTATTATGCCATTATGTCGGAACCCACTAGGTCTTATCCGCCACCGAACAATGTCGGTCCCTGCGGGCCGTTTCCACCCCCGGTCTTGAAATAGTTTGCTCCACCCCGGACCACCCGGTTTATGTGGTCATTTTCCGCCTTCAGTCAATGTCGGTCCCTACAGGCCGTTTCCACCCCCCGAACCTCACCAAAAGGTGTTACGAACATAAAGGTGCCCCTGCAGGACTTTCCCGTCTCACAGTCTTAGAATTTTGCTCTTACTCTCTGTCCGCATTAAACAACATAGAACTTTAGATGGATGCTTAGGGGTCCATTCTCTAGCCCAGACTATTCGTCCTTTACGCTAGATCCCAGAAATTAACAGTCGAGACAACGTCGCACGTGTCCCAAACGAGACGACGCTGCATGTGTCCCCTTGACAGGTGAATACACGCTCAACTAGTGTCTACTCATACAGACGATGGTCACACGACTTAGAACTAGCATACCTCACCAATTTCTCTTCTCGAACTTGTTCCAAATGATTATTCGAACCCAAACAATACCAACTTACACACAATCTACAACACCATTTATCACATATACGCACTTGTATAAATATACACAAACATGACATCAACACCTCATAGGAAAATCATATTTATTTGAATTTCCTACACTACGTTCTCTCTCACATGGTCATGTACTAACTCATTAATTCTTTCATACCAAGTTGTCTCACATATGGGTATGATCAAACTCACATATCTATGTTCTAACTTATATTCACATAATGTCAAAAAATTAATAAATAACATTTCTAAGTCTATTGAGAGGCCCTAAAGTGATGATAACTTGCTTGCTCCAAAAACATCAAATTCAAAACCAAAAAGAATTTATACTACTTTTCAATCTAACAAAACCATTAGGATATGAAGAACACTCACCTCAAAGTGTAGACAGGAATGAAATTTCCAAGCTCCAAGCTACTCCTAGCTTACCTTGCTTCTTTTCTCCTCCCTGCTTGCTAACTTCTACTTCTTATTCTTGCTCCAATTAGACAACTAGAACTTTAGGAATGAAGATTTATATGTAGTGAATGGAGTATGGAGTGAATGAATTATGGAGGGTGTATGGAAATGGATATGGAAATGGAATGAGTTAGGGTTTTGCTTTCTACACTTCTACACACTCGTATATATAGAAGGTGAAAGGGTATGGAGGTTTGGGGGGTTTGGCCGGCTAGGGTTAGGTTAGAGTGAGGTTGAGTGGAGTGTGGAAGGATATGGAAGGGCCTAGGGTCGCTTAGGTGTCCCCACATTTACACAATCCCCTAAGTTTTAAATAATTACACAGGCCATTATGCAAGTCAACAATTGTAGATTACAATTGTATGTGTAGTGTATGTGTAGTGTGTATGTGTAGTGTGCATGTGTTTGTTATACAAATTTGTATGGTTGTGTCAATCCATACAACTTATGTGTATATAATAACATACACAAGAATATGCACAATTCACGTACAACAACATTCATATACCAAAAATAACAATATATAATGCAACAATATTTATATACAAAATATTGTTGTACAAAATAATTGTTAATTATTTTAGAGGTATTATAGGGAGAGGTAATACCCCCAAAATAATTAACAATTATTTTGTACAATAATATTTTGTATATAAATATTGTTGCATTATATATTACAGGGGGGAGGAAACTCCGCCATTACCTACCCAAGCGAGAAATCCGGCCACAAACAAGGTAAGGAGGGTTGTGTTAGACAGTTGACAGTCAGCAGAAAACTTTGTCAAATCCTATGAACATGAATCCTAATAATATGCGAGTAAATGCCAGGGCATTCCCTGAAGCGATGCGTTGTGCCTACCTCCGGGTGCTTCAAAAAATGTGCAAGGGGCGTCGCACCGACGTCCAGGTGCAGTGAAAAATGGGCAAGAGTTCCTGCACCAATCTACACGTGTGCAAGTAAAGAAGCTAGTCCATGAAAATAAGCTTAGGTTAGTGAATTAGAATATAGGAACATTGACAGGAAAATGCATAGAACTAGTAGATACCATGATTAGAATGAATATTAATATAGCTTATTTACAAAAAACAAAGTGGGTAGAGGAGAAAGCTAAAGAGATAGATGGTTTTAAATTATATTATACCAGTAAAATTAGAAATAGAAATGGAGTAGAAATATTAGTAGATAAGAAATTCAAAAGAGATGTAGTAGGTGTTAATAGGAAAAAGGATAGAATAATACAAATTAAGCTTGTATTAAGGAAAAACATAATTAATATCATTAGTGCTTATGCACCCCAAGTAGGATTAGATGTATAAGCTAAAAATAAATTTTGGAAATATATAAATGAGATAATTTAAGGAGTACCCTTAAGTGAAAAACTATTTATAGGACGAGATTTCAATGGACATGTAGGAGAAGATAAAATGAGATATGAGAAGGTGCATGGAGGACATGGATTTAAAACTAAGAACGATGGTGGAGAAGCTTTATTAGATTTTGCGACTTCGCAGGATCTTATACTAGCAAATACTTATTTTAGGAAGATAGATGAACATTTGATAACCTTTAAATAAAAGTGGGGCAAATAAGAGACAGATTGATTTTTTCATCACTAGAAAAATGAATTGCTTGACATGTAATGATTGTAAAGTTACCCCGGGAGAGTGTTTAACCACACAACATAGATTAATGGTATTGGATGTTAAGATTGGAAAACACATATATGCAAGAAAGGAGACTAGGAACCCAAGAATTATGTGGTGGAATTTGAAGGAAGAGAAACTATTAATTTTTAGAGATAAAGTCCTTAGAGAAGAATCATGGAATTGAGAAGGGGAGACATATATATAATGTGGAATAAAATAACTACATATATAAGAGAAATTTCAAAGGAAGTACTTGGAGAATCTAAGGGTAGAGAGTTGTTAAATAAAGAAACATGGTGGTGGCTAGAAGAATTCTAAAATATTGCGAGAGAAAAAATATCAACCTTCAAAATATGGCAAAAAATTAGAAATAAAGAGGATTTAGAGAAATAAGACCGTTAGAAAAGAATTTAAGAAAGCGGTAATAGATACAAAAAAAAACTTATGATGATTTATACACAAAATTAAGAACAAAAGGAGAAAATAATATTTATAAGTTTGCTAAACAAAGGGACAGAAAAATAAAAAATCTGGATACAATTAGGTGTATTAAGAGCGAGGATTTAAGAGTCTTAGTAAAAGATGAGGAAATTAAGGAAAGATAGCGAAATTACTTTGAGAAATAGTAAAATAAAAAGGTTGTGGGCAACTTAAATATAAAGGACTTGAGGGAGGGTCGATAGCATGTTTTTCCGTAAAATTAGGACCTCGGATGATTGAAATGCTCTACGAAGGATGAAAATAGAAAAGGCTTTAGGACCAGATGATATACTCACTGAAGTTTGGAACTGTTTTGGGGATGTAAGAGTGGGTTGGCTAACAAAATTATTTAATGGAATTTTAAGGACTAAGAAGATGTCCGGTGAATGGAGAAATTATTTTAGTACCTATATATAAAAATAAAGAAGATATACAAAGTTACTTCAACTACCGAGGAAAATGAGTCATCCAATGAAAAATTGGGAAAGAGTGATCGAACATAGACTGAGACTAGAAACTACAGTGTCTGAAAATCAGTTTGAATTTATGCATGGGGGTCAACAATGACAGCAATTTATGTATTGAGACTTATGAAAAAATATAAAGAGCTAAGCAGTTAAAATCCCCGATTACGCTCGATTAATCCCCGATTAATTACTAATCAGAGTCTAAACAATTATTTTTAGCGATTTATAATATTTCAATAGTTAGCAATTTAATCGGGTATAATCAGCCGATTAGTGATTAATCGACCAATTAGTGGTTAATCGACCGATTTTAAGTGGCCAATTAACCGATTAAATCTCCTCTAAATTTCATGCTTGTTTGCATTATTTGGTTTCAATTCGGTCCAAACTCAAATTCAAATCCAAAATCCAAACCCGACATGTCGCCGTTCTCTTCTTCTTTCTCGTGCAAACCCAAACCCAAACCCAAACTAAATCTCTTCAAACTCAAAACCTAAACTGATTCTCTTCCACTTCCTCGAGCAATCCCAAACCCGACCCGTCGTCTCTCCCCCTGCACAGTCGCATACTTGACCTGTCCCGCATTTGCTGCACCTCTTTCTCTTGCTGTTTGAGCTGCTTCTCGATTGTTTTTGTTTGATGGAACCGACCAGCAAATCCGACCCAACTTACATCCAGAATCCAAACTTAGCTCAAACCAAGTACTCTATTCTTTTTCTCTATAACTATAGTTCATATTTGATAATCACATAACAGTATATTTGATAATCACATAACAGTTTTATGTGAAGATTTAGGGTTGCTACAAAATGAGGATATATATATATATAGTGCACACGACTTGTGCACTCGGCCTTCCCGCCTTCGTATCGACGATCCGAACTGTTCACATTGATTTACACATCTAAATTAGTCTAAATATGTAAAATCAAATCATTTGAAATTCATTTGCCCATCTATTGAAGTGTTACAAAATTATATGGCTGAAAATCATTGTTTTTTATAGTCACATGATGGATGGGCAAATGAATTTTAAATGATTTGATTTTACATATTCAGACTAAGTTAGATGTGTAGATCAATGTGAACGGTTCAGATTATCGATATGAAGGCGGGAACGCCGAGTGTACACGGAGGAGTGGTGCACAATGGAAGATTTTCATATATATATATATATATATATATATATATATATATATATATATATATATATATATATATATATATATAATGATTTTTCCGATTTAATCCCCGATTATTTTTCGATTAACCGATTGATCACTAATCGCTCCTAGACCGATTAGTTCCAAAAAACCAATTTTAACTGCCTAGATAAAGAGAATAAGAAAGATCTACATATGACTTTTATAGATCTAGAAAAAATATAAGATAAAATCAATAGAGACATAGTATGGTGGGTGTTAAATAATAAAAGAGTAACTGTTCGGTATATTGAGGTAATTAAAGATATGTATGAAAAGGCAACGACCACAATTAAAACAACCACAGGAGAGACCAGTGATTTTCCTATTACAGTAGACTTACATCAAGGTTCGGCTTTAAGTCCCTACCTCTTTACTTTGGTTATGGATGAATTGACGCGAGAAATACAAGATGTGGTGCCTTGGTATAAGCTTTTTGTTGATGACATCATCTTAGTGGACAAGACTAGAGTAGGAGTCAATGCTAAATTAGAATTGTAGAAAAAAACTTTGGAAGTTAGAGGCTTTAGGATAAACATAACTAAAATAGAGTGTGGAGTGTAAATTTAGTGATATTCTGAACACAACTAAGAAAGTAGTGAAGCTTGATGGTCAAAAGATACCTAAAAGAGACCGTTTCCGATATTTTGGCACAATTATACAAAGAGATTGGGAAATTTGTGAAGATGTTATGCATAGAATCCAAGTATGGTGGCTTAAGTGGAGAAGTGTTAGTGGTATTTTGAGTGACAAACATATACCTTTGAAGATGAAGAAAAAAATTTATAGGATGGCGATTAGACCAGCAATGATGTATAGAGCAGAGTGTTGGGCAACAAAGAAAATCATGTCCAAAAAATGAGTGTAATGGAGATGAGGATGCTCAGATGAATGTGTGGTAAAACAAGAAATGATAGAATTAGAAACGAGCATATACGAGACATGCTAAAGATAGTTCCAATCCAAGATAAATCAAGAGAGAATCACCTCCGGTAATTTGGACATATCACACATAGACCTAGCAGTACCCCTTTAGAAAGAGTTATTTGATAAGTATTGAGGATAGAGTTAAGAGTAGAGGAAGACCTAAACTAACTTGAGCAGAAATGGCGAGAAGAAATATGATAGCCTGTGAAGATATTGCACTAAACGGAGCAGAATGGAAAACCATGATTCATGTAGCCGACCCCAACAAGTTGGGAAAAAAGACTTTGTTATTGTTGTACAGGGGGGGAGGAATTATCTTGTACTCAGGTTTTGTTGAATAATCAAACATGTAAATACATCATCAACACCCGCACTTTGCAGGATTTGTGCAATAATAATCAACTGATTTCTCAAACAGTAATTTAATACAACTCAAAATTTTGGGATACAAACACTCCTTCCTCTCTCAGAAACAAAAGAAGGAATAAAAAATAATTTTCTTTTCAAAGTAGAAGGTGGATTTATATCCTATTCATCCTTAAAGCATATTTAATGTAGTAAATTAAAACCACAGTGAGGAATCTCAGTCTAAAACTGAACAACCATATCTTCTACAACGAAAGGATGTGTTTCTGTGTGTACATGTGTGAGAAGAAATGAAGGTCAATCCATCATTTCAGTAGATCAATATCCCATAACCATAACAAGCCATTTGAATTTTGTATAACTTAAAGATCATATATTTTGCATGAAAGAATGTATTTCTTCATGTCTGTGGGCATGCAGGAGCGTATGAGCCAAGACCAAGGGATTCAAAGTCGAGCAATATAGACAAATAACAATCTAACATTTATAATCAAAACAAAGAGTTCAGCTGAGGATACCTAATCGTCTCAAAATATCAGCCAAAGTTGCCTGCATCAGGAAAAAATTTAAGTTCCTGATCAGAATCAAGAAATGCATGAATGAACAAAATTGATCTGAAGAGCACTCACAACTTCAAAGTCAACTTCTTTCAAGATCTCACTGACCACAAGAAGCAGTTCTTCTCTGCTAGGTCCCTTGATGATCATCGCCGGAACCTTTTCTTTCCCTGCTGCCATGGCGAAAAAGTAAAGTTAATAAAAAAACTCAATTAAATCTGTGGAATACCAAATTTCTGAGAAAGCCTGTAAGCTTATCAGTTATAACTACATGCAACTAAAAGTCTAAAATTGAATGAAGATACTTAATATGAAATAAGAAAGCCGCCCATGATGAACCATCATAAACAAGCTTCATAGACTGAATATGCTAGCTAGGTTGCCATCAAGCATTCTCTGACTTTAAAATGTATATTTTTTCGAAATTGAAAAACAAACAAAAGTGAACTAAATTTTTTATTAAATAAATAAATCAAAGCAGATGGGCTGGATTCATGAAGGTACAAACCCCAAAAAGGCTATTGGGTTTAAATGTTAAGTTCAGCACATTCTATATAACGCTATACTAGTAATAATGAATTAGACAAGTTCTTCATAATCTATGTGGCAAAGACTTCAGCAATTTGTCACAATTGATAGGCGTATCCCAAAAGAAAACTGAGTATTTCCTTCAAGGCTTCAACATTAAACTAAAGAAACTGAAAGAACAAATATTTGTTGATGAAAAAAATAATTTAGGCAGTCTACTACTTGCTACATCAACCCTGTAAGAAAGCTAGAGTGCCGACACATAAGAGAACCATACAACTCCCTTCTTTCTTCTGTGAAATATCAATTAGACTAATGCTTATAAAACAAATGTAGCAAAATTAAACAATCAACTTTATAGTTCAATTTCAAATGAAAGCATCCTTGCAACTCACCCTTTTTCGCAATGGACGCCTTAGGTTTTGCTGTTGTTTCCTTGCTTTCATTCTTATCTTCAGTTGATGGTTTGTCATCCTTTCTACGACCTTTCCTATTATCCGCCTTCTTCGGTTTGGAGTTTGCAGGAGCAGAATCCTTTTCTGTAACGCTCTTCTTTGAAGATTTATAAACATTTTTTGGTGCTTTTGCAGGATCCTTTTGTGAAAGGGCAGTTTCGTTAGTTGTTTTGGATCCCTTTCTAGGTGGCTCATCAAAAGATACTTTTTTCTTCCTTTCAAGTGCCTTTGATTTGACTTTAGAAGTTGAACAAGTTTTCAGAGGAGATTTTGATATGCTTTTTGTAGGTTTTGCAGAAGAAATTTTACTGATAGATGAAGGCTTTTCCTTGATCTTGGAGTGGCCAATCATTGTGGGCTTCTGAGAACTCTTTTTAATAGTAACAGGCTTGCGCTTTGTGTGGGCATTCTCCTTAGCACCCGACTTAACCCCACCTTCATTTTCTTTATCATTTTTAGTAGACGATTTTTTTCTCTTCTTAGCATCACTTTTTGAGCTGCTCTTCTGTTTCTGCAAAGCAAAAGGATCTCTTCCCAATCAGAAGGCAGCAGTTAAATTGTGAAAGAAATGAACAACGCAACAAAAGGTATAACTGCTTAAACAAGAAAGAGTAGGATTATGAATGGGCACAGAATGAGATAGGTTCCTGTAAATATATGTGCACATGTATGGTGTATGGAAGCAGGCAACTACAAGGTTAATAGACAGCTGCCGATTTTGAATTCAGTAATAGATTCAGTCTGATTAGTTTTGAGCTGATTCTTGCCACAAATTTGTAATTGGCTTTTAACATGGAAAGCTAAACTGCAGGTAAGACGCAGCATTCATCAAGAATGTGTCTACCATCGCAGGTTGGAACTTCAAAACAAGAGAGTTGTGATAAGTAAGGTCCCATGTAATAAAGATAACTTATGTAACAAATTCAAATTTCATGCTCAAGAAATAGCATAACCAGGTAAACATTATATGATCTGCACAGCGTTGTAATGACGGAGATATAAGTTTCAATATAACATAATAAATGTTCACTATGGAAACTTGACATCTCTATTTTTCACATATGGCTTCCATTTCCGGGATCCCAAATTACAATCTTATTGGTAACCAACATGCTAGTACAGCATGGATGGCTTAGCATATCCACAATAATCAAAAGCTTACAAGAAAACATTTCAAAACAGATATCCTCCACAATATGCCAGTAAAGTTGTTGTACTTGGTGATTCATAATGCGTCCTTAATTTAAGGGCATAGATTCTGCTGGAGTGTGGCGTAAATTATATTCGAAAGTTATTTAAGACAGGATTTGTGTGCATGTGCAATATAGGCTTTATATCGGAGGTCATAAGGTAGAGGTTTTCTGGGAAAACTAAATTTAACTGGTATAAATATGCACTTTATCTCAAATAATATACGAAACTGATGTTGTAGCCCTTATTTCAAAAATATATATAGGAAATTGATTATTGTAATTATCTAAAGTACAACATTTTCAATTTTAGTAAAGGAATAGAACGTGTAGGTTGTTGTCACAAATTGGATATGTTCGGCTCTACAATTCCTTGGGTTATAATAGTAAAAATTATTGAGACAGAGAAAATTCTTAATAAGTGGAGGAAAATCATTTAGGTTAATTTATAAAAAAGAGGATCTACAAAGTTGCACATACTATCATGAGATCAAGCTTATGAGTAATACAAATGAACTCCTCATGAGTTACTAACAAAGACTACAAGGAAACAAATATGTTGCAACATTTAATTTTGTCTGCAATAGAAGCTTCATTTACTAAGAATATTGACAGAAGGATAAAGGGTGAAGAAAGAAGTCTTCGAATGGAATTTATTATAGGAAAAGACTGATATGCTCCCTCGACAGATTAGATGGCGGGATTTAGAAAGAACAAAGTCATTATGCCGGTGTGATTAAGGATAACACAATCTAGAACATAGTGTGAGAATAACATGTGAAGAGTTAGTCATTCACTATTACTAGGAAAGCACCAGGAGATAAACCTACACATATTCGAGATTATGATAAGTGCAACAGGCATTACAGTTTTGAATTGTCAAGTAAGTACATTATGATCAACAGAATCATATTCTAAAATGAGCAACTGTATATAGATTATACTTCCTTAGAGAAAGACAAAATTGGGTGACTAAATAATAAAATAGCTTCAAATGAGTCATAGTGAGCAAGTAGTAACTTGACTCGCAATAGAACTTAAATAAAAAACAATACCAACAAAAAATATCGCAAATAGGACATAAATAAGCCAGGAGGACAAGGCCCAAAAGAAACAGCTAGTTTGGAAAAGGTCTTGAAGAGCTAAGGTCATGCTCAGGCATGAATCACGTTCTCAAGGCCTAGTTGCCAAGTTATTGATTTATCAGCCAACGTGCGACGATAAATCATGGAAATACATTATTTTGTTCCCGGCATTAGCTTGTAGGCAGGGGTGGTTGGTACTAAATGCTCGAAGTGCCCTTGATGTGTTTAGGAGAATCCCCATTGCCACTACATGTGGGGGAGTTTGAACCCTTACAATGGTTCCATACTGGTGTAAGGGTTCACATCGCATGAATGGTTTTGAGTTTATCAAGAAAAGATAATAAGTCAGAGTAAAATTAATAGGACCACCAAGTAAAAGATGTCGATCAAATTTTCAACCTACACTGTTAATCTTGTTAGCTCCAATCCAAGATAAGTTAAGAAAAAATCGTCTTAGGTGGTTTGGACATGTCACATGTAGACCTAGTAGTGCCCCGTTAGAAAGAGTGATTTGATAAGTATTGTAGGTAGAGTTAGGGGTAGGGGAAGACCTAAACTAACTTGGGTAAAAACGGTGAGAAAATATATGATAGCTTGTGACTTTACAAAAAATATTGTGCTAAGCCGAGCAGAATGGAAAACCAGGATTCATGTAGCCGGCCCCAACTACTGTTAATCTTGTTAGCTTATTCCGCAAAAAAATGAAAGAGACCTATTATCATGATTGGATATATGACTTGCTAAATAACTTTTATTATAAAAGATAACTAATAATTTAGGAGAACTAATATGAATTTCCAATATGCAAATTATATTATCTGGAAAGTATAATATAACATATTATGTATGCAAAAAACCTTAATTTCTTCTCCATCAGAATTTGCTTCGGGAGATGTTGTCATAGTAACCTTTTCTGTTCTCCTCTGCCTTTTGCCTTTCTGAAGCAAAAAATTAAACCAAAATGTCAACAAACCTTTTTTAAAAGAAAGTACTAAACAGACTATCTCACTATGATGGAGCACACGACCTGTTCTTTGTCTGCAAGTACAACATTTCTGGTAATATATGGAGACTTAAGAAATTCCATTAACTTCGCTGAGGCTTCATCCTGAAAAGGTGTAGAATTCAAATTTGCTATACAATAGAAAGAAAAGAATCGGCTTTATATCATCATTCAAAATGTCGATATAAGTATCAGTAGGTCAAACCCAATCAGATGTAGGGGATAAATCTAGGCATCAGCTGATATCACAGCATAGTAGTTCATAAATAACAACAAACCTTTCTGATGATTGCACTATTTACGGAAATATCAAATAACCGACAGTAGTCCAGCAGCTTGTCTTTGTTACACTTATCAAGCTTTTCTCTCACTTTCTCCTCTTGCTTTTCCTGCAATGTATGACCTCACTAATAATTAATTTGTTCGGGGAAGGAAAAAAAAAAAGCAAGTAACCAATTCATTAAGAGATTAATATTTTCTTCAATCTTTACAAGGTGAACTTTATTTAGTACCACTAGACGTAATAATATTTCGTTAGTTAGAATGTAGGAATAAGAGAGAGAGAGAGAGAACAACATATTAAAAATAAAAATAAAAGTAACTTCAACAAATGGGGATATTACCTCATCACCGGCCCAGACAAACCCAGAGAACTGCAGTATGTTCCGTTTCACGTATGACACCTAAAACAAATACCTTGGTTATTAATGCAAATAAATATGAAATACTAAAGCTCAAGGCCATGCACACACATGCACACCATTATTTATAAGCTAATTATGATAAAAGAGCATCAAGAGAATAATTACACTGGCTTTTCTTCCAAAAAGAATTGTGTGAAGAACATTAAGGTTGTCGTCAGTCTTTCTTTTCGACAGCTTGAAAACCACTGTAACAGTTAGAAAAATCAGAAAAGTAATTCATGAAACAAAACGATAGCTTGCTAATGTCAAATAAGATTGCACGCATGAAAGAGAAGGCACTTGCATCCATACGCAGTTGTAAAATGCACATAATCTAATGATACGATAGAGAATCCAGTTGATGAATGAGTAAAATGTATAGAAATCTTATGATTTCTTCACAAACCATTTACTTTAATAAGTAGTTGTGGTTGTAAATTCACACTATTTCTTATAATATACAAATCAAATTCACTTGATGGAGGAGTAAAATATTACCAAATCAATTATAAGAGTGGTGTAGAACCAAGGGGAAATAGAGCAGAACAGGAATAAGAAAGCAGAATTGGAGAGAGGAAGTGAATAAAGGGGATAATGGTTGCCAAGAAGCACTCGACCTTTTTTATCATTAAATCAAATCCACCATATTCAATGGTCAAGTTCAACTGGCCTTTAAATAGGCTTATAAGTTGAAATAAAATTTATCTCTAACTATTCTTGAGTTATCAACAACAACCACAATTTAACAACTAAATAAAATCTTAAAAAAATGTAACATGAAATAAACTAAAAATATCATAACTCAAGACTATCTACTTAAACAGAGGCTTCCTCTAATTAGATTGCTTATCATTCTTCTCGATATGGTCTCAAGATGCGGGTAGCATTATTGCGGTGCTTATTCAAAGCAGCACTAACTCAGCGAAGATTACCTAGCTTTTTTAATAATAAAAAAATACTAAATAATAAGGAAAATATGGGGAAATCAGGAAAAATAAGTATCCTGCAGGGAAAATTACTAGGAATAGTGCATCACACAATATAAGCAACCATATATACCACACAGTAGGTTCTAAAGTACTAATGCAACCACTGCTACTATGACTATTACTACAAACAAAATAGATACAGTACAAGTAAGAAGCAACAACAATAAACAAGTAAACTGCCTACGGTTTATTATGAGAAAATAGTGGACAGATATACTTATTAATGAGTAAATCACATCTTCCAAGCTCATCACGAATAACCGACGAGGAAGAAAAATTTGAAAGCTAAAATGAAAAACATCATTTAAAATGTTGGGTAGGGTAGGGTTATTGTTTGAAAACAAGCTTCTAAGATAAGTTTTCAGGTTGTAAATCAGCAAAAACATTTATAATCCTATTTTATTGTGCCAACAATATCTTTGTGTTTAGCTAATCAGTGTACAACTAAAATCCACTCAAGACCTAGTTTGACAGGATTTAAGCTCAATTTTAGAACAGAGCGTTGAAAATTATTTTAAGCAAAGCGACCGGAGGTCTTACCAAAAGTGAAGTGACTAAGGTGCCAGAGGCATTCTCAAACATTGCTCCTTGTGTGAAAAGAAGTCAAGATCCTCGTTCAGAAACTCTAAGAAGCATCATATCAATCTAACATACTAATTCCACCTTAAGGTGGGTTGTAACTACCATTTTCAATCTTTTCCTTTTTCCCTCCATTGTAATATTTTATTTGCAATTTGAATAAAATACTGTATATTTTTTTCATTGATCATTTCAATCAAATTTTGTTCATGAGCTATTCTTTTCTTCTTGTTGGGCTATCTAACTTGTAGATTTTATTTTGTTGAATTGTGTGATTATTTTATTTGATCCATATTGTCTTTAAACTCGTCTCTTATTGAACCCAAAATCAAATTGCAATTATTTCTAGACCCAAACTCAATATTATTGGATCCTAGCCCAATAACCCAACAACCTAATTGCATTCTATATATACTACCCTAATGCAAACCCTAAAACACAATCCTAAAGCATACACAGCCGTCTCTCTCTCTCCCCTTGATTTTCTCTCTCCCCGACCATCAGCGCCTCTTCACCTTCCCGCCCAAACCATCTGCACCCGACCTCCATCTCTTCCGCCGCCTTCAACCACCCTCCGGTGATGCCCCAACGTCGCCAGCGCTGCCCTCTGCCTGCGACACCCAGCCCGACCTCAACCCCATCCTCTGCTGCTCCTCTTTCCCTCTCGACCTCGCTGTCGACCAACCACTGAAGGTCAGTCGCAGCGCCACCACCTCATCGACGATGCCAGTCCCGCCGCCCGTCGCCGCCAGCATCGACAGCAACCCTGCTGTTGCTACCGCTCTTCTATTGTTGCTGTGAGCCGTGCGGTCGTTGTTGCTCTCTTGTTTGCTGTTGTGTTCTCTTGTGCACGTAGATTGCACGTATTTCCTTGTGGATTCGTGTTTGTTGCTCCGGGATTCTCATCCCGCTATTCTTTGATATTCGAACTAATCATCAATAAGGCAAGTCACTTTCCTCTTGAATTGAATATTGTATCAAATTCAAGTTTTTATTGAAATTCTTGCAAATAGATCATATTCATCCATCGTATCGTATTCTATTGTTCCTCTTTCGTTGAGTATATTGAGGGTTTACACGAGCTAACTCAAATATCCTCGAGCTAACTCAAATATCCTCGACTTCGTGCCTTAGTTGACTCTAAAAATTGAATCTTTCATGCATTCATGTAGTATTGATAGTAGTGGTTATTCAAACAAACATCACACAAATAAACTATCGTAGAATTGAATGCAAGATTGTGTGCTTGAATGATCGATTAATGTTTTGTTGTTGTTAAACTAGTGTATGTGTGTTCTTAATTAAGTGTACCATGCTATTGTACCTACCATGCTGATTATAAGATTTATGGACTAATTGAATTGGAACCCATCATGTTAAATCGATTTATTTTATGAAGTATATTGAAAATCTGCATGTTTATTGTCTGTTTGAAATTTGTGAGACGTTTTCGACCCAGTATTTGACATCAAAATTAATAACTTTCTGAACAAAAATTGTAGCCCTATGTTTCTAGTTTCCAGAACATCTAAGATATTTGAATTCCGAGTTGTATTGCAAAAGTTATGATGATTTTACTACTGCTGCGTTTTATTTTCAGGATTTCAGATTCATATATGTTTTCATGTTTAAACTATTAAAAAGCTAAGTTAATGTTAGAATAATGTTCTAATAATTTTCAGAATGATAGTTAACATGTTTAGAAGTCTAATGAATATTTTTGATGAATTTATAGTTTGAATTTTTGTTGATTCTAAAAATACAACAACTTGATGTCGATTTTCAGTCAGAACATGTAATCTGTAAAGAATAATGTATTTAACCTAGCTATTGTTGTTGGATTTTGTATTTTAAATATGCGTTGGAATCGTTGGAAAGTCTAGTTTCCAGAACTTCTAACAAATTCAGTTTTTTATTTCTGTAGCAGCGGAAAAACTAACTTTTGTACAGTGACCTCTTGTTGTCCAGGATCGCATTTTCCAGATTTTCTTAATATAATATATGCATATATCATTGTATTGCATGTATTGAAGTGTATATATATATTGCATTGCATGATCCTAATGTACTATTGTCATTATTCTATTTGTCTCATCCAAAGTTATCATCCTATGTTCTTCTATTGTTACTATCGTTCATCTAATGTATCTAAATTGCATAATATATTGTTTGCATCGATAAAATAAACAAACAGGGGTTTAAGGGATTGACTTAAGTAGTGAACAGTATAAAGACTGTGTCAGCCAGTGTTTTGTCGATTGATTGTTGAAGCGCTGACTACGGCACCCCAATCTTTCGTGTATCGTTTCAGTGTATCGTTTCAGTGTATCGTTTCAGTGTATCGTACAACAAAGTTGCTATCGTATTAGTGATTATCGTATCGACACATGATCTACAGAATTCACCACTAGAGTCTAAACAACAATGTTTGTCTGCATCGAACCTGTAGTATGAGATGCAGTAGTACGTGTATTAGTTAGTCTAAAAATTAATAGACTTGAGAATTGACACAATATCGACATTGCATATTGAACATCATCATTTTCATTGATATCGAATATTGTCGAAGTGTTATTGACATCGACCATTGAACATTGACATCAAATATTGAATCATTGTTTATAACCATTGTATCGATTGTCATTGATATTGATATTTGCTATCGTCCATTATTATTGATTCCTATTGACCAATTGATTCCAATGTTTCTTTGTTTTCTCTACTTGCTGTCCATGACTTGCTCTAAAGACAATTTTTCACCTCTTTTTAAATGAAGTGTTCACAGGTGATCAAGAAAAATTACCTACATGAATTGGAGAACAAACTTTCTAAAGATTTATTGATTTCTAGTTGATTATTATTTCATTGGACTTATTGTATTAAAACTTATTATCATTGTGTTTGGATTTATTATTGTACTAAAATAGCCCGTGGGCACGTGCCTACGGCACGTCTTCAGAACGATACAACATATGAAAGTCTTGTAAACAGTAAAACAACAATTATGTAGCTCAGGTTTGAATAGCAAAACAATAATTAGTTGTAAATAAAAGTCCATGTTTCCATTAGTATAGGTTGAAAAATAATTATAAATGAGGGTATAAAATCCAACTTCTTAGAACTTTGAGTGTGAAAATTGATGAAATTTAACTGTTCATGAGTTATTTGCTATTTTCAATGTAACATTAGCAATAAAAAAATGCATAAAAAATCTAAAAATTTACATACTTGAAATCTGAAAAAATAAATTTCTAAGTAAATAGAGGAAGAATTAGAGAGCGAGATAGAGAGAGAAATAAATAAATAAATAAATAAATAAAGGAGTTGTTTTAGGGGGATTTGAATTTGAGTTTTGGAGGGAAAATTTTGGGCGGGAAAATATGTTTTGTGAGGTTAGATCTGAACCATTGATTTCAACCTTATTGAATGAATGCCACTTGATAGCTTTCTTTGTGTTTTATTATATAGATTGGGCTTATGACCCGGATATTATTATTTGTTTTCAGATGTTGGATTATCATATTTGGTTATTTCATATTGTCTTATTCCAAGTATTATTGTTCATGTGGTTGTTTTTATTGCTTGCGCAATTATTTTGTATTGTTTATATTGTTGAGTTGAATGGATAAACAGCTTATGGATAACGCAAGTCATTCGCTAGTCAATGTCACGTGCTTGTGTTCCGTATTTTTGGGAAGCGGGGCGTGACATGGGTAAAGAGGGTAGAAAGCACAACAACTAAGCAAGACAATAAATACTATAAGGCAGTTGATGTTGAGGGACAACTCGATCGAACGGAACTTGATCGAACGGATCATTCAACTTCATATTATTAGAGGGGAAGGAATAATGACTGAACCTTCACAAGTAACATCTCAAGTCTGAACAAAAGAGAGGATTGATTTTAAACAACAGGAAATTTTATACCAAAGAAGGGGGCCCCACATCAGGTGATGGAGTCTTGTCTAAAACAGCAAAGGAAGGGAAAACAGGCATCGAAGGGAAATACACACACATTTATTTTTAAACTGAAATAAAGTAAAACTTGGTTGGAGTTTGGGCTATTGTTACCAAATTGGAGTTGAATCAGGGAGAAATAGAGAAAATGGGGATAAGAATGAGGATAATAAATAGGATGGACAAAATAAGTGGCTAAGGGCCACCTGCCAAGAAGCACTCCAATTTATTCAATTGTCGACTAGCCTTTATATAAGCTTACAAGATAAAACAAATAAAATTCTAAAAATAATCTTACCATGAAGGAATCTCGAACACAAGTAAATAAAATCCACATCAAACATAACATGAAATAAACTAAAAATATCTGATATGACTAAAAGTAGGATTAAATCAGAATCATTCAAATCGGGCACGAATCTTAAAGCTATCAGGGTAAAACGGTAATTTCACCTACAAACGGGTCCGAATTGGGGACTGGGCCTTTCTACAAAGCCCAATAGCCCGAAAACGGATCTGTCTTACTGAGTATGGGTAACGACCCGTTACAGACCAACCCAGATAGATAAGGAGTAATTCAAATTTGTGGTTATCCCTAAAAGACGGTTTAAACAATCCATCTGATCACGAAATGAGTCAAACTCCCTTCTTATCCATAAACATCCGAAAGTAGAGATTTATCCTTATCTCGAAACTCATTCCTAAGATGACTATAAATACCCCTCTCCCCCACCGTAACGAGATAATCAATCTTTTTTTATCTAAAGCTCTTTCATAATCATTCAGATTACTGACAAGAGCGTCAGAGGGTTCGTCGCCGGGATCCATCCTAGTGTATCGAACTTTGTGCGGGTTTACGGCAGCGGCGAAAAACCAGTCAACACGCCGGTGAAAGTCAACAGGTTTGCTTACTTGTTTCCTTCAAGAATTCACAAATTCATCTGTTTGCACCCACACCAGAAATCAGCAGCAACAGATTAGCGTCGTCTGTGGAAAACAGAAAAAGCAATCCAGTCCTATTTCATCACCAAAAGTAGTTTCAAGCTATGCCTCCAAAGAAGGAGAAGACGACGGCCTCTAACCATAGAGCCACCCCCGCCCCTTATCCTCCACTCCAGGAGGTCCCCCCTCAACCCGCTCAACAAGTCCAGCAGCCTGGACAGTCTCTCCCTCAACCCGTCCAACAACCGCAGCCTGGACGGCCCCTTCCCCAGCAACCTCAGCCCCAGCAGGCTCCTCAAGGTCCACAAGGCGCTGCCGCGGGACCCCCCACCGAAGTCGACAGGGGCAACCTCCTCATCACGACCATGTGTCGATACATAACCCCTCGTCCGACTCCATAGCCTCACAGTCCCCCAACACCGAAAGATCTTCGGCACATTATCGTCAACAGGCAGCATGGGATAGATCTTCAGACCCGCTTGGATGAGAGGCAGACCCATGACGGGATACCCCGCCGAGAACATCAAAGGGGTCCAGCGATCCGGTCCCCTTGAGCCCGATACCCCCGCAGGCCAGATCGCAGAAGGTCCAACTCTCCCAGGAGGCGAAGGAAGTCACCCCAGCGTCGTCAAAGGAGAAGCCGCTCTCCAATCGATCGACCCGCCTCATGGGACCACCGAGAGTGGGAGACACCTGTTACGAGGGCAGAGTTCCAGCAATTTCAAGAGGCAGTCCTGAGGACCCTCAATGTTGTTCCCGACCACGATCAGTGGGCGCCCAGTCCTCAACCTGCCCCAAGCTATAGGCATCGTACTCCCAGTCATCAACCTGCCCCAGCTATCACCGCCGCTCTCCCAGTCCCCTTCCGCGTGAGGACGAGTCTTGGGGCTCAGCAAGATATGACCAAAGGGAGGATTCGGTCTACCGCCATCTCCACGAGATGGAGAGGCGCCTCGGCCGACTGGACAGAGAGGAAGAACAACGGGCGAGAAATTTCCGCCCCAGCAGGCCTCCGTTCTCCCGAACCATAATGGAAGCACCAATCCCAGAGAACTTCAAGCCCCTTATTTTGAATCATACAACGGGGAGTCCGACCCTGCGGACCACATCGAGAGTTTTAAAACTCTCGTGGTGATCCACCAGGCGTCGGACGCGCTTCTATGTAAAACTTTCCCGACCACGCTGAAGGGACCTGCAAGAGAATGGTACTCACGACTAGTCCTGGCCTCCATCTTCTCCTTCGACCAACTCGAAGGGCTTTTCCTTACTCACTTCGTGAAAGCCGTCGGGCTGAGAAGACGAACACCTCTTTGCTATTGCTTCATCAAAGGAAGGGCGAGCGGCTAAGAGACTATGTTAAACGTTTCATCACAGAGGCCCGATCCATCGCATCCCTGGACCAATCTATGGCCTCCGCTGCCTTCCAATCCAACGTCACTAACGACAACCTCAGAGCATCCCCTGCCAAGAAGCCTTCTCGAGTTTCTCAAAGCTCCTGCTTAGGAATGAGAAATACATCAGAGCGGAAGAGGCTCTCACTCGCCCTGCTCTTGAGGGATCGTCTTACGGGAACAAACGGAAGGGCGCTGAAGAAGGAGCTAAGAAGCTCGAGAAAGACAACGGAGGCCAGCGTCGCCCTCCTCCCTGCTTCGAGAAATTCACTCCACTCAACACGAGTGTCTCAGCCATCCTGATGGAGGTCGGGAAAGAGTCTTCTCCCACCACCTCCACAGATGAACACTACGGGCAAAAAGAGGAACAGGGACGAGTGGTGCTATTTCCACAGGAACCACGGCCACGACACGAATGACTGTCGGACCCTAAAAGACGAGATCGAGGCCCTTATTCAGAGATGGCAACTCTCCAGGTTCATGGGAAAGGACAGGGCAGATCCTCCTCCGCCGCCCGGGGGGCTAATAAGCGAACCGAGCGGCACGCGGAGACCCCGAACTCCGAAGCAGAAGCCGTCCTACACCTCATACACGAAGGCCCAATGGAGAGAGATTCGAACTCCTCCCGAAAAAACTTCGTCCGGGAAGTAAATTCTGTGCAGAACCATCCTCCCCCCAAGGATCTTAGAGTCCCTGTCACTTTTTCAGACAGAGATCTGGAGGGCGTCTGAACGCCCCTATTGTGACGCACTGGTGATAAACCTCCATATGGCCAACTTCGATGTGCGCCGAGTCCTAGTCGACAACGGAAGTTTTGTTAGGGTTATATACTGAAAGCATCACTTTTGTATTAACTTTATTTCCTTATTTTTTTGAATGAGAATCATATGGGCATATGTTTGCATATTGTGTTTATTATAATATTAATGCAAGTGTCTGATATTCTATAAGGTTGATAATATGGTGTGAGGTGACACACAGAAGATCATATTATCAGTTCCTTATGGAATATATAAATAGTTCACAACCTAGACGGACTTGGACAATCAATTGGAAAGGTTGTAGTGTAATCTGGTATTAGTCTGTCTTGACTATAGGTTTACACTAGTACACTTTGTGTGTATTGAACAGGACCACTTGAGGTTGTTCTCTTTGTACTGACTACAAAAGAGAACAAACACCTCTGTTATTATGGATGCTTATGCTCTTAATCCAGATATAATAACAGACATGTATATGCAGTGTGCATTACTTTGACTCATAAAAGAGTGAGATTCATTATGGATCAACAACCTCTATGAATTGGGTAATAGCATTGTATGTATGATGGGTTGTTGATTGTAAAAGGAATCCATGTCCCGATACGTCGGATTGATGATGTCCCCTTAAGGAGCTCATAAGGATTGTCATGTAAACCCTGCAGGTGGATTACATCCGACATGACAAATAAAGTTGAGTGGTACTACTTAAGGATAAAAGATGTTGATCAATATAGTTGTCAGTAACTTAATTTGATCGACGGACATTCGATATCTTAACATGAGGAGCTGAACGAGCATATAATAAAAGGAGCTCATAAATATAATTTGGGATTAGGAAGGTAGTGCAACAATAGCTCCTTAGTGGACCGAGCTATTGTTAATGGGCCTGGGTTGTGTGTTCGGGCTGAACACGGGATACCCAGATCCGTTAGGAGACCTAACCCTAATTTCTCCTCATGGTCCCTGCCGTAGCCTTATATATATCCTCTATTTCTCTGGCCGTGATTGACAATCTGAAATATAAGTTTTTTTCTCAAATCTCGTGATTCACGTAAGGAGAGAAAGAGAGGTCAGCCAAGGGAGAAAGGTTGGGAGATCGTCGCCCACACGACGTCCAACCCGAGGAAGGAATACGTGCAGAAGATCTTGGGGTCGCTGCTGTCTTCTTCCCACCGCAGGTATAACTTGTGAACCCTAGTTTCCGCTGTATAGGGTTAGATCACAATTAAGCAATCTGTTTATCTTTAACGATCGATACGCACACCAATCCGTAGTCCTGGGATTCATCTCAGTTCCATCAAGTTTGGTCAACATACTTTTCCTAGAGGCCTTCCAAGTCTCAAACTGTCCAGGGATCGACTCAAGCCCGCCAGCTACACTCTCCACGGGTTCACAGGAGTGTCAATGACGATTGAAGATGTCATAACCCTCAACGTAACCGCTGACAAAACTTCCATCACCCGAACCGAGCCGATGGACTTCATAGTGGTAGATGTGAAGGGCTTGAAGGCTGCTTCCAACATCATCCTGGGCCGACCAGGCCTAGCTGCTCCTCAGGCCATCCCCTCGGCCTACCACATGAAGATGAAATTTCCTACCACAGCAGGCGTGTGGGAAGTCAGGGGGAGCCAGGAGGCAACTCGCAAATGCTACATGACCTCGGTAGGGGGACCGGTCCTCTCCCTTGAAGCTCTTGAACTCCCCCAAAGGAGTAGCCAACATATATCAGAGCCGATCAATGAGTTGGAAGAGGTGGCCTTCTCAGAAGGAGACCCAACCAGGACATTCCAGATTAGCAAAGTTCTTCCTCCTCCCGTCAGATCCGACATTATCCACTGTATAAGGGAAAATTGCGATCTGTTCGCCTGGACTACAACTGACATGCCGGAAATCTCCGAAGAGCTCCTCATGCACCACCTCAATGTCGCTTCGGGGGCCAGACCTGTCCAGCAAAAGCGACGCAAATTCGCCCCCGAGCGCTAGCAAGTCATCAAAGAAGAGGTTGAGAAACTCTTGAGGGCTCAATTCATACAGGAGGTCAACTATCCAGAACGGCTGTCCAATGTCGTGATGGTCAAGAAAGCCAATGGGAGCTGGAGGATCTGCATTGACTTCACGGATCTAAACAAAGCTTGTCCCAAAGGTTCATTCCCGCTCCAGAGCATTGACGCCCTGATTGATGCAACCTCAGGCCACGAACTCTTAAGCTTCATGGATGAGTTTTCTGGGTACAATCAGATCAGAATGTTCGCACCAGACATTCTGAAGACCTCTTTCGTTACCGATCAGGGTCTATATTGCTACCGGGTCATGCCCTTCGGGCTCAAGAACGCCGGCGCCACCTATCAACGCCTTATTAACAAGGTCTTCAAGGAACAGATCGGGCGAAACATAGAAGTCTACGTAGACGACATGTTGGTCAAGAGTGTCGGCAAATCGGATCATGCCTCTAATCTTCAAAAGGCTTTTAATATGTTCAAGAGACACGATATGAGACTGAACCCGAACAAGCGTGCTTTCGGCGTCTCATCTGGCAAAATCCTAGGGTTCATGGTCAGCCCCGAGAAAATTCAGGCCATACTCAACATGGCTCCCCCCTCCAATATTAAAGACGTGCAGAGACTCACCGGATGCCTCGCTGCCATAGGGCGTTTTCTCTCCAAGTCCGGAGAAAAATGTCTCCCGTTCTTCAAGGCCCTCAGGGGGGCTAAGGGTTTTGAGTGGGGGCGACAGCAGCCAGACTCCTTTAATCAGCTCAAGGCCTACTTAGTCAACCCCCCATTCTTGAGCAAAGCCAAAGCCCGGGAAAATCCTTTACACATACCTCGCCACTTCGGAGCAGATCCTCAGCGTTGTTCTAGTAAGAGAAGAAGACAAGACGCAGAGACCTATCTACTATGTGATCAAGGTCCTCAGGGCTGCTGAACTCCATTATCCAAAGGTAGAAAAGATGGCCTATGCATTGGTCATGGCAGCCCGAAAGCTCCGCCCATACTTCCAGTCTCACTCGGTGGTAGTTCTTACCGACCAGCCGCTCAAACAAGTTCTCTACAAGCTCGAGACCTCGGGGCGCCTTATGAAGTGGTCTATCGGACTGAGCCAGCATGATATCAATTATCAGCCTCGAACCGCTATCAAGGCTCAAGCCCTAATAGAGTTCATAGTAGAGAGCACAATTTCCGACACCAGCAAAGCGATTGAGGAACCCCCGTTCTGGATAGTGTATGTTGATGGGTCCTCGTGCGCCGATGGGAGTGGAGCAGGGGTCATCCTCGCCGGCCCAGATGATTTCATCCTCTAATAGTTACTTTGTATCAACTTTCGAACATCCAACAACGAGGCTGAATATGAAGCCCTTATAGTCGGCCTGTGTATGGCTTGCAAAGCCGGGGCCAAGCGTGTGAAGATATTTAGCGACTCGCATCTGGTGGTGAACCAGGTATCAAGAGAATACGAAGCACGAGACGGTCGCATGGCCAAGTATTTGGCCAAAGTCAAAGAACTGATGGTCTCTTTCGAGGATGCACAACTCCAGCGAATCCCCCGCAAAGAGAATGTGCAGGCGGACGCCCTCTCGAAGTTAGCTTCCTCTTCCTTATAAGGGCTCGAAAAAACTGTCTTAATAGAAGTTCTTCTAAGGCCCAGCATCGAGGAAGAGAATCTCGAGCCAATGGAGATGCTGCTCTTATAACTCGGAGAAAATTGGATGAGGCCTCTGCTCGAGTTCCTCAAAGATGGGATCCTCCCCTTAGACCCTAAAGAGGCTCGAAAGATCCGAACCAGAGCCGAGCGGTACACTCATCGAGGGAGTCATGTACAGACGCTCCTACACTCAAGTAGACGGCAGACCCTACTTGAGATATCTCTCTCGAGGAAGCCCAGTATGCCTTGAAGGAAGTCCATGAAGGAATGTGTGGCGCTCACTTGGGAGCAAGGTCCCTCGCCCGCAAAATCTTGAACTATGGATACTTCTGGCCCACTCTCCTTCGCGATGCCGAACAACACGTTCGCCAATGCGGCCCTTGCCAAAAATTCTCAACAATCCGTGCTTACCTCAAGCCTAGCTCTCCTCTCTATCCTGTCCAACCCCTTTTGCAATGTGGGAAATGGACTTGCTCGGGCCTTTCCCTCCAGCGTCAGGCCAGCTAAAGTTCCTTTGTTGTAGCGATCAACTATTTCTCTAAATGGATCAAAGTCGAGCCCCTAGCGACGATCACAGAGAATAGGGTGCAGCATTTCTTTTAGAAAAACGTTGTCTGCAGATTCGGTGTGCCTCGAATCTTGGTACGGACAATGGAACTCAGTTCACAGGGGCAGCCTTCCGCACTTTTTACGCAGACCTGGGCATTCAGCAACGATTCTCCTCGGTCTCCCACCCACAGTCCAACGGTCAAGCAGAGAACGCCAATCGGCAAATTCTCTCTGGCCTGAGAAAGAGACTGAGCAAGTCTGCTAAGGGTTTATGGGTAAAGCAGCTCCCCAACGTGCTCTGGAGCTATCGCACTACGAAGAGGACCCCCACGGGAGAATCTCCCTTCAACCTCACTTACAGCTCCGAAGCCGTTATCCCACTAGAGGTCGTTCTACCTTCCCCCGCTTGATTGCCTACAACGAAGAGCAAAACGTGAATGAGCTTCGTGGTAACTTGGACTTCATCGATGAGATCCGCGAAAGATCCTCCATTCGGCAAGAAATTTATCGACGTAGGATCGAGCAATCATACAACAAGAGAGTCCGCCCTACAAATCTCAAAGAAGGAGATTTAGTGCTCAGAAAGTTATCAATTTCTTTTTCAAGCAAGAAAGGCAAGCTAGCACCTAATTGGGAAGGACCATACCGGATCTCCAAAGTTGTCCGACCTGGCACCTATCAACTTGAAGACCCGAGGGCCAAGAGAGTACCAAGTACATGGCATGCGGGGTACTTATTGAAGTAAAAAGAGGGTGTTAAAACACCGCTCCAAGCAACTTCTAGCTAACTCTAGAGCATTTCTAAGTTCCTTTCTTATTTAGTCTGCTTTTGCACATGTAATAATGACTTGCAACTCAGAAGCAGCCACTCAGTAGTTACTTTTAATAAAAAGCAATTCTCTCTCTCAGAAAAATTATTGTCTTAATGATTCTTTCCCCTAGCACAAACATTCTCAAACAACAAGCTTGCAAACATTAGCAAAACACAAATTCTCACAAGAAGCCCGAAAATGGATATATTAATTCATCAAAATTTGAGATACAAGTCTAATTCTAGACCAAAAATTCATACTAGAGATTACAAAATTCCACCCTAGTTCCTTCTAGGAAGGAGGACGCTCCTGTTAAGTGACACACGAGGACATAAAGCGTTGTGCTCTCGTCTTGTATCCAAAGATGACTCTGGCCCTGCAAGATGCGTCGAACCATCGACGCCCATGGGCCTAACCGTCACCCCAGCGGATGCCCCACTTGACGAGCCGGCCACCCCACTTTGAGCGTCGCCGGGATTCCGCGCGAAGCGATGGGCATGCGAAGAGCTAATTCGTGGAATGTCCTCCCCTGTGCATACTCCCCCCGTGGGCAAGAGGTGCTCCTTACGTTGCTTCCTTCGAAGCGTCTCTTCAAACGAAGGTTCTCTGCCTCTAGTTCAACAACTCGCTCCCTGAGAGTGTCGTCTGTGACTCTGAGCTTCAGGCGTGGTACCCCACTCATACTCCTTCCTGAGAAGGCTCTAAGATTGTTCTTCGAAGATGAGCCGCTTCGATACTCTTCTCCAGCACCACATTCTTCAATTCGTCCCTCTCCGACCCCACTTTGAACAGCGAGTTCTTTAGCTCATCTCTCTCCGCTCTGACCCTAGACAACGAGCCCTTCAGCTCGTCCATCTCAGTTCTCACCGCGTGCAACGAATGTCGGAGGAACTTCAGCTTGGAGGCCTTGCCGACAGCCATCGAGGGGTCAACCTCTCTTGCCTCGGGGGACGCTTCCCGAATAATTTCCTCCAGACGCCTTATCTCAATACCACGACGAGCCAAAGCCAATCTCACCTGACAGAGTTCCAACTCCGCCCTGTACAGCTTCTCCCGTGATTAAGCGAGCCCTAACCTCGTAACTCCGAGTTGCGCGCAAAGGCGCGGCGCCTCGTCAATCTGGAAAAATCAACAAGATGGTGTAAATATCTTACCCTAAGGGCCAACAAGACGGTCCTACGGCCGAACGAACCTACTATAGGACGGTTCGAGACCAAAGAAAGCTAACAACTACTTTGAAACCTCACAATACTTGTCGGAAAAAAATAATAATCTTTCATTCAACTTCAACAAAAAAGTACAAGGAACGGTGGCCAGTCCGCTATAGGGCGTCTACAAAGAAGAAGAAGAAAAGAGCGACTGAAAAGTATGATGAAGAGGCGATAGGGATCAGGGGACCACCTCGGTAGGCCCCTCCGAAGGTGCGGCGACTCCGTGACCGTCCTCCTCGGTGCCGCCCTCTTCTTCTTCTTCCTCTCCTTCGACTACCACCTCGGTCATCGGAGCAATCTCGCCTTCGAAGAGGTCGTATAGACTGTACCCCGAGCTGTCGAAACCAAGGATACGCGCATCCACGTGCTTCAGAGCCCGAGCGTAAGACTGCTCCATGTTCAAGCGCAGGTGTGCCTTCGCTTCGGCCCTAATTGCCTCCGCGGCCACTTCCACGGAAGCTACCATATCCCTCGCTGCGTCTTCAGCTGCCTTCGCAGCTATCTCCTTCTCTCTATGGACCCGTTCCGCCTCTCTGTCCGCTCTCTCTTTCTCGAGAGACAACTGCTCGTTCACCTTGGCCAATACGGCCACGAGAAGCTGGATCTGAGCTGCCTGAGACTGGGACAACCGCTTCTCCACCTCGAGCTGTTTCACCACTTTGGCGTGTTCGGTTCTATCTCGATCGCTCGTCGCCTTCAGCTTTTTTTCTTGCTCGGCGAACTGCTCCACCATGTGACTGAAGTGGCAAGTGATCTACATGGACGAAAACGACACTCTTGAAAACAAAAAAAATAAGGAGCGAAGAAACAAGAGGGAACGAGGCTAAACTCACCGACATGGTCGCCTTCGCGATCTCGGGCGCATCATCACTGACCGTCCCTGCCTTTAGCGCGGCGCGATCCTTAGGGGGTGAAGACTTTCCCTTGTCCCTACCACAGCCTTTCCCTTGTCTAAGTTCGGAGCCACTACCAAGGGCTGATTCTCTTCGTGGTCCGAAGTGGAAGTCTCACTCCCTGAAGATACCTTAGACATCTCGCAATATATATATGAAAGAGAATATATATTTACCTTGATGTGGCAGCTACGGTTGGAATATCTTGCCGGAGAACCTAACGCTTGGCTGCGATCGCTAGTAGAACCGCTCGAGAGTAAAAAAATCTTAAGAGTAAAAACGTGAAGAATGAAAAAAATGAAGGGGGTGAAGACTTATAGGGATTGAGCTATGTCACTTGGGCTTCTGAGGCATTTGAGACCCCAAGTACGGTGAAAAGCCCAAGAAGTCCAGGTGACAGAAGGCGTAAAGACAGAATTTCGAGCGAGCGTTGCCTGAATAATCACGCTCGATCAAGATCAAGCGCCCCAGATTGAGCCACGTCCCTCGGAGTCTACACCGAGCAAACATGGCTCGAAGCGTAAAATTGGAAAAAACGCTGCCTCAATAATCACGCTCGATCAAGATCAAGCGCCCCAGATAGAGCCACGTACCTCGGAATTGGATCTGAGCAAATGTGGTTCCGAGCGTGAAATTGGCAAAAACGTTGCCTCAATAATCACGCTCGATCAAGATCAAGCAGCTCAGTTTGAGCCACGTACCTCGGAGTTAGATCCGAGCAAACGTGGTTCCGAGCGTGAAATTGGCAAAAACGCTGCCTCGATAATCACGCTCGATCAAGATCAAGCAGCTCAGTTTGAGCCACGTCCCTCGGAGTCTACACCGAGCAAACGTGGTTCCGAGTGTGAAATTGGCAAAAAATGCTGCCTTAATGTTCGCCCCAGTTAGTGTAGTCGAAGGCGTAAGGCGCAACGTAATTTCACTACCCCATAAAAAGCCTGAGGCGCAAGGCGCAATTTGAGGCGTAAACCTCACTTAATCGAGGCTCATTATTACTTTTTGAGGTTTTTTAAAATTTATAAATAAGATTATATAAACAAGATAACATCATAGCAACAAAATATATCATACAATAACCAAGATAACTGTGTAAGTTATCTTTTTTGTATAACTACAATGTGTTCCGTATAACTACAATGTGTTTCTTGCCCCCCAAAGAAGAAGTGATATGATGTGTTCCTCTGTAAAACTATAATAATATCATGTTAACCTTCAATTCATAGTTTCATATAGTAGTAAGCATACAGTATAACAGTATTACCGTAATGAAGATGCTTACCATACAACATATAGTATTACAATATTACAGTAATTACCATACAGTAAAATTACAATAGTATCAAATTAAATATTGCATTAATGGGCATACAATATTACAGTATTACAATCGTAGTAAATGGTAAAGTATTTTGAAATATTACAACAATAACATAAAATTAGCCAACCATAAAATTTGGTCATGCTCTACACTGAGTTATTTTGCAATTGTTTGAATTAAGCATGGTTTCATGATTATAGTAAATTATGGAATGAACTAGCTTTATAATTTTCTTTCAAAGTAACTTGCAAAAATATCATAAGCAAAGATAGACGAAAACACAAAAAAGAAACCATAAAAGTGTAAAATCAAAAAAGAAAGAAACCAGAATAGGAGTGGAGAATCTGGAGACTGAGTAAGAAGGTCGTTGGCGCAGCCGATCTGCTTCCGTTGTAGCCGCTGATCTGCTGTATGCTATTGTGTTGCCACCAAGCTGCTTCGCTGTCACCGCCGATGTTGTTGGGAGGGGGAGGAAATTGATGAGGATGAGTACAAATTGAGGAGTTAGGGAGGTGAAAATTGGGTTACAGTTTGGAATTGGGGATGAGAAGGTGAGAGAGAATTAAGGGGGTTACGGGATATGAGAAGGGTTGAAGAGTCGGGTTGTGAAGACGGATCGGGTCGGGTCTGTTATGTTCAAGCGTGCCTTTTGCTTAAGGCGCAAGTCTCGAGCCTTTGCTAAGGCGCGTCCTTGCGCAAGCCTGAATGAAACTTCGAACAAAGGGGGAGCCTTAACTGAAGCTTGAGGCTCATACTGCTGTAAATCGTGAGCCTTGAGCCCGAGGCAAGCCGTCAACTACACTGGCCCCAGTGCAGGATCTAAGGCTCAAATTAAGCCACGTCCCTCAGAGTCTACACCGAGCAAACGTGGATGTGGAATTGGCGAAAAATGTTGCCTCAATGTTCGCCCCAGTGCAGGATCTAAGGCTCAGATTGAGCCACGTCCCTCGGAGTCTACACCGAGCAAACGTTCCGAGCGTGCAATTGGCAAAAAATGTTGCCTCAATGTTTGCCCCAGTGCAGGATCTAAGGCTCAGATTGAGCCACGTCCCTCGAGGTCTACACCGAGCAAACATGGTTCCGAGCGTGCAATTGGCGAAAAACGCTGCCTCAATGTTCGCCCCAGTGCAGGATCTAAGGCTCAGATTGAGCCACGTCCCTCGGAGTCTACACCGAGCAAACGTGGCTCTGAGCGTGCAATTGGGAAAAAACGGTGCCTCAACATTCGCCTCGGTGCAAGATCTAGGGCTCAGATTGAGCCACGTCCCTCGGATTCGAAACCGAGCAAACGTGGCCCCAAGCGAGAAAGTGGTGGAAAACGTCGCATCAATATTCGCCTCGGAGCAAGATCTAGGGCTCAGATTGGGCCACGTCTCTCGGAGTCAACACCGAGCAAACGTAGCCCCAAACGCGCAAGTGGGGAAAATGCTCCCTCCAAATGCGTGCCACGATCGTAGCGCCCAGATGCCGCCACATCGCCGAGGCACTGATCAGCCATCAGATCACTTGAAAATTTGCGTCGACGACATGATCGACGCTCCAGATTGCACCACGTCGATATTCCCATGATTAATTCTTTTATTTTAATTATAATTCGAATTAATTATTTAAAAATTGCGAAAAATGATTAAAATTCAAGAAAATTAATTTAAAATTCTAAAAAAATAATTATAAATTCAGGTAAATATTTTTGAGGTCCTCGATAAATAATTATTAAATAGAACAATTAATTAATACTTTTGAAAATAGATCACCACTTTGCAAAATTGAATAAAAATTCAAAAAATAATTAAAAAGTTAGAAAAAATTCAGAAAATTCCAAGAATCATCTTGGGCACTTTGCAAGCTCAATTTAGCACTGATACACCTCGAGCAAGATCAAAACCCCTTGAGGGACTGATAAAATCCCATATGCTATTGAAACAATAAAACTACTCCTCAAAGGCTGTTAAACTCAGTCTTCGGGAGTAGGGGGCTCGTGATAAGGCTAAAATTAAGATTAAATCGGAATCGTTCAAATCAGACACGAATCTTAAAGCTCTCAGGAGTAAAACGGTAATTTCACCTATAAACGATCTGAATTGGGGATTGGAACTTTTTTCAAAGCCCAATAGCCCGAAAACGGATCTGTCTTACTGTATATGGATAACGACCCATTACAGACCAACCCAGATGGATAAAGAATAATTCAAATTTGTGGTTATCCCTAAAAAACGGTTTAAACAGTCCATCTGATCACGAAACGAGTCAAACTCCCTTCTTATCCATAAACATCCAGAAGTAGAGATTTATCCTTATCTCGAAACTGGTTCCTAAGGCGACTATAAATACCCATCTCCCCCACCGTAACAAGGTAATCAATCTTTTTCTACCTAAAGCTCTTTCATAATCTTTCAGATAACTGACAAGAGCGTCGGAGGGTTCGTCGCCGGGATCCATCCCGGTGTATCGAACTTTGTGCAGGTTTACGACAACGGCGAGAAACCAATCAACACGCCGGTAAAAGTCAACAGGTTTGCTTGTTTCCTTCAAGAATCCACAAATTCATCTGTCTACTCCCACACCAGAAATCAGCAGCAACAATATCCTAACTCAAATTTAAATATCAATTTACTCCTACTTATCTTCTTATCTTCTACAGGATTTCTCCAATAGATTCCTCATCATAAACATTAGATCTTTGGCTAAATAACATATTCGGTGGAGGAATAAATTTCATTATTCTTTAACCGACATGTATTTACTTATTATTCCTCGGCCAAATAGATGAAGAAGTATCAAGTATGCAACAGTTCATAGGTGACATGCAAAAAAGTAAATGCATGGTGATTTAATGCTTTTTACCTAAAACTTAAAAAATATTAAACATATCAGAACCAGATAAGTGTACAGAATTTCATATTTAGTTTTGTATGAGAAGCTTGTTAATTTTTTTATGCATTAAACAGTTCGATGCAGTTATATAATGCTAGTCTACATAGCATGTGAGTGAATAATCTTTCTCAAAACAAAAAATTTAAATTAGTAATAACTTAAAAACAACTAATCTAATAGTACTGGTCTTGGACTACTTTCTCACACTGTCAAATAAATCAAAAAATATAAAAAAATTGGAAGTTCGCCTTCACAACAATATACTCCATACGATAAAAAGACTGGAAAATATGGAAGCTTAATGTACTTGTGGTTGAGATGGGCAGATAAGTAGACTCTGAAATGTATCCTGAGACTAGTTCAAGATTTCTGAAAACTCCATCAAACTCTAATTTGATAAAACAAGGTTTTAGAAACAATTGTCTGAGGTCAAGAAACCCTCACCAGCAATAACACACTAAAGTTGCTCCTAACAGTGTTTGAAAGAACCATGACCGTTTATCAAGTCTCCCTGTAAAAATTATCTAAAATTAAAAATAAGTTTTACATTGCACAACGATTGCATATTTTAAAAACTCGATTATCTGATAATCTATCCATTGTTTATGGGTAAAACAAATAATTGAATTAGCTATCCTTTTATCTTTCTTTTAGTTTTTTATTGAAACCACGACACAAATCCAACAATATCAAAACGTAAGAGAATTCAGGTAAAGGCTCGTGCTAATGCAGGACAACCTCAATCAGTCAATTTTTTCTTACTAAACTAAAATTAATTTGTCTCATAAATTTTAGCCTTATATACAAGTACAAGAAAGCAAAACGATTAGATTCTATCATACAGTTCTCTATAAACATTATCAGCAGAGAAACAAAGAATTTCAAATCCTAACCAAATTTCTAATGCATGCTTGGACCAAATCTATTATCCTTCAATGCACTATGGACAGAATCCTAAAGTGGCCAAAAAGCAGAATGCCTACTCCTGGTCAACTGGGTATAAAGGAAAGTTCAGCGGAAGAAAGGAATTGGAGAAAGAATTGGAGAGAGAGGAAAAAGATAAGCTTTCCAACTGAACAAAAATATGGGTTCTAAGAAGCCGAAGAACATTTAGAAGGGTTGCTCACATTTCTCAGAGCTGATTCTTTTTCTTTTCTTATAAACGGCTTCTCAAAACTGAATCTCTCTTATAAATCTTCCTCTTTTATACATTCATTTTTCAAATACAAACTACACTGAACTTAAAATTCCATAGATTCTATATTGAATGTCATGAGGCAGGCATTCAAATTTAGTAGGGTAACACTGGTTTTTAGGGCTAGATAGGTTGTCATTTAGTTTGAGTAAGTAACCTATTCTTTGTCCGAAGTCATTTTTCCATTTCCAATTGTTCAAACTAGCCTCCACGACCTTTAACTAGTTTCTGACAATGTTAGAACAGAGTTTCTAAAATTATCAAAATCGGATAAAGCCTAAAGATCCTAAAAATTAAAAAATAAACCTTTCCTATATGTGGTGAGGTCTTTCTCCGCATCGCACGGGGCCAAAGGCATGGAACAACAACCTAAAAGGACTAGCCGAATCAATTTTTGGATAGGGGAAAAAAAAAATTAGATCATTAGACATGTTTATTTTCTTAGTACTGTAAGCCTCATTTACTCTCTTAATACATAATTGTTGTCAACAATTTTCATTGTTGCTTAAGTTAGGATGACAAACGGAAATAAAGAGACACATGCAATAGCAGCAATACATGTGTTAGAGTCTCTAAGAATAATCCAACCACCCTACTTCCATTATGTAGTGTAGATTTGGCATATATCAAACATTTTGTTATCAAATGTGATGGGAAATTGTTGAAATCATGCACTGAACATCTGGATATCAGAGTGTTAGACAAAAGTTATGCTGAAATCTTGAGATGGTGCAACACGGTTATCCTTAAACAGCTATGTAGTAGGAACACTGGTAACATGGAGCCAGGAAGCGGCAGAGTTGTGTGTGTGTGTGTGTGTGTGTGTGTGTGTGTGTGTGTGTGTGGGGGGGGGGGGGGGGGGGGGGGGGGGGGGGGGGGGGGGGGGGGGGAACTACAGTTATTAAAGATTGGCCCCTCCTTAATATTTCAAAAGTACTAGTATGATATTGGCTACTATTTTTGTTAGTAAAATTGAGTGGTTGTGGGTTCAAGTCAAGCAATAATATATAAAAATTATATGTGAGACATGTTTTCTTCTTTTCTTGGTCTCCTCTTTTGATCAATCATGGCTCCACCCCTACATGGAGAGGTACACATATCGCACACTGACGCGTCATTAATACTCCTTAGACATGTGTTTGACACTTCACGTATGTAAATAATTAAGAGATGCCTTATATGTCGAACACTTCGTAGAGACTCTGAACACTTTGTGGTTACACACTCAACTCATACATTTTTCTATTAGTTTCTTATGCTAGAGAGGTCTTACAATTTTATATGGATTATGGATCTTCTCCAATTTTGTAATTTTGTATAGACCGTGAAAGAAGTAAGATCGAAGGGTGTCAATTGGATTAAACTGATGTGTAATTATTATAAAATTATAAAACTGGAACCATGTCCAGTTGTCCTACCTATTGCAAATTTGTCAAGTCTAGTACCCGTATTCTTGTTGTCTTCCATAACCATCAACAAATGCCATAACAAAAATACCACATAAACTAGACCTTCATATACTACCAAAAGCATCAAACCTGAATCCTTTATTCATTACCTAAATTCCATATCAACAAATCATCAACAATCATAATTTCAATCAGAACTACTTTTCAAAACATATCCCCGTCAAGAACTAGCATATCACAATTCAAAACAAATATGTATGGTACTCATTCGTTACATGAAAATTCTCTTGCTAGATCAATAAGAACCTCTCTCTCCATTCACTAAATGTCATTATCGAAAGACCACCCAGAATCATAGTTTAATCTTAAACGTTCAAGGACAATTATAAGATATATCCTCACTCCTTACTCTAATATCACCCTTCTTTTAGGCTCCCTAACTTTCAGCACAACGTATTCCCTGCTCATACCTCAATTATCCTTAAAAAAGCAAAAATGAAGAAATACATACCATTCGGGATGTCTTTGAGCTTCCGACCAGGCCCCTGCACCACCAAAACCAAATACCCTAATTAGCTCAAAATCAAGAACCCTAATATCCCAAATTCCAAATCAAGAACCGATCTTTCTATCTTGTACCTCCTCGATTGTCGGATTCTTGGGAGGCACAGCCCTCGGAGGCGGCGACGGATTGAACCGCTCCACCATCTTCCTCTCCCTAGACGGATAGTAACCCTCCTGCTTCGGCTTCTTCTTCGGCTCGTCGTCTTTCTTGACTACTTCCCGCTTCCTCTTCTTCGGCGCTTGCTCCCCTTGTTCTCCCTTTTTCTTCTTGGAAGCTCTGGATCCGGCCATGGCGGATTCTAGAGAGAGAAAGTGGAAACCCTAGAAAGAGACTGAATTTTGGGGGTTTTCAGTGAGAGGCGGGCTGGGGTTTGAAATTCGGTAGTCCGAAAATTTGGACTCGGATTTAAAAGGGCTTGCGTTGGATTCCGTGAGATTCTGCAAGCAAACGGACCGGTAACTGAAAAGTGAACCGGGAATTATGGGTTTGGTTTTTGTTTTTGATTTTTTTTGATAAAGCTATTTAAATGGGGACGGGAAAAAATTAGTACTGATAAATTGTTTTTATCCTCTACACTCATAAAATCTCTAATCTCTAAATATTATAATGGAAGAGTTGGAGTTGTAATGTTGTCAGCATATAAATCCGTGCGTTGCACGTGCAGCTCTAACTTTACCATTAATTACAACAAAAACAAACAAATAAAAAAAATTCCACCTATTCAAAACGTGCAACGCATGTGCCAAAAAATTTTACAATATTTTTTTAACACTAAACATACACATATGTTGCACGTACAGCTCAAATTCTACTTATAAACCCGTGCATTGCACGTACAAATTGTAGTTTTTCCTTGAAAATATTTTACCAATTACGTGCAACGCACGTCCAACTCCAAAACTATTTCTTAACACGTAAATCGCACGTGACAATCCTCCAACTCTTATCAAATGTGCATCGCACGTGAAAAATACTAGTATGAGTGAATGGTACGCTTACTTAATACCAACTGTTTATCGTAAATCAAGTTTGATAAATGGTCAAAATATAATTACGATACTTATTATTATCTATATAATAAAACACAAAGAAAGTATCAAGTGGCTTTCCTTCAATCCCCCAAAATCAAATGTCCAAATCTAACCTCACAAAACACATTTTTTCCCGCCAAAATTTCCCCCCAAAATAACCCCTTTATTTATTTAATTATCTCCTTCTCTCTCTCTCTCTCTCTCTCTTAAATCAAGTTTGATAAATGGTCAAAATATAATTACAATAGTTATTATTATCTATATAATAAAACACAAAGAAAACTATCAAGTGGCTCTCCTTCAATCCCCTCAAATCAAATGTCCGAATCTAACCTCACAAAACACATTTTTCCCCCCAAAGTTTTCCCCCAAAATAACTCCTTTATTTAATTAATTATCTCTCTCTCTCTCTCTCTCTCTCTCTCTCTCTCTCTCATATATATATATACACACACACACACTAGGTTTGCCCGTTGACACGTGCCTACGGCACGTCTTCAGAACGGTGCACCTTATTTGATCATATAAAATAGTTTTAGAGGTCCAACAAATTAATTGAAGTAGCAAACATATTATATGAGAAACTTTTGGGGTACAGGAAAAAACATATTATATGATTTTTTAAAATTTTTTTGAATTATTTTTACAGTTTTTAAATTACTAAATTTTTTTTAAAAAAAAAAAAATTGAAATTTTTAAATTTTCTTAATTTATTGAATAGAAGATGGAGGGAGAGAGAAAAAAAAATAATTAAATAAATATAGGAATTGTGTTTGGGTGGGGGATTTGAATTTGAGTTTTGGGGGGAAACTTTTGGAAGGAAAAATATGTTTTGTGAGGTTAGATCTGGACCTTTGATTTTTGGGGGATTGAAGAAGAGCCGCTTGATAGCTTTCTTTGTGTTTTATTATATAGACTAGATTTGCCCGTCGACACATGCCTACGACACGTCTTCGGAACAATACAACACATGAAAAGCCTATAAACAGTAAAACAACAATTATGTAGTTCAAGTTTGAATAGTATAACAATAATTAGTTGTAAATAAAAGTCCATGTTTATATTAGTATATGTTGAAAAATAATTACAAATGAGGGTGTAAAATCCAACTTCTTATAACTTTAAGAATGAAAAATGATGAAATTTAACTGTTGAAGAGATATTTGCGATTTTCAATATAACATGTGCAATATTCCTTCAAAAAAATATATATAACATGTGCAATAAAAAAACATAAAAATTCTGAAAATTTTACAAACCTGAAATCTTAAAATCTAAATTTCTAAATAAGTTAAGAAAGAATGGGAGAGAGAGAGAGCAAGAGAGAGAAAAAGAGAAATATGAAAAAGTGAAGAGAGAAGAGAGAGATAGTAATAAAGTAATGAGTTTTTTAGTTTTGGGGGGGGAAATTTAATTTTGGGGTTTGGAATTTTGGGCGGGAAAATATGTTTTGTGAGAATCGATCTAGGCCATTGATTTTAGGGGAGATTGAATAAGAGCCACTTGATAGCTTTCTTTGTAATTTATTATAATGACTAGGTTTGCCCGTTGACACGTGCCTGCGGCATGTCTTCGGAACAGTGCATCTTGTTTGGTCATATAAAATAGTTTTGGAGGTCCAGCAAATTAATTAAAGTAGCAAACATATTATACGAGGAACTTTTGAGGGTCCAGCAAAAAACATATTATATGATTTTTTTGATTTTTTTTGAATTATTTTTAAAGTTTTTAAATTTTAAATTTTTTAGTTTTCAAATTTTTTTAACTTTTAAAAATTTTTAAAATTTTTATTTTCTTAATTTTTTGAATAGAAGAGGGAGGGAGAGAGAGAGGAAAAAAATAATTAAATAAATATGTTTTGGATTGTGGATTTGAATTTGAATTTTGGGGGGGGGGGGGGGGGAATATGGTTTGTGAGATTAGATCTGGGCCTTTGATTTTTGAGGGAATTGAAGGAGAGCCACTTGATAGCTTTCTTTGAGTTTTATTATATAGATACCTATATAATAAATTACAAAGAAAGCTATCAAGTGGCTCACAATCAATCCCCCCCCAAATCAAAGGCCCATATCAAACCTTACAAAACACATTTTTCCTCCAAAATTTCAAACCTCAAAACCAAATTTTTTCCCCCTAAAAAACTAGTTACTTTATTACTATATCTCTCTTCTCTTATTACTTTTTCATGTTTCTCTCATTCTCTCTCTCTATATATATCTCTCTCTCCCATTTTTTCTTTATTTACTTAGAAATTTTGATTTTAAGATTTCGGTTTTGTAAAATTTCAGAATTTTTAATAGCAAATATCTCTCCAGTAATTAAATTGCATTATTTTCCACACTTAAAGTGTAACACCCCGAATCCCAAATACACTGAATTCGAGATGTTCTACAGGATCTTTTCACTTTCTTTAGTACAATTTTACAGGAAAATTTAAACTTTTCACTTTACATCAGAGTTTACATCAATATTACACTTTCATTTTCACAGCGGAAGTAAAATTTACAACAATTAAATAAATGTACAATGACATGGTATAATCTTTAAGCATCCATTCCTCTTTAATCTTTAGCATGTCATTTACCTGCATATAAGACTATGGGCACGTCAGTTTATTCAACCGACGAACATTATACACGGCCATCCTCTCTATGCCGGAAATAGTATAACTTAATTTTCATATTTAGCAAACACAAACTTGTCACATTTCAATAAAAGGGACTACCCTATTGATGTCGTGTTGTGATTGTGCACTTAATCCTTAATGCATTTATTTATATTACATGACACTAATGCGCACTTGTTCGGATTCTATGCATCCCATACTACATAGGTCCGAGGGCAAGCCCTTAATCGCTCTTCATCTTATAGGGTTCAATCCCTCGTTATGACTTAGTCTACTACTGTAACTACGATAGTGTCTTAGATGTCCTATAATCTATGAGCCCATGTCCAGGCAGCCTGGAGGGGAATCCCACGCACTGACACGACGCATCGAACAGGCAACCTATGGACAATTCAGCCTCCGCCATGGAACAATGGCACCACCCATAGCCACTCGAACATCCCACGAGCGTCGCCACCGGGACGATAATTCTGGAGTAGCGCCCACGCCATGTCTTGACGCATCAAGCAGGCAGCCTGTGGATCGCTCTCACACCGCTATCCGATGGCCCCCATACTCATGTTTTTCTTCTACTTTCATCACGTCTCCACTATGTACTAATCCTTAGTTTTATTAAAAATCATGAACAAAAATTCAATCTCTAGAGTTAGCCTCTCCACTAAACTGGACTTATTCATTCATTTCAACATGACCAACCTTGGTCTAATTTCATTTCATTTCATCTCATTTCTCAATGCCGGGGGAGACTTAGCTACTCTATTTCAATTTTCATTTCACAATTTCCAACTCATAAATACCCCATGTTGAGTTCTCATACTCACATATATATTCTCTTTTCAATTCATGACTTCTAATTTGTTTACAAGTCCATAACTGTGCATAAATTGCATGCACTTTATCAATTATCACATCATATCAATTTCACATTACTAAACAATATGCATACTTCACATTGTTCCACCAATGAGAATTAAATTGCATTATATCACACAACAAGGTTCTTTTTGCCAAATCAACTTCTAATCCTTCATATCACTTTATTCTTATAAACTATAATTTTTCACAAGTGTATACTCTAGAACCATAGTTCTAATTGTATACTTTATTCACAAACCATAGTTTAGCTCTTTCAAATAATGCCCAAACCATCTTTATAAAATCCCTTACATTTTTATGAGAATAACCATATTTTTTTCATAATTTTTGGACGCCTAGAAACCCAAAAAAAATATTTTTTTTCATACATGCCGAGGGTAGGAATCGAACCCAGGCACACGGAGAACAAAGCCAAAAGCACCCGCCG
The DNA here is from genome assembly GCA_017893485.1 of Hemerocallis citrina. Lineage (NCBI taxonomy): Eukaryota > Viridiplantae > Streptophyta > Magnoliopsida > Asparagales > Asphodelaceae > Hemerocallis > Hemerocallis citrina. The sequence goes on along the minus strand of CM030360.1, from coordinate 242,026,377 downwards.
CTAGGCCAAACTGTGCTAGCGGTATAAAGGGGGCAAAAATAGTATTTATTACTTCTGATCGGTAAGTTATAGGCTTACAAAAAAAATGTGAAAAATGTTTGCGGCTACAGGGATTCGAACCGATCAACCCAGAGAACCCAACCACACCGCAAGACCACTTTAGCTACAAGCTCAGTTGTCACAATATAGTTCTAACTTTATTTAAATTGTATTCTCTGTCATTGAGAACATTTCGATGTTCAACTAGCTTTTGTTTCACTTTGCTCTCATCAAAAAATACTGTATAAATCCAGAATAATCCTCCCTCACATAATTCGCATGTCAGTGTGAGCAAAATAATTTTTGTGATAATAAAAACATATTTTTACACATTTAACTCAAAATATACATTCTAACACTCTCTTTTTGATGTTTCTTTGCCCCATAGGGTTCTAATTTTTTTTGACAATACGCTTCATACCAATCCACTGATTTTAGTAATTTATCTACATACAACTCTTATTGAATTTATTCATATCCATATTAACATAAGGGGTCCATTTGATACAAACTCAACTACTAACTTTGTGGGTAGTCTCTTTGATAGTAACAAATGTAGTTTCATTAAATCAACATATGCTTCTAGTCAAATCATGTACATCACAAAATATATAACCACCTATCAACTAGCATGCTCACAACTCAAACATTCAAGAAAGCTACTCTTTTCAAAAGTGTGCTCTTTTTTAATCAATTACATATTTCAATTTTTCAATTTAACAAACGTTCTTATTAGTAATTTCCATGCATCATGTCTCAATATCATACTAGCATCATTCTTAAGGAAATTTAACCACTATCATTCATTCATTCTAACAAGCATGGAGAATTTTACCCACAACTTAATTTAACAATAGAAGCACATGCAAGTTGTTCATTAATATTCCAATTAATTTATGAACTAACTTTCCCATTAAAATGTGTTCTTATTAATATTTTTCTTGCATCATTTCTAATTAGAAATAAGGAAAATCAAACCCACCTTGTATGGAGAGAAACAACACAAAAACAACAAATCCTTGCAACAAGATGCACCTCCTCCTAGACGATGCGCGCACACGCTCCACAAGCACCAATCCCGAGCTCCTCCTAGTGATGGCCGGCCTCTCCTTCTTCTCCTTGATTGAAAGCAAGCACAATTCCACACAATTCTCTCAATTTTTTAACTCACAACTTACTACTAAATTAGACTATAGGTTTGGAAGAATATAATTGCATATGAATACTAGCCATGGGAGGGGGTATTTATACTAGAAAACAAATAGAATGAATGGCTAGGATTAACTAGTTGGTTGTAGGATGGAAGGCCAAGATTAGAGTAGGAGTTATAAAAACTACCCACAACTACATAACCACCTCCATGATCTCCATTCAAAATTTGGGTTTCCCTCCCAAAAAGAATGCAACCGGCCTCCATGGAGAAGTGTGCATTGCACGTGTGTACGTGTAGTGCACGTGCATGCAACTAGGACCAAAATTTGTACATTTAATTTTGTATAAAAATAAAATAGTATTAAAATAGTCTTCTACATGACAAGTTAAATAAAATAGATTAATCCATGGGCTTTAGTTTTGGGCCAAAATAGTTATTTAAAATAAAATAAATAAATCACAATTTGGGCTTTTAAGAAAAGGCCTTTTAATCCAATTAAAATAAGGCTTTCCATTTATTTAAAGAAAGGCTTTTGTACATAAAATAATTTGAGAATACATATTTAAATATTTATACACATCACAATAAAAATAATTATATGATTTAATTCAACTAACATATTGCACGTGCACACTACGTGCAAAATAAATAATTTTTCATTAATTGAAAAATCAGGGTATTACAACACTCCCTCCTTAGAATAGTTCCGTCCCCGAAACTACAATCAGGAGCGAAAAATAAAATAAAATAAAAACATACAACACTCACACAAGAACAAAAGATACAAAGATACAATCAAGCAAAAAGCTCAGGATAGTCCTTCAACATCCTCTCCTCAGATTCCCAAGTAGTCTCTTCAACCAAGTGGTTTCTCCAGACTACCTTGACCATCGGTATCGTCTTATTCCTCAAGACTTTTTCTCAACGATCAACAATCTCAACAGGAGACTCGATGTAATTCAGGTCTAACTGCAAACCTTCCGGCACTTCAGGCAAATGATGACTCGGATCTGGAATGTAACCTCTCAGCATAGACACATGAAAGACATTGTGCACCTGAGATAACTCTTCCGGTAATTCAAGCCGGTAAGCAGTTTTTCCGATCCTTTTCAATATCTTATACGGGCCTATAAACCTCGGGGCTAACTTCCCGCCTTTGCCAAATCGAACCACACCTTTACTGGGTGATACCTTCAGAAAGACGAAGTCACCGACCTCAAACTCAAGGTCCCTTCTCCGGTTGTCTGCATAGCTTTTCTGCCTGCTCTGAGCTTCCACCAACCTTTTCCTGATCAGATCAATCTTCTCAGAAGTTTGCTGTACAAGCTCAGGACCAAACAACCGACGCTCCCCAACTTCAAACCAACAAACAGGTGTCCTGCACTTCCTGCCATACAAAGCTTCGTACGGCGCCATCCCGATGCTAGCCTGAAAACTGTTATTGTAGGCAAACTCTACCAAAGGTAAATGCCTTTCCCAACTGCCTCCAAAGTCTAGTATACAACACCGAAGCATATCCTCAAGAATACGGTTGACTCTCTCGGTCTGCCCATCGGTTTGCGGATGAAAAGCAGTGCTGAAATCTGTCTTGGTACCCAAGGCTGTCTGAAGACTCCTCCAGAAATGCGAAGCAAACCGCGCATCTCGATCAGACACAATAGTTGAAGGAACACCATGAAGCCGGACAATCTCGCCAACATACATCTCAGCCAACTTGTCCATCGAAGCAGTGAGCTTCATCGCCAAAAAGTGAGTGGACTTGGTTAGTCGATCGACTATAGCCCAAATCGCATCATTGCCTTTAGAACTCTTAGGCAATCCCATGATGAAATCCATACTGATGTTATCTCACTTCCATTCAAGAATAGGTAACGGCTGTAATAGACCTCCGGGTCTCTGATTTTCGGCTTTGACTTGCTGACAAACCTCACACTTCGCCACAAATTCAGCCATATCTTGCTTCAAACCTGACCACCAGAAATGCTGTTTGATGTCTTTATACATCTTAGTACTTCTAGGATGTACCGACAAAAGAGTAGCAAGCGCCTCCTGAAGAATACTCTCCTTCAGGTCCGCCTGATTTGGAACACACAGCCTCTCTCCAAACCACAGCACTCCATCCTTGATTTGAAATCCGGGCAACCTGCCAACCCCAACCTGCTCCTTCATCTCCAAAATATTAGCATCAACCTCTTGACTTGCAATGATCCTTGTATTCAGAGTAGGCTGAAGCCTTAACTGAGCCAAAGATGCTCCCAATCCTTGCAAGACAACCTCAATACCTGCTCGGTCCAACTCTTAAATCAGATGCTTCTGAGTCGTAATCAAACTGGCCAAACTGCTCTTGCGACTAAGTGCATCAGCCACAACATTAGCCTTTCCAGGATGATACTTGATCTCAGGCCGCATATCCTCAAGCACTTCCAACCATCTCCGCTGCCTCAGATTCAGATCCCCCTGCTGATATATATACTTCAAGCTCTTATGGTCCGTGTACATGTTCAACTTCTCACCGTACACGTAGTACCTCCATTGCTTCAAAGCAAAGATAATCGCAGCCAACTCCAGATCATGAGTCCGGTAATTCTTCTCATGCGGTCGTAGTTGCCTAGACCCATAAACGATTACTCTTCCTTCTTGCATTAAGACGCAACCAAGCCCACGATGTGAAGCATCGCTATAAACATCATACTCAACACCTGCTCTAGGCAAAGCCAGGATAGGTGTAGTAGTCAGCTTCTCTTTCAACTCCTGAAAGCTCGCCTCACATTGCTCAGACCACTTGAAGCTCACATTCTTCTTGGTCAGTCCAGTAAGCGGTACAGCTATCTGAGCATAACCTTGAATGAATCTCCTGTAGTATCCAGTCATTCCAAGAAAACTTCTGACTTCCTTTACTGTAGTAGGCGTAGCCCAATCTCTCACTGCCTCTATCTTCTGAGGGTCAGTTGCCACTCCCTCCTTAGAAAGGATATGACCTAGGAATGCCACTTCAGATTTCCAGAAATCACACTTGGATAACTTGGCATATAACTTCTGCTCTTCCAACTTCTGCAGAACTGCTGTCAGATGCTCGGTGTGCTCCTCCTCTGACTTGGAGTACACGAGGATATCGTCGATAAACACCATGACGAAAGAATCAATGAACGGCCTCATAACTCTGTTCATCAAGTCCATGAAGATTGCGGGTGCATTCGTCACTCCGAATGGCATAACTAAGAATTCGTAATGCCCATGTCGAGTTCTAAATGCAGTTTTGTGCACATCTTCAGCTTTCACTCGAACTTGGTGATATCCTGATCGAAAATCTATTTTGGAGAAAACAGCTGCTCCTTGTAGACGATCGAACAAATCATCAATTCAAGGAATCGGATACTTATTCTGAACAGTAACCTTATTCAGCTCCCGGTAATCGATACACATTCTCATCGATCCATCCTTCTTCTTTACCAAAAGCACTGGTGCTCCCCAAGGTGACGCACTAGGTTGAATAAAGCCTTTCTCCAACAGTTCCTCAATCTACCGTTTCACCTCATCCTGTTCCACTGGAGCCATCCTATATGGTGCCTTAGAAATGGGTGCACTTCCCGGTTGAACAGTGATGCTGAACTCTACATCACGATGCGGGGGTAACCCAGGAAAATCTTCCAAGAACACAGTCGGATAGTCCCAAACCACAGGAATCTCTTGCACTTCCACAGGAGTCTCTTCCTTGCGGATAGTTGCCACCAGCTTCTATAAAAACACCCCAAGCCCCCTCCCCTTCCTTATTTGGCTGGCCATTCATCAAAGAGGGCAAGAAAAACCCTAGGGCAAAGCCTATTCTTCAAGTGTTAATCTCAAATCTCATTTCTTCCTCTCCTTCTACTTCCACTTGTTTCAAACATTGAAAAGAAAGGAAAAGAAAGAGAGGATCAAAAGAGAAAGAAGAGAGTAGGATTTCATGGGTTCTTCATGGAGGTGTTCTTGAGGAGAAGTAAGAACAAGGAGGAGAAGGCGAAGCTAGTCCTTCATATACGCTTCAAAGGTGGGGGTTTCTTAACTCATATTCGTTTTAGTTATTATTAGGTTTATTTGGTTGTATGTTATTGTATTTAAGTGGTTTCATGTGCATATGGGCTATAGTAAAGTGTATGCAAAGTTTGAAGTGATAGAACAAAAAATAGAACGAAAAAGATTCAATTTTTGTGGTTGTGGAGTTGATTTTAATTAACTATGTAAACGGAGAAATCTTAACCCGAAATTTATGTGAAAGGTTCTCCTAGGTGCTATTAGTGTTCTCTAATTTTTATAGATTTTTCGGAGTAGTTTTGATGGGCGAAACGGGTGTTTTCCCCAAAACAGCGAGAATTTCGCCCAAACAGTAAGCACACTGTGTTTTGGATTGTGTCGCAGTATGTTAGAGGGGCTTTTAATTGGTCCTCCTGGCGGAATTAGAAGTTCAAACACTGTTCGGAAGTTATAGTAGACATCCTGCCCTTTCCGAATGGACCTCTTGCGCTAAATTCGGATAAGAGACGCAAAAGTTATGGTCGTTGCAAAAACAGGGCAGCAACTTGACTGAGTTGATCACTGTTTTTGTTGATTGCTGTTTTTGAGCCTCTTAGTGGTCGAATCTGAGGTAGAGACCCATGGAGAAATTGTAGTAGACGTTCTCCCCTTTCCGAATTGGCCTCTCGGGCTAAATTCCGATAAGCGGATTAGGAGTTATGACCTTTGGATAACACAGCAAAAAGCTGTCTGACCGAGTAGGTACTGTTTTGACTCATTGAGATTTTTGAGGGTCTTAATGGTTGAATCTGAGGTAGAGACCCATTAGAGAAATTTTAGTAGACGTTCTTCCCTTTCCGAATTGTCCTCTCGGGCTAAATTCTGATAAGCAGAGTAGAAGTTATAGGCTTTCAAAGTTTCAGTTTTCCTTGGGTCAAGTTGGCCGTTTTTGTTACTAGTTGTGTATATTCGACGGGAAGAAACTCGGATTTTCTTACGAAATCTAAGCAACTGGTCAACTGGAAAGTTTTAGTAGATGTTCCCACCTTTTCAAATTGCTCTGTTTTATTTGATTCCGATAAGTGGAGCAAAAGTTACAAGCTACGGAAGTTTCGACTTTTTGTTGAAAATCGGTAGTTTGGTAACTGTTTACGTATGTTCGACGGGTAGGAATTTGGATTTCCTTACTGAATCTGAGCAACTGATCAACTGGAAAGTTTTAGTAGATATTTCCACCTTTTCAAATTGCCCAGTTTCGTTAGATTCCGACGAGTGGAGCAAAAGTTACCAGCTTGCGAAGTCTCAACTTTTTGTTGAAAATCTGCAGTTCGGTTACACTATTTGTGTGTGTTCGATGGACCGAATTTTGGATTTCTTACAAGAATCTGAAATAGTGTTCCACTAGAGAGTTGTGGCAGATGTTCTTACTTTCTAAAAAGTATATTTCTGTCGAATTTTGACAAGCATAGCACTGGTTACTTCTAGACTGTCGGGAGGTTTTCATGGCGCTTTCGGACTTTTCCTTGGTAGAATGTTTGTATTAGACTATCAGTAGATTCCTCTGTTGCTTCTAATTGTAGAAGATCGAGAGTTGCTAGTAAGCACGTTTGGTTACTTCTAGGTTGTTTTGCTCGCCTGGCCCGTATGTAGCTATTGGTTTCATACGTGGCTGATTTGGCTCGTATGTATATTGTTGTCTCATATGCGGCTCGTCTGGCCCATATATAGCTATTTGTCTCATACGTGGCTTATCTGTCTCGTATATATATTGTTGTCTCATACGCCGCTCGCCTGTCCGTATGTAGCTGTTGGTCTCATACGTGGCTGATTCGGCTCGTATTTATATTGTTATCTCATACGTGGCTTATTTGTCTCGTATATATATTATTGTCTCATACGCGGCTCGCCTGACCCGTATGTAACTGTTGGTCTCATACATGGCTGATTTGGCTCGTATGTATATTATTGTCTCATATGTGGCTCGCCTAGCCGTATGTAGCTATTGGTTTCATACGTGGCTGATTTGGCTCGTATGTATATTGTTGTCTCATACGCGGCTCGCCTGCCCCGCATGTAGCTATTTGTCTCATACATGGCTTATTTGTCTCGTATGTATATTGTTGTCTCATATGCGACTCGCCTGGCCCGTATGTAGCTGTTGGTCTCATACGTAGTTGATTTGGCTCGTATGTATATTATTGTCTCATACGCGGCTCGCCTAGCCGTATGTAGCTATTGGTTTCATACGTGGCTGATTTAGCTAGTATGTATATTGTTGTCTCATACGCGGCTCACCTGGCTCGTATGTAACTATTTGTCTCATACGTGGCTTATTTATCTCGTATGTATATTGTTATCTCATACGCGGCTCGCCTGGCCCGTATGTAGCTGTTGGTCTCATATGTGGCTGATTTGGCTCGTAGGTATATTGTTGTCTCATACGCGGCTCGCCTGGCCGTATGTAGCTATTGGTTTCATACGTGGCTGATTTGGCTCGTATGTATATTGTTGTCTCATACGCGGCTCGTCTGTCCCGTATATAGCTGTTGGTCTCATACGTGGCTTATCTGGCTCGTATGTATATTGTTGTCTCATACACGGATCAACTGGCCCGTATGTAGTTGTTGGTCTCATACGTAGCTTATTTGGCACGTATGTATGTTATTGTCTCGTACGAAGCTTATTGGGTTCGTATGTAGGTATTGTCTTGAATAGGTAGGCTATGAGTGGATCCGAGGAGATCTTGAGAAGTCTAGATTAGGACTTGGTTATTTGTGTCGACAAATTGTTACACTCTCTAGAAGAGGAACACGTACGTGCTTTTTCATGTCAAGTTGGAAGCACAGTGTATGTCCCGCTTGTTTAGTTAGAAGAGGGACACGTACGGTACTTTTTCATGTCAAGTTGGAAGCATAGTGCATGTCTCGCTTGTTTAGTTAGAAGAGGGACACGTACGGTGTTTTTTCATGTCAAGTTAGAAGCACAGTGCATGTCTCGCTTGTTTAGTTAGAAGAGGAACACATACGGTGCTTTTTCATATCAAGTTGGAAACACAGTGCATGTCTCACTTGTTTGGTTAGAAGAGGGACACGTACGGTACTCTTCATGTCTATTTGGAAGCACAGTAGTATGTCTCGCTTGTTTGGTTAGAAGAGGGATATGTACGGTACTTTTCGTGTCTAGTTGGAAGCACAGTAGTATGTCTCGCTTGTTTAGTTAGAAGAGGGACACATACGGTGCTTATTATGTCTAGTTGGAAGCACAGTAGTATGTCTCGCTTGTCTAGTTAGAAAAGGAACACGTATGGTGCTCTCGCTTGTTTGGTTATAAGATGGATAGGTATGGTGCTTTTTCATGTCAAGTTGGAAGCACAGTGGCATGTCTCGCTTTTTTGGTTGGGATTAGTGATATCGTTAGGGTAATAACAGTTATTTAACCATTTTTATCTATAAATTGTCAAAGGGTGAGAATTGGTGTTAGAGGTGATACCCTATAATCCAACCTCTCTTATAGGCCGACACTAGGTGGTGTTATCGAGATGTATTCCCCTGTCAAAGGAATACGGGCGGTGCTTTTCCATGACAAATTGGGAGCACGGGTTCCGTCTCTTGATTGTTAATTCCTGAATATGCCATGATAAGAACGAGAGGATTCCTAGAAAAATAGACCCTATGATCCTGGCAGGTTCTATGCCTCCTCATGACCAGTTGAGGGCACGGAAGAAGGTTGACAAGTACCTTGTAGTTCGTGTTAGCTTTGTGTGAGGTCCGGTACGCCGGCCAATAGTCACCAATCATGTAGTATTATGTCAGGAACAGGATGAGTACAAATAGTAGAATTCATAACGTGGGTTCAAATCCCTATATATGGAGAAACGGCTTGAGATGGGGCTATGTAGTATGAGATGCATACTGTTCCGGAGACTTGCTTACATTAGAATAAGTGCATCATTGTGTTGGTTAATCTTGCATTAGAGTCTAAGTCATAGCATACACTGACACATCAAATATATATACACGTTTCTCTTTTGATCAATCTGTCTGCTATAGTTGAGATTCGCTGCTAGTTATCAGCCTTAAAGCATCAGTGAATACTGACGTCCCTACTTCAATAGGTACTGGATTGCAGAAGCAGGGCCGGCCCTGAGTTCCCGAGGGCCCTAGGCGAACTTCCGAAATGGGGGCCCCTAATAACATTTTTTTTTACGCGCAAAATATGTACCTATATTTACAAGGGAAGTTCAAATTTGGGGGCCCCTAAAATTGCAAAATTTTCGGGGGCCCAAGGCGGCCGCCTTACCCGCCTCTAGGGTAAGGTCTGCCCTGTGCAGAAGTACAGGTATTTGATTGCAGAAGGGCAGGTACATGTTTCAGGAATACAAGTACAGGTTTCAAGAGGACTCAAGGCGAGAGAGTAAGGAGTCGATTTCATTAGAGTTTCCGCTGTAAATTATTTAATTGTTGGAAAGCATCTAAGTGGAATACCAAGTGTTGTTCTTCATTCATTATACTCTGATGTAATATGTTGAAAGATGTAACACTTGGGATTGTAAAGGTATTATTGTAACACCGTTGTAATGTATTACAATTTTGTAACATTCGGATTTGTAATACAATGTGTTGAATAAAAAGTTTTAAATTTTCCTGTATTTCTGTGTATTGTGACTAATTGAAGAAAAGATTCTGGTTTATGTCACGGTTTCCCAGTTACCAGAAACCAGGGCGTTACATGCTCGGACCGAAATTTTACTTGGACGGGCTTATGTCCGGCTCGGTCCAAATTGGACACAATTTTTATAGTCCGGACTTGGTTCGGGAAAGCATCGGACCACAATAATACTCGAACGAACTTATGTTCGGCTTGAGCTCGGTGAAACATCGGACTTAATAATTTGTTCAAGTTTGGTTCTCATAATGGTTCGGACGGTCCACGGTTGGCCCATTTCTTAAGATGGACTCGGACGTAGGACGGCCGTCCTATTCATTTTAATCCCCTAGTGCAAACTAGTAACTACAATAACAATATTTACACAGTCTCTTAGTAACTGGGGTTAATTTCTCTCTTCTTTCTTTAAAATGATATTTCCGTCATTTATTTTTTAAAACGGTATTGAAATTGTGCATCCACTAATTGTGCCAGTTTCTTCATTTTGGATTAAATCTTCTAAATACAAAATCCATATGATTAGATATTTAAGATAACAAGAACCACTGAATCATCTAGAAAAGTGTGTCAATATCTAATCCGTGTGATATCATGATTCCTTTCTTTTTTATTTTTCTTCATCCATCTTCTTTCTCAACTTATCCAGACCCCGACTCCTGCCACCCATACTCACTGTCATCATTGTTACTGCTTTTTTTCGTGCGGGAGTAACCAAGTGATGTGGATTCTTTTGTGGAACAGCCGAGAATCTGACTTTTTGACTTTCGTTGACGTTGACTATCGTGATTGCTTCCTCCTAACCTACAAAACGCATGAAACGCCGGGATTGATCCCGACGACAGGCCCTCCGACGATCTAATAAGTAATCAGGAAGAAATATGAGAGAGCTTTTTGTGGAAAAATGTTTGTTACCTTCTTTATTGTGGGGGTAGAGGGGTATTTATAGTCGCCTTGAACCAGTTTCGAGATAAGAATTTTTCTCCACTTTCCCGTGTTTATGGATAAAAAACAGAGTTTTGAAACATTTCACGATAAGAGAGGCAGTTAAAACCGTCTCTTAAAGATAATCATGAATTTGAATTACTCTTTAGAATATCTTAGGTTTGTTCGTAGTGGGTTGTCACTCTAACCCAGTAAGACAAACCTATTTTTGGGTTATTGAGCTTAGAAAATACCCAACTCTCATTTTCGGACCCGTTTATAGGTGAAATTGTCGTTTTATCCCTAAGAGCTTTGAGATTCGTACCCGATCTGAACAGTCCTGATTTAGTTCTATTTTTACCCATATCATAAGCCCCCCCACTCCTGAAGACTGAGTTCCACAACCTTTGAGGAGTAGTTCGCTTGTTTCCAATGGTTCATAAAATTTATCGGAGTTATCAGGCACGTTTGAACCTCGCACTGGGTGAAACAGTATTCTTCTGAGCTTATAAATTACTCAGAATTATGTCGAAGTCTTTCTATAAGTTTTTGTGATTTTTCCGAATTTTCCCGAATTTTTAATGATTTTACGAATTTTTGTTCAATTCTCGAATTAAATGATTAATTCTAAAAAAAATGATAATTAATTATTCTAACTTAATAATTATTTTTCAAAATTTTAGAAAACATTTTTCCGAATTTAATAATTATTTTCAGAATTTTTAATTAATTATTTACGATTTTTAATTATTTTCCGAGTTTTTTAAATAATTAATTCGATTTAATAATTAAATAAAGGAAATAAATAAAAGAAATTACCTTGGTTAAATCACGACCATTGATCATGAGATGGCTCGCGTGTGATGCGGTTGGATGGCTGTGATGAAGCGATCTGGAGAAGAAGCAACGTGGCGCGATCCGAGGCGCTGATCATGATCGAGCGCACATCAGGAGGCGAGGCTGTTTTGCCATATTGTGTTCAGGGACACGTCTGTTTGGATTTTGGATCCGAACGACGTGGCGAGATCTAAGACGTCGATCATTATTAAGCTCACATCGGGAGGCGGGTCTGTTCGGATTTTGGATCCGAACGACATGGCGAGATTTGAGACGTCGATCATGATTAAGCTCGCATAGGGAGGCGGGTCGGTTCGAATTTTGGATCCGAACGATATCGCAAGATCTGAGACGTCGATCATGATCAAGCTATCATCGAGAGGCGACCCATTCGGATTTTGGATCCTAACGACGTGGCGAGATCTGAGCCATTGATCGTGATCAAGCTCGCATCGGGAGATGAATTCGTTCGGATTTTGGATCCGAACGACGTGGCGAGATCTGAGCTGTTGATCATGATCAAGATCGCATCGGGAGATAGGTCCGTTCAGATGTTGGAACCGAACAACATGGCAAGTTCTGGTCCGCTGATCACGATCAAGATCGCATCGGGAGGTGGGTCCGTTCGGATTTTGGGTCCGAACGACGTGGCGAGATCTGAGCTGTTGATCATGATCAAGATCGCATCGGGAGGCGGGTCTGTTCGGATTTTGGATCCGAACGACATGGCGAGATCCGAGACGTCGATCATGATCAAACTCGCATCAGGAGGCAAGCCCGTTTAGATTTTCGATCCGAACGACATGACAAGATCTGAGCCGTTGATCGTGATCAAGCTTGCATCGGGTGGTAGGTCTATTCTCTCATTCTTCGTTAGGGGGCACACTTGTTCGGTTTTTGGTACCGAACGACGTGGATGGGTCTGATGTGAATATTTGCAAGTGTACAAAATCGCAACAAGTAGTATAGTTTTAGTGAAAAGAGTGTCAAAACCACAGGGACTAATTATTTTATTAAGTATCGAAATTACTAGATGAATTACTATTTGGAGAATCGAAATTAAAGAACGCAACTAAACTAAATTTATCTAAATAATTAATTAAATTAACAAAAAGAGACGGAATATGAATTTATATTGTTTATTAATTGCAAAATCAATTTTAGGGCTTTTGACTTCACCTAGTTTATCCCACACAATTTATAATTCCATATGAATAAAGAATTTATTTTTCCAAGTTGTATACCAAAATCTCCAAATTATTCAATGCTTTCTCTCGAACAACACCAAAAATATCTCCAACTAACAGTTTGTCATATCTCTATGCAAATTTAATTAATCGAAGACTCATTAAGTTATGTGGATTTCTTAACGGTCACATCAATCGCGGTAAACCATCTCTAATTTCGCTCAATCAATGGTATTTAATTTTATAGTTCTAAATCACAAATTACCTCTCGGTCTCTCCATGATCCAATAAATCATACAAAAGTTAGCCAAACAATTGTAAGCATTAAACACAAAAATCAAACACACAACCATGGAAAAATAGAAAAATAATATGGAATTAAAATTGTGTTCTCAAAACTAGGCTACATCGAAGCCCTAGAAAAATAAATTTAGTTCATAATGGTTTTGCAACTAACAAACATAGTATTTGATTGCATAATGAAAAGGAGAAGAGAAGAAAGAACTCGTTTTATTGTTGTTGTTGCGTGAAGCCGTCAAGATCCCTCTTCTTCAATCTCTTTCTCTTCAAGATCTTCTTTTTATCTCTCTCTAGCGTCTACCATCCTCCTCTAATTTGCACATTCGCGTCTATATATAGCCCCCCAATGAAACCCTAAAAAGATATATAAAAGTACAGCCCATTGGACCTGAAACCCGTATTCAAAATAGAACACCAACGCCGACGCGGTTGACCGCAACTTTGGACGGTCGACCGTCACGTTTATGGGATCTGGACAGAGAGGGGGACGGTCGACTGCGCGGTCGATTGCAACTTCGAGATCTGGGTAGAGAGGGGGACGATCGATTGCGCGGTCAACCGCAACTTCGGTCGGGTGTGCGGTCGACTGTCTAAAGCTATTTTCTGCTCGTAGGTTGTAGAAAAATTGATTTTTCCGGAGCTACGGAACTCCATTTTTGACGAACGAGTACTCGTTTCGAAGAAGACTCGACGACCGACAACTTTCCTTTAGATCTCCAATTCAGATTCGTCCATCTTCAGGTTCAAAATAGCCGAACAAGATCTAGGTGTTGTTTTGCTGCATTTTCGCCTTGCTTTATTCTCCAACTCCTAGCTCCATAACTTCGTGTATTTGAGTCCATAATCATAACATCCATCTCATTCATTCAAAAACAAACAAATAAATAAAATTGAGTAGAAATAAGATGAAATTCAAATAAATAAACACGAACTCACAATTTTTATACGTAAAATGAGTAATAAAAGCATATATAAATTACACTCACCAAATACCCCCAAACTTAAGATTTTGCCTGTCCTCAAGTAAAAAGTATAACCATAAATCATGGGATATAGTAATCATAATTAGGCTCAACGCATCTCACCAAGGGATCTTATCATGCAAGCATCAAAATTTCAATTTAAAATATAAACAATAGCAAATAAAGTAAAACAAAGCATACTCACTTTCTCCAGTGCAACTATTCATTCATAATTCCCAACCCAATCATATTTTTCATGCAATTAATGTAATTATAGTATGTCACAACTCTATCTGTGATGACCCCTTCTCACTACTACAAACCGAGTAGCAAACTAGAGTTTTTTTTTTTTTTTTGGTCTCTTCTCTAAGTTGTCACTTGACTTTCGAAGCGAATGCAAACATTTTTGATGAATTCACCCGGTTACTCAACAAGTCACAAACTTAAAGTGCTTTGCATGCTCATATTTCAAGTTGCCGTTTGACGTAAAAGTAAACATTTGTGATGAATATCCCTAGTTACTAAGCAACTCAAAACATTGGAGTAGATAAACTTTATTCATATATATAATTTTTTTTTACTCTATTTACTTAAACTCTGTTTAGGACTGGATCAAAGGGGATAATTACAAGAAAAAACATCACATTTTTTAAAAATGTATAATCGCATGACTCTCACAATTGTGTAAGGAATTTTGAAATTCAATAATCCTCAAGCAAATAGGTATGCTTAATCTTGCTTTATATGTAATTGTCTAACCTATAAAAAAAATTCAATGCTTTAGCACAATAAAGAACTCAAAAGTGTAATGGTGAGCCTAATTGAAATCCCTTTTGTTTTGTTTTTCTTTCAAATATATATATAAAATAAAAACAAATTTGTAACCCTTCCCCCAAACTTGAATATCACATTGTCCTCAATGGGAAAGGAAAAAGAAAAACAAAAAAATGCAAAAAGTTCAGAATTTCTTCCCTGTTTCGTCTTAAAATTTCTGCACGTGCGGCGTTTAGTGTTTCAGCGATATCTGGAGCTGTAGGTGTCCAAATGGGCTGATTGTTTTTTTGCTGGAAAGCTAAGACAATTGTCTACAATTTCTCTTTGAAGCACTTTTTCAAATTCTGACACCATCCTACTAAAAAACAATCATCTATGTAGGTGTAGAAAACAGCTCCTCCCGGCGACTCTCAACCTTATGCAATCCTACAAAATAAAATCAAAAACTAAAATTATAATAAACTAAAATAAAAATCAAATCTAAATGCAGTAAAAGAAAACATGGGCTGCCTCCCAAGAAGCGCTAAGTTTTAAGTCTTCAGCCAGACTTTCTCCATCTCTCATTAGGGGTTGGCTAGATCGATGCCCCACTTTTGCTTTTCAAATTCCTCATCCATATATGGCTTCAACCGCTGTCCATTTACCTTGAATGTCCCTTTTTTCTCATGATGTATTTCAACGGCTCCATATGGAAAAACTTTTGTTACCACAAATGGTCCCGACCACCTATACCTCAATTTCCCTGCAAAAAGTCCAAGTTTTGAATTATATAACAATACTTTCTCCCCTACATTAAATGTTTTTCTCAAAATATGTTTATCATGTCATCGTTTAGTATTCTCTTTATAGATCTTGGCATCTTCATAAGCAACATTTCGAAATTCGTCCATCTCATTTAGTTGCATCATTCTCTTCTCACCTGCATCTTTCATGTCAAAATTTAGTGTCTTTATTGCCCAATAAGCGCGATGCTCAAGTTCCACCGGTAAGTGACATGCTTTACCATACACCGATCTATATGGGGACATTCCAATTGGTTTTTTAAATGCCGTCCTATATGCCCATAATGCATCATCTAATTTTCTTGCTCAATCTATTCGTGACATATTCACTGTCTTTTCAAGTATACGCTTCAACTCTCTATTTGAAACCTCCACTTGACCACTCGTTTGAGGATAATATGGTGTGGCCACATGATGAGTAACTCCATACTTAGCAAGTAACGCATCAAATTGACGATTGCAAAAATGTTTTCCTTCATCGCTAATGTAACACCCCGCAAAATTGAAAATTACAATTTTGCCCTCGTATGTTAAGCACGTATATTTTGTAACGTGTTTTCACTACGTATCTTGATTTCTGACTCTTTACGCATTTCCCGTATTGATTTTTTATCTTATTTGTGTCAACTCAAATACAATATTTCAGTCTCTTTATTTTACGTGTTTTTTATGTGTTTTCGATGCACGTATCAATTGCGTATTTTTCCATCACTAAGTGTGATATTTCTATGTGTATTGACTATTTATTTTACGTGTTCAAACTTGTTTTATAAAAGAGAAATTCATTTCCTCCTATTTTGATTAAAATGATTTTTTGATTTTTGCACGTATGATGCACGTGCAAAAGTTTATTCTCATTTTATTACTCTCATTATCTATTTTTTTAGCATGCATAACTTTATTTAGTCTTTTTAGTTAATCCATGGACCTAAAGATTAAATTCCAGCCCATTAGATTAAATTAAAAGATGACTCATTAGAATAATTAATTTAGTTGAGTATAAATAGAGCCCATGGATCAAGCCCACTAATTAAAATCTAGTTTAAATTTAAGCATGCACTAATACATGACAAGTCACAAACTTAGGAACACATTTAAAGTTATAGGATTGTATTAAATTGTTGTGCATTGTGCATGTGTGCATGCACACACACACCTAAGCTTTTGACCGGATTGCACCTAGGGTATAGGCCGGTTTGGGGATGGTGGGAGGGTGGAGAGTTTAGGAGTTTGGGGGTTGCAAATTTGAAGAGTTGGAAAAATGAAGGGTTGTAGGTTTTAGGAGTTTAGAACTTGAAGGGTTGTAAGAGTTAATTAGGAGAGTTATTAGTGTGAAAATATGAAAATAGACCCTCACAAAATCCTATAAATAGAGCCATATTTTCACTTTCTCATGGCACCAAAAACATTTTCAAAAAGAAAGAAAGAAAAGAAAGAAAGAACGAAAGAAAGAAAGAGAGAAAGAGAGTAGTGTTCTTGTGCTCGGAGACTATTGCTAGGAGAGGAAGAACTAGGAGTCCTTGGAGCTAGAAGTGGTGTTCTCCTTCTTTCAATTGTTCAAGTTTCAATAAGGTGGGTGGTTTCTTACTTTCTAATTGTAGAAATGTCATGCTAACAATTAGGAATTGGTTTTATGAGATGATATTGATATGTAGGTAAATTTCATGCTAATATAACATGCTATGAATAATATATGTGTGATAAAGCAAATAATAGAAGATTTTGATGTAAGAGTTGATACCATGATCTATGTGTTAGAATACTTATAAAACTTCAAGTTTGGTAAATGTATATTTTTGAATGGAAATTTTGATGTAAAAAGTAGAACAATTTATACTATTGTATATAATGAAAATTAGTAGTAAATCATGAAAATGGGTAATGAGAAAAAGTAAGAGTTGATTATTTTTGCCATGTATGAACAAAAAAAAAGAATAGATTGTATGAAAAAGGTTAGGAATACTTCTCTTGATAGCAAATAAATTTTTTTTTGAATTATTTGGATACTAATGAACTCATTTTTGATTACAAACGAAACAATAGGTTCCAATAAACAAAATAAATAATTGTAACTTTATGGTTACCAATAAGAAGGAATTTCGAAAATTTGATTAAGTGTCTAAAATATGAACTAAAAATCTATGAGTTAACGTTGGAAAGTGAACTCAGTTTTATAAAATAATTTCAGTATAATAAGAGAGTTAGATCAATGGAGAATCGAATATATTTTTTTTATGAAAATAGAATAACAGAGAACCCTAACAAAAGCATAGGAAGATTCTTTGTATCGTTGGGCGCGCTCAGCCTAGTGGTCTGGCGTTGCGCTGACCCTCTTGTTGGCTCGGGTTCGACTCTTATGAAGTCCAAACTTTTTTGCTTGTTTTTTTTTAATCACTCAGATCCGAAAAATAGGCATAAAGGGATTTCGGTGTAGATTTTGGACACCAAGTCCATATGGACCGAGTGGCTTTCGATGGGCTTTTGGGTGCTGACTGGGAGCTCACGGGTTCAAAACCCATTGTGAGTTTTTTTTTATTTTTTTTATTTTTTTAAGGGGTTTCGAGAAAAATTAAAATTTGAGAATAAATCCTAGTATTCATATAAAATGAAATGGAATTGTTAAAAATATAGTTTTAGAAATTTTGGAGAAAATAAAAGTAACTTTGAGATAGATTGGGATTTGTCTTCAAAAACTAAATCTTTTGAGAACATGATTTATATCATTAGAAGAAAAGTAAAATGTTGATATGTGAATTAATTGTCTTTGATTGGGATTATTCATTTATGTTGAATACTTGGTTATTATATGCAAATGAGATTGCAAGTGATCAAATCATGTTTGTGAAAAGAAATATTTTTTTATGAATGATTTATGGATGAATGAGGGAACCATGAATAAAAGTTAAGATGAGACATTAATCAAATTTTGAACAAGTTGAAAGATGAAATTATCTAGATTTAAGACATGATTATTACAGGGTATCTATACCCATGTTTCTTGTACATGAAAGTTATGATTAAGAATTAGTAAGACCTTGGTTACCAGCAATATGGAAAGAAAGATTTTTGAGATTTGATTTCGAGATATTGCCGTGGGGCGATCTCATATTTTTGAACAAATCCGTTATGAGGCAAAACTGATTCTAGGATTGATAACACATTCATGTCTTGAACTAAAATAATTAGGCACTTAAGTGAAGATGTAGTAAACTTGGGCAAACGTAAGTGAGTTGCCTCTACATAGTCGGCGGTGGATCTTCGTGGCTATAGACCCAGTTGGCGGAATGAGGTTGCTCTGTGGGAGACGGGTTTTTTTTATATTTAAATCCGGGACTTGGCAAAGTCTAGCGGATAGTTTGCCGTCTCCAATGTATGTACGTATACCGGGGCTAGGGAAAACATGCGGGATGATTCACACGATGAGGGAACCGTTATAATAGACGTCGGGCTGGGACCCGTATTCGTGGAATGGTCTAAATCTTGTTTTATTACCGGGTAGTTTTCATGGCCAGGGATTGAGCCCTTTATTGTGGAGTACGTAGGTGCTTGCCCTCGGACCTATGTAGTATGGGATGCATAGAATCGGAACAAGTGTGCATTAGTGTCATCCTTGTATAAATCGTGTGCATTAGGCATTAAGACATGACATACACTTACATGTTTAGCTTAGTCACATTCTACACTTTATTTATTCATTCAATCTTTTGTGATTTTGTTAAAGTGATGAGATCGTTATATGTACGGCATAGAGAGGATAGCCGAGTATAGCATTTTCGTCAGTTGTAAGTGACTGACGTGCCCACAGGTTGATATGCAGGTAATGGACTTTGCTATGAAGATGTTATGATGAAATCGATAAATTATTTGATGAAGTTGTACAAGTTATATTTGTTTTCGAATGTTGTAATTTTTATTCTTCCGCTGTGTAAAATCAAGTTGTATTATGAACTCTGATGTTATTGAAAAAGTTTTAAATTCTTTGTAAAATTGTACAAAGTGAAGTAAAGATCCCGTGAATTTCTCGAATTCGGCTTTATTTGGAATTCGGGGCGTTACAGCTAATAACTGCCCTTGGAGCTCCAAATCGGGAAAAGATATTTTTTCTAAGAAAGTTCACTACCACTCTTGCATCATTGGTTGGTAGGGCAACAACTTCCACCCACTTGGAGACATAATCTATAGCAACCAAAATATATTTATTAGAAAATGAAGATGGAAAAGGACCCATAAAATCTATCCCCCAAACATCAAATAATTCCATCACTAAAATATTATTTAGGGGCATCTCGTGTTTCCTAGAAATATTTCCCACCCCTTGACAACAATCACATAATTTAACAAAATCAAAAGCATCTTTAAAAATTAAGGGCCAATAAAATCCTGAATGTAAAATTTTTACTGCAGTTTTTGCTCCACTAAAATGACCACCAACTTCAAATGTGTGGCAATGTTTGAGTATGCTCTCTATTTCCTCTTCAGGTACACATCTCCTTATCACTTGATCTGCACAATGGCGAAATAAGAAAGGTTCCTCCCAAAAATAATATTTCAAGTCAGAGAAAAATTTCTTCTTTTGTTGATAAGTAAAATCAGGTGGTACAATTTTTGATACCAAATAATTAACTATATCGGCATACCGTGGAGGAGTTTGTATCATCATTAAATACTCATCTGGAAATTCTTCATTGATTGGTGTGACCTGCAATTTATTTTCATCTTTTAGCTCAATGCGAGATAAATGATCAGCCATCACATTTTCCACACCCTTTTTGTCCTTGATTTCCACATCAAACTCTTGTAAAAGTAAGATCCAACGAAGCAATCTTGGTTTGGCTTCTTTCTTTGCAAGCAAGTATTTGAGAGTTGAATGATCCGTGTACACAACCACCTTTGAACCTATCAAATAAGATCGAAATTTGTCAAAAGCAAATACAACAGCTAATAATTCTTTTTCACTAGTAGCATAATTAAGTTTTGCTTCAGTCAAAGTTTTACTTGCATAATAAATTGTGTGAAAAATCTTATTTTTCCTTTGCCCTAAAACAACACCTATCACCACATCACTAGCATCACACATTAATTCAAAAGACAAATTTCAATCTGGTGCAATTATTATAGGTGTTGAAATTCAATGTTTCAAAAGCATGCAAGCAATCATGAGAAAAATCAAAAGGTGTATCTTTATTCAAAAGATTGCAAATAGATTTAGTGGCTAAATAAAAATCTTTTATAAATCGTCGATAAAATTCTGCATGACCCAAGAAACTTCTCACTCCTTTAACATTGGTTAGTGGTGATAGTTTTTCAATGACATCAATTGTAGCACGATCCACTTCAATTCCCTTAAAGGAAACTTTGTGGCCTAACACAATTCCTTCTTCCACCATAAACTGACATTTCTCCCAATTCAACACCAGATTTGTTTTCTTACAACGCTGCAAAACCAAAGCTAAATTAGATAAACAATTATCAAATGAATAACCAAAAACTGAAAAATCATCCATAAAAATTTCAATAAACTTCTCAACCATATCAGAAAAAATTGATATCATGCAGCGTTGAAATGTGGCGGGGGCATTGCAAAGACCGAAAGACATCCTTCTATATGCAGAAGTTCCATATGCGCAAGTAAAAGTTGTTTTCTCTTGATCTTCTGGTGCTATAGCAATTTGATTGTATCCCGAATACCCATCAAGAAAATAATAGTATGAATGGCCTGCAAGTCTTTCTAGCATTTGGTCAATGAAAGGTAGTGGAAAATGATCTTTTCTAGTTGCATCATTTAGTCTTTGATAATCTATGCACACTCGCCATCTCGTTACTGTTCTAGTTTGTATTAGCTCATTATTATCATTTTTTACTACAGTTATTCCTCCTTTCTTTGGCACAACATGTATAGGACTTACCCATGCACTATCTTAAATTGAATAAATGATACCTGTATCTAAAAGCTTCAAGACCTCCTTATGCACCACTTCTTGCATTGATGGATTCAATCTTCGCTGTGGCTGCACTATAGGTTTAAAATCATCCCCCATTAAAATTTTTTTGCATGAATATTGAAGGACTAATTCCTTTTATATCAGAAATGTTCCATCCTAATGCTGCTTTATGTTCTCTCAAAATTCTTAGCAATTTCTCTTCTTCAACATTATTCAAAGAATCATTAATAATAACAGGAAAAGTGGAGTTTTAGCCTTAAACTGTGTACCTCAAACTAGATGGTAGTGGTTTTAGCTCAAGTTTGGGGGGTTCATCCGTTATTAATGACATTTTTGATATCCCCACATCTTTGAATTTTAGTTGAGTTAAAGGATGAATAAATGGTGCAGCCTCCAAATACCGAACACATTCCAAAACTTCTTCATTTTCAGATTCTAAAGTTGCTGATTTTGTTAGGCACATTTCTAGAGGTAATTTGTTAAATTCACCTTTATGTGTCTTGCTAATGGCTAGATCAATTTCACTGACTTGAAAACATGAGTGAACTTCGGCAGGATGCTCCATAGCTTTAAGTACATCAAAAGTCACTTGTTCGTTGTCAACCCTTAGAATAAGTTTTCCTTGTTGTACATCAATTAGAGTTCGCCTTGTTGCAAGAAAAGGTCTCCCCAATATCAAAGGGATTTGTTCATCTTCCTCCATGTCAAGCAAAACAAAATCAGCTGGAAATATGAATTTATCAACTTTCACCAAAACATCTTCAATGACCCCTCTTGAATATTTGATAGACCTGTCCGCCAATTGTAAAGAAATTGTGGTAGGCTTTGCTTCTCCGATACCTAATTTCCTGAAAACAGAATAGGGCATAAGATTAATACTTGCTCCTAAATCACACAGTGCTTTATGAAAAGAAGAATTTCCAATAGTGCAAGGAATTGTAAAACTCCCTAAATCTTTTAGTTTAGGTGGCAACTTCTTTTGTAAAATTGCACTACTTTCTTCATTTAACATCACTATCTCATGCACTTCTAGCTTCCTCTTGTTTGATAAAATTGCCTTAAAAAATTTAGCATATTTAGGCATTTGTTCTAAAGTTTCAATAAGAGGAATATTAACATGCAATTGTTTGAAAATATTTAAAAATTTTGAAAACTGATTATCAAGCTTATTCTTTTTAAGACTTTGTAGAAAAGGAATAGGTGGATCGTAAGGAGAATTAGGATAAGTATTATAATTAAACTCCCCTGAAATTGTTTGGTTTGAACCTTCTTTGTGCTTCGTTTGTTTCTCCAAAATTTGCTCATTCTCACCCTGCTTTTCAACTATATTTTTTTCAACATTTTTGATTTGTGGCTACTCAATTGTTGTCCCACTTCTAAGTGTTATTGCTTTGACATGCTCTTTGGGACTGACCACTGTGTTACTAGGTAAGTTTCCCGTTGTTCTATCTGTAAGGATATTTGAAAGCTACTAATTTGTGCCTCAAGATTGTGAATTGAAGCTGTATTATTTTGTATTGCCAACTCTGTCTTCTGCATGTATTGCATGAACATATCTTCAAGTGTCGGCTTCTTTTCTTGTGGTTGAAAATTCTGTTGTGGTCTAGCTCCTCCTTGATTATTGCTCCAAGAAAAATTGGAGTGATTTTTCCATCCTGGATTGTATGTGTTTGCATAAGGGTTGTTTTGCCTTTAAAATTTTGACACATAATTTGCTTGTTCGGCATTTGATGGAGCAAAAGGATTCCCCACTTGGCAATCTGCACTAGAATGATTTCTTACACAAAGATCACAAATGATATTAGATTGAATAGAATTAACATTCATATTACCTATTTGCTCGGATAAAATATCAATTTTTGCAGTATAGGTAGAAATAGGGTCAAGTTCAAAAACTCCCGCCACTTTTCTTTGCATTGTTCTTTCTGAGGACCACTCATAATTATTAGATGTCATCTCCTCTAAAAGGTCATAAGCTGCTTCATGAGTTTTGCTCATTAGTACACCTCCAGCTGCTGCATCTACCATGGAACAATTTGTAGCCCCCAAACCGTTATAGAATATTTGCACTTGTAGTCACTTTGGAAGTTCATGATGAGGACACTTTCTTAATAGCTCTGTATATCTCTCCCATGCATCATATAATGACTCTGTCTCGAATTGAGTGGATGTTGTGATGTCATTTTGTAACCTTGCTATTTTTGCTGGGGGGGAAATACTTTGCCATAAATTTTTGTGCTAAGCCCTCCCAAGTTGTAATAACTTATGGCGGCAAAGAATTCAACCAAGCCTTTGCCTTATCTCTGAGTGAGAAAGGAAAGACTCTCAGTCGGATAGCATCATTAGAAACTCCATTGTGTTTGAAGGTATCACATATTCCGAGAAAGTTTGCGATGTGAACATTTAGGTCATCATGTGCTAGACTTCCAAATTGAACTGTCTGCCGAATCATCTGAATAATTGCTAGTTTAATTTCAAAATTATTTGCTTGAATTGCAGGCCTTGTGATACTTGATATTGTTCCATTGACTGAGGGCATTGCATAATCCCTCAAAGCTTTGTTTTCCTCTTCATTCGCCATGGATAAAGAGGATGTGGTGTTTTATTTCTTTTCCTTTATGATCTGACGTAAAGTTCTCTCAATTTCTGGGTCAAGAAGTGTAGGCTCCAATGGATTAGATCTAGGCATACACACCTAACTCCTGAAAAACAAGTAAATAAAGAAAAATAAATCAAAAGGGAATAAAGAAGTAAAATAACAATTAAATCTAAAATAAAAATAAAAATCCAAACTAGCAATAATCTAACAATTTTCAATATTAACAAAAGAATAACTAATCCCCGGCAACGGTGCCAAAAACTTGATGTGAATATTTGCGAGTGTACAAAATCGCAACAAGTAGTATAGTTTTAGTGAAAAGAGTGTCGAACCCACAAGGACTAATTATTTTATTAAGTACTGAAATTACTAGATGAATTACTATTTGGAGAATCAAAATTAAAGAACGCAACTAAACTAAATTTATCTAAATAACTAACTAAATTAACAAAAAGATACGGAATATGAATTTATATTGTTTATTAATTGCAAAATCAATTCTAGGGCTTTTGACTTCACCTAGTTTATCCCACACAATTTATAATTCCATATGAATAAAGAATTTATTTTTCCAAGTTGTAGACCAAAATCCCCAAATTATTCAATGCTTTCTCTCGAACAACACCAAAAATATCTCCAACTAACAGTTTGTCATATCTCTATGCAAATTTAATTAATCGAAGACTCATTAAGTTATGTGGATTTCTTAACGGTCACATCAATCGCGGTAAACCATCTCTAATTTCGCTCAATCAATGGTATTTAATTTTATAGTTCTAAATCACAAATTACCTCTCGGTCTCTCCATGATCCAATAAATCATACAAAAGTTAGCCAAACAATTGTAAGCATTAAACACAAAAATCAAACACACAACAATGGAAAAATAGAAAAATAATATGGAATTAAAATTGTGTTATCAAAACTAGGCTACATCGAAGCCCTAGAAAAATAAATTTAGTTCATAATGGTTTTGCAACTAACAAACATAGTATTTGATTGCATAATGAAAAGGAGAAGAGAAGAAAGAACTCGTTTTATTGTTGTTGTTGCTTGAAGCCGTCAAGATCCCTCTTCTTCAATCTCTCTCTCTTCAAGATCTTATTTTTATCTCTCTCTAGCGTCTACCATCCTCCTCTGATTTGCACATTCACGTCTATATATAGCCCCCCAATGAAACCCTAAAAAGATATATAAAAGTACAGCCCATTGGACCCGAAACCCGTATTCAAAATAGAACATCAGCGCCGACGCGGTCGACCGCAATTTTGGACGGTCGACCGTCACGTTTATGGGATCTGGACAGAGAGGGGGACGGTCGACTGCGCGGTCGACTGCAACTTCGAGATCTGGGTAGAGAGGGGGACGATCGATTGCGCGGTCAACCGCAACTTCGGTCGGGTGTGCGGTCGACTGTCTAAAGCTATTTTCTGCTCGTAGGTTGTAGAAAAATTGATTTTTCCGGAGCTATGGAACTCCGTTTTTGACGAACGAGTACTCGTTTCGAAGAAGACTCGACGACCGACAACTTTCCTTTAGATCTCCAATTCAGATTCGTCCATCTTCAGGTTCAAAATAGCCGAACAAGATCTAGGTGTTGTTTTGCTGCATTTTTGCCTTGCTTTATTCTCCAACTCCTAGCTCCATAACTTCGTGTATTTGAGTCCATAATCATAACATCCATCTCATTCATTCAAAAACAAACAAATAAATAAAATTGAGTAGAAATAAGATGAAATTCAAATAAATAAACACGAACTAACAATTTTTATACGTAAAATGACAAAAGGGTCGTCGGAGGCTGGACGACGGCGGCATCGCGGTGGTGGCTTGTCGACGGAATTGGAACAGCAGCGGGGAAACAACCTGCTGTGGCATTGAGAATAAGAGCAAGGGATCGGAGGAAGTGTTGACGGGGGGTGAGGAGGTGTTGTGGCGGTGCCGACATTGACAGGGGATGACGACAGAAGGTGGCGATGAGGGAGGGTGGCCGGAGAGTAGCCGGAGAAGGAGAACAGTAGATGGTGGAAATTTGGGCGGGAAACGGTCAGGGAGAGAGAAAATGGGAGGAGAGAGGAGAGAGAATAAGCGGTTAGAGTTTCGATTTGTGTGTAAATTTTTAGGGTTTACATTAGGGTTGTATTTATAAGGTACTATTAGGGTATTGGGTTAGTGGTTTAGGGTTCAATAATAGTGGATTTGGGTTAAGAACAAATAAAATTGGGTTTTAGGGTTCAATTAAGGGATAGATCAAAATCAATAGGATTCAAATAAAAAAAATACCCACAATAAAAAAAAGAAAAATAGGATTAACAAGAAAATAATTCATCAAGAAGATCAAAGAGTTTCATGAACAAGAATTTAAATCCAAATAAATAAATAAATAATACAAATGAATTGAATATAAACTGGGCTTGAAAATAAATTGGACTTCGCCAAGAAAACCAGGTTTAGTACAATAACAAAATAATTCAATAGATGAATTTTAATTAAATAACCAAGAAATGACAATTAATATTATAATAATAAAATCATACAATAAAATAATATTCGGGTTTAACAATTTCATTAAAATAATCCAATAATGATAAAATATTTGATTTAGACTCAAATAAAAATAGTCGATCAATAAGACATAGAAGTAGATTAAAATACACAATTATTCAAAATAAATATAATTACCGATAGATAAACACTAATATAAAATTCAAAATGATTTTAACAAATAATGAATTTATAAATATCGAAATACAGAAAATATTCAGAAAATACATATTTACGGGAATGGGGGTTACAGGTAATGAAGGAAGTCTTCGGAATGTCTGGTGAGAACATTCGGATCTGATTATATTCCGACAACTCGTGGCCCAGGGTGGCGTCTATCAAGGTGTCAATGTTTGGAAGAGGGAAAGTATCTTTTGGGCAAACTTTATTGAGGTCAGTGAAGTCTATACATATTCTCTACTTGCCATTAGCCTTCTTGACCATCACCACGTTAGCTAGCCACTTGGGGTAACTGACTTCTTGGATGAATCAGGCGGCTAAGAGCTTTTCACCTTCTTCTCTGACGGCTTGTTGCCTATCGGGCGCAAACTTGCGACGCTTCTGCTGAATATGCTTAATTTTCGGATCCACACTTATGCGGTGCATGATCAGGTCTTCGGCAATACCGGGCATGTCCTCGACGGTCCAAGCAAACAAGTTCTTATTATCCATGATGCAGGTGACAAATTGCTCTTCCAGCTCTCGGGGGGAGTGCTTTGCTTACCCGGAAACACTTGGCTTCAACTCCTACGTAGAAAGGGATTTCTACCAGTTCTTCCACGGGTTCGGAGCTAGCTTGCCCCAGATCGAGAAGGAGTTTAAATGCATCAACGGGTATGACTGAGCCCCTCATAGTGGTTGCATAGCATGCCCAAGCTGCTTCTTGACTTCCTTTGGCTTCGCCTACTCCTACGGCCGTAGGGAACTTCATTTTCAGATGGAATGCTGATGCGATTGCTTGGAGGGCCGCAAGCCCCGGGCGGCCGAAGATAGCATTTTAGGCAGACTTCATATCAACCACCATGGAGTCTAATGCCTCTGTATGAGTAGCGGGGGCTTTCTCTAGTGTCACGTTGAGGGTTATAATTCCCTCAATGATCACGCCCCCCCAGAGAATCCATGGAGGGTATATCCTACAGGCTTTAGGCGATCTCGTTTGAGTTTGAGGCCCTCAAACACAGATGCTGATCGAACTGCCATTATCAACCAAGACCCCGACGCACTTCGTGGTTTACCATGCACATGCTGATCACGAGTGCGTCACAGTGAAGTGTTCGAACGCCTTCTAAGTCCTGATCCGAGAAGGTAATGCTAACTCCTGAGCTTCTTGGAGGGGGAATGTTGTGTACGGATATACTTCTCGAATGAAGGCTTTCCTGGATGAGCTGGAGGCTCCTCCCATAGGCCCTTCGTGGATCGCATGGAATATCTCCATACTCCTCGATCCTTGGGATTCATATGGCCTTTCTGCCCATTTGTTAGGTCCCCTTGGAGATGGTGGTTTAGCGTCGTTGATCTGGGCAAATTTGGAGAGGTGTCCTCGTCGGATTAGCACTTTGACCTCATATTTTAGAGCTCGACACTCATCTGTGAGGTGGCCATGATCCTTATGGAAGGCGCACCATTTTTTTATCTCGTCTCTTGCTCTGGGCATTCATCTTTGGGGGAGGCCAAAAGATCTCATCCTTGTCAACTTCCATGAGGATGGAGGACACGCTCGTGTTTAGTGGAGTGTATTTCTCAAAGCGTGCCATGGGAGGTGGGCGGCATTGTCCTGAGGCGTCCTTCTGGGATTTTCAAGGTTCGCCCTCGTTAGCGCCTTTTTGTTTGTTCCCCGAAGGAGGCATCCTCTGTTCTTGAGGGCGGATTGTATTTTCGACTTGGATGTACTTCTCTACCCTCTGAAGTAGGTCAGAGAAATCCCAAGGAGGTCCTTTGATGAGGGAAGCCTTGAGGTCATCATGTTTTACATTAAATTTGAAGGCGGTTGTCGCCACCACGGAGTCGAGTGAGGAGATTGACCTGGTTTCAGCTGTGAATCGTTGGACATAGCTCTTGAGGGAATCCCCGTCCCTTTGCATGAGGTCTACTAAGGATGTGCTGGTTTTTTCCAACTTGCGGCTAGTGACAAAGTGCGTAAGGAACAGTTCTTCACGTTGGTCGAAGGAAAATATAGAACCCGGGGACAGGCGAGAGAACCATTCCCGCACCGAGCCTTTCAAGGTCGCCGGAAAGGTTTTGCAAAGGAGGGAGTCGGATGCTTGGTGGATCATCATAATGGTCTTATAGTTTTTGATGGTCCATGGGATCGGTCTCTTCGCTGTACATCTTGAAAGTTGGGACCTTGAAGTTGGCGGGGACTGGTGCATCAATAATTTTTTTGGGAAAATGGGGGCCTGACAGGGCGGTACCTCCCTTCTTGCTTTGTTTCATCCCTTCTGAGTGAGGCCAGATGGTCTTCCATCTTTCAGAGGCGCTGGAGGATGATGTCCTCCTACTGATCAGATCTGGTAGATCCGCGAGACTCTTCACGTCGCGGGGGAGATGGGTGGTGTGGTTGAACTATGCTGAAGGCTTGGAGGATCTCATACTTAAGCTCTCGGAGCTCTGCCCTGGTGGTCGGCATTTCTTCATTAATTCCCACCCTGGGGGCTGTCCTGCTGATTAAAGTTGGTTGCCTCCTCTCTCGGGGAGGAGTTCTTCTTTGATCTCTTGGAGAGTGGCGACCCCTTCGTCCCCCGGGAGAGGAGGATCTCCTTTGCCTTCGTAGAGAGGGACTTCTCCTGCGACCCCTGGGGGAGGGACTTCTCCTACGACCCCTGGAAGAAGGGCTCCTCCTGTCCCCCCTATGTCCTGGATGAGAGGCTTCCTCATGAGCCTTGTTGAGATGGGTCCGGAGGTCAGACTCAAGCTGGCGATCGATGATGATCTAACGAAGGTCGGGTTGTAACTGAGGGGGTGCGGTAGGAGTAGAGGTGTACACCAATCCCTTATTTTTTACGAATGGCTTTGTAAATGGTTTGGGGCGACTGCAGCGAGAGCCACTTGGAGCAGCCTTGCCAGTTTGAGGTGGGGCTAGTTGAAGGAAAGGTTCAGGTTGTTGTGGTTGAATGGCCAGAGAGAGGTTCCTTTAGAGAAGGTGATGGTTGAGGAGGGTTGGCTCATCGGCCTGAGGCTGCCGCCTTCCTTTTTCCTTGGTAGGGCACCTCTGGAGGATGCAATGGAGGAGGAGGGTTGGCTCGTCGGCCTGAGGCCGCCTCTTCCGTTTACCTTTAGGGGGCATGTTAAAAGCTTAAGTTTCTGGCGAAGGTTTAGTTGGATTTCTTTCTGTTCCCACAGACAGCGCCAACCTGTTACTGCTTTTTTCTGTGCGGGAGTAACCAGGTGATGTTGATTCTTTTATGGAACAGGCGAGAATCTGACTTTTGGACTTTCGTTGACGTTGACTATCGCGATTGCTTCCTCCTGACCTGCAAAATGCCTGAAACATCGGGATTTATCCTAGAGACAGACCCTCCGACGCTCTAGTCAGTAATCAGGAAGAAATATAAGAGAGCTTTTTGTGGAAAAATATTCATTACCTGCTTTATGGTGAGGGTAGAGGGGTATTTATAGTCGCCTTGGGGACCAGTTTCGAGATAAGGATTTATCTCTACTTCCCAGTGTTTATGGATAAGAAACAGAGTTTTGAATCGTTTCATGATAAGGGAGGCGGTTAAAACCGCCTCTTAAAGATAATCATGAATTTGAATTACTCTTTAGAATATCCTGGGTTTGTTCGTAATGAGCTGTCACCTTGACCAAGTAAGACAGACCAATTTTTGGGTTACTGGGCTTAGAAAAGACCCAGCTCCCATTTTCGGACCCGTTTATAACTGAAGTTACCGTTTTACCCCTTAGAGCTTTGAGATTCGTGCCCTATTTGAATGGTCCTGATTTAGTTCTATTTTTACCCATATCAATCACCATGGTCTTCATTGACTATGCCGCCATCGTTGGTCTATCCTTGACCTTAATCAGAGTCGGCTGTCATGTTGGCAACTCTCCAACTCTGCCCTCACCTTCGCTCTCCTCCTTTCAATTCCAAAGTCCGTCTACGATTCTCTTGTCTCATATCGCGCATTACCCATTTCAATATCATTGGCCTTCCATATAACTTTACCAGTTCCGGTATCGATCCAAGCTTACACATAGATGAAGAGATAAAATTTGACGAATGAATTTTTCCATGTCAATCTTGACAGATGAGTATATGAGCCTCGTGAACCAAAAGCATGCATAGAACCCAATAGTCCTTGTGAGCATGAAGAAAACATAAGAAGCAATAAGCATGTAGCCAAAGTACATCCCTGATACTGGCTTTGTAATCTCCAGTTTTGTGAAGAAGTAACATGTAGCATACAGGAAGAGATAGAGTGCAGGGAACCTGATGTCAAATAAGATCTCCACCACCATAAGTAATCCTCGCTACAGAGCTGAAAGTAGCAGAGTACAATTGTAATCTCGGCACAGGTGATGATGAGAATGATAAAGACCCAGAAAAGGAACCAAAAAATGTAGTAGAATTGCTTAGGCCAGGTTGAAGTTAAAATGAAACCCCAAACATTAATCCTTTAACTTTCCTTTATTTACAATAATGCCATTGAGTGGTCTTGAGATAGGAAATGATAATCTAACAGCTAAGAGTAAAAGGTGGATTTGTGAGAAATTAATTTAGTGGTTAAGGTTAGTTATGGGAGTTCTGAGTTTGTATTATAAAGTTTTCCTTAATTAAACGAGTCTAAAAATAACTAACAATCATCTAACATTATTTTTTGTGTGAACAAAACATGATTGTACAGTTGAATCAAACAACATACAAACAACAACACCGATACTTAATAGAATTTCAATTATTTTCCTAATAATTATAATGATATCCAATAGTATATAACATTGATTGCAAATTTGAATTAAACAATATAAGGAACAGCTATAAAATACATATTTTCTCAATTTCATCGAATATTCATAAAATTGATTAATTTGGTCATTTTTTCTCATTAAGAAGAATGCTTCTAGATTCAGGACGTCCACTTTGAGATTCATGATTCATGACGTCCGCTTCAAGATTTATCTCTGGAAACTCCTTCAAGATTCATGATGTCCACTTCCTACATATGATAATAATAAATAAAATAGTAAATGGAATTTTTTGATAAAAAAAATATGTCTGAATTCCAAAGTAGCCTTAAACAATTATTATTGTAAGGGTCTCTTCCTGTTGCTTGTATTTCTTCCTCAAGATTATTAGTATTTTGTTGCTTAAATCCATAGTTCACTTGAGTACCACTTGCAATTTGATATGACATCTAAAATTCAAAAAAAATAAAAAACATAAAGTGTATGGTATTGTAAAATTAATTCAAAATCATAATTTATAATTACCTTTAGTAAATCAATAAAGCTTGAGGTTTAGGCATAAGCCATCCATGGTAATTGAGAGGGGATCTCGATATTCTTGATCATCCAAAGCTCAATGTTATAGTGTATTTTCCAACTATAGTGTCTATCACTATTAACAAAAATACCCAAAAAACCAAAAATTGTTCTCCATGTATCTATCACATATACTCAAAAGGATTCACACGTATAAGTTGTGGTATATAAGTTGTTGTAGGGGATGCCTTTTATGACAAAAAAAATTACAAAAAAAATCATGACAGGATCTCTTATTTTAAATTGAGACCATTATAATAAGCTTGATTTAAGCATATTTGATTTTAATAATAAGTAATGCAATTAATTTTGACCATTCATCAAACTTGATTTATGATAGACAGTTGGTATTAAGTAAGAGCAACATTCACTCATATTTTATGGGTGTAGAGGATTCGAATCCCAAAAGTTTTAACTTACATTCAACTCAATAAAGTAAGGAAGAGTACAGATTACCTAGATGCACATAAGGTACAAGAAAATCCATTCCTGCACAATAAATTTTAGTCCTCTTTTCAACAAACAGGGCAAGAAAACTTTAAGGAAGAGGAATTTTAGTCCCATTTTATTCTTCTCTAAAACATTAGGGGTCTGGGAGGTCGTGGTAAGAGAGAAATGGTAAGGGACGTCATAAACACGTATAGAGCATACATTGTTGGTCTCTAGGAATCCAAACCCATGGTAGGATATAGATTCATAATAATGCGAGGTGCTAGGATTAAGGAATGGCGATTACGTTCATCCTTAGGAGCTTCAGGGGTTACTGCCATTGGATTTTCCCCAGACACTTCCACCTGTCTCGATGAATTTCAAGGAGAGTTCTCACTATCATTCCGTCTACAAAGACAGTATGACAGCTGCACTCAAATGGTAACCGCAGTGTACGAACTGAATAAATCAGCTTTCAGAGTCGTGTCCTGGGTTGAACTTATGCCAATCCAAACAAGATGGCAAAATGCTTGGGTGGTTGGAGAAGATTTTAACATCACAAGGTTCGCCTTCGGACACCGTGGTAAAGAGTTCAATGATGTTGATAGGGAGGAGTTCAATATAATGATTAAGGGCATGGGGCTGGTAGATATACCAATCACATATATGTTATTTATCTGGCCGAACATGCAAGTGGTCCCCATTACGGCAAAACTGGACAAAGTCCATGTCTCTTTATACTGGGAGACGACACATTCTCGTTGGCAGTTGCCAAGTCCTTACCAATACCAACTTCGGACCATGTTCCGATACTAATCACTAATGAGGAACAAAGTAATAAAAAAACCTATAAAATTTAGATTCGAGAAGGCCTCATTATAAATCCAAGACTTTCACCATATGGTTATGGAAAGTTGGGCCTTAATAACTAGAGCTACATAGGTAGCGGCGATCAAGTGCGAAAAGATTCTGTCACGCCCCGCTTTTCAAAATACGGAACACGAGTACGTAACGTAGGCCCAACGAATGATATAAACACAATCCATAAGCTGTACCAGACTAACTCAGCAATAAGATCAACAAATATACAACCACGCAAAAAACATAACCAAATGAATCAATGATAAAGTTCCAATAATAATGAAATAAACCAACAGTATAAATATCCAACATCCAGGATCAAAACAAAACTACAGGTCATAATGCCCAAACAAAGTAAAAGAGATAACAGTGTTTAGAAAATAAATCTAGCAACAATTATAAAACTACACAGCGGAGACTGGATCCATCACTAGAAACGTTGCTCACAAATTCCTTCGGGAACAGATCCTTCAGTACCTGTAAATTCCTGGTCTAAAAAGAAATAAAATAGTTCCCTTAGAGCAAGTCGTGGACGGCAAATAGAGAAAACAAAGGATAATAGGAAAAACATGAATATCAAAGAAAATGAACACGGTCAAAGACAAAGAGCAAAACAAAGTGTAGGCAATATCAAAAGGTTATAATAATCACACATGAAATGCATGATGTCAAGTCAATTTCAATACAAGATCAAGTATGCAGGTTGTTAAGTATTTTATTAACCTATCAAGTGCACGTACTACTACATCCCATACTACAGGTTCCATGCAAGCACAGTGATCGTTTTAGACCGATGATGAATTCACGGTTCGTGTACTCGGCATTGATAAAAATAATTTACAATCAAGAATCATCCATAAATCATTGCAATCAATACACCTCCTTCCAAGACAATACAATATAACGACGAGGCCTTACCGAGTACATTTTCCGATTGTTCACTACCAAGTCTATCCATAATAACCCCAGCTTGTTAATAGTTTATTTTAATCCTGTGTGAGCATGCAAGAGGGTATCAATGTTTTATAATACTATGTGTGACTAATTCTAAGTGCTACAGACAAAGCATGACGCAAACACATTATTTAACACATTTCACAAAATCAGGACAGCATGACCTTGCTTTACTAAAACATAGATCATTGTCACAACAAAATAGAAAAACTGAATCCGCCGGAAGATCTGGAAAATAGACTTCCATACGGTTCCAGCGAGTATACTTAAGGCATATAAAAATCATAGAAACTAGGGTGAAAGTTCTAATCAAATCAGGTCTTATGTTCAGTCAGCATGCTGTAGGTTATGTTACATTAATTAATTCTTGTTAGAAAGCTTATTATTAAAATCTACAAAAATTCAGGGAAGTAGCTATACATGTCTAGGTCCAGCATGATTTATTTCCGAATTTTCTTTTACTGTTAACATGGTCAAATAAAATAAACAATAGCAGGATACGCATGAAATTATGAGTCTCAAAATTACTAACACAGTTGCAGTAAAGTGATGATATCTAACACATGACAAATTGGAATTTAAATCCAGACCAGAGAAAAATTATCTAGACATCAAGGGCTACATTTTATGTTTAGTAAGTTATTTCAAATTAGGTCATTAACATGGTTAAAAGTCTGATTTAAAGTGAAACTTACAGCAGTCCAGGAATCAAATTAATATAAAAAGACAACAAATAATTCACCCGGTTACATATAGCATGCAAATTGGCGTTCAAAGCAATCCTAGGTGTCAACATGCAATTTCTAAGAGTTAAGATACATTTATCATGGTCATGGTTTCAATTCATCAATTAAATCCAATTCTAGCATGTTCAATTTCAATGTTCAATCTATCAAGCAGTCCTATGCATGAATCTAGTTGTTTAATGTGCAAATGCATGAAACATTAGGGAATATGTTTAGATCAAAAAGAAGCATGATGTTAAGAGTATGTCAGGTTAGCTCGTGTAAACCCTCGATAATCTTAATAGAATTGTCAAAAGCAGTTTTTGATAATAAAAGGACAGGATATACTTGCAGGAAATCAAAGAACATCTTGAACACAAATAAAAAGAAAGGTTCAAGAAGAGACTTGCCTGTTATTGCAGATATTAATAAAATAGAATAATGACATCAGAATTCCGGGAGAAAATCTCCCCAAAAAAATGCACGAAGAATCCCAGCAACAGCAAGATCCGAGAGCAATTCCCACACACCAGATCGGGACAGAACACAGATACCAAAACTGGATCTGGCGCACACAGATCACGGAACACCAAAACAACCTAATAAGAAATTAGTCCCACACCAGATCTAGCCCAAAACAGCGGACAGCAACTCCGGATCGGGTATTTCAGAACAGCGAACAGCGGAACCAGCCAATCGGATCGCTGCCTCACACCGGATCCATCCCGAACAGCGGACAGCGACTTGGGATCTGATGCGGCAGAATAGCAAACAGCGGGCTCGCCCAATCGCGGTGCGTCTCCTACCTCTCGATAGCGGAACGGAGAGAGAGAGAGAGAGAGCGACGGACTTGGTAAAGCGACGATTGCGACGGCGATTGCGGAGGCGGAGCGGCATCGTTACCACAGTCAGGAAGCGATGGCATCGACAACAACTCCAGCGAGGGGCTCTGTTTTTGCGGTTGAAAATAGGGGACGGCGATGCTCGCAGCTCCCGGGCTTGGACGGCGGCACTAGGGGGTGCACAGGCACGGCGAGGGACGACGAAGACGAAGATGGAGCACGGAAAGGGAAATGGGCGATGGAGATGAAGTTACGGCAACGGGAAAAACCTCGGTGGTTGGGTTCGATGGGTAATGGTGAGGATGGGGGCGAGCGACGGCGATGATGATGGTGAGGGGATGGAGACGGTGACGGTGGTGATGACAGTGGTGGACGATGGACAGGGGTCAGGGGTTACGGTTTGGGTTTCAGGTGTTTAGAAACAGAGAAGAAAGATAGGGGAACGAGGAGAGAGAAAGCGGCGGAAAGAGAGAGAGTATATTAATTAGGGTTAATTAATGGGGGTATTTATAAGGATCAGGAAATTTAAGGTTTTGGGTTGATATTATGTAGGTTCTGGGTATCGGTTTTGGCTCCAAAAAGAGACAAACCAAAGCAGTGAGATGAGACGAACACAAAGAAGAACAAATCGAATTCAAAATAGAACAGAGCCAAATCCACAAAAGACAGAATCAAATCAAAAGAACACAGATTGATCCAAAAAGAACAAAAGAACCCAGGAAGGACAAAATGCACCATAATAAATGAGTTCAAATACAATAATCAAAAGAATACAAAATGCAATAAAATTTTTAAATAGGGCTTACAAATCATACCCACCTTACAAGAAGAATTTCGACCTCGAAATTCATACAAGAGGTACATAGGACAAACCTCGAACAAAGGAAAGCAAAACAAAACAAAACAAACACTACTCAAACAAATGAGGGAACTTCTCCCGAATCTCTTCCTCTAACTCCCAAGTAGACTCTCCTGGCGAGCGAGGATCCCAAGAAACTCGGACCAACTTGATGACTCTATTCTTTAGCACCTTCTCTCGACGGTCTAAGATGGAGACGGGTCAAATTTCACAGGACAAATCCGGCCTCACAGACAAGTCGGAGTAGTCAACCACACGACTTTCATCTCTGATATATTTCCTGAGCTGAGAAACATGAAATACATCATGGACACCCGCTAAAGTTGGTGGTAACGCGGGCCTGTAAGCAACCTTGCCCACACGTTCCACAACATCGAATGGACCGATGAATCAAGTACTCAACTTGCCTCCACCGCCGAAACGGATAACACCTTTCCAAGGCGTTACCTTAAGGAACACATGCTCGCCTTCCTCGAACTCTAGAGGTCTCTGACGACAGTCAACCTACCTCTTCTGTCGATCCCGAGCGGCCTGCAAATGCCTGCGGATCTGAGCCATGGCATCAACTATCTTCGTGATTAACTCAGGGCCTAAAAGTTTCCTCTCGCCGATATCATCTCAACAGACTGGCAATCTACACCTGGGCCCATACAAAGCTTCGAATGGAGCAGCCTTGAGACTCGCCTGATAACTGTTATTATAAGAGAACTTCGTCAAGTGAAGATGATCTTTCCACGAACCTCCAAACTGAAGAATGCAGGATCTCAACATATCTTCTAGGGTCTGAATTGTCCTTTCTGACTGTCCATCTATCTGAGGATGGAACGCTGTACTGTAGCTCAGCTTGGTACCCAAGCTGCTCTGCAAACTCTCCCAGAACTGAGACCTGAATCTCATATTCCGATCCGATACGATGCTGATAGGAACTCCATGCAGACGAATAACCTCTGGAACGTACTGCTCAGCCAAACTCGCCGTGGACTGACCCACACGGAATGGAATGAAGTGAGCACACTTCATCAGCCGTTCCACCATCACCCAAATAGTATTATGACCTTTAGGACTTCTCAGCAATGCTGTCACAAAGTCCATCGTGATATTCTCCCACTTCCATTCAGGGATAAAAAGGGGTTGCAAAAG
Organism: Hemerocallis citrina; assembly: GCA_017893485.1. Lineage (NCBI taxonomy): Eukaryota > Viridiplantae > Streptophyta > Magnoliopsida > Asparagales > Asphodelaceae > Hemerocallis > Hemerocallis citrina. The sequence goes on along the minus strand of CM030360.1, from coordinate 241,988,394 downwards.
TCCTGCGGTTCTCTGATGCTCCGCCTTCACCTGCTGACAGATTAGGCACTGGGCGACGAATCGAGCCACATCCCGCTTCATACCATGCCACCAGAAATACTGTTTCAAGTCCCTGTACATCTTGGTACTACCAGGATGAATAGAATACGGGGATCGATGAGCTTCCTCGAGTAGCTTCTACTTGACCTTCCCTCTAGGTACACACAACCTAGAACCAAACCAAAGCGACCCATCAGCATGGAAAACCAATTCAGATCTCAAATCAGCTTCAACCTCGCTTTGAAACTCCTGCAATTGCTGATCACTCCCTTGAGCTGCCTTGATCTGCTCTACTAAGGAAGACTGCAACTGCAACAATATAAGCTACTGATCTGATCCGGGAAGCAACACATCCAACTCGAGCTTCCTCATGTCCTCCACAAGCTCCTTTTGCTAAGTAAGGAACATAGCGGTAGGCCTCCGACTCAAAGCATTTGGCACCGAATTAATTCTGCCCGGGTGATACTACAAATTGATGTCAAAATCTGCCATCAACTCCAGCCATCTTCTCTGCCTCATGTTCAAATCCTCCTGTGTGAACACATACTTGAGGCTCTTGTGATCTGTGAAAATCTCAACTCTATCTCCAAGCAAATAGTGCCTCCATAACTTTAAGGCAAAGATCACAGCAACATGCTCCAGATCATGCGTAGGATAGTTCTTCTCACGAGGTCTCAACTGCCTTGATGCATAAGCGACAACCCTGTCTCGCTGCATCAGCACTGCTCCCAGACCTCTTCCCGAAGCATCACAAAAGATCACAAAATTGCCCAAACTGTCGGGTATAGTCAGCACTGGCGCTGACGTCAACCGATGCTTCAACTCGGCGAAAGCTCCATCACAATATTCATCCCAAACGAACTTCTGCTCCTTCCTGGTCAAACTGGTCAAGGGTCCAGCAATCTTGGAGAAATCCTGAACGAACTTCCGATAGTAACCAGCCAAACTAAGGAAACTCTGCACTTCAGAAACAGACTTCGGAATAGGTCAATCCTTGACCGCAGAAACCTTCAACGGATCCACAGAAACACCAGCACCAGAGATAATGTGGCCAAGAAAAGCAACCTGATCCAGCCAAAAATCGCACTTATCGAGCTTCCCATACAGCTGGTTCTCCCTCAAAGTCTGCAGAACCACCTTCAGATGCTCAACATGATCCTCCTTGTTCCGCGAGTACCCTAATATGTCGTCGATGAAAACCACGACAAACTGATCCAAGAACGTAGAAAACACACGGTTCATCATACTCATGAACACTACCGGTGCAGTAGTCACTCCGAACGGCATCACCAAGAACTCATAATGCCCATATCTCGTTCGAAAAGCCGTCCGCGGAACATCCTCTGACCTCACCCTGACTCGATGGTACCCGGAACGCAGATCCAACTTTGAGAACACTGAAGCGCCTCCCAGTTGATCGAACAAATCGTCAATCCTCGGCAATGGATACCGATTCTTGACAGTAACATTGTTCAACTCCCTGTAGTCAATGCAAAGCCTGCAGCTTCCATCCTTCTTGCTGACAAACAGAACTGGGGATCCCCATGGCGAAACACTAGGTCTGACAAAATCCTTATCAAGCAGCTCCTGAACTTGCACCTTCAGTTCTGCCAATTCGACCGGCATCATACGATACAGACTCTTGGAAATAGGGGTCGTACTGGGCTGGACATCAATGCTAAACTCCACATCTCGAACTTAGTGGAGTCGGAGCGGCATCGTTACCACAGTCGGGAAGCGACGGCGGGACAACAACTCTGGCGAGGGGCTCTGTTTTCGCGGTTGAAAATAGGGGACGACGACGCTCGCAGCTTTGGGGCTTGGATGGCGGTGCTAGGGGGTGCACAGTCGCAGCGAGGGACGACGAAGACGAAGATGGAGCACGGAGAGGGAAAAGGGCTACGGAGATGAAGTTACGGTGACGGGAAAAACTTCGGTGGTTGGGTTCGATGGGTAATGGCGAGGACAGGGCCGAGCGACGCCGATGATGATGGAGAAGGGATGGAGATGGTGATGGTGGTGATGACGGTGGTGGACGATGGACAGTGGTTGGGGGTTACAGTTTGGGTTTGGGGTGTTTAGAAACAGAGAAGAGAGAGAGAGAGGAGTACGGGGAGAGAGAAAGCGGCAGAAAGAGAAAGAGAGAGAGTATATTAATTAGGGTTAATTAATGGGGGTATTTAAAGGGATCAGGAAATTTTGAGTTTTGGGTTAAGATTATGTGGGTTGTGGGTATTAGTTTTGGCTCCAAAAAGAGACAAACAAAAGCAATGAGATGAGATGAACACAAAGAAGAACAAATCGAATTCAAAATAGAAAAGAGCCAAATCCACAAAAGACAGAATCCAATCAAAAGAACACTGATTGATCCAAAGAGAACAAAAGAACCCAAGAAGGACAAAATGCACCATAATAAATGAGTTCAAATACAATAATCAAAAGAATACAAAATACAATAAAATATGAAAATAGGGCTTACAGATCCGCAGGCTCTGTACCAAATAAGCCATTATGGAAGGCGTTGGCAAGTTACAAAGATTGGATGAAACTTGGGTAGTGAACGAAGAGAAACACAACCGATTACTAGGTCTAAGGGATGACATTGCACATGTATATAAACTATAAGATATCAAATGGCAACATAGATCGATGGTGTGCTCAAAGAGGGAGTCGTGAATACAACTTTCTTCTATCGGGCTACTAGTGTGCGAAGAAGGTCCAAGCCCATCCTATCAACACTGTAATACCCCAGATTTTAAATAATGTTTTTAATATTAATAAATGAAAAAAAATATTTTTTAAACATTTTCTGAAAATTTATCTTTTTAAGCGTGCAAAACACATGCAAATATCTTCTTGAGGAGTTCAAAGTCAAAATTTATTTTGGGGAAGCTCATTATTTATTATTAGATATTATTTGTGAATTTTCTGGAATTTTCTGATAATTATTGGACCCATTTGCAAATATTACAAAAAGATGGACTTTTGTGCAAAATTGCTACTTGGAGTGAAAACTCCTGATTTTTGGATTTTTGGGCTTGGCATGATGCCTAGTCAACTCAGAGTTAAAGATTTTAGGTTTTGTTTTAACATATTTGGTTCATTTTGTAAGTTTTCAATAAAGGAGGGTTGTAACACCCCGAATTCCAAATAATAATGAATTCGAGATTTCACAGGATCTTTAATTCACTTCGTACAATTTTACAACGAAAATTAAAACTTTGTCAATAGTACATTAGAGTTACAGTACACTTTGTTTACACAGTGGAAGAATAAAAGATTACAATGAAATAAATACAACATCTTTAAACAAAACATTATCAGCATATCCACTTTATTGCTTCATGAACTTCCATTACCTGCATGTAAGACTGTGGGTACGTCAGTTGATTTCAACCAACGAAATATTATACACGGCTATCCTCTCTATGCCGAAGACAGTATAACAATCTCATTACTTTAGCAAATCACAAAAAGATTGAATGAACAATAAAGTGTTAAATCGTGACTACGCTAAACATGTAAGTGTATGTCATGCCTTAATGCCTAATGCACATAATTTATACTAGGATGACACTAATGCACACTTGTTCAGATTCTATGCATCCCATACTATATAGGTCTGAGGGCAAGTGCTTACGTACTCCACAATAATGGGTTCGATCCTTCGTCATGAAACTACCCAGTAATAAAAACAAGGTTTAGATCATTCCACAGATATGGATCTCAGCCTCTCTGGCAATTATAACAGATCCCAGCCTCTCTGGCTATTATATCGTGCGAATCATCCCGCAAGTGACCCTCTAGTCCTAGCCTCTCTGGCTATTGGAGTACGGCAAAACAAAAACTATCCGTCCGATTACTCAAGATCCCGGATTTAAAAATAAAAGCTCGTCTCCCACGGAGCAACCACAGTCCACCGACTGAGTCTATAGCCACGGAGATCCACCGCCGACTATACAGAGCAATCCACTTACGTTTGCCCAGGTTTACTACATCTTCACTTATGTGCCTAATTATTTAGCCAAGACATAAATAAATTTCTAATCCTAGAATTAGTCTTACCTTTTAACGGTCTTCATCACAAATTCCACATCTCAAAATTATTTCTCAATTCTTCTCATTTCAATATTGCAGGTAACGAGGTTTTCTAACTCCAAAACTCAACAATTCATGCACAAGAATCACGGGTACACATACCCTTAATAATTAATATCTTAAACTTGTTATACTCATGTCTCTAACTTATCCATAATTTGTTCCATGTCTCATTTAACATCATTCATGATTCTCTTTTTTGTTCATAATTCATTCATGAATCAACAACAATAACAATTTCATTTACAAATCTTTAACTCATGAAATATCTCCCAAATAATCAAATACAATCTCTTCAAGAGAAAATAATTCACATAATAAATTTCTTTTACTCTTCAAAGGAAAATCATACCTTTCTATTAACAAATCTTCAATCTTTACTTGCTTTCTATCTCAAATTTTTGTTTTTAAACTCTTAATTTTTATATGGAAAATTCTGAAACTACTTTTAGTAAGTTCTAAACTTTTTTATAGAAATAATAAGATTTTCCTCAATTTTATAGTTGCATTAGAACTTATCAAAAATATTTATAAACTTTTTTTAAAAAAAAAGGCTCCCTCAGTTTTGAACCTGTGAGGGTATAGTCAGCGCACATGTCCACCCCCTTACACCACTAAGTCCATTTGGACTTGATGTTTAATCTTTTCACCGAATTTCCTTTATACTAAATTCTTGGGTTGTGATTTAATTAAAACAAAAATATAAAAAAAAGTTCTGGATCACCAGTCTCAAACCCGCGACCTACCAACCCACATTTCCAACACTAGACCACTGGGCCAACTACACCCATCAATATATAATCTATTCATATGCTTTTGTTCATTTTGTTCAGAAATCGATTCTCTTTCACAAAACTTGTTTATCAAAATTAATCCATTCTTCTTACAATATTGAAACACAAATCTCTTTTGGGCTGAGATAAATATTAAAATAGCAATTCAAAGTTCAAACTTATTTTTAGAAATATACCTTCACTTTTAAATAATTTTCCGTTCCTTTTGCATACGGATTTTCATCTTTTTCCCAAGTTTCGAAACTAAAAATCATGTTTAGTAAAACTAGTTCATATACCCTGTTATACTAGTTACTTTTTGGGATAAAACAAGCATGTCTCTTAATAAGTCATGAATATCTCAAAGAATCGCCTTCATGCAAAAATTGTATTTTTAACTTATGTCGACATAAGGAGTTATCTTTTCCTCTTTTCTTTTTCTTTCAAAATATATCATTCTTAAACAAATTCTAAAAGAAAGTTACACACTCAACAAAACATACAAATTTGCAATATTCTAACATGATTCATATGATTTATTTCTTAGCTAAACTCTCTTTTAAAAATTTTGCATTGTAACAATTTGTTCATTGATTCTTAACATAACCATTGCATATTATGCTAGCATGGATTCTACATATATCTCATTATACTACTCATTTTTAACAAATTAGCATGCAAGTCCTACTTTAGAAAGGAAAGAGATCACCCACTATTTGATTGCTTGAACAATGAAAGAAAAGAACACTACTCCTAGCTCCAAAATGGCCTCCTAGATCTTCTCCTTCTAGCAAGAGTCTCTAAGCACAAAACTCTCTTCTTTCTTTCTTTTTCTTTCTCTTATTTCTTGATTTGCTTTTGGTGTGAAGAATGAGAAGAGAATGGATGCTATTTATAGGTCTAGGTTAGGGACTATATTGCATAATTCTCATCCTAATAATTTCTCATTTTAATTCTCACCTCTTCACTTTCTTAACTTCCCTAACTCCTAACTCTTCAAATACTATAACCTCCAAACTCCTAACTTTTCATCTCCCCACTCCTACAAACCTTAACTTACATTCACTCTCTAAAAACCAAAATCGGCCACACGTCAAGACTTCTTTGATTAGGTCGGAGTACAGTAACTTTCTGTTGCCTGCACATGGGCCCCCATCTCGCCTAAAATTCACTTATCCATATATTATTACTACACTATTCACATGTTATTACTACATATATTATTCATATACTAGGTTTGCCCGTTGACACATGCCTACGACATGTCTTCGGAACGGTGCACCTTATTTGATTATATAAAATAGTTTTGGAGGTCCAACAAATTAATTGAAGTAGCAAACATATTATATGAGAAACTTTTAGGGATCCAGCAAAAAACATATTATATGATTTTTTTGTTTTTTTTTGAATTATTTTTAAAGTTTCTAAATTTTTAAATTTTTTAGTTTTTTTATTTTTAAAATTTTTAAAATTTTTAAAATTTTTTGAATAGAAGCGAGAGAGAGAAAAAAATAATTAAATAAATATAGGAGTTGTTTTGGGTGGGAATTTGAATTTGAGTTTTAGGGAAAAACTTTTGGGGGGAAAAATATGTTTTGTGAGATTAGATCTGGGCCTTTGATTTTTGGGGGATTGAAGAAGAGCCACTTGATAGCTTTGTTTGTGTTTTATTATATAGATTATCACCACATCAGATTAATACAATGCCATAACCACAAGCACAATTCAGTGCATTCCTTACCGTGGGCCCCTAACTCATAATTACATTCTCACTTACACATTATTCATTTCACCATATCTATATAATAAAACACAAAGAAAGCTATCAAGTGGCTCTCCTTCAATCTCCTCAAAAATCAAAGGTCCAAATCTAACCTCACAAAACATATTTCTCCCCCCCAAAGGTTTCCCCCCAAAACTCAAATTCAAATCCCCCACCTAAAACAACTCCTATATTTATTTAATTTTTTTCTCTCTCTCTCTTTCCTTCCCTCTTCTATTCGAAAAATTAAGAAAATAAAAATTTTAAAAACTTTAAAAAATTAAAAATTAAAAATTAAAAAACTAAAAAAATTAAAAATTTAAAAACTTTCAAAATAATTCAAAAAATCAAAAAAAATTATATAATATGTTTTTTGCTGGACCCCCAAAAGTTTCTCATGTAATATGTTTTGCTACTTCAATTAATGTTGCCGCTGAAATCGGTGTGGGGACAAATAGACAGATTTGTGGATTCTTAGGACGTCGAATAGTCAAACCTGAACACCTTTCCGCCGGATTTTGACAGTGATCTCCCGCCGCTGACCTGCAAAAAGTGTGAAACACCGAGGTTGATCCCGGCGACGCACCCTTCGACGCTCAAGTCAGTAATCAAAAAGATTATGAAAGAGCTTTGATTGGCAAAAGATTGGTTACCTGGTAACAGTAGGGGATGGGGGGTATTTATAGCTGCCATAGGAACCAGTTTCGGGATAACATCAAATCACTACTTCCCAGTGAATGGATAGAAGGAATCAGGGTCGTTGATTAAGGACAATCATAAATCCTAATTCTATCCAGCTGAACTGGGTTTCTTGCGGATTGGAACCCGCACCCAGTTTAGAAGGATCTGTTAGTGGGTTATTGGGCTTTTGGAAAAAGACCAAGTACCCATTTCAGACCCGTTTGTAGGTGAAATTACCATTTTACCCTCGAGCTTTAAGATTCGTGCCCGTTTTGGATGGTTCCGATTTAACCCTATTTTTAGCCATTTCACGAGCCCCCCACTCCCGAAGACTGAGTTATATCAGCCTTTGAGGAGTAGTTTAACTATTTTAATGGTTTGCGGAGTTATATCGGAGTCCAAATGAGGGGTGTCAAATCTGTATACGAGGTATTATGATGATTTTCGGAGTTGGTTGCACGCTTAATGTTGTTCTTGAGTTCCCCTGGACTTTTGGTGATTTTTCTTGATTTTTATTTATTTTTCGGACCATTTATTTAATTTTGCACAGTGGTGATTTATTGTATGGGGGTCTTAATTAATTATTCTAAGCAATAATTATTTACCTCGGGGCTCAAAAATATTTTTCCGAATTTATAATTATTTTTTAGAATTTTAAAGTAATTTTCCCAAATTTTTAATCATTTTTCACAATTTTTAAATAAATAATCCAATTTTAATAAATTAAAAAATAATTTTTAATACCATTTATGACGTGGCAAAATCTGGGCCCTTCATCAGCCATCAGTGCGAAATCAAAGCGATTGGGCGGTCTGAGTAGCTCGGCGGCACTTTTCTTCGTTTGTGAAGGTCGGTGCCTCGGTAGCTCGGCCAAGGCTCCTCGGTAGCTCGATAGTTCGGTGCCTCACAAGCTGCCGAGCTACGTGGCTGAATCTTGAGTGTCCATCATGGTGCGAATCACGAGGTTAGAGGTTCAGATCACGAGAAAATGCTATCTTGTCGTTTTGGGCGTGGCGTGATCTGAGCCGCTCATCATCTTTCGGCGCGAATTTTGAGACAATCTGACGGTTGGAGTTGCTCGGTAGCATTTTTCTTCAAATGTGGAGGTCGGTACCTCGGTAGCTCGGCAGCTCGACCATAGCTCCTTGGTAGCTCGGCGGCTCGGCCATAGCTCCTCGGTAGCTCGGCAGCTCAGTCATAGCTCCTTGGTAGCTCGGCAGCTCGGCCATAGCTCCTTGGTAGCTCGGCAGAGTGCCTCGGTGGCTCGACTCGTTACGAGCTGTTGAACCACGTAGCTGAATCTGGAGCGTTCATCATGGCGCGAATCACAAGGTAGGAGGCTCAGATCACGAGAAAATGTTATCTTGTCATTTTGTGGGCGTGTCTGAATCTGGGCCGCTCATCAATTTTTGGCACGAATTTCGGGACAATCAGACGTCCCATAAAGCTCGACAGCATTTTTCTCCAAATGTGGAGGTCAGTGCCTCGGTAGCTCGGTGGCTCGACTTAAGAGCCGTTGAGCCACGTGGCTGAATCTGGAGCGTTCATCATTGCACGAATCACGAGGTAGGAGGCTCAGATGATGAGAAAACGTTATCTTGTCATTTTGTGGGTGTGTCTGAATCTGAGCCGCTCATCATTTTTTGGCACGAATTTTGGGACAATCAGACATCGAGCTCCACAGAGCTCGGCAACATTTTTCTCCAAATGTAGAGGTCGGTGCCTCGGTGGCTCGGTTCGTTAAGAGCCGTTGAGCCACGTGGCTGAATCTGGAGCGTTCATCATGGCACGAATCACGAGATAGGAGGTTCAGATCACGAGAAAATATTATCTTGTCGTTTTGTGGGCGTGTCTGAATCTGAGCCATTTATCAATTTTTGGCATGAATTTTGGGACAATCAGACGTCCCACAGAGCTTGGCAGTATTTTTTCTCCAAATGTGTAGGTCGGTGCCTCGGTAGCTCGGCAGGGTGCCTCGGTGGCTCGGTGGCTCGTGAATTGCCGAGCTGCAAGGCTAAGTCTAAACCGTCGCAGCCCTTCTCTGAACCGTCGCAGCCTTCTCTATTCTATCGTTTTGGTTCCCTTAACGGGTCCCAAGCATTGCAAAAGCCCAACAGTTGCCTCTTTGGCTATAAGTTTTCACCCCCTCACTCCTTCTCTCATTCTTTCACTTTTCACTCTCAAAACTTACTTTCGCTCTCGAGTTGCTCTACTAGCGGAGTTTTAAGCTCAAGGGCGGTTGTGTTAGCTGTCGCAGAGGCCAGGCATTTTCCGGCGAAGTTCTTCCGACCGTAACCGTCACATCAAGGTCAGTACAAATACTCTTAATCTCATACATATACCCTACGAGATGTCATGAGTGTCCTCGGGTAGTGAGGCTTCTTCCTCGGGGGGTCGGAGCGGCGAGCGGTTAGTTCACGAGGAAGTGGTGAGCAGACGGAAGGGGAAGGAGATAGTAGGGTCGTCGGTGGCCGAGGAGAAGGGGAAGGAGGTGTCCCGGTCTTCGGTTGTTGAAACGGTGGTGGAGACAGTGAGACAAGCAGGTGAATTGGGTCGGCTGCTGATCGTGATATCCGGCCATGGAGGGATAAGGCAGTATTCTGGCGAGCTGCTGACCAAGGCTATCTACGATCGCTCAGAAACCTACGAGGAGAATGAACCGAGGTAGGTTACCGAAGTTGACGATATCCCCTCAGTTCTAACCGAGCGAGATCTGCTTCGGACTTGGAAGAGCTTCACCATTCCCCCGGAGTACACCCTAATTCTCCCCGGTCCCGGGGTGCAAGCGTACATGGCCTTCACGCCAGATACTTGCATCTTTGCATACGATGCATTGAACGCCGGACTACATCTTCCTCTGCATCCCTTCGTGATCGAAGTTCTCCAGTGGTATGGACTGTGCCCTATTCAGTTCATGCCGAACATGTGGCGACATGTGCTCGGATTTCTGCTCCAATGCCGAACAGCAAAGGTGGAGCCGCAGCTCGTCGTCCTCCGGAGTTTGTATCGGATCAATAGGATGAGCAAGACTGAGCCCCGTCACTATCTGTCACCTTGGAAAGGCGTCAAGCTGATAAAGAACCCTGACTCAATAAAGTCATGGAAGGGTAAGTTCTTCCTGATCAAGGGCCCTTCGGCATGGGACTTCCCGACCCGGTGGAAGGAGGACGTGCCGAAGTATGCAAAGGCCGAGCCAGTGTTGACCCCGGCCGAGGCAGAGGTGGCAGCGAAGTTGGTCGGACTTCCAATGTTGAGTTGGAGGGATATGTTCGAGGAGGTGTTTCACGGGTCGGGCCTTAGTCCGATCGACCCGAGTACGCTCCGGACATCTCTTTTCTCTTGTTTACTTTCTGTTATGTATTGTATTTTTCTAACTTTGTTTTCTTTATCTAACAGAGGCACCGAGCATGGATTTCAAGGCGATCATGGCCGAACGAAACAAGGCCATCGATGCTAAGAAGAGGAAGAGGATGAGCGCGGGTCCCTCGTCTGGCTGACCCACCAAGGCTCCTTCGGCCGTGGTCGGGACCGTCGACCTCACTTCTCCTCGGCAATCGTCCCCGACTATTGGTGTTCCTCAGCCAACCCCGTCCGAGGACTTCTCCATCTTGGCAGCTCTGGCACTTGAGGCCCCGCCTTTAACCGAGCAGGTCGAGGCCAAACTGACCGGGGCCCACAAGAAGCTGTTCGTCCCTGATTAGCGGGTGATGAACCATGACGGCTTCTTGGGGGACTCGACAATGAGTATGCAGGCTCTCCGCCATCTCCCGACCCCGAAGGACCGAGCCGCATTGAAGGCAGGGACAACGGCCGATGACGCCTTAGAGGTAGCCCGGTCGCTTATGTCGGTAAGTTTTCTCAGTTGTTTTTGAGAATCTTTTGAAAATTTTCTAAGTTTTTAGCTCGGCTTTCATTGTTCTCTAAACGCTTCTTCTCGCAGGCCACATGCCACTTCAGCCACCTTCTTGAGCAGTATGCCGAGCAAGAGAGGGAGTTGAAGGTCTCTTGTGACAAAGACCGAGCGGAGAGGGCAAGGGTCGTGAAGCAATTCGAGGCGGAGCAACGCCGCTCGGATGCTTTAGCGGCACAGGTCGCCGATCTTGAGGCGGCCTTAGGGCAGGTGAGGGAGAAGCTCGCCTCGGAGGTCGCCAAAGCAGCCGAGTAGAGGGCCGAAGCGAAGAGGGCCTTGGAGGCAGTGAAGCGGCAAAAGGACGATGCCGTGGAGGCGGCAAGGGCGGAGATCGAGGCCAAGGCCAAGAAGCATATGATGGCCAATATGGAGAAGTCCTACGCCACCGCGCTCGAGCATGTCGAGGCTCGGATCCCCGGCTTCGATAGGTTGGGATATGGACTGTGGGGTTCGGTCGGCGAGGAGGACCCCGAAGCCGAGCAAGAGGCCGAAGGGGAGGAAGAGGAAGAGCAACACGGCGACGACACTCCAGCCAATCCCGAGGTCTTAGTGGTGGAGGAAGGGGGTGACGAGGCTGTGGCCGACCCCCCGCCATAGTGGCAGAGGAAGGGGAGCCATCCACCGAGGTGCCTATCACCAAGCTACCACTCAAGGTGGCCCCTTGATCTTTTGTTGTTTTGTATTTTTTCTTCTTCTTTATGTACTGCCTTGTAGCGGACTAGCCATCGCTTTTTCGTTATAAATGAATTTTTTTTTCTTTGACTAAGTGTTGGGGTCGATCTCGTTTTGGAATCGTCTTGATTTGAAATTTTTTCAGAGGGCTGAAAATAATCTCGTTTTGAAATCCGACCAAGTTTTAAGCACCACTAAGTTTTGGTACTCTGCTTTGAAATTTAGCTATGTGTTGCACGAGCTTAGTGTCGTTGTATTCTTTCAGGAGGCATCGCCAAACGTGGCAGCAGCTGAGGTCTCTCATCTCCGAGCTGACTTGAAAGCAACGAAGTTAGCCCTCTCTCATAGTCGAGAGTGTTTTCTCAAGAGCGAGTTGGACTTGGACCGCCTCAAGCTAAAGTTGTCGAAGCATCTCTCTGGGATGAAGCAACTAAAGAAGGCGCTGTCTGATGTCTCAGAGAGAGAGACGAACTGTTAGGTGAGGTCCACAAATTTTCGATAGCCGAAGATGAGCTCTTGGCGGAGAGAGAAGAATTAATAGCGGCGATGGGCAAGTTGACGGCCGAGCAAGATGAGCTGTTAGCAACCGTGAGCGAGGCGACAGCAAAGGTTGATGAGCTGAAGAGGGTTACAGTTGATAAGAGCATCGAAGTTACTCATCTTCGTTGAATTATCGCCGACAGCTCTGGTGCCGCGGGCTCCGCTCAGCTCCCTCGCTTCAAGATTGCCATGAAAGATGCCTCTCTGAAGGATTGAGTTATCGAGCTCGAGGAGGAAGTCGCTCGGCTCAAACCTCAACCTGAACGGGTTAACGTCAGAAGCACGTCGTGTACCCGTAAAGAGAGCGAGAGAGGAATTTCCTTTTACGATCTCGCGACTCGCTCGCCGGCTGCTTGGCAGAGCCCTGTTGATGCTCAAAGTGGTGTGGCTGCTTCGTCGAGCGGAGCATCCGTCGGGGCCACCGTCAGAGGTAGTGCAGAAGATGCGTCTCAGTTTGCTGGCCTAGAGACGAGCTCCGAGGTTAGGCACCGCCGTCCTCGGGTGTCTTTAAATCGGAACATCCCTGTCCCGAAGAAGCGTTGAAAGAGTTGTTGTAATTTTGGCTTTTTCGAATTTTGTAACTCGTCGTAGAGAACTGAGTAGTTGATCTTATAGTCGAACCTTAATCTTTATGGAAGTGAAAGCTTTGTTTATTCTTTTGCTCTTGTGTTTGCGTGTTTTGTTGGTCATATATGGTGGTAGGAGCACTTCTTAAAGGGCGAGCTACTTCTAGCTTGTTTATGAGCGAGGAGAAGAAGTGGAGTTGAGCCTAGCTTTGAACTCCGAACAAGTAGTTTGGGTAAGTTTCAACGGTTGTGGGAGCAATTCCGAATGGCGAACCACTTCTAGCTCGCTCAAGAGCGAGCTTGCGAAGCGGAATCGAGCCAAGTTCTGGACTCCGAACATGTCGTTTGAGTAAGCTTCAACGATTGTGGGAGCAGTTCTGAATGGTGAACCACTTCTAGCTTGCTTAAGAGCGAGCTTGCGAAGCGGAATCGAGCCAAGTTTTGGACTCCGAACACGTCGTTTGAGTAAGTTTCAATGGTTGTGGGAGCAGTTCCAAAGGCGAACCACTTCTAGCTCGCTTAAGAGCGGGCTTGCAAAGCGGAATTATGCCCAAGTTTTGGACTCCGAACACGTCATTTGAGTAAGTTTCAACGGTTATAGGAGTAGTTCTGAATGGCGAACCACTTCTAGCTCGCTTAAGAGCGAGTTTGCGAAGCGGAATCGAGCCAAGTTTTGGACTCCGAACACGTCGTCTCAGTAAGTTTCAACGGTTGTGGGAGCAGTTCCGAATGGCGAACCACTTCTAGCTCGCTTAAAAGCGGGCTTGCGAAGAGGAATCGAGCCTAGTTTTGGACTCCGAACACGTCGTTTGAGTAAGTTTCAACGGTTGTGGGAGCAGTTCTGAATGGCGAACCACTTCTAGCTCGCTTAAGAGCGAGCTTGCGAAGCGGAATCGAGCCAAGTTTTGGACTCCGACCACGTCGTTTGAGTAAGTTTCAACGGTTGTGGGAGCAGTTCTGAATGGCGAACCACTTCTAACTCGCTTAAGAGCGAGCTTGCGAAGCGAAATCGAGCCAAGTTTTGGACTCCGAACTCGTCATTTGAGTAGGTACAATTAAAGTTTTAAACAGGGAGATAAAACAATCACAAGAGAATTATTAGGCGAAGGAAGCTCTTTATTAATAATTGCTTAATCGGCCGCTTCTAAGTTGCAGGCCGTTATTACAATGAGAAAATAAAGAAGCAAGTACAAATAAAAAGATAGGAAGGGTTCGACACTTGAAGGTACTCGGAGAGGCATTCAAACACCCTCTTGGTACTTCAGTAAGTGGTCGACGTTCCAAGTTCTTGGTATCTCTCTGCCTTCAAGGTCTTCAAGACGATACGCTCCAGGGCGGACTACTTTGGAAACCTTGTACGGTTCTTCCCAATTCGGAGCTAGCTTACTCTTTTGGCTGGGGAATGAGAAAGCTGGCTTTCTGATGACTAAGTCCCCTTCCTTGAGATTTGTGGGACGGACTCTTTTGTTGTAGGCCTGCTCGATTCTTCTCCGATAATTTTGCTGGCGGATTGAAGCTCTTTCACGAAGTTCATCAATCAGGTCCAAATTCGCCCGGAGCTCTCTGGCATTCTGCTCTTCATCATAGGCAATAAGACGAGGGGATGACAAACCAACTTCCAAGGGGATTACGGCCTCGAACCCATAGGTGAGGTTGAAGGGCAACTCTCCTGTGGGGGTCCGTTTTGTAGTGCGGTAGTTCCACAATACGTTAGGAAGTTGTTCCGCCCATAAGCCTTTGGCCGATTTATCTAGTCTCTTCTTGATGCCGGAGAGGATCTGCCTGTTGGCGTTCTCTACTTGACCATTGGACTGAGGATGGGAGACGAAGGAGAAGCGTTGCTGAATATCGAGGTCTTCACATAAAGAACGGAAGGCTGCCCCTGTAAACTGTGTTCCGTTATCCGTTATTAGTACTCGAGGCACGCCGAACCTACAGATTATATTTTTCCAGAAGAATTGCAGCACTTTGCTCTCGGTAATAGTGGCTAGTGGTTCGGCCTCGATCCACTTAGAGAAATAGTCGATTGTCACGACTAGGAACTTGAGCTGGCCAGGAGCTGGTGGGAATGGGCCTAGAAAGTCCATTCCCTACATTGCGAAGGGAATTGGACTCGAGAGAGATGTGAGTTGTGCTTGGGGTAGGTGGTGGATGTTGGAGAACTGCTGACAAGGGCTGCATTGCCGGACATGTTGCTTGGCATCTCGAAGTAGGGTAGGCCAAAAGTACCCATAGTTCAAAACTTTCTTAGCGAGGGACCTTGATCCCAAGTGGGCTCTGCCTATGCCTTTGTGGAGTTCTTACAGGGCATACAAGGCTTCTTCCGGGGAGAGCCATCTTAAGTAGGGTCTGTCATCTACTTGGGTATAAGAGCATTTGTACAAGACTCCTTCAACAAGGGTGTACCGCTCGGCTCTCGTTCGGACTCGATGGGCTTCTTTAGGATCTTGGGGAAGGGTCCCATCCCTGAGAAACTCTATCAAGGGCTTCATCCAGTTGTCCTGGAGTTGGATGGGCAGCGACTCCATCAAGTCGGGGGCTTCCTCTTCTATGCTTGGTCTTAGGAGCACTTCGATTAGGACGGTCTGCTCGAGACCTTGGAGGGAGGAGGAGGCCAATTTTAAGAGGGCATCTGCTTGGGAGTTTTCTTTTCTAGGGATCTGCTGGATTTGTGCCTCTTTGAACGAAGCCATGAGACTTTGGACCCTGGCTAGGTACTTAACCATTCGGTCGTCTCGCGCCTCGTAGTCTTCTAAGACTTGATTAACCACCAGCTGTGAATCACTGAATATTCAGACATGTTGCACCCCTGCCTTGCAAGCCACACCCAGGCCTGCTATTAAGGCTTCATACTCAACTTCGTTGTTGGAAGCTTTAAAGTTGATGCGGAGGGAGTATTAGAGAATGAAGTCGTCTGGGCCTGCCAGAATGACTCTGGCTCCGCTCCCTTCGGTACAAGAAGACCCGTCTACATATGCTGTCCAGATGGGTGTCCCATTTGCTGCTTGACTTACTTCCGGGATGGTGCTTTCTATAATAAACTCGGCCAGAGCTTGGGCTTTGATCGCGGTTCGAGGCTGACACGATATGTCATGTTGACTTAGCTCGATCGACCACTTCATCCGACGTCCGAAGGTCTCGGGCTTGTGCAGGACTTGCTTGAGTGGCTGGTCGGTAAGGACGACCACCGAGTGGGATTAGAAATAGAGACTGAGCTTTCTTGCTGCCATAACCAAGTCGTATGCTATTTTTTCCAATTTCGGATAGCGAAGCTCGGCGTCCCTGAGGACCTTGCTCACATAATAGATAGGCTTCTGAGCCTTGTCCTCTTCCCTCGCTAGGACAACACTGAGGGTTTGCTCGGAGGCAGCGAGGTAGAGGTAGAGTGTTTCCCCAGGAGTAGGCTCGCTGAGGAGTGGGTGGTTGACCAGATAAGCTTTCAGTTGGTCGAATGATTCTTGCTGCTGCTGGCCCCATTCAAAGCCTTTAGCCTCCCTGAGGGCTTTGAAGAAAGGAAGACACTTTTCCCCCGACTTAGACAGGAAGCGCCCTATAGCCGCGAGGCATCCTGTAAGCTTTTGAACTTCTTTCACACTTGTAGGAGGAGCCATGTCCAGTATGGCTTTGAGCTTCTCGGGGTTGGCTTCGATCCCCCTCTGACTGACCATGAAGCCCAGGAACTTACCAGATGAGACTCCGAATGCACACTTATTCGGGTTTAGTCCCATGTTATGCTTCCTCAATACGTTGAAGGCTTCTTGGAGGTCGGTGACATGGTCGGACCCCTGGATGCTTTTCGCTAGCATATCATCAACATATACCTCCATGTTCTGCCCGATTTGATTCTTAAAGACCTTGTTGACGAGGCGTTGGTAGGTTGCACCAGCATTTTTCAGCCCGAAGGGCATCACCCTATAACAGTAGAGGTCTTGATCTGTGATGAAGAAAGTCTTCGGGATATCCGGGGGGAACATTCTGATTTGGTTGTATCCGGATAAGGCATCCATGAAGCTCAGCAGCTCGTGGTCCGAAGTAGCGTCGATCAAGGTGTCGATGCTGAGGAGAGGGAAAGGATCCTTGGGGCATGCCTTGTTCAAGTCAGTGAAGTCGATGCAAATCCTCCAGCTTCCATTGGCCTTCTTAACCATAACAATATTAGAGAGCAACTCGGGATAGTTGACTTCTTGTATGAACCGTGCTTTGAGGAGCTTGTCCACTTCTTCCTTTATGGCCTGCTGGCGCTCAGGGGCAAACTTGCGCCTCTTCTGCTGGACCGATTTGGACCCCGGAGCAACACTTAGGTGGTGGACGAGGAGGTCCTCGGAGATCCCTGGCATGTCGGCAGCTGTCCAGGCGAAGAGGTCATGGTTCTTCCTGATGCAATGGACTATGTCAGAACAGAGGGCAGAGGGGAGGATTTTGCTGATGAAGAATTTGTGGTTCGGATCTTGCTCTGAAAAGAGTACTTCCTCTAGCTCATCTACTGGTTATGACATAGGCTGGGTGTTCCCCTAGGGAATCTCAAGAGTTTTGAGGGAAAGGACAGGTCCCTCGGTCGAGGTCATGTAACACTTGCTAGCCATCTCCTGACTTCCCCTACACCTGCCTTGGTGGAGAACTTCATTTTGAGGTGATAAGCCGATAGGACAGCTTCTAGGGCAGCTAGGCTAGGTCGGCCTAGGATCACATTGTAAGCGGCTGGGATGTCGACAACCATGAAGTCCATTGGCTCCGTCTGGGTAGTAAGAGTTTTGCCAGCAGATACGTCGAGGGTTATGACCCCTTCGATAGTCACTGACACTCCTGTGAATTCATGGAGCATATAACCGGCGGGCTTGAGCCTGTCCCGCGATAACTTGAGTCCTCGGAAGGCCGCTAAGAAGAGGATGTTGACAGTACTGCCATTATCCACCAGAATTTTCTCCACTTTGAAGTTAGCCATGTGGAGGTTAATCACCAGTCCGTCACAGTGGGGTGTTCGAACACCCTCTAGATCTTCATCTGAGAAAGTAACCGGGACTCTGAGACCTTTGAGAGGGGGTATGCTGTGCACCGATTTGACTTTTCGGATGAAAGCCTTTCGAGAAGAGTTGGAGGTTCCTTCCATTGGGCCTCCATGGATGAGGTGCAAGATGTGTTCTTCTTCAAACTCGGGAGTCTCGTCGCACCTCTCGGGACGCTTGTTAGCCCCCCTGGGGGGTGAAGGAAGATCGATCCAGTCATTTCTTACAAACTTGGACAACTGCCCTCTCTGAATGAGGGCTTCAATTTCATTCTTTAGAGCCCGATAGTCATTGGTGTCGTGACCGTGGTCTCGATGATATCGGCACCATTTCTCCTTATCTCTCTTCTTCCCGAGGGTATTCATCTTCGGGGTAGGAGGTAGGACTCCCTCTTTCTCAACCTTCATGGGAATAGTTGAAACGTTGGTGTTTAGAGGGGTAAACTTCTCAAATCTGGGAGGCGGGCGATGCTAACCCCCGTTGTCCTTCTGGAGCTTCCTAGCTCCCTCATCTTTGGCTGCCTTTCTTTTGCTTCCGGAGGAAGACCCCCCGAACGTGGGGCGATGTTCAGCTTCCTTAGCTCGGATGTACTTCTCGCTTCTGAGAAGAAGGTCGGCGAAGTCTCGCGAGGGCTTTTTGGCTTGGAAGGAACGGAGGCTCGAATTGAGGACATTGGACTGGAAGGCGGCTGCAGCGACCGATTGGTCGAGGGAGGCAATGGACCTAGCTTTCGCGGTAAACCGCTTGACATAATCTCTCAGTTTCTCACCCTTCTTCTGATTGAGGAAGAGTAGTGAAATACTAGTCTTCTCGGTTCGGCGGCTGCTCGCGAAGTGGGTGATGAAGAGGGTATCAAATTGTTCAAAAGAGAAGATGGAGGATGGGGCAAGGCGGGAATACCATTTCCGAGCCGGACCTTTGAGAGTAGCTGGGAAGGTCTTGCACAGTAGAGCATCAGAAGCCTGGTGGATCATCATGAGAGTTTTAAAACTCTCGATGTGATCCACGGGGTCTGACACCCCCGTATATGTCCCGAACTGTGATGGCTTGAAGTTTGCAGGAACGGGAGCCTCCATGATGGTTCGGGAGAACGGAGGTCTGCTTGGGCAGAGGGTCCTCCCTCTTAGCTCCTCTTCCCTGTCTATTTGACCGAGGTGCTTCTCCATCTCGTGGAGACGGTGATAGACTGCATCATCCCTTCGACGGTATCCCAGTGAGCCTCTGGACTCATCTTCGTATGAAGAGGAGCGAGGGCTACGGTGACGGTAGCTCAGAGAATGACGAGGACTTAGGGACTGAGGAGGAGGGCTTTGAACTGGCGGAGGAGTGGGGACCCTCTGAGCATTATTGTTGTTGTTTGGTGGGAGGTTGAGGGCCTGCAAGATTGTAGCCTGGAACTGTTAGAATTTGGCACGTGTGATAGGTCCATTCTCGTCCCTCTGGGGCTGCCGACCAGCGGGAGAATGAGGCCTCCTTCGACGGTACTCTGGAGACTCCATCCGCCTCCTATAGAGAGGGGACCTCCTGTGGTCACGACGGCGAGGAGATCGCGTATTTGGACGTTCTGAGCGGGAGACTCCCTCACGGGCCCGCCTTTCATCCAAACAGTGGCGAAGGTCCTCTTCTTTCTGCCGGTTGATGAGAATGTTGCGGAGGTCTTCTGAAGGCCGAGGGTTGTGAGATGCCATGGAGTCGGTTGAAGGGTTATGTATGGAGATATGGTCGTGGTGAAGAGGTTGCTTCTGAAGGGGAGGACGAGAGGTCCCTATACTAGCGTTCTGGGGCCCGAGTGGAGCCTACTGGTGTTGAAGATTTTGGAGAGGAGGCTGTAACTGCTGCAGCGGCTGATCGGGTTGAGGAGGGAGCTGTCCCTGAGTTTGGATGGGTTGGAGGGGAGCCTCCTGTTGCGGTTGAGGAGGAGTAGGTCCACGGTTGGACCCTCTAGATCTCAGTTTCCTTGGAGGCATGGCTGGAGGTGATCTTAACCGATGGAAGAGGGTGGATTGCTATTCGTCGGTTCCCACAGACGGCGTCAATCTGTTGCTGCTGAAATCGGTGTGGGGGCAAACAGATAGATTTGTGGATTTTTGGGACGTCGAATAGTCAAACCTGAACACCTTTCCACCGGAGTTTGACCGCGATCTCCTACTGCTGACTTGCAAAAAGTGCGAAACACCGGGGTTGATCCCGGCGACGCACCCTCCGACGCTCAAGTCATTAATCAGAAAGATTATGAAAGAGCTTTGATTAGCAAAAGATTGATTACCTGGTAACAGTGGGGGATGGGGGGTATCTATAGCTGCCTTAGGAACCAGTTTCGGGATAAGATCAAATCCCTACTTCTCAGTGAATGGATAGAAGGAATCAGAGCCGTTGATTAAGGACAATCATAAACCCTAATTCTATCCAGCTAAACAGGGTTTCTTGCGGGTTGGAACCCGCACCCAGTTTAGACAGATCCGTTAGTGGGTTATTGGGCTTTTGGAAAAAAGACCCAGTACCCATTTCAGACCGGTTTGTAGGTGAAATTATCATTTTACCTTCGAGCTTTAAGATTCGTGCTCATTTTGGACGGTTCCGATTTAACCCCTTTTAGCCATATCAATTAATTTGCTGGACCTCCAAAACTATTTTATATGATTAAACAAGGTGCACTGTTCCGAAGACGTGTCGTAGGCATGTGGGCAAACCAAGTATATATATATTACCAAATACACTATCACTATACATTAACTTATATGTATGCATACACTGTTAATATATGTATACTACTATTTATATTATTTGAAAATCACGAGTGTTACACACACCCTGAAATTTATTTTGAAAAATAACTATGCTTAAATACGTTTAGCGAAAACACGTGCATCACACGTAAAATATGAAAATGATAAATTTGGTTTTATCAACGAAAAAAATGTTAAAGATAATAAAATATAATGTACGAAAAATATATTTATTAATTTTATATATTCCACGACGTAATTGTCACGTACATAGAAAACACGTGCATTATACGTGCAGAAAATCGAAAAAATGCATTTTAATCAAAATAGGGGAAAAATGAATTTCTGTTTTATAAAATACGTAAAATAAATAATTTAAACACATAAAAATATTGTACGTAGCGGTGGAAACACGTGCATCAAAAAACACGTAAAGAGTATGTAAAATGCAGAGATTGAAATTTGATATTTTTGTTGACTCAAAATAGTGTAAAAATCCATACGGGAAATGCATAAATAGTCGGTGATCAAATACGGGGTAAAAATACATTACAAAATACACGTGCATAACACACGAGGGCAAAATTGTCATTTCCAATTTTGCAGGGTGTTATAAGGGTTTTTTTTTTTTTTTGCAAAATGGCTATTTAGAGGGGGTAAAAGTGCAAATTTGTTTTTCTGGATTTTCAAGCAGTGCCGGCTGATTGTAGACTGGTTGTTTTTGTTTTAAAGACTCAATTAAGTTGGTTTTATTCAATTTCCAAGTATAGAGATTTATACATGTAAAGGTATATTTCAAAAGAGGCATTTTGCAAAACTACTCAAAAACCCTAGATCCCCTTATTCCTGGCCTATATTAGGGTGAGGTGCAGCCGTCTCTTTGCTGCACAACACAAAGGGATTTCTTATTCTTATTTCTTGGAGTTTTCAAGCGAGGATTTTTGGTTTTCTTGCGAGGGAGGACTTTTCTTGTTCTTTATTTTCCTTCGGTTAATTCTTCAAAGAGGTAAGTGATATATGTTTACATGGATGATTTGAGATTGTTAGATAACCTAATAGAAATCATGAGTAGGTTATTTCTTTGAGATTATTACTGATTTGATTGAGTATGATGAATGTTATGCACAAATGGATCAAAATGTATGAATACCCTGTTGAAGAGTTGAATGAATGCAAATTTGACTATAACATGTTACAATCACATATATTCATGGGTTAACTGTTGTGAATGATGGTATATGAGTTGAATGAATTATAAGAAAGGCTAATGAATTAAAAGATCAAGTTTTGAAGTTTTGAGAAAAGGTGTTTGGTTTCGGAACTGATACATTATGACCCAAAATTTGGTTTTGTGATTATGTGAAGTCTTTAATTGGATTTGAGTTGTTTTCAATTACTGAAATGAATTAGAATTTCATATTGCGTAATTACAATGGTTTCTTGATGATTTAGATATACCACATACGTATATATGCCTACGCTCTTTTTCATTGTTTTTGAAGGAATTGAATTTTTGTAAGTTTTATAGAGATTTGATTTAATCTTGATTATTTTAGCACTGAGATAGTTTGAACAATGTATCCCCTATTTACAAGTTATTTTGGCACATATTTTGAAGGAATTCGTCAAGTCGACTGTATAACTGATTCTTATATACCCTATTCTGATATATGCACATATTTTGAAGGAATTTGTCAAATTGGTATTTTATTAATTCGAGGAGGTTTTGATTCATTTTTATGAACTCGTATATACTCTACATGCCACATTTGATCATCTCAGAAACATACTTTTTACAGATTTTGTTTTTATAAAGTAAAACACCGTATCGGTTAAAACATGCACAAATTCAACTGCAGTCTGTAGGTACGTGTAACACCCCGAATTTCAAATAAGGACAAACTCGGGATTTCACAGGATCTTTACTTCACTTCGTACAATTTTACAAAGAATTTAAAACTTTTTATTCACAATACATCAGAGTTCAATTACAACTTGGTTTTACACAGCGGAAGACTAAAAGATTACAATCAATGAAAAACAACTAGTATAACTTTAACATCATTTGCAACATCTTTAACTTCTAAACAGCAACAGCATATCCACTTTATAACTCCATGAATAGTTCATTACCTGCATGTCAATCTGTGGGCACGTCAGTTACTTAGAACTGACGAAATGTTATACACGGCTATCCTCTCTATGCCGGGAATAGTATAACGATCTCATACTTTAACAAATCAACAAAAAGATTGAATGAACAAGTAAAGTGTCAAAGGTGATTATTCTAAACATAAGTGTATGTCATGCCTTAATGCCTAATGCACACATTTCTATACTAGGATGACACTAATGCACACTTGTTCGGATTCTATGCATCCCATACTACATAGGTCCGAGGGCAAGCGCCTACGTACTCCACATTGAAGGGTTCGATCCCTCGCCATGAGACTACCCAGTAATAAAACAAGTTTTAGAGTTATTTCACAGATACGGATCTCAGCCTCCCTGGCTAGCCTCCCTGGCTTATATTAACAGATCCCAGCCTCCCTGGCTATTATATCGTGATGATAATCCCGTAAATGCCCTTCTAGCCCCAGTATATACATATTCTTTGGAGTATGGTAAACATCCGTCGACTACCCTAAGTCCCGGATAAACTACAGTCCATCTCCTATGGGGCAACCACAGTCCACCAACTGGGTCTATAGCCACGGAGATCCACCGCCGACTATATAGAAGCACCAATTTACGTTTGCACAAGTTTATCACATCTTCACTTAAGTGCCTAATTATTCTTAAGTTCAAGACATGAATAATTTCCACTCATAGAATTAGTTTTACCTCCTACCGGACTTAATCAACAAATATGAGATCGCCCCACGGCAATATCTCAAAATTATATCAATCCTTTCTTTCATTTTTGCCGGTAACCGAAGTCTTACTAATTTTTAATCATAATCTTTCATGTACATGAAACATGGGTACACATACCCCTTAATAATCATATCTTAAACTTATTATATTCATATCTCTAACTTATCCATAATCTAATCAATGTCTCATTTTTGCATTACCCATGATTCATTCATTCATTCATAATTTCCCATAAAAACAAATAATCCTTTTTCATGAACAAAATTTTCATCCATTATCATTCTTTTTAACAACTTAGGCACATATTCATAATCAACTTATTCATTCAAAATCTTTATAAGCAAAATATTTTCTTTCAAGTACGCAACTTCATCACATGAAATTTTATCAACAAATTCAAACTCTCACAATATCTCAACTCACTTTAAAACATTCTTTACACAAATAAGAGTATAATTTTCTTCAAGAAAAATCACTTCACAAACTACTACTTTACTCTTCTTAATAAAATAAAGGTCTATAATAGAATTTTGAAGTCAATAATAATGTTAAAATTACTCAGTTTCGGAAAATATAATAATGGACTAACTTTGGTAAATATTTTCAAAAGTGGACCAATCGGGTAAATATTTTCCACGGTGGATCAGTTTCGGAAATTATTTTCTTTTTACCCTTTTCATTATCATGTCTTCACTTAGATATTTCCATGTCTCTAGCCATCCACAATTTGATCTATATCTCATTTGGCATCAATCATAATTCTCTTTTAGTCCATTCATGAATCAACAACAATAGCAATTTCATTTGCAAATTTTAAACTCATGAAGTCTCTCCAATTAATCAAATACAAATAATTCACAACTTAATCAATGTTCTATTCATAATTCACTTATTCTCAATTCTTTCCAACAAGAATTCTATTCATGCATTCATCTAATTTAAACTCATTAACAATTTGAGTACACATAGAAATCTAGAATTTCACATTCATCATAATTGCATAATCTCAACAAGAGAAACTAATTCTCACATCAAAGTCTTTTTTTTATAAAAAAATTCATATTCTTAAAAATAATTAACTTAAGAACAAAATTTTATTCTATCTTCAAATATCTCTTTTACTTCTCAAATATACTTGAAAAATTCTACAACTATTTTTACTATATTCTATTTCATTTTATAAGAGTATTAGAATTTTTTCCCAAATTTAATTTGCATTTAAACTCATTAAGAAGTCTCAACAATCTTCCTACAAATTATACATTTCGACAATTACAATCATGAGTACTAGTATGGTTTGTGACAGTAATTCATTTTATTATTTTTAACTATCGTGATGGAAAATTGTTCTCTTAATCATAACAATATTTCTACCATTCATAAACACAATATATTTATCCCATCACATTTTACTTTATTTATCAAAATTAGCATGTTTGTACTACAAAATCAACCACTAACACAATATTAATCTTTCTTTCTTATTCATGACCCTAGAACATAAAACAACATTTTTCAACAAATTTTCCATACAAAAGAATACATTTTTAACATGCATAACATTTTACAAGCATTCTAACATGATCTATGGTATTAGCTCTTTAGTCAAAATCTCCTATTATTTGTTTAATCATAACAATATTGTTTTCATTCATAGCATGTAACACTAACATGAAATCTTAACTACATATCAAAACAAAATGCTCATATTTTGTCACTAGCATGTATAGTTCTAAATTAGAAAGCATGAGAACCCACCTTTTGTTTGAAGGTTGAAAACTACAAATGAATGGCTTCTTCTTGCTCCTAGCAACTCCTAGTCCTCTTCTCCTCCTAGCAAATGCTCCAAGCAAGAGATCCTCCAAGCACAATAACTCTCTTTCTTTTTCTTACACTCTTTTCTTTCTCTTTTCTTGTTTATTTTATTTTTGGTGTGAAAAAGAATGAGAAATAGGTTGCTATTTATAGAACAATGCTAGGGACTATATTGCAAAATCTCCCACCTAATAACTTCTCATTTTAATTCTCTTTTTAATTCTCACCTCTTCATATTTTTAACTCCTAAAACTCCCAACCTCTCATCTCCCCACTCTCCATGAACTTAACCACTCCATTAATCCCCTCTCCTAGCCCACAAAATGGTCCAAATACATTTGTGTGTGCATGCATACATGCACAAACAAATATGAACACATTTCTATAACTCAAAAATGTGTACTAATATTGTAACTTGTCATGTATTAGTACATGTTTAACTAAAAAATGTGATTTTAATAATGGGCTTGCTACATGGGCTCATTTCTAATTAATTAATTTGATTATCTAGTGGGCTTGCTATATGGGCTCATTACTAATTAATTTATTTAATTATCTAGTGGGCTCCTCTCCTAATGGGCTACATTTTAGTTTATAGGTCCATGGATCAAAAGAAAGGCTAAATAAAACTAATGCATGCTAAAATAAGAAATGAGAGTAAGAAAATGGAGATAGAAAACTAGCACGTGCATCATATGTGCAAAAATTGAAAAATGCACTTTAATCAAAATAGGGAAAAATAAATTTTCATTTTATAAAACGAGTTCGAACACGTAAAATAAATAATCAACACACATAGAAATATCACACTTAGAGATGGAAAAATACGTAATTAATACATGCATTGAAAACACATAAAAAGCACGTAAAAATACAGAGATTGAAATATTATATTTTTGTTGACTCAAAGTAGGATAAAAATCAATATGGGAAATGCATAAATAGTCGGTAGTCAAAATACGTAGTGAAAACACGTTATATAATACACGTGCGTAACACACGAGGGCAAAATTGTCATTTCAATTTTGCGGGGTGTTACAGTACGACAGCCGACCGTCGTGATCCTGGCTGCAGTGTTTTCTCGAAGTTTTGGATTTTCATGCAGGACAGTCGACTGACCACTTTATACAGTCGATGCCACTGCTCTGATTTGTGTTTCCTTGGAGTTTTGGATTTTCATGCAGGACAGTCGACTGACCACTTTATACAGTCGACTGCCACTGCTCTGATTTGTGTTTTCTTGGAGTTTTAGATTTTCATGCGGGGCAGTCGACTGACCACTTTATACTGTCGACTGCCACTGCTCTGATTTGTATTTTCTTAGAGTTTTGGATTTTTATGCGGGACAGTCGTCTGACCACTTAATACAGTCGACTGTCACTGCTCTGATTAGTGTTTCTCGAGGTTTTGGATTTTTACGTGGGACAGTCGACCGACTACAGAATGAAGTTGGCTGTCATTACTCTGACTGATGTTTTCTTGAACTTTTCTAATGATCTTTTAAGCGATTGATTCTTTAATATTTTTGGATTTATGACATACTGTTCTAAATATCATTTTGCTACAGGTTATAGTATTTTCGAAACGTTTTCTAAATTTAAAAGAAGTATGAGTTGTAATAAAAGTTTGGCCTTGATGTCTTTAGAGGGTGTGTGGGACCCTAGTATACCAGCAGTTGAGAGTTTGTGGTTTGGCCTGTTGAGGTTTGTTGTTGATCAGTTGAGTTAAGTCCGGTAGGGTACACCAACTATAGGAGATTCGAATCAAATGATTAATTAATTAATTTAACAAAATAAGGACAGACACTAGATGGTGATATGATGAAACAGAAAGATGGGTTATGGACCTCAGTATGGCTTGCAGTGTGAGATAATCCCCGGAATTATCGAGGTGTGAGTGAAATAGTCTCCGGAATTACCTGCGGTGTGAGATTGATCTTCGGAATTATCGGGGTCGAGGCGACGTTCATGGGGTATTTGTGTGATGAGGCATCATAGCTTGCGGTGTGGGGTATTCTCGAAGATTCTCCGGTGTGAGTGAAATAGTCTCCGAAATTATCTGTGGATAGAGATTGACCTCCGGAATTATTGGGGCGTGGGCTAATACTCACAGTTTATCTATATCTCGTAGTAGTCATCGTAGTAGAATTAGTTGCATAAGCAGAGGATTAAACCCTATCAAGTGGAGAACGTTAAGGGCTTGCACCTGACCTATATAGAGTGGGATGCATAGAATCCGACAAGTATGCATTAGAGAGTCAACATATAGCATTGATGTTTTCTTGACTTGGTTTTATGCATAATATTCCTGTTTTCTACACTTGACACTTAGTTTAGTTTCACTTGATGTTTTCACGTTTTATTTATTGTTGTTTCTTATTTCATTTATTATTGCTGTTGATACATGTTGTTTATGATATTATGTTTCATGTTTATTTATGTTGCATTTATTTTTATGTCACTCACACCGTTATGGCTGACCCCTGTAGTTTTGGGGGTTATGGTTATCTCTAGCCTCATGTTTTACGACCCCTGTAGTTTTGAGGGTTATGGTTATCTCTAGCCTCATGTTTTACGACCCCTGTAGTTTTGGGGGTTATGATTATCTCTAGCCTCATGTTTTACAGGTAGTAGCTTATAGCTTTGGATTTGAATGCTTGAGATAGAATGATGTTATGGCTTATGTAAAATTGTAAAAGATGTGTTGTAAAGAAAAGATTGTAATTCAAGGTGTTTGCCTTTCCGCTGTGTTTTGAAATGAACTAATGTAATAAAGGTTGAAAAAAAATTTATATGTATTTTTTTGCTATGTTTACTATTATAATTGAATTTGATGCTGGGAATCGTGCCACGTATTTCTGAGATATCATATTGAAAATTCGGGCGCTACAAACACGATGAGACAAAAACTTCTCATTTATTCCAGTCACATTACAAAGACTTATTCAGTAATTCAGGAACCGAACAATTTTTCGAATTCTGCCGAAAGAGAACTTTTGGCAAAAAATGACCATAACGTGAGTCGACCACTGCAAGACATGGAAGCACAATTCACGAAAAAGGAGGTGAAGGAGGTAATTTCTCGGATGGGTACAGACAAAACACCAAGGACTGATGGCTTCCCTATTATGTTTTACCAAACATTATGGGAAGAAATCAAGGATGTTATTATGGCACATGAACGAGTTCTCTAACCATGGACAAAACAATAGGAAAATTCAACTTTATTGAGGTCATCATAATTCCCAAGTGTGAAGATTCTCAAAGGGTGGACGACTTTAGACCTATGACCTTCCTCAACTTAGCGATGTAAAAGGAACATGACCGCCCGTCGTCCGTCAGGGTCCGGCTCGAGAAGTGGCCCGACCGTGGACCGTCCTTGAACAAATTATTAGGTCTGTTGTTTTACCGAGCTCAAGCTGGACATAAGTCCATCAGAGTATTACTGGGTCTGATGCTTTATCGAATCGAGTCCGAACTATAAAAATTTTGTTCGACCTGAACCGAGCTGGACATAAGCCCATCCGAGTATAATTTTGGTCCGAGCTTGAACATATGGCTGTCCAGTACCGTCCGGTTCGATTTACAGCCCTACCTCAATTGCCCGGTTAAAATTATCACCAAGATTCTGGCTGATAGACTAGGGAGGATAGTGGATGGAATGGTTAGCTGTGAACAATCCGAGTTCATTAAGGAGAGGTGTATTATTGATTGCGTGACCACTGCCGAATAAATGATTCACTAGTGCAATATCATGGATCAGAAGTTTTCAGAGTGGCCCATGGCCGATTCAGCCCAGACCATTTAAGAGCATCCACAGTCATTTGCTTGTTTGCCATTTTTTCCTATTTTTTATGTAATGTAGCACACACAGTCGTAAGCTATTTTGTCGGTTACAGTAGAAAGGAAAAAATAGCATTCGAAATAGCAAAATGCACATTTTTTGGCAATTCGGCTGACGTTTCGTCTGAATTATTTAATTATATTTTTAATTAATTGGACGTGTTTCTTCCGAAGTAAAATAAATAAATAAATAAATAAATTGGTTAAATGAATTTAAGGTTTGGAATAAACATGATGTTTCGTTCCACATGGGACGAAACATCATGTTTAATTCAATTTTTTTTCAAAATTACTTTTCAAAATTAAATTTGTAAATTGTTTTTTCAATTGTTTAATTTGTTTTTGAGAATTTTTAATTTTTTTTTGCAAAATTTTTTTACAAATTTTTTTACAAACTATTTTAGGAAATTGCTTTCGCAATTTTTTTTGAAAAAAAAATTCCTTAAAACTCGGGCGAAACATCGGTTATTTTGCAATTTTTTTTCTTCTTTGGGACGAAACATCCCGTATTTTTTATTAATATTTTATAAGTTTCGGTCTGTATAAATTATTTTTTAATGACAGACAAAACATCGTCTGTCTCTTTTTTAATGAATTTATGCATGTTTTTGCCATTCGACGACTGCAGCGTTTCATCAAAATAGATTGCTAAAATATGCATTTTGTCTTTTTTTTACATCGACCGTTCATCAAAGATCAAAAACTTTGCGCCAATCGTAATGCACCGTTACGAAACAAGACTTAACATAGAACGAAGCTCACTTCCGGCAGCGCACGTTAGGCATGCCCCCTCTAAACCTGCGCCTCGTCTCCTTCCTCCGCTCCTTCTCCTCAAAATTCGTGCCACCGCCTGCATCAAACTCCGTCCTATATCTAGGGTTCCACCCTTCCCCTTCAAGAGACGCCGACGCCCTCGCCACCCTCCTGATCTCCGACCACAACCCCTACCACTCCATCGAGTCCTCCCTTAGAACCCTAACCCTAACCCTAACCCCAGACTTAACCCTCCAAACCCTCATCCGCCTCCGAAACCACTCTAAGGCCCTCCTCTCCTTCTTCCTCTTTGCCCGCGACCACAACCCCCACTCCCCGCTCTCCGCCTATGCTTACGACGTTGTGATCGATGCGTTGGGGAAGGTGCGGCAGTTCGATGCGGCGTGGGAGATGGTGGTGGAGATGGATGGGAGAGGGGTGGAGGTGAGTGGGAGGACGTTTGGGATTCTGATGAGGAGGTATGTGGCGGCCGGGTTGACGAGGCTGGCGGTGAGGGCGTTCGATGATATGGAGGGGTTTCTCGGGAGGGAGGCGGATAAAGGGGAGTTCATGGTGTTGTTAGATAGTCTGTGCAAGTATGGGTATCCCAAGGTATGTACATGAATTCGTTGTTCTAATTGTTGCATTCTTCATTGAGGTTTAGTTTGTTAGTTGGCAAATTCGGGAGGGTTTGTTGAGATTGGATGGAGGGAGAATTGATTTTTAGATTGATAGGGTTGTAGTGGAAGAGGCATGCACATAGACATTGCACGATGCGACATAGATTTTTTATATAGGAAACTTCAATGAAATAGCCTGTGTCTTGTCTGATATCATGGTTTCCGCATAGAA
This sequence comes from Hemerocallis citrina, assembly GCA_017893485.1. Taxonomy (NCBI): domain Eukaryota; kingdom Viridiplantae; phylum Streptophyta; class Magnoliopsida; order Asparagales; family Asphodelaceae; genus Hemerocallis; species Hemerocallis citrina. The sequence continues at coordinate 241,957,485 of CM030360.1, read as the reverse complement.
GTGTCAATGTGTAAAGTATATGTGAGCTTATCATCTCATTGTTCACTGGGACAATCGTTTGTTTTGAGGTTATTAGTTTGTTATTTAGAGAATTACATTGAAATTGGACGTAGGGATAATTGATTGGTAGACTGATAGGGGTTGTACTGAAAGAAGCATAACGAAGCATGACTGAGCACACACTTGCAGACACAGAAACGATTAGACACGATACACCCACCCAGAAAAATTTGGAAACTTGTTAAGTAGCTAATTTATGTCCAATAGGGGTTTGAGATGTCGTCTACACACATGCAGTCCACATAGAAGTGTGAATGCCTTGTAGGTTGAATTGAATGAAGCTAGGAGCCTAGGACTAAGGGGAGATATGGATTGAAGAATTAAGAAGTAAACAGCAAGTGGTAATTTGATAGGGTCCATAGGGAGATGATCGTTAAAATAGCCAAACAGAGGAAATAGTTTATCTGAGGCTACAGTTTATTATTTAGAGACTTAAGGAGGTTTAATTAAAAACTGGACACAGGAAGAATCAATGGAACACTGATCAGTAACTGTGCAATCTGATAGGGTTGTAGTGAAAGAAGCCCCTGCACAGACATGCCGGCACACCGACACAGACACTACTCTGCCACAAAAATGTTTGGGAACTTCTGTGAAATAGCTTTTGTGGTGTCCAAAACATGTGTTCAAAATGACATGGCTTCTAATAGAAGATGTCGATGCTTATAGTTATAGATTTATAGGTTGTACTGAATGAAACTAGGGCTAAGGGAAGATCTGGACGGAGAGGATTAAGAAGTATATGATAGTTGTTAATTTGACATGGGAGATGTTCCTTAAAATAGCAAAATAGAGAAGTAGGATTTACATGCATGGCTCTATGTTGGAATTCAACACTTGATGAGGTTGATAATTGAAACTAGTATTAGTGCAATCAGTGAGTTTTGTAAGTGTACATGTGACGAGAAATGATGTGAAATCTTAAGGAACTTCGAGTTTATGTGATATGTTATGGTTATCATGTTCGACATGACACAGTCTGTAATTGAAGTGTCCATGCTTTATAGGTCGTACTGAATGAAGTTAGGATTAAGGGATTATCTGAATTGATTTGGATTGAGAGAATTAAGGCGGATATGATAAGTATTAATGTGATATAGATGGTGATCCTTTGAAGAGGTGAATGGAGAAGTAGGATATATATGGCTGACCCCAAAAATTTGAGCTATGTTGCTATTCTAACCACATGCAGCTGTAATTTTAACAACTAGATCATTGTTTTAGTTGATAAACAAGCGAGTAGTGATGTGATTTTTTTTAATAAAAAAATCAGTTGTGGCTGTCCCTTCAAACTAAAACAGCTCTAATTACAACAAACCAAATATGTCCATATGGAAAAAAGTAATTTGTAGACTCTTAGTGTTTGAACCAAATTAATTCTTCTATTAAAGTCCCATGTAAAAGTGATACTTCTTATGCCCTACATTCGTAAATCAATCCTAGGCATTGACTCAATTATTTAAAATGCAGAACTTTTCTTATATCCTCTAGATACCATTATCTGAAGTAACATGGTTCAAGTGCCCTACCCATCATATTGAACTGTTACTCCATTACGGTAAACCTTTTATCTGGGTACTTTTATTATATTAGAATTGCCAAGGAGTTAGTATTCCACCTCTTAAGGGCGTTTTTGTATATAACTCCAATTACTACAGAAGAATGCTTTTTAAATATCTGATTTGAAGAAAATGCAATCCTCACTTGAGCCTTTTTGTTAGTTCAATTGTAAAAACCGCAGATGTCTTTTCTGATAATACTAGCTGAACCTCGGTGTTTGACAGAAGACATTTCTTTTAGGAAACTCATGCAATAAGTCAGCTATATCTTTGTAGCAGTCACTAATTCCCCACTCAAGACAAGGAACTCGCCGAGTATTTGCTGTCCCAATTTCTCATCTCAATTGTGATGTTCGAGATTATAGTTTGTACCAATTCACTAGTCCCCTGCATTTAACATAGTTCAACTACTCTACTGAGTACATTAAAGCTTTTAAGATAGGCAATTACTTCTCTAAGTAAGGCCTCTGTGCTTTGAAGTATCCATTTAGTTTTAAATGGAGCAATTAGATTATTCAAGAATGGGGTTAGTTATTTTGTTTGATGTTGTTGAAACTTCAGAAATAATTTGCGTTGTAATGTTTAATTGGCGAAGTTGAGGTTATAGGATGAGGTGACATAAATGAGAAGTATAGGTGAGGAGTGTGATACTATATCACTTTAAGAAAATCCCAATTATCAAATCGCCTCTTTTTGCAGCTCAAATTGTTGCAGTTATAGCTGGAGTTGCATTTTCTTGAAAACAGAATTTGAAGTGCTGTTTCATTGTAGTTGAGCTTTTTCTGTAGCTCCAATTATTATAAAACTGAACTTTCCATTATTGAGAAAACTTGCACGTTCCAATTGGGGACATTGCTTCAAGCACCTGGTGCGAATATTGAGCTAAATCCTTACAGAAATTCCCTCATACTAAATTTCACTTGGACTATTTTGACTTTGCATATACTTGGTTTGTAAATTGTTTCTGTGATAAGATTAACTTGATATAGTTCGGTAAGCTGAGGACCTTCTTGTTCTACTAAAGTTATTGAGGGACAGAGGAGACTCTATGTCCATGGTGTAGGTTAACTTTTAATGAAATCATCAAATTTTCACATTTTCTCGTTATTCTGATATCTAAATAGCCTTAGTTAAAAAAATCTTATGAAAGTTCAGTATATATGATATTTGCTAATAATAATCTAATACAATACATTTATTATGGTTTTTTTTTTCAATCATATTCAGATTCTCTTTCTGAATCATCTTTATTGAGTCATTTTTAATGGTTACAGGTAGCAACAGAGATATTTAACAAAAGGAAATCCAAATATGAACCAGATGACAAAACATACACAATCTTAATCTACGGATGGTGTAAGGTGAACCGGCCTGAAATGGCCCAAAAGTTCCTCAAAGAAATGATTGATCGAGGTATAGAACCGAATGTTGTGACATATAACGTTCTTTTGAACGGGATCTGTAGGCGGGCGAGCCTCCATCCGGACAGTTGTTTTGACCGAACAATTATGGCAGCAGAAAATCTGATGAATGAAATGCGAGGTAGAGGAATTGAGCCTGATGTCACGAGCTATTCTATAGTCCTTCACGTCTACAGTCGAGCTCATAAGCCCGCACTAACTGTTACTATGCTAAATTCAATGAAGGAGCGAGGAATTTATCCGACAATCGCTACATACACATCGGTCATCAAGTGTTTGGCTTCGTGTGGCAGATTGGAAGATGCTGAAGAACTGCTTGTTGAGATGGAAAATAACGGAGTTTGCCCAACGTCAGCCACATATAACTGCTTCTTTAAGGAATATCAGGGTGGGAAAAATGTGAAGAATGCGATTAAACTGTATCAAAAGATGAAGAAGGGGAGTCCCCCAGTAATACCAGATATACACTCATACAATATATTGGTTGGGATGTTCTCGAGGTTGAGTCGAATGGAGATTGTATTGGAGTTGTGGAATGATATGAAGGAGAACGGGGTTGGTCCCGATTTGGATTCTTACACGTTGTTGATACATGGGTTGTGTGAGAAGCAGAAATGGAGGGAGGCATGTGAGTTCTTCATGGAGATGATAGAGAAGGGGTTTCTTCCACAAAAAGTCACATTTGAGACTTTGTATCGAGGGTTGATACAGGCTGATATGTTGAGGACCTGGAGGAGTTTGAAGGAAAAGGTTGACGAGGAGTTATTGAAGTTTGGTTCTGAGTTTGAACAGTATCATTTCCATCCCTATAAAAGGTGACGCACAGTTATGTCAATGGAGAGTGTTCTTGAGCATCAATTTGAAGAATTCTGTTGGTTTTGATGAAGAGAAATGCTGATCAGTTTCTTATCTATGAAGCACATACACAACCAAGAGGAAGTCATGTGAGATTGGAGATTTTTGTCAAAAGGCTAAATTTTAAAAAACCCAATGAACTTTGGGGCATTTAAAAAAAACTGCACTAAGTTTGTTTTTTTATAAAACACCGCACAAAACTATAGTTTTAAAAAACACACACTGAGTTGGGGTAAGGGTAAGGGTAAGGGTAAGGGTTAGGGTTAGGGTTAGGGTTATGGTTAGTTCAGGGGTTTATTTACACATCTGATTAGTTAAGTAATGTTTTTTTAAACACAAATGAAAGATGAAAATGGTTTTTTAAAATTTAGCCTAACGGAAACCTAACTCCGTTAAAGTGAGTTTTTTCAAACGATAGTTTTGTGCAACTTTTTTAAAATGGCCCAAAGTTTAGTGGGATTTTTTTTAAATTTAGCCTTTGTCAAAAACACTTTTTCCACAAACATCCTCAACATTTATTGCATGCACTAGTTTGGTGAAATATAAGAGCAAATCTGATTGATTCTCCGACGAAGAAATGAATGGAAGTCATAAAGGCAAAGTAACAATGTTTTTGTCGTCAACAAAAACCGTCTCCAATTAATAAATATATTTTTCTTATATTTTGATTATCTTTTAATATTTTTCTGTTGATAAAGTCGATTTCGTATTTTAATATTTTTACGTGCGACGCACGTGTTTACGGTGCACGTATCTAGGCGTATTCTTTTTCAAAATGAAATTTTGAAGTGTGTGTGTTTATTTTATTTTGTGCATGATAAATCTAAATTTATAATTAAACTACACTAATTTTATTTGAACATTTCCTATATATTATAAACTTGTACTTTAAATTAAATATATATATGTATATGTATGAATGAAGTGTGTGCATGATAAGTGTATCGTCCAACACCAAGGGGGAAGGCAGATTTTCATCTTGCCCTCCAAATTCAGCGAAAGGTGCGAGCCCAGTACTAAAGTTCCACCTTTTAGTTCCACCTTTTGGACTACATCAAATGATTTACGAAGTGGCCTCCAGCTTGAAGGAAACCATGACATCCCCAAATCATTTTGAAAGCGAAGATCAAGATTCTGATTTCGGTTGTGTTTATAAATTTCTGCGTATTGGCTTGTTGCTGCTGCGTTGTGTTCTAAGTTGAAGAGTTGAAGTATCTTATACCATGGGGTACGAAACATGGAGCCAGTGTAGTGCAGTGCAGTGCGAGCAGTTAGCCGGTATCTGCAAGGAACTGAAATATTACTTACTGCGAAGTGCAGGTATCTGGTAACTGGTATCTGCATGGAATACTGTAAGTCAATATTTTCTGTTTATTATTTCTTGCAGGTTTCTGATGAGGACATCTCCTCATAACTTTCCTCGTCAGTTATGTTTTGTTTTATTTTGAGATTCGGCCATATACAGTAGTTTTGTAATTTGTACCGTTTATTTTCTGCATTAGAATTTTTTGAAGTTTTGTATTGAGATTTTGTTTTGAGCCTATATATAGGCCTCGAGAATAGTGAGAAGACATGCTATTCTTGATTAAAAAATTATTGTGTTAAGTTATTGCTCTGAATTTTTTTTTTGTGCGTGTGAGACCGTAAGAAATTATTAGGATTTGTGAGAAATCCTACGAAAGTATTTTAGAGTTTGTGAGAATTTCTAATTACACCTCAAATCCCCAATTAATCAAAACCTTAGATCCCTTTCTTCACAACCATCGACCCCCCCTCATCTTCATCCTCTTCTCTCTTTCTTCTCCGAAACCCTTCGAAACCCTACCTGTCTCCGTTAGAGCTGCTATCGGATACTATCGGGTTGGGTCTTTCACTACCCAGATCCGGACCTAGGACCTCATGGGTCAAAAAATTGGATCCGAACCCGGACTTGCGAGAATCGGGTCCAGGTACAAGTCCTAATTAAAAAATATACCCGTGGGGTCCGGGAGCGGGGAATAAATATTTGCACTTAAGTATTTTTGCACGCGATACTTCAACAATTTTTGCACTTAAGTACATGAATAAATATTATATTTACACATATATCTTTAACAATTACCATTTACATGTATATCCCTCTAACTCAATTATTCAAATTTCATATTTTTTGGGGTATTTTTTAACGGGTCGGGTTGGTTCTATTTTGAGCATATCCGGGTCCGGAAGTGCATCAGGTCTTATTTTAGGACCTGGACCCGTATAGATCGGGTCAGTTCCGGTCCGATGTCGGGTTCGGGTATCGGGTAAATGTGACAGTGCTAGTCTTCGTCGACGGGGTCGACGGTCGCTAGCAGCACTGTCGACTCCCTCACCGTTGTCAACCCCCCTGCCAGCGCCGCACCACCACAGCAGCCCCCTCACTCCGCTCTCTCCCTTTCCTCGACGCCCACACACTCATCCCCGACCCTCGTCGACTACAGCGCCTCCTTCCCCCTATCACCTTTTCGAGCCGTCGCCCACCGTCGACGGTCCCGTCAACAACTCCGCCCTTACCCGCCGACGTCAGCCCCTCAACTTTGAAACCCTAATACCTCAAATTCCATCAACTTCGAAACCCTAACTCCAAATCGACCAGAACCCCTCGATGCAGCCTGCCCTCCTCCTTTGGCAGCCACCCGAACCGCCTTGTTGCTGCCACTTTCGAGCACCACAACCCTGACTGTCTCTTCCTTCGATACTCACCCCGCCACCCTCCAGCAGCCGGTAGCTCCAACTCGAGGCCCCGACGTTTCTTCGAACCCGGTAACTTCTATTCATTCTCCATTATTTGTGATACCACTTATCGTCTCTATAGTATTATTTGATTTATCTGTCGTCCACAAATATTGAGAACGTGTGCTTCTACTTGTTAATTAGAGTACAAATCATTATTGCATGTTTTATTTGCTAAGAACACTTAGGCATATAATTATTGATTGTTAGGATTGAATCTTTAATTGGGCTTGTTAAATTATTTCATATCTTGAAAATCCATCAAATCAATTAGTTGTTTTAATTTCTGACTTAATCTGTTTTACGTGTTGGTAAACTTAATATTTTAAAATTCTTGAAAATTCTCTACTTAGAGTTAAGTTTACATCATTTTCGTACCAAAGCGAAGGTTTTTAAAACCATAGTTCTTGCATCATTTAGTCGTAATTTTTGCATTCATTTTAGGATTATTTTTAGTTCATTTTAGTTTTTAAAATATAATTTAGGTGCATTTAGGACACGTTTACCAAAATTTCAGCAAATACACGTCCCTACGACCCCCACTTTTCCACCGTTGATGAATGCGTCTTCGCAGCACCATCACAAATCCCGAATAGCCTTTCTTGTCCCTTCCAAACTACCTAATCAGAATCCTAGAAATCAACAAGTCCCTCCTAAAACTGAAATGGACAACTCTGATATTTTCACTACCATCGTTGCCATTCAAACAACTCTTGCCAATATCAATTAGAGACTTGAGAAAGTAGAAATGAATTAAAATGTTGCCCCTGAGCTTCATCGTCAGATCCCTCAAGGGAATGTTTGCGACGATCGGCGTCAAGAATGTGATCCTGACGAGCAATACAAGAAGAACGTTAAGGCTGACGTTCCCCACTTTGAAAGTCGGATGGAACCCCAAGCTTATCTAGATTGGATCCGTGCCATGGACCACTGCTTTGTGTGGTTTGACATGAGCGAAGCCCTGAAGATTAAATTTGTCACAATGAAACTGACCGGTAAAGCTCAACAATATTAGACAAATCTTGAACACGCCCGTAGAGGCCGAGGCATGACTAGGGCTGTAAATCGGACCGGACGGGATCGGACAACCATATGTTCAAGCTCGGATCGAAATTCTAATCGGACGGGCTTATGTCCGGCTCGGTCTAGGTCGGACAAAATTTGTATAGTTCGGACTCGGTTCGATAAAGCATCGGACCGCAATAATACTCGGACGGACTTATGTCCGGCTCGAGCTCGGTAAAGAATCGGACCTAATAATTTGTTCGAGTTCAGTTCGTATAACAGTTCGGACGGTCCACGGTTGGACCATTTCTCGAGCCGGACTCGGACGGACGATGGACCGTCCTGTTCATTTTACACCCCTAGGCATGACACCCATAGCCACTTGGGAAGCCATGAAAGAGAAGCTCACTGAGAGATGTGTCGTTATCATTTCACACCCGATTGCTAGATTCGTGGAACCAACTCTATTAAGGAAGCAAATTCACCAGAGTATGTTGATAAGTTTGACGACTTTCTTATTCGGTGCAATACCTTAGGTAAAGAGAGCGAAGAACAACTCTCTCTAGGTTCAGAGCTAGAGTACGAGCCAATCTTAGGAACGAGCTAATTTATAGAAATGTGGATTCATTAACAGCAACTTATACCATTGTCCTCGATATGGATTCCCTCTTAAAGCAAGTTTTCCATCCAAGTCCAGCGATTTGAGAGATCATTCCTCTAGAATGACCTCTACTGAGCCTTCTAGGCCCGAGCCCTCATCTTCTCAGCACACAAACAAGTCTTACCTAAGCCAGTCTACTTCAAATTTCTATCCACCTAGAAATGACAACACGGATAAGAATACCGAAAGAGACTACTCTAAGATTGATCCTCTCACTAAGTGCTATAAATGCAAGGGATACGGCCATATTGCTAGCAACTGTTCCAGTCCCAGTTGGATCAACATCGTAGAAGGTATCGCTGGCATTACTGATGAGCCCGACAATGAGTTTACTTATGATCCTCATGTAAGTGATGACTCCAGTGAATAAGAGGATGACCAGTCTCTCAACTGTATTCGGTCGATCCAATCACCTCCATTGAATATACCTGAGTCACCCATCCCTTCCCAAGTCACTTGGCAACCCATATATTTTATCCCTGTGTTAGAACATTATAGAGTTTCAGAGTCTGCATCCACATCTGCATCCCGCATTCATGATTTGCATAGAGAAACTTTCAAGGAATTCAATGAGAATAATTTTAACTACAAGTTAATAACAGATACTAGAAGAAAATTTAAAACTCTTGATGTTGGTGACGAAGTGATGGTTCGGATTCGTCCGGAACAGTTTCCAACAGGATCCGTTAAGAAATTGAACACACGTGCTGCAAACTCATTTAAAATTCTACATAAAATCAATGATAATGCCCATGTCGTTGACCTTTCTGAAGGTTTTGACATAAGTAAGACATTCAATATTGATAATCTAGTACCCTATAAAGGCTCATAATTTAACCCTATAAATTATTTGATAGATGAGCCTATCCTGCAGCTTAATGGTGAGATTCCCACATTTTCTTCTCTACCTGATATTATTTACCCACCGATAGAAAAATTGGATAATATTTTAGATGATCCAATAATCTCTACTAGAGATGGTGGTATTCATAGGTATTTGGTAAGATGGAAAAACAAGCCGGAGTCGGAGGACACTTGAATTGATCGTGAGGAGCTCCAGCACTTGGATTCAGATCTTTGGGAGCACTATGACATGATCACTGGTTTTGACTTGACTGGGTTGAGCTCTCTCCCACCCGGAGAGAATGACGAGGACATCGGTTCTGTTTTGTTTTATTTTGAGATTTAGCCATATGTAGTAGTTTTACAATTTGCACCCTTTATTTTCTGCATTAGAATATTTTGAAGATTTGTATTAAGATTTTATTTTGAGCCTATATATAGGCCTTAAGAATAATGAGAAGATATACTATTCTTGATTAAAAAATTATTGTATTGAGTTATTGCTCTGCATTCTTTTCTTGTGCGTGTGAGACCATAAAAAAATTTAGGGTTTGTGAGAAATCCTACGAAAGTATTAGGGTTTGTGAGAAGTTTTAATTACACCCCAAATCCCCAATTTATCAAAACCCTAGACCCCCCTCCCCCCCTCCTCATCATCTTATTCTCTTTTTCTTCTCCGAAACCCATCGAATCCCTTGCTGTCTCCGTCGACGGCCGCCAGCAACCCCGTCGACTCCCTCGCCGTCGTCGAAACCTCCCGCTAGTGCCGGACCACTACAGAAGCCCCCTTACTCCATTCTCTCCTTCTCCTCGACGCCCACACACTCATGCCCGACCCTCGTCGACTCCAGTGCCTCCTTCCCTTATCACCTCCTCGATCCGTCGCCCACCGTCGACAGCCCCATCAACAGCTCCGCCTTTACATGCCGGTGCCGGCCGCTCAACTTCAAAACCAAATTCCATCAACTTCAAAACCCTAACTCTAAATCGACCAACACCCCTCGACGCAGTCTGCCCTCTTCGTTTGGCAGCCACCTGAGCCGCCCTATCATTGCCACTTTCAAGCACCTCAACCCTGACTGTCTCTTCCCCCGAGACTCACCCCGCCACCCTCCAGCAGTCGGCAGCTCCAACTCGAGACCTTGCCGTTTCTTCGAACCCGGTAACTTCTTTCATTCTCCATTATTTGTGATATCGTTTATCATCTCTATAATATTTTTTGATTTATCTGTCGTTCACAAATATTGAGAGATTGTGCTTCTACTTGCTAATTAGAGTACAAATCATTATTGCATGTTTTACTTTCTAAGAACACTTATGCATATAATTATTGATTGTTAGGATTGAATATTTAATTGAGCTTGTTAAACTATTTCATATCTTGAAAATCAGTGAAACCAATTAGTAGTTTTCATTTCTGACTTAATCTGTATTACGTGTTAGTAAACTTAATCTTTTAAAATTATTGGAAATTCTCTACTTAGGGTTAAGTCTACATCAATATCTTTTGGTTATATTTAGAATTATTTTTTCATGGCAATTTGGGATATATGTTTAACTTTTAATTAAACTCACAAATTGTAAGGTGTAAAAGGTGCTCCCAGGCAAGCAAAATCTTACAACACGGCATCTTGTTGGGTTAGTTTCGGTAAATGAAGGGCCAGACCCATTTATGGGTGGGAGCGCTAGCCTGCTCTCTTCTGGAAATTTGGCCGACAACCTTTTGAACTGTTTACCAAGCTAAGACCTTCCATAAACTTCATGAACCTTCAATTTATGTGCGCGCGAATCCTAAAGCCATCCAACGGCTAAATAGCCAATACCAACGTGGCCTCCACACGTCCCTCCAAAAATGCGCGCGAGAAACAACTCTCTCCACCTCTCCAGACTCCAGTTACAACTCGAACCTTCTCGAACCATCTCTTTCTCTCCCTATAAAACACAAACCCTAACCCAAATCAAATAACAAAAAAAAATCAAGAAAACCAAAATCCGAAAACTAAGCCTAACAAAAATGTCGCGTTCGAATCCCCATTTTCGAAGTTCGTACTCGCGCGGTCGCCTGCATCACCGCCGTCGAGGCAGCGCAAGGTTGTCAACATCCCTGTCCTCTTCGTGTCGTCGATCGACCCCTCTACCATTGCCATTACGATCCAGAGCGCATCCCGAGGCTTCCTGCTGCGGAAGAACCTGAAATTGGTGAAGAATATTGAAGGGGAGGTGGACGAGATTGTGAAGAGGATCGAGTCAGAGGAGGGGATTGAGAATATTATGAGGGACAAGAAGGAGAGGCTGAGGATCGGTGAGATGTTGATGAGGTTGCTGTTTCGGTTGGATTCGGTGAGGGGAGTGAGGGAGTACATGAAGAAGGTGATTCGAAGGGTGATTTCGGTTCAAGAAGCGGTTGATGCGATGTTCGCCGTTTGGTCTGATAAAAAAGTGGATTCTGATGCTGGTGGTGTTGGAAGTGAAAGTCAAGAAAATGTGGAGGACTCAGTCCCGAAAAATAGTAACTTGATGACAATGCAGCATCCAATTGAAGAAAATGATGGAGAATTGATTGAGAAAGATTTGATCTTGGAAGCTGGTGATTCGAACGAGATGCGGCAAAATGAAGAAGCTGAGACACTAGCAATTGAGGATCAGAATCCAATGCAAACGCCTCAAACTGAAGAATCGGAGAATCATAGCTCAAGGCCTAGCGATGCAACGGAGATTCATCAAGAAATTGAGGTGAAAGCTGGCAATTCAGTTGATATGCATAATCAAATCAAAGAAGCAGCAGCAGCAGCTGAAACCCTTGTTGCAATGCAAATGCTTGAAATTGAAGAAACCAGAGTCCAAGAGAGCAAGAATCATGGCTCAAACCCTAACACCAACCCAATGGAAGAGATTCATGAAGAAACTGCTGAATAGAAGATATCAACAGGCTGGGAGCTCGTCGAACCAAGGGAAGAGATTACTAAACCAGCGAATGAAACTGAATCCCAAGGAGGAGTGATGAAGGATGTGATGGAGAGGATGGCAGCGGAGAACGAGAAGCTGAAATGTTTGGTAGTGGAATTGTGCAAGAGGAGTGCCCAGCAATGCAAGCTGATGGGAGGTTTGGCTGAGAGGGTGTAACGCCTTGCCCAAATTCAGCGATTTTTTTTAACAATTGCCCACCACATGTTGTCTCTCAAAAGGTGGTTAACCAATTAGGTGACTCTTGATCATAGGCAATTATATATATATTTAATTAATTTTGCAACACTCCCGATATGGGACAAATCTCATCCAAATCTGCTGCTTTCTCTCTCTTGCGAAAGAGCACAGCCGAAACAAACTCAGGGGGCCCCACTGCACATGTCAGCAGAGGCATCCCCTCCCTAAACCGTGTGGGCCCCCACGTGACATCGGCAGACAACGACAGCAGCTTCAGCTGTTGCTGCTATCCTCTCTCCCGTGGGCCCCCCTCTCATCAATTAATTCCAAACTCAACATCCCCATAGGAAACTCCTATAGGACCTCATCCAATTATATATATATATATATATTCTTTACACGGTGTGTTACATACACACATCCCCCCCCTCCTAAGAATTCAGCGTCCTCGCTGAAGCCGGGCATGCCATGTAGCGTAGGATCTCCCTTCTAGCCGATGTGGAGTCACCTCGATATCGATAATTCCGGAGATCACTCTCACACCGCAGGAAATTCCCGATAATTCCGGCTGCCTCTCAAAAGGTGGTTAACCAATTAGGTGACTCTTGATCATAGGTAATTATATATATATAATTAATTTTGCAAGACTCCCGATATGGGACAAATCTCATCCAAATCCGTTGCTTTCTCTCTCTTGCGAAAAGTGCACAGCCGAAACAAACTCAGGGGGGGCCACTGCCCACGTTAGCAGAGGCATCCCCTCCCTAAACCGGGTGGGCCCCCACGTGACATCAGCAGACAACGACAGCAGCTTCAGTTGCTGCTGCTGTCCTCTCTCCCGTGCCCCCCCCATCATCAATTAATTCCAAACTCAACATCCCCATAGGAAACTCCTATAGGACCTCATCCAATTATATATATATATATATATATATATATATATATATATATATATATATATATATATATATTCTTAACACGGGGTGTTACAGAGGGTGAAGCAGTTGGAGAAGATGGTGCATAAGACGGAGAGGAAGAGGAAGAAGAAGGGGGAAAATGCCGATGTCGTTGCTTGTAATCCTGTCGATAAGAAGTGTGGGAGAGATGACAAGTACTACTTCCTATAGTGCTAGCGTCTGCTCGCTTTTGCGTTTGTTTCAGTTTTGAGCTTCTGATACTTTCAATGTTTCGAGGGGTTTGTTCATAGTAGTGTGAGTTGAAAGTGGTTTTGTCAATAATGATCCTCTATTTGATTTTGAGGATTTTCCTTATATCTTGTGAAGAACAATGTGGTAGGTTTAATGAATACTCGGATTTGTTCATTTGATTTGTAATTCCGGTGGTAATTGAATGTGTTTTACAACTTAAGTTGCAGTATTCCTTTGCAGGCTTCACAGGCACTACCTTACTCAAATGTGTTTTGAGTCGCAAAGTGGCTTATCAACGCTTACAATAGCAGTCATTGATAAATTCATCAGAATTGTACCCACCACGATCATCCTCATCGCTATAGAATCCATTTCGTCTTCTTCCACCCTTAATTCTTTGAAGATGTAGTGTTGCTCGCTAAGTAGAAGTCTGCTGCCTTGTATTTATCTTTTCCTAATTCAAATTTGTGGTCTTTTGGTTTCTAAATGGACTCTGTTTTTTAGCTCGAAACACAGAGGTCACAGTAAAAGAAAACCAGTTAGTTTACCCATCAAACAAAACACAAGCAACGAAAACCATTTGTATGTAGTTAAGCTAGCCTTTTGCCAACTTCTAATTCACTATATGGTTCATTTTGCCGTCCTTCAACAAAACACAAGCAAGGTCATAAGTTTTGAAAGCAATTGCAGAATGATCGATCTTTGAAACAAGTGAATGTATTCATTTCAGTATAGCTTTTACAATGCTGGTCATACACAGCCAATCAGCCAATTTACATAGCATGACATTTTGCTTTTGCTTAGTTTTCCATGTGACCTAGACAAAGAAGTTGTCGAGGTATGAGGACCTAGAATGTGCAAATTACAATGATAGGTTAAAATTCAGAGAAAGAAACGGAAAAAAATCACTCAACATCAGCTTCGAGCTTATTTATCAGCCCTTTGAAGGTTGTTTGTAGTTCGATAATGTGGCATCGAAAGCACTGATATATTGTCCCTCTGTTTCAGTATTCGTTGACCTTGTTAAGAGTAAATCTCAAGAACTAGATTCTACTGAAAGTAAACCACCCACATGAATCGGATAACTCTACTTCAAAAACCCTCCAGCAATTTTATCCATGGATGAGTTTCAGACACAAGGCCCTTTGCACGCATAAGCTGAAGCAATTTGATGACAGGGCCCAGATTTGGGAAAGTCGAAAGAGAATAAATTAGCTCGGTCATTATCAACTGCAACCGAAGAGGAGAGTTGTTTCTAACCCATTCTATGTGTTTAATAGCCATTTGAACTTCTCCAGCACCAGTTAAACTCTTCAACAGAATAACGTGCGACTTTGAGTTTTCAACATTGGAAGGTAGGGTTTCCAAGATTATCGAAGCTGCATCATGGTTACCTGCATGTAATGCGAACAAGTTAAGTGCAAGGTTCAAAAACTAGAAGAGGAAAGAAAAGAGAGCGATAACATGCATAGTTTCCATACCATCCTTTCAAAGAGCGAGATTTAAGACACTTAATGTCGATTTAGCAAACACAACATCTTGCTCCAAAGACTTGTTGAAGATCTCGATTGCCCCCTCTTGCACATTGCCCTAATAAGCGTATTATAAGTGAGCTCAATTGGGAATACCCCTTTCCCTATCTTTATTCGAGTTAAACGGATAGAGCCAAAATAGCTCTAGCCACACCATATATATATATTGAATAGGAATAGAAAGTAGCAGAACAGGACTCCAGTACAATAATTACACGAATAGAGTCGAAACTGTAGACTCTCGCATAACAATCATATCACAGTACAACACTAAAGGTAAAGCAATGAAGAGAAGACACAAAATGAAGGGACTCTTAGACAACATGATGAGCCCCCAAAACGCAGAAAAAAGGGCAACCTACTACAGGGAGAAGATAGAGCATAAAAAGCTGTGAGCACGAGCACGACACCAGAAATTGCCGTAACAGAGAAGGATGCTCCCCAAAATTCCCCCCTTTCCCTATCGTATGACGGAAGAGATGCTTTGCCTCATCAAATTCTCCCACTTCCAAGAATTCCCTGATAAGGATATTATACATCGTCAAATTTGCACTGCACCCATTCGCAAACATGTCATCCCATAGCTTTTTAGCAGGGCGAAGGAGGTCATCCCGAAAACATGCTTCCATCAAAATGTTGTACGAATTCACATCTGGGTCAACATCTTCTCTCTTCATAGCCTTGAGAACATCATAAGCTTCCCTTAGTTTCCCCACATCACACAAGAATGACACCATCAAGTTATAATGCTCAACCTCGCAGCAATAACCCTTATCACAAGGAATCCTAAAGACGTCAAACATCCCATCCCATCGCCATTTCCCTTCTTACAAACATTTCTACTAACACACTTCAACAGTTCTACGCTCGGGAAACTATCCTTCTTAACAATGTACTTCAAGAGGGCCATCGAGGATTCTGTATCAACATCTGAAACTAAGCCAATCAACGACTCAAGCACATCATCATCAATCGGAAAATCCCTATAAACAATCACCTCGCGTCCAACTTCTTCGCCTCCTGAACTCTTCTCCCTGACATCAACCAAAGAATGACCTCTCTATAATCACTAACCCTCGGCGCAACCCCTAACTTCCTCTTTTGCTTCAAAATCCTCCCCTCCTCCAATCGATTCGCCAGCCTAAACCCTTCGGCCACTACTCTATACGCAACAAAACCCGGTTTCCACCCAATCAACCTAAGCTCCTACAAAGCATCCAAGCATCCTCAATCTTGCCAGCTCGACTCGACAAAGCCCATCAACGATCAAGAGAGCGACAATCAACCTGTTAATCTTATGACTGATATCTTTAACTTCTTGTATCATAGATAGAATTTGGCGCAGTTTAATAGAACTACAAATTCTCTTGACAAAACATCCAAAACCCACATTGTTGAACTCGAAGTTTCGGTGGCGCATTGTGTTGAACAAGTGGTGGCATGCTCAATAGGGAAGTTGGCAGAGAGGGCAGTAAAAGAGAGTTGTACAGTTCTGGCGGAATTGGGGAGGTGGCTTGGAGGAGGGTGTTGAAGGTTGATAAAGGGTTGGTGGAGGGTGAAAGGGAGTTGGGGTGGTGAGAGGAGGAGGATAGTGGCGAAGCTAGACAAATCAAAATGGGGGTCCTATTTTTTTTCTGGCATCGACATAATTGTTGCCGAAAATCTCCTACTTTATTTTTGTTTTGAAAAATCAAAGTAATTAGATCAAAATAAAAATTATAATCAAAGTAAATATTCAAATTTGTGTTCTTAGTATCATGTACATTTTGGTACTTGTACAGTTATACTCTAAATTTGGTAAGAGTAATAATAATCAATAATCATATTACACTATTTACACTATTAATACGAGAGGCTAAGTGTAACATCCCATATTTAGAGAATATTAGAGAGAGTATTTAGAGAATACTAGAGAGAAATATATAGAGTATTAGAGTGTCCTATAAAGATTTGTAGGGGCTTGGATTAAATGGATTAATGTGAGGAGCCTATAGAAGTTCTATGGGGTTATGGCATTAATATTGGGAAAAAGACAAAAAATGCATGAAATGAGAAGGAAGAAGTGGGCTGCCATGGTGGATGACGTGGAGGTGTGCTTGGGATTAATGTCCCACATCGTTGAAGTCAGGAGGTGAATAAGTAGATAAATAGTAGAGCCTATGATCAAGGGTTACCTATGTATGGACACCCTTTTTGAGGCAGCCTTTGGTGGGCAGTGGTTTAGGATTTAATTGTGTGCGTACGAGTTGAGTATGAGGCATTACAAATGGTATCAGAGCCAACTTTCGAAATCGAATGTAGAGCTTGTATATATGAGATGCGTAAGATCCTTGGTGGGCAGTAATATGTGTGTGATGCGTAAGACCCTTAATGGGCTGCAATATGTGTAATTGATCAAGGAGACAGTCTACATTCGACTAGAAAGACGATCCTGTGCTCGATTGCACGTCCCGTATTCAGCGAGGATGCTGAATTCTTAAGAGGGGGTGAATGTAACACCCTGTATTTAGAGAATATTAAAGAGAAATATATGGAGTATTAGAGTGGCCTATAAAGATTTCTATGGGCTTGGATTAAATGGATTAATGGGAGGAGCCTATAGGAGTTCTATGGAGCTATGGCATTAATATTGGGAAAAAGACAAAAATGCATGAAATGAGAAGGAAGAAGTGGGCTGCCATGGTGGATGACGTGGAGGTGTGCTTGGGATTAATGTCCCACATCGTTGAAGTCCGGAGGGGAATAAGTAGATAAATAGTAGAGCCTATGATCAAGGGTTACCTACGTTCGGACACCCTTTTTGTGGCAGTCTTTGGTGGGTAGTGGTTTAGGATTTAATTGTGTGTGTACAAGTTGAGTACAGGGCGTTATACTAAGAAATACGACCCAAATGAATAGATATACTTGTAAGTTGTAACTTGTGCACACACTAACTTCTTATTCAAAATTTTATCCAAGGATCATACAAATTAAATAATAAGCATTAATGTTAAGATTAAAATCAAAAAATAAAAAATCGCATGCTTTAGACTTTTTCACAAATGATAGCTATGGGAAGAACAAAATGATTTACTCACGCTTGCATCAACAAAATGAAATTCAGATTTACATACTTGGAATTGAATCAACAAAATGATTTAGAAACAAAATCTAGACTACACATTTATTATATAGAGAGATGAGAGAATGAAGGAAGTTTGAGCTCAATGGATGAGTTAGGATTGAGTTTCTTTTTTTAAGATTGGAGCGGTTGGACTTAATTAATAGAATGGGGGTATGAACTAAATTTTAGCCCAAAGCCCATACCACTATTTCAGCCTTTAAGAGGTGGATAGTGCTCGGGGATCCCCAAAAATTTTAAGCTAGAGGGCAAACAAAAATTCTGGTCTATATGAAGAGGGTTTTACAAAAATTTTGGGTCCAAATATCCCTCTAACCACCATCTCCCTCCGCCCCTGGAGGAGAAGGAGGAGAGGAGGTGAAGGGTGGGTCTTATTGATAATGTTTTTATTAGAGGAGGCATTTTGAATAGAGTAATGTTTTATCTACTACCAATTTCACTACCATTCTTTTCACTACCTTATGGTGGCACACTTTTATTGAAGAGTTCCCCCACCTATTGGAGTATGCCATCTAAGGTAGTGAAGATAAATATAATTGTTGTTGCTAATTTCTGTGTGAGAGCAAATAGATTATATGAGTTCTTTTAAAAATAATAAAAAGCTGACCTTTTTGACTCTCGCCGATATTGACTGTTTTCAATTGTTGTTGACTATTGAATCTGACTCGTTTACACCGTTGGATCTGATCTTGATGGTGACGATCGCTTCGATTGACCTGCAAAAATCTGAAACACCGGGGTTGATCCCGGCGACCGACCCTCCGACACTCGAGTTAAAACTCAAGAATAGAAAGAGAGTTTTTAGAGGCAAAATACTCATTACCTTGGTTTAGTGGAGGTAAAGAGGTATTTATAGTAGCCTTGAGGTCAGTTTCGAGATAATCATTTATCTCTACTTCCCGGTATTTTTGGATTGAATCAGTTATCTCTTCTTCATAAAGAGATAAGAATAGTTGAGAGGATTTGAGTTTTAAATTCTCCCCTAGATAAGAGATATGGTTTTTGAACCGTCTATTATAGATAATCATGAGTTTAAATCATTTTTAAATGATCTGGACTCATTTGCATGGGGCTATTATGACAACCCAATAAGACAGATCCCTTTTGGGTTGTTGGGCTTCAGAGATGCCCAATTTCTCTTCATAGACTCGTTTCAGTGAAATTACCATTTTACCCATGAGAGCTTTAAAATTCGTGACCGATTTGAACGGTCCCGATTTAGTTCTATTTTTACCCATATCAATAATGAAAAGTCAGCGGTCAACGTTGACCGATAACTCATATCATCTGTTTGCTCCCACATAGAAATTATAGATCTTCGAGTTAGCTTCGAAACGAGGGGTTACACGCTCCAATCGGATCTCTGCAGCACTAGGTAAGCTAGTTACAAGGCAGCTCACCGAAGCAACTCCAACGTTCACGGGCCAGATCCGAGCAAACAAGAAACCGAACGAAAAGAGAGACCGCCACGCGTCGCCTCGTCATCTGAGTCAACCAAGAAAAGTCAACGATCAACCTTATCTAAGTTACTCACATCCCTTCGCATGATTTGTATTATATCCAATAGTCGACTTTATAATCACCTATTATAGGCAACGTTTGACGACATTAAAATATATAACTTCTCATGTAGGGAATTATAGTGACTTCAAGTCAAAGAACTACGTACACCATGGTCACTGTAAGAACCGCTTATGACACTCACGTAACGATACATGCAACGTTCTCATGGTAGGTCAGTTCAGTACATTATTACTCTAATATGTACCATGTGAAGACTTGATATTTCATATCCATAACCTGTAAGATATGGTCATTAGTCTATATACAAACTAGTCTCTGTATTATTGTTGTCCTAATTAACAACAATACTTGACTAGGGACATTTAAGAATAGTGTTCTGATTACAACCAATAGGATCTCACAATCATGTCATGCACTTGATATCCCATGGTATTGAACCTACTATTCTAAGGACTTTATTATGTTCATTTAATTCACAATAAATAACATAATAAATAAAATGCCTAAATATGAAATAAATGTCATGATACAATCTAAATTAGTAATGTCAATACACTTATGCTGTCTGGAGTTTATGAGATGGCAGAAATCATGTTGAGGTTGAGGTGCCTCAGGAGGTACGGTGGAGGGTGTAAAGGTGTAGATCGACCCTCTGTTCTCTCCAATGTGCTGTGCAGGGGGCTGATTTCTTGGGAAGCCCCCAGTGGAAGCTCCTTGGAGGGGGGTTGAGTAGGCTGATGAGGCTGTTTCGGCTGAAAGAGTTGATCTGGCTGAAGGGTATGAGGGGCGTCCTCAAGAGTAGGAGGCGAAGGAAGAGGGTTAGCTCGTCGGCTTGAGGCCGCCGCCTTCCCTTTCCCCTTGGGAGGCTTGACTTAAAGCTGTTTTTACCGGCAAAGTTTGGTCAGATTGTTTTTTGAAGTTCCCATAGATGGCGCCAATCTGTTGTTGCTAATTTCTGTGTGGGAGCAAACAGATGATATGAGTTCTTTTAAAAACAATAAAAAGGTGACTTTTTTGGCTCATCGATATTGACTGTTTCCAATTGTTGTTGACTGTTGAATCTGACTCTGTTACATCGTTGGATCTGATCTTGATGGTGACGATCGCTTCGATTGACTTGCAAAAGTCTGAAACACCGGGATTGACCCCGACGACAGACCCTCCGATGCTCAAGTCAGAACTCAAAAATAGAAAGAGAGTTTTTAGAGGCAAAATACTCATTACCTTGTTCTAGTAGAGGTAGAGGGGTATTTATAGTCGCCTTGGAGGCCAGTTTCGAGATAATCATTTATCTCTACTTTCTGGTGTTTTTGATTGAATCAGTTATCTCTTCTTCATGAAGAGATAAGAGTAGTTGAGGGAATTTGAGTTTTAAATTCTCCCCTAGATAAGAGATGATTTTTGAACTGTCTCTTATAGATAATCATGAGTTTAAATCATTTTTAAATCATCTAAACTCATTTCCATGTGGCTGTTATGAAAACCTAATAAGGTAAATCCGTTTTGGGATGTTGGGCTTCAGAATGCCCAATTTTCCTTCATAGACCGTTTCAGTGAAATTACCGTTCGTGCCTGATTTGAACGGTCCCGATTTAGTTCTATTTTTATCCATATCAATAATGAAATTGGTAATGGGTATAACATTACTCTTTTGAAAAATAGAAAAAAGGAGGGAATTCAAAGATGCATGGGATTATGGATGGTTCTTCTAATAATAATGATGGGAATTAGTCAAAGCACGCATCTCAAAGCAATGCCTTGGTCACCGTTTTCGTGAAAGTTAGAGAGATTATTTAGGGTACATGTTTTGATGCAAATGTTGTAATATACCCTTAGTCCGAGCGCGGCAGCAGAATGCATGGATTGTTGATAGTGATTTCAATAAAATGAGATTTGCCTTTGAGCACAGCGGCAGAGGTTCGAACAACATGGATATGGAAGAGTTCAACATGATGCTTAATATTCTGGAGCTTAATGACATTCCTATTAATGATAGGCTATTTACTTTCCGGATGGTAAATATTTCTCAGAAAATGGAGTGCTGGTCGAATATGCAAGCAACCCCCATTATGGCTAAACTAGATAGAGTTTTAGTCTCCATGGGCTAGGAACCCAATTTTTCGTTGGCATTTGCAAATTCTATTCCTAGACCAACCTCAGACCACGTCCCCATCATACTCTCCACAGGAGAGCGGTGCTCCAGTAAACCAAGGAAATTCATATTTGAGAAGGCCTGGTTGGAGATTCAGGGATTTCACCACATGGTTAAGGAAAGCTGGGCTTTACCAGCCAAAGGTACGGATGCAGTAGCCTGCCGGTGTGAAAAGATACGGCGTCTACGCAATAGATTGCGCAGATGGAATTGAACCAGATTCTCTAATATTTGGCGTGCTAAAGAAGCATTTCGGAGGGCATCGACGATTTAAAGAGATTGGATGAGTCTCGTGACTTGCCCCAAGAGGAGCGGAACAAACCACTCGAACTTAGGGATAACATTGTAAATTTATACAGACTTGAGGAGATCAAGTGGCAGCAGAGATCCAAGATTTCGTGGCTTAAAGAGGGAGACGCGAACACTGCCTTCTTTCACCGGGCAGCTACTGCACGGCGAAGATCAAACCTTATCCATTCTATCCAAACTAACTCCGTGATATCTCAGAGTGAGACGAAAATCATGCAATCGTTCCAATCTCATTTTATGATCTTATTCGGTCAAAGAATGAGTTTAGAATCCATATTCGAGAGAACTTCTGGTGGAATGACCATCATGATGTAGTTCAGTCCCTGCGGAATTTGGAGGTCCGATTCTTGGAAGAGGAAGTGAAAGCGACGATCGATAAGATGGGGTCCGATAAGGCTCCTGGGACTAACAGCTTCCCTATGATGTTCTTCTAAACCTTTTGGGACAAAATCAAAGGGGATATTATGAACATTATAGATAAATTCTTCGACCATAATTTGAAATTGGGCATGTTCAACTTTGCTGAAGTCATCCTCATCCCCAAACGGGAAGATTCTCGTATAGTGGGTGATTTCAGACCCATTAGCCTTCTTAACTGCTCGGTTAAGATTATCACCAAGATCTTGGCCAATCGATTGGGGAAGATAATGGATGGTTTAGTCAGTCGCGAATAATATGGTTTCATAAAGGGAAGATGTATCCTGGACTGTGGGGCCACATCCGAAGAGGTGATTCACCAATGTCACATTGCAAATGAACAGAGCTACCTTCTGAAGTTAGACTTCGAGAAAGTGTATGACTCGGTGGACTGGGAGTGCATGTTTGAAACTCTCAAAGGAAGAGAATTTGGCGATAGATGGGTCAAATGGATTCGTCACTGCCTGGTTACGAGCAAAACGTCCATATCGGTTAACGGTCGTACTAGTCACCCTTTCTCTTGTAGGAAAGGCCTAAAACAAGGGATCCATTGTCACATCTTCTTTTTACCCTTGTTGTGGATGTGCTTAAGTCCATGATGGACAACTGCAAGCAAGTGGGCTAGATCTCCCCGGTGGCAAGCAGTAGAACACAGGTGGATTGTTCGATTCTACAATATGCGAATGACATGTTTCTGTTCGGTAACAGTAACAGGGCAAAAACGATCTGCTTTAAGGCAACCCTCTACTGCCTTGAGGCATGGTATGACCTTAGGGTTAACTACCATAAGAGCGCTCTGGTCCCTATTGCTCTATTGGAAGCAAATGCGGAGACACACACTAACATCCTCAACTATAAGAGGGAAGACTTCCCTATCAAATACCTGGGCCTACCACTAAGACCAGGAAAACCAAAGAAATCAGACTGGCTACTGATCATTGATAGACTGGAGGATCGTCTGGCAGAATGGAAAGACAAGGCTCTATCTCTTGGTGACAGAGTGGTCCTTATCAACTCGGTTTTGTCTAACCTTCCTACGTATTACATGTTCTCCTTTGAAATTCCAAAGTGGGTGATCCAAAGAATTGACCGCACTAGGAAAAGATTCCTGTGGAAAGGAGTTGACACAGATAAATGGGGCTACCATTTGATCAAATGGGAGAAAACTTGCATTAAAAAACACATGATGGACTAGGTATCATCGATCTGAGAGACATGAACCTTGCCCTGTTGGGCAAATGGTGGTGGAAAGTGTTCCACCCAAATGGCGAAGGTTGGCAGGAGTTCTTTCAGTTTTATTTGCAAGGAAAAGACAAGAAGTTTAGGTTTTTGAGTGGGATCAAAGGTTTCTTGGTTCTGGAAGGGGATTGCTAGAGCCAATGAACCGTTCTGAACTGTGACCACTGCTTTCATTGGCAATGGCTTGTCATCCAAATTCTGATGGGATAAATTGTAACCCCTATTTCTGATTATACGGATTTTCATTTCATTTCTTTCTCGCCATGTATTCTTGTATTTCAATTTCCGTATAAATTCTTCTCGATGCATGTAAATCCTTTTAAATCTCCTATTGAAACCCAAATTTATATTAGAAACTAGAATCTTGTCTCTTTTCTTTTTATTTATTTACTTTGAAGCCCAAGTTAATCCATACTATCATTTTATTAATTATTTTGAATTCATGAGAAGCCCAATAATTATTATTGAATTTATTATATTTTATTGAAGCCTAAACCCAAGCCAATCTCTTATTGGATTTTAACCCAAACCCATATCCATCTCTTATTGGATCCTAGCCTACCCTGAACCCAGTACCCAATACCCATAACCCAACTCTCTCTTAATCTGTTTTGACCTCACGATTCCCCAGATCTCCACGTTCCCCCACTCTCCCCCTCTCTTTCTTAAGCAGTTATTGAAATCCTAACAAATACAACTCTTCATCTTCTCCACAACAATCAAACTCACCAACCCCCTCTAAGCACAGAACACCTCCCCCTTCCCCTTCGCAACCCTTCCTCCCCGTCGTCTTCTTCATCGAGCAGCCCCACTGAAGCTGCACCCTTGCAACTCCCGCTCGACCTCTCGCCCAACCAATCGACCCCGAAGCCCTCCGCCCTGCCTCTCTCCTCGTTGACGCCCTCATCTTCCCCAGTCGCGACCACCTTTTCCTCCTCGACTGCGCCAACCGCAGAACCCATCTTCATCCTCATCGCCGTCCTCCTCCCGTCGCCTATTGCCTCGCGACGCCCCTTCCATGAAGACTGCACCCGTCGCTCCTCGACCACCCTCGAGCTCGCACCCTCCATCGTCGCCATTGTCGCTCAAAGCTCACCCATTCCACCGAGCTGCCATTGCACCTCGCCTCGACCTATCCACTCGCCCATTGCCACCGTGGTCCCTCGCCGTGCACCCCCTTCACCACCGCAGACCCCCTAACCGTCATCATCGCCGTCTAGGCCCCGATCACGCCTCGTCGTCGTCTCCCCTATTTTCTAGCGAAAACAGAGCTCTCTCGTCGAAGCCTCGCCATTGCCGTCGCTTCCCGACCGCAATGCCGCCATTCGCCCGAGCACCCTCACCGTCGCGACCTCCTGTTGCGCCGCACCTCTTCCACCGCCAATTGCCGCAGCATCGCGTCGTGGTTGCCGCTCTCTCCCGTGCTCTCTCTCTCTCTGTCAAAGGAGACGAAGCGTGAGTGGGGAGTTGTGCTGTTTGGTGTTTGGGCGTAGGGGATCCCATTTTGCTGTTGGCTGTTCGGGTTAAGGGGAGAAGAAACAGTGGCTGATTCATTGTGTGGGTGTTTTGCTGTTGTGTGCTTGGACCCGTTGTTCTGGTGTACCCTGTTTTGCTGTTTGGAGTTTGGGATCAAATCCAGCGTGCTACTGTTTTGTGTGTTGTGTTCACCATTGCTGATTGCTGGTTTGGATTGCACTTGATTCGCACGTATTCTTTGGATCGTTGCCCGAGATTCCAATCCCGTTATTCTATATTATTCGAATTAACCAAGTAACAGGCAAGTCCACTTGAACTCATTTAATTTTTCTAGTTCAAGTTTATTGATCTGCCGCAAGTAGTTCCCTTCAATTATCGTAATACTGCTTTGTGCACTTTCGTTGGGGGTATTGAGGGTTTACACGAGCTAACCTGACGTACTCTTGATATCGTACTATTATCCATTGACTCAAGCCCAAACCTATATACACACACGACATGAACAAATTGACTAGAACTTGCATATGAGGAAAATATATTGTGATCGAATACATGTTGATTGATTGAGATCTTGTCACTTAAACTATGACATGATAAATTGACTTGTGCACTGTAAAAATCCATTCTAATTGATGTACATTAGTGTTAATACATTTCATGATACAATAACATGTTGATTATCCACTTTGATGAACATATATGATGATATTTTATGAACTCTTGCTGCCTGTACTGTTTTGCACAGAGGTTTCGACCCTATTACCATAAGAATTAACACAAGTTATATAAAGATGAATTGTAGCCCTAAGTGTCTAGTTGCCAATATCATCCATAATTTTCGAATTCCGAATTGTAGTCTATGAGTTATCGCTGTTTTAGTATTACTGTATCGGTAGTTTTCAGATTCTCTACTTCATGTATATTATTATGCATTATATCATGTTGCTGCATTCTTATCATTCCCTTGATATTTTTATATACTTGCATGAACATGAATGACTTAATAAAATACTAAACAAGCTGGGGTTAATAAGGATTGACTTAGTAGTGGATAGTCTCAGAAAATATACTCGGCAGGGCCCTTCTTGTTACATGGAATATTGACGTAGAAGGTGGAGAATTACTTGTGAACTCGTGAACTTGTTATCTTGTTATCTTGTTATCGTGTTACACCAAGTACATGCTCTGTAGATCCCATCACTATGTCTAAAACGTACACTGTTTTGCGTGCACTGAACCTGTGGTATGTGATGCAGTAGTACGTGCACTAGATAGGAAAATAAAATGCTAATAAACCTAAGTTGACACGTATATACTTGATCGTGATCATTGTTTATTGATACCGTTATTGCTTTGTAATTTGATCTTGATTCATATTCCTTGATGAACCTTATTCCCTTACTCTCTGCTTTTCACTACTTGCTGTCCATACTTGCTCTAAGGATAAATTATTCTTTCTTTTTAGATGAACAAGTACAGGTGCACAAGGAGAATTATCAGAAGATATTGGTGAGCAGTTCTTCTATAATTAGAGTAGGAGCTTGCCAGAAGGTATTTGTTATTTATTTCCAGTTGTTGGTTATCAAATTGGACTATTGCATGTTTAGTCTAAGTATTTGTTTATGTGATTATGTATTTATGCGTGGTTGTGATTATTTTCTTATCATGTTGTTGAGTTAAGACTGGTACAGCTTATGGATGATATGAGTTGGCGTACTTATATCATTTGCTGGGCCTCAGTTACGTGCCTGTGTTCCAGTATTCTGGAAAGCGGGGCATGCCATAAATGGTGTGGCGCTCACATGCTTAGAGAAATGTTTCCAAACCTATACGAACATGCTTCCCAATCACATACCTCAATGGCCAAGACGTAGAGGAAAGGAAATTGGAAACCATCCTTCAAATCTCGGCTTAGCCCAGAATCCAATGTGAGTCTGGCAGCCCTCCAAGGCTACATTGCCCAGATTGGGGTGAAGTGCTCGCACGGCCCAGACATAAGTCTTAGGGGCTTGAGAACAATGGTTAGTTCACTGTACGCTCCTTGTACAATCAGATCCGAATGTAGGCATAGGTGAGCTACAAGCCTCTGGAAGGCAAAGGAACCCTTCAAAGTCTGGGTATTCCTCTGATTGGTGCTTAATAATGCCATTTTGACTACAAAGAACATATCCAAACAACAACCGAACATTGCAACCAGTTGTGGGTTCTGCAACTATCCTTCAGAATCGTTGAACCACCTGTTCATTGATTGCTAGCAGAGCAAGGCAACATTAGTTGTAGTCATGCGGGGTTTGGGAACGAGCGAGATCCCAACACTTATGAGGATTTGTGGATCGGTCCAAATTTGCCAATACTCGGTGCGATATGAAAGATGCGTGGTACATCGCCATCGTTGCTTCGACCT
The DNA here is from genome assembly GCA_017893485.1 of Hemerocallis citrina. Lineage (NCBI taxonomy): Eukaryota > Viridiplantae > Streptophyta > Magnoliopsida > Asparagales > Asphodelaceae > Hemerocallis > Hemerocallis citrina. Next base: position 241,929,861 of record CM030360.1, on the reverse strand, counting down.
AGGTTTTATGGTTTGATAAAAATAACTTTTACTTTCGTGACAATTATAATAGTACTTTTGGTATTTTAACTCATCATGGATTAACTCCTTTTGGGGTACAACTGCTGCCACAAGGCCGAGAGGGAGGATCGCCAGAGCCTTCCAGGTTGACGAGTATGAAGATGCGGAGGTAGAGTTTGGCCCCACCCTGGACTGAGCGGAGAGATGACATTTAGATAATCACCTTCTAGAGTTTTGTTGGAAGGACCACTATATTTGTATTTGTTTTCTTTCGTACATGTTATGTTGTATCACTTTTGAATATGGCTCACCATCCCAGGTGATGTTGGATATTTATGTTTTATTTCATGCTTTGTAGTTCTGTGTATTTCTCTCAGTATTCTGGAGTTGTTTTATTCAAATCTTATTAATGAAACAAGGTGGCGGTATTCCACATTTCCTTAAAAAGTTAAATTTATATATAAAAAAAATTTGTGACCCGGTGGACACCTATAGGCATCTATAGTGGGTGTCTGTGAATATATTGTTGTTTTAGATTTTATTGGATAACTAGATTTGCCCGTAGGCACGTGCCTACGGCACGTCTTCACAACGATACATCATATGAAAAACTTTGTAAATAGTAAATCAACAATTATGTAGCTCAAGTTTGGATAGTATGACAATAATTAGTTGTAAATAATATATATATATATATATATATATATAGAGAGAGAGAGAGAGAGAGAGAGAGAGAGAGAGAGAGAGAGAGAGAGAGAGAGAGAGAGAGAGAGAGAGAGAGATAATTAAATAAATAAAGAAGTTTTTTTTTTTTTTTTTTTTTTTTTGTGGGGGGGAGGGGGAGGAAATATGTTTTGTGAGGTTAGATGTGGGTCTTTGATTTTGAGGGGATTGAAGGACAGCCACTTGATAGCTTTCTTTGTGTTTTATTATATAGATAATGTTCGCGTGCAAAAGTAATAGTCTGATAGAGTTTTTTGCTGGAAAGATACCTGGCGTACTACTTTATCATTACTGAACTCAAGATTGTATGTTTGACAATGAAAACGAGGATCATTCTTACATGACTTTTAGCCAACATTTTTTTTTTGTTTTTGTTTGATTGAAGATGTTAACATCCATTGCAAATTCATTTTCATTCTTATATGACTTTTAGCCAACATTACATACAAATATTATTATGATCACACACATCAATCAAAGTCAATACTATAACAATCCCTACCTACACCCATATGCTCAAAAATATAACAATCCCTACCTACACCCATAGGCACTTGATATATGGACCATATATTTCTTTAATAATGCCCAAATCCGGCCAATACAAGGATATGTATTAACACCAACTCCACCACCAGAAGAGTAACAAAAACTTTTTAATGTCTAAATTAACCATATATATATATATATATATGTATTCAGATCCTGGTACTAGCAGTGGACCTGAGTACTGATCACTGGAAAGTCTTGTGGGGTCATCCAAGCATACCTAAACCTAATGCTGGCCCCACCGGCCATCGGTCGCCCGCCACGGACAAAGCATCGTTCACTGTCGACCGGCTTGATTGCTCGAGGGTCGACTGTCTCGACGCTGCTGAGGCCGTAGCATCTCATGATGACGCGGGATTGTACGCATTTGCAGTTGTTGCTCACCACCACTTCGTACTCTGGCTTTCCTTCGACGATTCCTCCTGTTTTCACTTGGTGAACGGTTATGTCTGATGGCTTGCAGGGTGCACCTAAACCTGCTAGATTCACTGGCTCGTTAGGCGATGATTTTGGCCAATGGTGGAACAGGCGAGTTGATTGATAATTTTTCGTTTTTTTTTCCTTTTCCAATTTGAAAAGAATTGCTTTGATAACGAAATCTATTATTTATTTTTAATGAAACATGATAATTTGAAATACAGCATTAATAATTTTCCTTTTTTTTTTAATTTAAAAATGACATGAATTATCTCATTTAAGGGAAAATACCGAGAGAGAAAAGGAGGACGCAACACGAAGATTAGCACTATATTCTTCGAGTGGCAAATAGAAAATGAGTCTCTTTGATAGGCACTCTAGATTTTATGCAAAAATTATTGCCTGACGTAAACAACATCCATTATTTTGCCAGCTATTGAGAGACTTTATCGCTGTTCTTTGCTACTTGCAAGATAACTAAAACTCAAAGCAAATGCTCACCTTGGTGTAGGATGCAAAGAGCGATGAGAGTTGCGAAGAGCTTGAGAGAGGCAGCCATATCCTTCTAATTGTATAGTAGTCTCGGCTTTTGCTTTGTTTGGTTTTGAGAGTTTGAAACTACAAGAGATGAGGGTTTATTTATAGACAAGGGAATGGGGGGCAAGTTGAGACACTCATTCGACAAAAGAGATGAGGATGCAACCCCCTATTTTTGGAGTCTAGTGAGGTTTGGTTATTTTGGTTTGTGTTCCCATAATTTTATTGACATTTTGAATATTTTTTAAGAAAAGAGACACATGGAGGTTGAATTCATATGAGGTTTTTGAAATTAGGTTGGATCACAAGGGAAGCACATGGGGTGTCAACATGATTGAAGAAATTTAGAGTTGTGAGGCCATGTGAGGGGGTAATGGATGAGTCCACAAGTGGACAAGGTTGAGTGGCTTCCATATAAGTAAGTCTCTACTTCAACACAACCTAAACCCTAAAATCCTAAATCAAAGGAGACAACCACAAATCAAGGATCAATTAGTCAATTTGCATGAAAATTCCATTGCCCATTCATTGATGTTCTTCTTGAGCAAAAGAAATATGGAAAATCAATGAAAGATATCAGATACAATGTTCATTCCAGCATTTACAATCATTTTTTTTGGTTGAAATAAGGATGGCATGAGAAGTGCGATCGAACTCATATATAAAACCTCCAATAGTTACATTCAAATTACAGCATAAATGAAGATAACTGAAAGTACCAATATCTCAAAATACAATAGGATTCATGAACAATCAAAAAGAATCCTAAATCGGCATATAAACAACATCAACCGACATCCAGAAAGATACTCCTAGCCTTCAACCCTGAAGACGAAACTCGGTCATAAGTTGCCGTTGTCGGTATTTCCATCCACTCTAGGAATCAGAGGTCCAAAACGCGTTTTCTTCCTAACACCTCGTATGGATAACCAAGAGGTCCCAGGCATTTACAATCATTGGTGTGAGCATTGTGTGTTTCTTAGTACGAGTTCAGTCTATTCTCTCATGACATGATAACTGTTGTGAGTGGTTAGAACATACGGTATATGTGAAATCGTATATTCCAAAAAAAAAAAAAAATCTCTAACCGAAGGATTTGAAAGTACTAAAATCATGAATGCCTTCCCATATATCAACAGAAAACTCTAACAAAACAAGAGTTACAACCAAGAGAGAAGTAATTCATTCAATAAATTCTAGCCAAACTAGATAACTAACTGATCTTTAAAAAGGTCATATCTAATATACACATAAATTGAAAGTGCTAAAATCATGAATGCCTTCCCATTTATCAAAAGAAGACTCTAACTAAACAAGAGTTAGAACCAAAAGAGAAGTAATTTTTTGTTATCATATTGCAAGGAATATTATAATTCATTCAATAAATTCTAGCCAAACTAGATAACTAACTGATCTTTAAAAAGGTCATATCTAATCTACGCATAAATTAAATCCTAAGCATGCAGTTTTAAATTGCTGATTTGAGTCAAATTTTTGTTGCTTAATCAGTACTGCTTCGGGTACGTACAATGAACTAGCAGCAAACAGGATGAATCATGTGGTCATGTGGCTAGTAGCCATTTGACAGGTTTCAGAACAATTCACCCAGAAACCAATAACAAACTAGTATTTGATTTATTACTTGTTTTCAGCCCCAAGGTACGTCAATTAATTGGGAGACATTTTTAGTTTTAGGGTCAATTTAGGTTTAGTTTTAGAATTACAGTGCAGCTTTAACCTGTAGTTGTGAAGTGTGTAAGTTCTAACTTTTACCACAACTTTCAACATTTGGTCTAATGTCAAAACATCTCAGTCATCTACGGAATAATTAAGGCAGAGTTAATTCCCTCACTGGAATAAAAACATGTTAACCTTAGAATAATCGATTGCAAAGCTCAGTTTTTGGCACACACATTAGCTCACTCTAATTGGTTTTGTAACATTTCTTCATTATTTTTATAGGGTGAACTAGTTTGTATACGAGTTTTGGTTAAACAGGGTGGGATTCTTCATCCTTTTATCCAGGGTTTATACTATTGCAATTATAAAATGAAAACAATATTTGGTCAAATTTGTTATAATTTTAGTAAATGATATGATATAGTTGATAAGTGTAGTCATCTGCAGGAGGCAGAGGAGAAAAAACGAAACAACCATCTCAATCTCAAACAAGGCCCGTAACCAAACATAACAGAAAATCTATCTATACTATTATTAAGCAAACCTTCATTTTGGTGGCTTTTTACTATCATGCCCCTATATGCATAAAAAGTTAAAAAAATATATAAGGTTAATTTTGTAATTTTCACTTCTATCTATCTATACTATTATTAAGCAAACCTTCATTTTGGTGGCTTTTTACTATCATGCCCCTATATGCATAAAAAGCTAAAAAAATATATAAGGTTAATTTTGTAATTTTCACTTCTATCTATACTATTATTAAGCAAACATTCATTTTGGTGGCTTTTTACTATCATGCCCCTATATGCATAAAAAGCTAAAAAAATATATAAGGTTAATTTTGTAATTTTTACTTCACATTTAAAGTCTCCATAAAATTTCGTTTCCTCAAAAATTGAAACCTTCTCTTCCGCTCCCTCCATCGAATCCGTACATTGCACGTGCATATCCCCAGTGCAAATTGCACGTGCTAACCCATAAAACGTGCATTGCACGTGCGGATTACTAGTACTATTATTAAGCAAAGCCCCATTTTGACGGCTATTTACTAAATTGCCCTCATAAACATAACACACCTACAAAATAATGCAGGGTTAATTTCGTCAAATTTTATCCCTGGTCCCTGCACAATCAAAGGGCACAAGCATAATTTCCCCTCAAATCAAGCGCTCTCTCTCTCTCAAACCCTCCATCCGGTCGATTCCTCTCCCTCTCCTTCTCAAAATACCCAACACCTCTCTCTCTCATCCATAAGCCATGACCATCTTAGACTGCATATTCCCCCATTCCGCAGCGAAACTATGATACAAAAACCCTTTTCCCTGACTCTGCTTTCTCGCAATCCCAACCGCCGCCGCATTCTCCATCACCCCAGTGTCTCCCCCGGCGGCCGCCGCAATCATGTTCCGTACGCCGGAGGAGTAGAGGTCGGCGTTGGTTAGAGAATCGGAGGAGGTGGATGTGAAGGAGTTGGTGAGGGGGGATTCGAAGATGGGGAGCCAAGACCTACTCCGCTCATCTCAACCGATCTGGAAAGGTCCTCTTTATCTCTCAATTTCTTATATTTTGTTTCTTGAAATTTTGTTGAAGTAGAGATTTTTTTCGATTTAGACTTGAAATTAGGGATTAATGACTAGAAAAGTCCTTACTTTGATTGTGATGAGAGGGAAAGAGAGAAAGAGGAGGAGATGTAATTGTTGTGCCCTTAATTTAATTGTTGAAAAGTTCAGATCTTGATCAACATTTCAGTTGATCTGGGATAGTTCTTTGAAGTCATCATCTTCTCCAAATAGGAAATACTCAGGCCTTAGCAACCAGGTATATATAAAGATGTATATATATTGCAGATTGCAAGTAATTGAGAAGGCTTGCATGATTATTAATAAAAAACCTTCGAAGATAGTAATTAATTTTTCCTGGTTATAATTAATTAGGAGAATATACCAATATATCCAACAAAAATTGCATCTCTTCAACCAACAACATATGACACATATAGCTAGCTACTAGCATTTGTTCAACTCATAATATAAATTGTACAACCTGCAGTTCACCTTCTACTTTCTAACCTGCATATGACCATTCCTTACATAACTAGCGATATTTATTAATGAAATAGATATACAAAGTGCATTACACTGAAGATATTTCTTTCGAAATGGTTCCTTCCGAAAAAACGCAGGGATTTTTGAAATATTTTGGCTGGTGGTGTGGTAGGCTGTTTAAAGTGCATAGTATAAAGTCAAATACACAAACAAAATTGCAGCCAACTTTAAAACAAACCAATGAGCAACAAAGATGAAGTTCATATTCATCAAACTTCAATTTATCATTATTGTTATTATTATCATGATGATTCCAATTAAGCTTCATGAATTCACATTCTTGCAGACTAGACATATACAGTTAAGTTTGATATATAAGTGAACAATTTATGGTCAGATATTTCATGGCATGACATTTAAAATTTAAGGCTAATTTGGTCTTAGAATTATTAAAATTTGTAATACACTCACAAATCTATGCATGAAAATGATAAGTCATATTTTTGAGCAATTACTTCTTTAGGGAAAGAAAGAAGATCTATTGTCGAGGAGATGGAAAAGAATCCAGAGTACATCACTCGCAAATATTTAAGAGATATCATACTAAATTTTCTTATCGCTGGTAAGGACACCACAGCAGGGACCTTATCTTGGTTCATCTACGTTCTCTGCAAGTATCCTTTGGTACAGGAAAAGGTTGCTCAAGAAGTGAAAAATGCAATTGAAGTAGACGAAGACATCTCCTTCATCCAGTACTATACCAATTTTTTAACTGATGAAGTCATAAATAAGATGCAATACCTTCACGCTGCTTTAGCAGAGACATTGAGACTATATCCAGCTGTTCCTATGGTTAGTTGTTCCATCTAATCGATATTCCTCCTTGGTTCAATATTCATTATTAATTTGCTAATTTACTGATCATATAATTTGATGTATGAAGGATTCAAAAGTTTGCTTCTCAAACGACACTTTGCCTGATGGATTTGATACGACAAAAGGAGATGTTATAATTTATTTGTCGTATGCCATGGGAAGAATGAAGTACTTATGGGGTGAAGATGCAGAAAGTTTTCGACCAGAAAGGTGGATTAATGAAAATGGGTCATTCCAACCTGAGAGCCCTTTTAAATTTACTGCCTTTCAGGTAAGAAGTAAATTGAATTTGATTATGTCTTGATATGATAGAGTGCTCTCAACAGAAAATGATTTTGAACTTTAATGGCTATAACATAGAATCTTTATCTCTACTACTATAATGGGATTCAGACGTAGTCTGGATTTGATCTAAAACCTCATTTATAATAGTTATGCACGTGCGTTGCACGGGTTGGTAGAGGGACAAAATACACTAAGGCCTTCTCCCATTATAGTAGTAGAGATTATCACATATCTTTTCTTCTTCTTTAGTCTGCTGAATGGCAGGGTTCAGTGCAGAGGCAATTGTTCCCATCCGTGCAGTGGCCATGGCCACCAAAGTAATGTTTCGCACAGAACTGGTTGCACTGCGAATTCTTGCAGTTGAAGGAATCAATGGTCCATGTGCACTTGCAGCCTGGTGGGAAGGGCATTGGAGGGCAGCCATATCCCTCTGCTGTCCTAAAAATTACACCTGCCATCCATTTAGGTAAAATCAGTCTCAATTTACTCGACATGAAACAACCTACTATCTGTTTTATGGTTAATGGTCTTCTCTTAATATACCCATAAATTTGTATGTGAATTTAGTAAGTACAGTATCTTCAGTGTAATGCACTTTGTATATCTCATGTATACACTCCTCAGTTTTGAAGTTATAATCATGTCGAATATACATGGTTTCTGCTAAGAGTTAATACATCCACAAATACATATTAATTAGGAACAACTACCAACATCTGCATCCCAACTTTTGGAATAAAAAATAACAATTAGGAAGGAGAAAAGCATGATCCCTCAAATAAACTCATTTACCATCACTGCATTGTGTAATGTAGTGAAGACATGCAAAATGAATGCCCTCAGAAACATGAATTGCAAACTAAATGCCCACTGAAACATAAATTGCACATGTATTTTCATCTCCATTTATAACATCAGTTATAAACAGTACGGGTAACAATAACAACAATTACACATCGAGAAAATACATGAGGCTTTTAACGGCAAGCAAATTAAAGAAAAAATAAGTGTATTATTCTACATACTAAGATTGTCATATATATGTATGTTTAACTACTCTTCATTTTCTACTATAGGCTGAAGCTGAAGTTGAGAGGCTAGATAAACTGAAGGCCAGTAAGATGAAGGAAATAGCTTTGAAGAAACGAACTGAATTTGAAGATATATTTGCCCGTGCTCACATCGATATAGATTCAGTAGCCTTCAGTTATTTATAAATACGACTAAAGCAATCTACAGTATGAAACATCAACTGAGATAGCAATGCAATCCTTTCTTCGGTAGCTATAACTTTTTTTTCATATAGTTATTTATAAATTTTCCTATTCGCAAACTGCTCTTTTTCTTTCTTTATTCTCGAGATGTTTTAATGTGAAAATAACCAAAGCTGAGCATTAGTCGAATTTGATGTTTACATTGGCTTGATTCTATATATGGGCAACATTTGTTGGGTTTTGACATTGATGGTTAATGATTTGATCATAACTAGACTATTGTAGCTTAACTGTAAATTGTTCTCCTTTATTTTTAGAATAAACTTTGATATAGACGGTTAAATAATTTACTGTATCTTTTCTTATGAGCATTTTATGTAATTTAATAACTATAATTTTTTTTAGTCGTGCATCGCACGTGCATTATACTAGTGAGAATAAACCAAATAAAAGAAAGATTGAATGATCATGACCTTAAAAGTCTTCTTTAATTTTATAAATAGGCATTCATCACAAATATCTATTTTATTTTAAACAAATAGTCTTCAATATTCACCTAATTTTCGGGTACATGAGCTCACAGTGCTCACCACTGAGAAATCTTGAGGTGTCGACCACGCATACCTAAACTTCACCGACTGTCCGCTTGGTATCGGTTGACCGTTGTTGATGAGACACTGCACTTCATCAATTACCTTGATGACATTTTTGTCATACACTTCGACGCTGCTAAGATCCCGACAATTGATGATGATCTTTGATTGAGGGCACAGGCATGTGTTGGTGATCGACACTTCATACTCTGGCTTCTGTTCAACTAGTTTTCCCGTCTTTGCTAGTTGGATTTTGATCGAAGAAGGTCCGCATCCTCCGATACCGAAAGCTGCAATTCGATGAAATATCCTTGACATTAGTTATGAATTGATTTAATTGAGAAACTTATTGTGTGAAGCAATTATTGAGATTGACAAGCATTTATTAGTCTTTGCGAACCGAATATTTTAGTTGATGCATTGAATTTCTAGATAATATCTAATTGACATAAAATTATCTCGATGTAACATTGCGTTCTCTAACAAAGCAAGCTAGGTAAGATAAATACTTGAAACAAAATCGCAATACAGAGAAACAAATTATGGAATAATGAAAGAATATATATATATTTTTTGATTGTAATAATGAAAGAATAATTACAAATGGGTTTTGTAGAGTTAAGTAAAACATAATTAGATAAACAGAATCATTGATTTTTAGAAAAAGAAAATGCTCACCTTGCTTGGCAAAGAAAACAATGAAGAGAACTGAGAAAAGCTTGAGAGAAGGAGCCATTGTTCAAAACTTCGCTTCTGATTTTAGCTTTGGTTGGATTTGAGAATGGAGATTATTGATTGGGCTATTTAAACCCAAATTGAACAACAAAAAATCTAATTAAACATGGGAACAAATCACTTACTAACAATTTTCTACATCTTTTAATTAATTCCATTAATTAAGAAAAAAGATATGTTGCCAAGTTTGAAAAGATCTGTTACCAATTTCAAAAGTAAAATCTGTTGCCAAGTTAAGTGATGGGAATAGAATCTATTGTCAAAAATTTTAAAAATGATATCTAGCAGAAATGATAGATATGTTGGATTTTGGATCAAACCTCAAGTTAACCCAATAATATTCCCCTACTCTTATCAAAATGTGCATTGCACGTGACAAATACTAGTGATAGTATAAACTCACAGTTTGTGTATCTTTTGATTTCAGGAATACTACATTAGACATGTAGACGGGCTCCTAGTAAGCTCGGAAGCTGAAAGAGATCGCGTAATTCAGTGCCTTGAGGTAGCTATCGAGCATAGAGCTTCTGAGGTAATAACTTATTACTTTTTTTTTATTTATTTTTTAAAGAAAAGATGGAGTCTGGCCACTCTGTTTTATTAATAACTGATTAATAAAACAAACTCAGAATACTGAGCTTACAACAAAATCCTACAATCAAAACAGAATAACATAACTCCACCCCGAACATGGGGGGTGGGACAAAAGAAAAAACATAGAGTAGCCGCAAAGAAATACATTATACCCCCCAACAAACCCTGGGGTGGTGGGTATAAATGATCATCGTAGACCGTGCTGGCTATCAATCAATCGTCGGTCCGATCTCGATCTCTTCGTCATCAAACTCCTCTACCTGGAAAACACTCGCAATCTTTCCCCTGGGACCTGCTGCTGCCACATTAGCCCAGAATGAAATAAAATGCATATTGTGAGTCAAATTGTCAGAAATACTATTGCAAGTTCTACAAAAGTAAAGATTATTTCTGTCTAGCCAGAGAGCCCAGGTCATTGCAGCGATAGCGATATACCACACTTCTTTCATAGCCCCCCTCTCTGTCGCGAACTTAGGACCTACCCACAGGTCCTCGTATGTACTAAGGTATTAAGATGTCCCTAGGGCGGTGAGTACCTCTACGATAACCGCTTTGCTCCTAGGGCACTGAAGGAAAAGGTGGTCTCTAGTCTCCAGGGTAGCGTGGCAGAACCCGTATTAAGAGTCCACATTCGGATGGCGCTTAGCGAGGTTTTCTCTAGTCAGGATCGCATCATTTAGCACCAACCATAAGAAAATTTTGATTTTTAGCAGGGCTTTTGTTTTCTAGACAACAGCCGACCACTTTGGTGTACATCCCCTAAAATGGATGCGATTGTACATGGAGCGTACCATGAACTTGCCGTTCTTCTCCAATCCCCAGGTTTTCTTATCGGGCCCCTGAGAGCAACCAATTCCAGCATTGGTGATGTAGGCCTGAAGTTCCGTTAATCTGAGCTGAGATCCTAAGTCAAGCGGTTGTTTGAAAGATGGATTCCAGGCGCCTCTTTTCCAGGCTGCTGGCACCATGCAGTGTGGTTGTGTCGCTTGCTCATATAAATCGGAGAACAGGGTTCTGAGTGTGTGATCAGCACACCACTTACCCCACCAAAATCTGGTGAGTCTGCAGTTTCCGATAGCTGATTTGACATAGCTTTGGAAGGGTTCATATGCTTTAGTGATACCTTTCCAGAAAAATAACTTATTACTTGCTCTCTTCATAAAATTCATCTTGTGAAGTAACAACCAAGGCCGGCCCCCTCCCCACCTTGAGGCCAGTGAGGCGGCCGCCTCAGGCCCCCAATTTTTTTTGCACTTTTAAGGGCCCCAAATTTGTATTCTCCATGTATAAGCACGTATTTTGTGCGTAAAATAAATTATATTGTAATTAGGGGCTCCTAAAAATAATTATTTGGGTCTTTCGCCTTCGGCCCCTGGGAACTCAGAGCCGGCCTTGGTAACAACCCAGGTCTAGGGTAGGGTTTATATCTCGAAGAGTTAGATAAATATTACAATGACTGATACAGATTTAGATAAATATTACAATGCTGAATAACTATGATACTTTTAGTCAATATAATGTAGCGTGATCTTTTGAACTGCTTTTAGGGTCTGGAACTGGAACTAGGAGCTGAGGACAAATTCGGGCTGCTTGCAGAAATCACAAGGATGTTACGGGAAAATGAGCTATCCATCCTAAGAGCAGATATCCCGACAAGTGATGGCAAAAGCAGTCAACACTTTCTACGTGTTAGAGATGTCGGGGGAGCAAGTAGAAGCTGACACAATTGAATCGATTAGAAGACAAATCGGGCAAAATTTGTTACAGGTTAAGCACAATTCTTCGACAAATCCATAACCTCAGAGCAGGAGTGGTGGCCTGGTGGGTTTCCATTTGGGGTTTGTTCAAAGGATACTCTTTTCAGTGTTTTCGGCTGGTCATGTCTTAGTTTTACTCTCGAAAATAATTTCAGATGTGTTCTGTAAATTTGTAAATAATTTGAAACACAACACTTGTGAATATTAGCACTTGGCTATCCTTAGAGCATCCACAGTGGTGTAATGTGCATATATGCATATTATCCCTTGGGTAATGTTACAGCTACTACCAAATCTACTACCTTTTTCTTTACTATCTTATGTGGCACACTACTATTGGATGTTTCTACTACCTATTTTACAATAACCTTCACTAATAGTGTGCCACCAAAGGTAGTAAAGGGAAAGGTAGTAGATTTGGTAGTAGGTGTAGCATTACCCATCTTACCTTAGCAATTTGAGTGTTTGCTGCAGTCGTCAAAAAGTAAAAAATGCATAATTTCGAGATGTTTCGTCTGCCGAAATTTTTTTTGGGAATTTTTTAGAATTTTTTTGAAGCGTTTAAAAAATTTAAAAATTGCGTGGGCCCCACATGAGACGAAACATGATGTTGATGTTTCGTCCCAGTGGGATTTTCTTAATTAATGACTTAAGTAAGTTATTAATTTACTAAACTTAATTAATTAACTAATTATTTAATTAAAATTCTAATTAAAGTACTAATTAAACTAATTAACTACTAATTAAGAGGTTAAGATTTGATTTTTTTTTTTGTTAGGAGACGAATCCCTGTCCCTCTTACTTAACTGTGCCTAATTGGATGGTCCTTAAACAGTGTTGCCGCTGAATCTGGTGTGGGGGCAATAGATGCGATTTGTAGGTTCGTAGGAACTCGAACCGGCTGAATCCCCCTTCTTCCTTGTTGGCAAATTGACTCCTTGAAGCTCCCGCGAACCTGCACAAATGTTCGAAATACCAGGATGGATCCCGGTTACGAACCCTCCAACGCTTAAGTCAATACACCAAAAAAGTGAAAGGAAAAGAGCTCAAGTGTGCAAAGTGTGATCACCTCTGACAGTAGGAGGTAGGGGGGTATTTATAGTCGCCATGGGAATCCCTTTCAGGATAAGAGTGAATCCCTACTTTTCGGTGTGGCTGGCTGGGGGATGGTTACAACCACCTCCTCAAGATAAGGACAAGCCAAAATCTGCTCATATCCTGTTGAACTGGTCCCTAACGGGTTGAGAACCATTTTCAACTGAATAGATCCATTCACGGGCTAGCGGGTCCGAGAGGAGAGACCTGGTTCCCAATTCAGACCCATCTGCAGATGAAATTACCATTTTGCCCCTGCAACTTCAAGATTCGTGCCCACTTTGAACGGTTCTGGTTTAACCCCATTTTTAGCCATATCACAAGCCCCCACTCCCAAAGATTGTGTGTTACAGCCTTGTGAGAGTAGTTTTATTGTTTTAATGGCGCATAGGGTTTTATCGGAGTTCTCAAAAGGTGTTTGAATCCCGTCGGCAGGGTGACGGTACTTTTCTGAGCTGGTAGCATGATCAAAGTTGCTTCTTTGTTGCTCTGGATTTTTGGAAATTTCTCTTGATTTTTAAACTATTTTTCGGACCATTTATCCAATTTTGCGAAACAACGGTTTATTTTTTAGGAGCACTAATTAACTGTTTCAACTAATAATTATTTACCCAGGGGCTTAAAAATATTTCCCCGAATTTATAATTATTTTAAAAAATTTTTTACTTAATTTTCTTGAATTTTTGGGCTTTTTTTCACAATTTTAATTAAATAATCCGAATTAATAATTAAAAAAACAATTTCAATCACCTATTTATGACGTGGCCAAATCTGGGCCTTTGATCGCGCTATGGTGAGAAATTCTAGGAGATCAGACGGCCGCCAAGAGGGAGAACTTTGTCTGTTGGAGGGTCGGCAGCAGTTGACTTCGGAACACTCGCCGAAGTCTAGGCGAGCGACGCGTGGTTACTTGACCCCTTTCTCTTTGCCCTCTGGACGTCGGTGGCAATTGACTCCGAAAAGGTTGCCGAGGTCCTGGGAGGCGACACGTGGTACGTGGGCCCTTGCTTCTTCTCGCGTTTTGACTCCGGTGGCAATCGACTTCGGGGACGAATAGGAGAGCGCCACGTGGCCAGTGGGTCCCGACCATCGTTGACTAGTCAACACATTTTCTTGCATTTCGACGTCGGTGGCAATCAACTTCGGGGACGAGTAGGAGAGCGCCACGTGGCTAATCGGTCCCAGCCACCATTGACTGGTCAACGCATTTTCTTGCATTTCAACGTCGGGGGCAATCGACTTCGGGGACAAGTAAGAGAGCGCCACGTGGCTAGTGGGTCCCAACCACCGTTGACTGGTCAACATATTTTCTTGCGTTTTGACATCGGTGGCAATCGACTTCGGGGACAAGTAGGGAGTGCCACGTGGCCAGTGGGTCCCAGCCACCGTTGACTGGTTAACACATTTTCTTGCATTTCGACGTCGGTGGCAATCGACTTCAGGGACGAGTAGGAGAGCGCCATGTGGCTAGTGGGTCCCAGCTGCCGTTGACTGGTCAATGCATTTTCTTGCATTTTGACGTCGGTGGCAATCGACTTCGGAGACAAATAGGAGAGCAACACGTGGCTAGTAGGTCCCAACCACCTTTGACTGGTCAACGCATTTTCTTGCATTTCAACGTCGGTGGTAATCGACTTCGGGGATGAGTAGGAGAGCGCCACGTGGCCAGTGGGTCCCGACCACCATTGACTGGTCAATGCATTTCTTGCATTTTGACGTCGGTGGAAATCAACTTTGAGGATGAATAGGAGAGCGCCACGTGGCCAGTGGGTCCCTGCCGCCATTAACTGGTCAACGCACGTTGGTTGCGTGTCTTCACTAAATGGGCCAGGCTTTTGTGCTCCTAGGGGCCTTTTGTCTTGGTAGGTGTGCCACCAACCTAACTCCCTATAAATCTTCACCCCCACAGTCATTTGCTCATTTCACTTGTTTTTTACTCAGGCGAGAATTTCACTCTGTGAGAGCTTCCGATGAGTTTTCACCGTCTTCTGGCCTATTTTCCGACCGTAGCTTTCAATTCAAGGTAACCCCATACTTAGTTTATTTTTGCTTTTAGAAAATGCCTATCGACCCTTCGAGGAAGGAAACCTCCCCCTACTTGCCCTCGAGGCCTCTTCTAGTCAGGTCCCCCCGATCGATAAGGGCAAGGCCGTGGTAGGGGAAACTTCGGTGGTCGTTCAGATGAGGATCACGGAGGATCGGAGAATGGGGGAGTTCGGAAGAATGCCTGGGGTCCTGACAGGACTGCCGAGGGTTCAAGAGCTTTCGGAGGACCAGGCGGAGCGGATAATGTATGGGATGGCTCGGAGCTTTGAAGAAAACGAAGCCAGAGAGATATTTGAGGCAGACGAGACGGTATCCATCCTTACCAAGGAGGACTTGGCGAAGATTAGGGAGTGCTTTCAGATCCCGCCGGAGTTCGACTTGATGCTCCCTGGGCCCGGGGTGAGGGCCAACTCGCCAATGCCCGTCGACATGTGCTTCTGGCCGGTCGATGCGTTCTCGACTCCCACTGCACCCCTTCGTCGCCAAAGTGCTGAGGTGGTTCTGTGTCAGCCCCATTCAGTATATGCCGAATGTGTGGAGGCTGATAATCGGGTTCATCCTCCACTGTTAGGCGGCGAGTCTTGAGTCGAGGCTGAGCGTGCTTCGGACGGTGTACCGAATGCATCAGCAGCATAAGGACGTCTACCACTGGTATTTGTCCCCGAGGTTCAGGACGAAGCTGGTCAGCTACTCGAATTCGATCAAGAATTGGAAAGATAAGTACTTCTTGATTCGAAGCTGGGGGCCATGGGGGATCCCTACAGCTTGGGTAGATGCGGTGCTGAAGAAAGTCAAGCAGAGCCCCTCCCTTAGCACCGAGGAAGAGGATATGGTTCGGATGTTGCTCGATCGCCCGAAGTTCGATTGGAAGGACTTGACCGAGGAGGTGCTCTTCCGGGGGTTTCTTAGCTCGATAAACCCTAGTACAGATTTACTTTGTTTTTTGGTTTTTTGTGCTGTTGGAAAAGTAGTTTTTTTTCACTAACTCTTTCTCTCCTGCAGAATCAATGGACTTCGAGGATTTGGTTCGCAGCGTGGATCCCTGAGTAGCAAGGCTCCGAAGAAAAGGAAGCGGGTCGGGTCAAAGACTGCCCCGGAAGGGGTGCTGGCGCACCGTGCCGTAGCGGAGTAGCTGGTAAGGCGACCCCTCTTGGCTCCGAAGCCTCCGACCGCAGCGTTGGCTTCAGCTTCTTCGGGCGCGGGGGCCTTTCCACTGTCGGCAGCCTTGGGGCTCGAAGCTCCGCCGTTAACTGCCGAAGCCGAGGTCTTCTTAACCGAAGAGCATAAGAAGATCTTCGTCCCGGACAGGCAGGTCCGCAAGCTTGACGGGTTCCTCAGCGACTCGTCGACGTGCATGCAGGCGGTTCGGCACTTGGCAACGCCGAAGGACGAGGCGGCAATGGAAGCAGGTAGTGTGGGGGACGACGTGCTCGAGGTCGTGCGCTCGGCGATGTCGGTAAGCTTCGAAGTCCAAACTCTCTTTTGCCAAACACTTATAGATTTTTTTTCTCTCTGAAATAACCTAAGTTTTTCTCTTCGCAGATTACTTGCCACTTCGGCCACTTAATGAAGAAGATAGCCGAATAGGAGAAAGAGCTGTTGTCCGAGGCGGATAAGGCTCGAGGAGAGAAGGCTCGGATCGCCAAGGAGCGCGACAAGGCGAAGGCGGAGGCCGAGTCGAAGAACTCAAGGTTGGCGCACCTCGAAGCTGTGGTCGCCAAGTTGGAGGCTGACAACGCTCGGCTCCTCAAGGTAGCTAAGGAGTCTGCCAAGGACAAGGAGGACGTTGTAGCTGCAGGCCTCGGAGAAAGTGAAGGAGGCCGAGGAGCAGGCCTTAGAGAAGGCGAAGGGATATCTGATCGTGAATATGGCGAAGGCATTTGCTCGGGCCATAGACGAAGTAAAGGCAAAGTTTCCTGAAGTTGACTGCACCGGGATGCGTCCCTTTCCGGATCCTGTCCCCGGCTTTGACAACATCTCCGAAGGTGAAGAAGAAGGCAAAGAAGAAGAGGGGGCCGAGGCGGTCGAAGTTGAAGAGGTTGATGCCGAGGAGGAGGCTCCGTCGGAGGCCGGGCCCCTGGTCATCGTGGCCCCCGGGGAGGGTCCTTCAACCGAGGTCGATCCCTGATCCGCCTTGCATCTTATTTCCCTCTTTTTGTTTTTTGTTCATGTAGTGTCGAACTGCGGACTAGCCACCTCTTGTAATCTTGAAGCTTTTAATGAAAACTTTTTGATTGAAAAACTTTTAATGAAACAAGTGTTGAAGCTCGGCAGCGAGTGAAAAAACTCTCTTTACTTTTTTTTTTATAACAAGTGTTGGAGCTCGGTAGTAAGTGAAAAAACTCTTTTTATATATATATTTTTTTGAACAAGTGTTGGAGCTCGGCACTGCTTGCGAATTCACTTATGAACGAGTGTTGGGGTTCGGCACTGCTTTTGAATTCACTTTTGAATGAGTGTTGGGATTCGGCACTGCTTCCGAGTTCACTTTTAAACAAGTGTTAAAACACTTTTTTGAGCAAGTGTTGGAGTTCGGCATTGCTCTCCAGATTTGTAGTGGTTGTGTCTGAACTCAGTAGTTTCGCTTGGCCTTTTCAGATTGTTGAAGTGCTACCCCTTGCTGAAGTGCCACGAAGTGCTGAGGTATCTCGCCTTCGGTCTGATCTGGGTGTTGCTAAGTTGGCTCTTTCTCGAAGTCGATAGAAGCTCTTCAAGAACGAGGTAGAACTAAGTCATCACAAGTTGACGCTGGCGCGTCGCACCTCCGAACTGAAGCGATTGAAGGAGCAAGCTCGAAAAATGGAGAAGGGGAGTCCTTCGAAGTCCAGCAAGCTAGGTAAGAAGCTAGAGTCCATTCGACAGTCTTTGTTCGAGGCTAGAGCTGAGAGAGACAGTTTAAAGAACGTGGTGCTCGAAAAGAGTTTGGAGACAGCGCAGCTTCGGCAAACCATCACCGAAGCTCCTCGTGTAGTCAATACGAGTTGAACACCTTGGCTATAGGTTAAGGTAACAGATAATTCGTTGAAGGAGCGAATTGTTGAGTTAGAGGCGGAGATTCATCGGTTGCGATGTCTCTTGGATGGAGCAACGTTAGGACCACTTCTTGCGCCCGAGGTGAGTACTTACAGGGGCGGTTGTTTCACGAGTTGGCTTACGTTCGCCTCCCACCTTGGGATGCCCCGGAGATGAACAGAGCAGAGTGGCTGGCTCATCGAGCGGGGCCTCAGCCGGCTCAACTCTCAGGGATACAACTAAGCTCGACCGGCCTAGAGACCCCCACAGATGTGGGATCGTAGCGGCAAGGTACTCACCGACCTTGTTTGTCGCTCAAGAGGAGTATTCCACTCCCTAGGAGGCGTTATGACGTCTCCTTCGTGATTTTGCAATCTTTTTTGTACAAGTTTTGTATCTCAATATAAAGGTGGGTGGTTGGCCTTGTAATTAGACTTGTAATCTCAAACTTTAATGAAATAGTACTTGTCCTCGTACTCATGTGTTTTGCTGGCATTTGTATTTGTCAACAGTTGTAGGAGCACTTCTGAATGGTGATCCGTTCTTTACTCGCTTAGAAGCAAGTAGTTGAAGCGGAGTCGAACCAAGTGTTGGACTCCAAGCTTGTCGTTTAGAAAAATATCAACAGTTGCAGGAGCAATTCCGAATGGTGATCCGCTCTTTACTCACTTAGAAGCAAGTAGTTGAAGCAGAGTCGAACCAAGTGTTGGACTCCAAGCTTGTCGTTTAGAAAATATCAACAGCTGCAGGAGCAATTTCGAATGGTGATTCGCTCGTTACTCGCTTAGAAGCGAGTAGTGGAAGCGGAGTCGAACCAAGTGTTGAACTCCAAGCATGTCGTTTAGAAAATATCAACAGCTGCAAGAGCAATTCCGAATGGTGATTCGCTCTTTACTCACTTAGAAGCGAGCAGTGGAAGTGGGGTCGAACAAAGTGTCGGACTCCAAGCTTGTCGTAGCTGTAGGAGCAATTCCGAATGGTGATCCGCTTTTTACTCGCTTGGAAGCAAGTAGTGGAAGCGGAGTCGAACCAAGTGTTGGACTCCAAGCACGTCGTTTTAGTGCAAAAATTTTTAAAAAAATTTGTAAGTAAAGTTAGACTACCCAAAAATAAAGAACTTGAGAAGAAGAGATTTCTTTTTATTGAGAACAACTGGGCGGCCGCTTCTAAGTTGTGATGCCTTTACACTTTGATGACAAAAAAAATACAAGTGAGGACTCTAGACATGTCTTCTGGAGCGCTCTTGGGGAAGTTACTTGGAGCGGTGTTTAGACACCCTCTCGGTACTTCATCAAGTGCTCTGCATTTCATATCCTCGGTATCTTCCTGTCCCCCGGGTCTTCGAGTTGATACACTTCTGGGCAAACAGCTCTGGAGACCCTATATGGTCCTTCCCAGTTTGGTGCCAACTTGCCCCTCTTGCTTGGATCGGAGATCGACAACTTTCTGAACACTAAGTCACCCTCTTTTAGGTTGGCGGGCCGTACCCTCTTATTGTAAGCCTGGGTGATCCTACGGCAGTAGGTCTCTTGCCGAATTGCGGCTCTCTCGCGGACCTCGTCAATGAGGTCTAGGCAGTTGCAAAGCTGGTTCGCATTCTGCGCTTCATTGTAAGCTATAAGTCGAGGTGAAGGCAGGCCCACCTCCAAAGGGATGAGAGCTTTGGATTCGTACGTGAGGTTGAAAGAGGACTCTCTCGTTGGAATTCTTTTGGTGGTGCGATAGTTCCAAAGCACATTGGGGAGTTGTTCGATCCATAGCCCTTTAGTGGACTTGTCAAGCCTCTTCTTCAAGCCAGAGAGGATTTTTCGGTTTGCATTCTCCGCTTGGCCATTGGACTGGGGGTGCGCTACCGAAGGGAACCGCTGCTGAATGCCGAGGTCGGTGCAAAAGTCGCAAAAGTTTGCTCCCGTGAATTGAGTCTCGTTATCGGTCACAAGGATGCGAGGTACCCCGAACCGACAGACGATGTTCTTCCAGAAGAACTTCTGGATCTTGTGCTCGGTGATTGTTGAAAGAGGTTCAGCTTCTATCCATTTTGAGAAGTAGTCTATTGCTACCACTAAGAACTTCAACTGGCCCGGTGCTAGAGGGAAGGATCCGAGCAAATCCATTCCCTACATTGTGAAGGGGATTGGACTCGCCAAGGAAGTGAGTTGTGCTTGGGGCAGGCGACGGATTGGGGCAAACTTCTGGCAGGACTTGCACTGGCGGACGTACTCCTCAGAGTCACTCAGCAGTGTGGGCCAGAAGTAGTCGTAGTTCAAGAGCTTCAGGTGAGTGATCTCGCTCCCAAGTGTGTACCACATAGACCATCGTGGGCCTCCTTAAGGGCATCGAGCGCTTCCTCCGGGGAGAGGCATCTCAGATAGGGTTGCCCGTCTATCTGGGTGTAGGAGCATTTGTACATGACCCCGTTCAAGAGTATGTACCGCTCTGCTCGTGTCCAGACCCTCCTTGCTTCTTTTGGATCTTCGGGAAGGATTCCATCTCGTAGGTACTCGAGGAGGGGCTTCATCCAGTTTTTCCCAAGTATTAGGGGGTAGGCTTCCATTGGCTTCGAGCCATCTTCGTCAATACTTGGTTTGAGAAGGAACTCTATCAAGACGGTCCTTTCTAGACCCTGGAGAGACGAGGAGGCAAGCTTAGAGAGGGCATCCTCTTGCGCGTTTTCCTCTCGGGGAACCCGCTGGAGTTGGACATCTTCGAATAAAGCTAGAAGCGCCCTCACTTTTGCCAAGTACCTGGCCATACGACCATCCCTCGCCTCGTATTCCCCGGAAACCTGGTTGACTACTAACTGGGAGTCGCTGAAGACCCTTACGTGCTTGGCGCCTGCCTTGCGAGCCATGCAGAGCCCTGCTATGAGGGCCGCATACTCTGCCTCATTATTTGTTGCCAGAAATTTTAGGCGGAGGGAGTATTGGAGGAAGAGGCGTCGGGGCCAGTTAAGATGATGCCAGCCCCGCTCCCATCGGCGTAAGAGGATCCATCTACATAAACGGTCCAGATCAAAGGGTCGGCAAGCGACTCGCATGAGTCGGGGATGGTGTTCTCCATAATGAACTCGGCCAAATCTTAGGCCTTTATCGCCGTTCTGGGCTGGTAGCTGGTGTCATGTTGACTCAGCTCGATAGACCACTTCATGAGCCGTCTGGATGTCTCGGGTTTGTGGAGAAATTGTTTCAGTGGTTGGTCGGTAAGGACGACCACCGAATGGGATTGGAAGTAGGGACAGAGCTTTCGGGCCGCCATGACCAGGGCGAGAGCCATCTTCTCTAGCTTTGGGTAACGGAGTTCGGCGTCGCGGAGCACCTTGCTCACGTAATAGATGGGCTTCTGCGTCTTCTCCTTCCCTTACCAGGACCGCATTGAGCGTCTGCTCCGATGCTGCAAGATAGAGATAGAAGACCTCCTCAGGCACTGGCTTGCTCAGGAGTGGGGGGTTGGCCAAATATTCCTTGAGCTTGTCAAAGGACTCCTGTTGCTGCTATCCCCACTCGAAGCCTTTAGCCCCCCCGAGAGCCCTAAAGAAGGGGAGACACTTCTTCCCGGACTTGGAGAGGAATTGCCCAATCGTGACGAGGCACCCTGTGAGCCTCTGTACTTCTTTGACGTTGGTGGGGGGAGCCATTTTGAGAATGACTTGGATCTTTTCGGGGTTAGCTTCTATGCCCCTATGGCTGACCATAAACCCCAAAAATTTGCCCGATGAGACACCGAACGCACACTTGTTTGGGTTTAGCCTCATGTTGTGCCTCCTGAGCACCCAAAAGGCTTCTTGAATGTCTAGAGTGTGCTCCTGCCCTCGGGTGCTCTTGGCCAACATGTCATCGACGTAGACCTCCATATTTCAGCCAATCTGGTCTCGGAAGACCCTGTTCACAAGATGCTGATAGGTGGCTCCAACATTTTTTAAGCCGAAGGGCATAACACGGTAGCAATAGAGGCCTTGGTCCGTCACGAACGAGGTCTTCGGGATGTTGGGAGGGAACATCCTGATTTGGTTGTATCCTGAGAAGACGTCCATAAAACTGAGGAGCTCGTGCCCGGAGGTCGCATCGATCAGGGCGTCGATGCGGGGAAGAGGATAAGGGTCCTTCGGGCACGCCTTGTTGCGATCGGTAAAGTCAATGCATATTCTCCAACTCATATTGGCCTTCTTGACCATCACCACATTGGAGAGCCACTCAGGGTAGTTTACCTCCTGGATAAAGCGGGTGTTGAGGAGTCCTCCTTGATCACCTGTTGCCACTCAGGGACAAACTTCTGCCTCTTCTGTTGGATAGGCTTGACCTCAGGAGTGACGCTCAGATGGTGCATTGAGAGCTCCTCTGAGATCCCGGGTATATCGGCTGTAGTCCAGGCGAAGAGGTCGCGATTCTCCCGTATGCACTGTAGTACCCCGTATTTTTAAATATTATTTTAAAGATTTATAAATGAATTAAAATGATTTTTGGATATTTATTAAATATTTTTCTGAAGATTTGTCTTTTTACACGTGCAAAACACGTGCAAATATTTTCTTGGAAAGTTCAAAAGCGAAAATTATTTTGTGGAAAATCATTATCTATTATTTGAGATTATTTGTGATTTTTCTGGATTTTTCTGATATTTATTGGACCAATTTGCAAATATTTTAAAAAGAATGACTTTTGTGCAAAATTACCAAATGGAGTGAAAACTCCAGATTTTCAGATTTTTGGGCTGGGTATAATGCCTAGTCAACTCAGGGTTAAAGAGTTTACTTTTTATTTTAATGAATTTGGTTTATTTTACAAATTTTGATAAAAAAAGATCTTTTTGCAAAATTGTCATTTTGAGGGGTAAAAATGCAAATTCGTTTTTTTAGATTTTCTCTACAGTGTCGGCTAATTATAGGATGTTTCTTTTTGATTTTTGAATGCAATTAAATTGGTTTTTTTAAGTTTCCAAGTATATGGATCTATATATGTAAAGTTATATTTAAAAGGACTATTTTTGCAAATGTATTCAAAACCCTAATTCTCTTAATTCCGACCTATTTAAAAAGGTGGAGTGCAGCCACCATTCGCTGCACAACACAAAAGTTTTATTATTTTTATTTTCTTGGAGATTTAAAGAGAAGATCTTGGATTTCTTGCGAAGGAGAGGCTTTTTCCCTATTTTCTATTTGTATATATTCGTTTGATCTCTTCAACAAGGTGAGTGACTTAGTTTTATTTTTTTATTATTTTAAGTATGTTGTATGTGTTGATCTAATTATTAGTAAGCATGTTAGATGATGATGTGAAGATATAATAAATTTTGATGTGTGGATGAATGTAAAGTTGAGTCTTTCCTTGAAACTATGTTATTAATAACCAAAACTCTAATTTGATGACTTGTGATTGTTGAAGAAGCCAATAGAGATCATGGATAGGATGGTTGCAGTTATTTTGTTTCTATTTGAATGTATATAATGGTTGTGTGATGTATTGCATAAAAAGAAAACAAACAAAGTGAACAAAGGGAATCTGTTTATGTTGAAATAGGCATACACACTGTTGATGCCTAAAATCGGTTGAAATGTCATTGTAATTGTTTATAATCATGGATAAACTGTTGTAAATGAGTTGGGTATGCATATAATAAGTTATTGAACCAAAAAGAAAGAAGCTTTGAAGTGAAGGAGAAAGTATTACCTTTTTGAATTTGTGTGTGCATGTTTTGGGTGATTTTGGGCAATTTTAAGGACCGGGGGTGAACTATCTATTGCGATCTTGATCTAATGCATATATTTTCTTATAGAATTGCCATGCTAAGAGCAAATACCAATGCTAAATTAACCTATGCATTTTCATGTATTTTACTTGCTGTCCTTTGAAAAATGTTGTGAAAAACCTCTGTCTTGAGATATTGATAGGTTTGGGGGTATTTTAATAACCCCTACATGTTATACCAGAAGTGATGGATCACCTCAGGGAATTAGATATTTGATTTTTTGCAAAACTTAAGTGGTATCAGTTGCAAACATGCACAAAAACCCAACTTGGGTAGTACTTTGGTAAAACCTTGATCTGATATGAGTTAGGAGTCTTGAGGTGATTTGAATTCAATACTATACCTATATAATGAACCTTTGAAGCCACTGATTGCAGCTGCTGTTGCTGCTGCACCTTTGTGCATGTGCACTTATGAACAAGATTTCATCTCCATTAGCACATCCAGTAAATGAGTTTGAGTAGTAGTGAGTGTGAGTTTATTAGTCTTTGTGTGTGCACTGACGCACTTCTATTTCATGCATACTTATATTAGTGTAATGGAACTCTGAATCCTATATATAACCTGCACTTATGCTTCCTTTGAAAAGTCCATTTTCTATATCTGCACATGTACACTTCTACACAACCTGCATATGCTTGCATTTTCCTCAACCTGCATATGCTTGCATTTTTCCTCAACCTGCATATGGTTTATCCTCCATATATTCAGCATTGCTTAATTACTACAAAGGGCATTCTATATCAGTTATAGGTGTTATCTGCATATGCCCAACTCAGTAAAAAGTATTTTTATATGTGCACTACTATGTATCAGTTAAAGGGGGTTTTTATATATCAATATAGATAAGCATACATTTTCATAATCAGTAAAGAGATTTTATATATACCAGTTCTACTTATGTTCTTCCCAACTCAGTAAAGAGACTTTTCTGCATATATATATATATATATATATATATCTTAGATATATATACATACATATACTTCACCTATATACAAAAATTCTTGAATGGCTACTGATGCATAACTACACTCATACACACATTCACATTGTTTATTTACTGATTTTTATGATCTTATTTAAGTGAGTTATGTGTGGTTTCAACCAACGAGCTTCTTTCCCTCTATAACCTGCATATGTTTTTACTTCCTTCACCTGCATATGTTTCTTTTCAAAGGGGCTTTCCTTCTACATATATCCGCATATATACTCTAATCAGTACAAGGGTTTTTTTTCAATACATATCAGTTATATATATATATATATATATATATATATATATATATATATATATATATATATATATATATATATATATATATATATATATATATTCGTTTCAAAGAGGATTTCTACACATACTACATATATACATAGTTACCCCAAATCAGTAAGAGGATCTCTTCTATATATATACACATATATGCCTTACTTCAGTAAAAGATTTGTTTTTGTATCAGATACACATATACACCAATGTATAAACAATATTAATGAGCGGATTTTCTCACTGTGAATGGGTTAACAATGAAATAAAATGAAGAGATTATAAAGAAAGATTTATTTTCTGTTGATGGTTGAGTTATGAATCTCTAGGAGTTGAGTGGGAGTCCTATGTGCCGGCAGATAAGATTTTGTGGATATAGACCAGAGGGGTCTTGGGTTTGTCCGGCAGGATGCATTAACTCTAGAGAGAAAGAATTCTTGTGTTTTAATAATAACCAACTTAAGGACAGGCACTAGTGGAGATGTGATGAAACTTGGGAAACGTAAGTATAGACTCATGGTTTTGTTAGTCCAACGGATGCGTTCCAGGACTGTTTGTTGTGTTCTGTCTTGAGAGGACATTTGTATGTTCGCGTGTCGAAGGTCTGCAGGCCTATTCACGGAGCATGCAGGGTACATTTGCGTGTCGAGGGTCGGCAAGCCTATTCACAGAATGTACCTGGTGTATCTGCACGTCGAGGGCCTTGCAAACCTATTCGTGGGATACACGGCAGGGAGATGATTCTCCGATTTTTGAGCTATCTTACATGATGCTAGCACGTCGAGGGCCGTGGTGCCTATTCGCGGAGTATTCTGGATCTTGTTTTCCATCACCGTAGTAGGATTAGTTGCATAACTAGGGGTTTAATCCTATAAAGTAGAGATCGTTAAAGGCTTGCATCGGACCTATGTACTATGGAAAGCATAGAATCCGACAAGTATGCATTAGAGAGTCAGCATACAGAGATTGTGTTTTCTTGACTTGGTTTTATGCTTGTGTTTTCCTATTTTTCCTACACTTGACACTTAGTCTAGATTCACTTAATGTTTTCGTGTATTACTATTTACTATCTTGTATTCCTTGATGTTTTCATGTTTTACTTATTGTTATTTCTCATTTCATTTACTCTCGTCTTTATTACATGTTGTTTATGATTCCATGTTTCATGTTTTACTTTTGTTGTTTTGTTTTTATGTCACTCACACCGTTATGACTGACCCCTATAGTTTTGGGGGTTAGAGTTATCTCTAGCCTCATATTTTATAGGTAGGTGCTTGTAGCTTGGGATTTGGATGCTTGTGCTAGAAAGATAATAGAGCTTGTGTAATTTGTAATAGAAAGTGTTGCAAAAGAAAAAGTTTGTAATTCAAGGTGTTTTGTATTTCTGCTGTGTTTGTAAATGATTATTATAATAAAAGATGAAATAAAAATTATCTGTGTTTTTAGACTGTGTTTACTATTGCAATTGAAATTGATACTGAAAATTGTGCCACATATTTCTAAGATATCATATTGAAAATTCGGGGCACTACATGCACCGGGAGATGCCTTGCTTAATGGAGGGGGAGAGAGCCTTGCTGATGCGGAACGTCTTAGTGGTGTCTTCTTCGGAGAAGGCCACTTCCTCCAACTCGTGCACGGGCTCGGAGATAGTTTGACTGCCTTCCCGAGGAAGTTCGTGCGCTTCCAAAGAGAGAACTGGACCCCCCATCGAGGTCATATAGCACTTCCGAGCCGCTTCATGGCTTCCCCTCACTTCTCCCACTCTCGAGGGCGTGGGGAACTTCATCTTCATGTGGTAGGCTGAAGGGATAGCTTGAAGCGCGGTCAAACCTGGTCTACCCAGGATAACATTATAGGCGGCCTTGACGTCAACCACCATGAAGTCCATTGGCTCCGTGCGAGTTGCCGGAGCCTTTCCTGCCGTTACATCGAGGGTTATAACTCCCTCGACCATAACCGGGACCCCAGTGAACCCGTGGAGAGTGTAGCCTGGGGGCTTGAGTCGGTCCCTCGACAGCAGGAGGTCTTTGAAGGCCTCCAAGAAAAGGATGTTGATAGAACTGCCGTTATCTACCAAGACCCTTCGAACTTCAAAGTTCGCCATTCGGAGATTGAAGACGAGGGCATCGCAGTGGGGCGTGCGGATGCCCTTCAGGTCCTTATCGGAGAACGTCACTGGGACTCCTAGGCCTTTTGGGAGAGGATGGCTCTGTACGGAGTTAACCTCCCTTACGAAGGCTTTTCGGGAGGAGTTAGAATCTCCCCCCATTGGGCCTCCATGTATTAGGTGCAAGATGCCCTATACTTCGGCCTTCGGATTCTCCGTGCGCTGCTCAGTTCGCCTGTTAGCCCCCCTGGACGATGGGGGCGGATCGGCTTGGTCCCTCTTCACGAACCGGGTGAGCTGCCTTCTCTGAATGAGGGCCTTAATCTCGTCTTTGAGGGCCCGATATTTGTCCGTGTAGTGCCCGTAGTCCCGATGGAAACAACACCACTTATTCCGGTCCTACTTCTTTCCCGAAATATTCATCTTTGAGAGAGGCGGTAGGAGGTCTTCGTTCCCGATCTCCATCAGGATGGCAGATACACTCGTGTTAAGCGGAGTGAATTTCTCAAACCGAGGAGGAGGACGCCGCTGACCCCCATTGTCCTTCTGGAGCTTCTTTGCTCCTTCTTCTTCTATGCCCTTCCGCTTGTTCGCGAAAGATGAGGCCTCAAAGGTGGGGCGGTGGAGAGCTTCCTTCGCTCGGATGTACTTCTCGCTCTGGAGTAGGAGCTCGGAGAAGTTCCGAGGGGGCTTCTTGGCGAGGGACGCTCTGAGATCAGCACTGAGGACGTTGGATCGGAAGGCAACGGTGGCAACCAAGGGTTCCAAGGAAGCGATGCACCTGGCTTCAGTAGTGAAGCGCTTGACATAGTCCCTCAATCGTTCGTCCTTCTTTTGACTGAGGAACAGTAGGGAGTCGCTTGTCTTCTCGGTGCGGAGACTGCTCACGAAATGCATGAGGAAAAGACCCTCGAACTGGTCGAAGGAGAAGATAGATGCCGGTGCAAGTTGAGAGTACCATTCTCGGGCAGGCCTCTTAAGTGTGGCCGGGAAGGTCTTGCAAAGGAGGGCATCGGATGCATGGTGGATCATCATGAGAGTTTTGAAACTCTCGATGTGATCTGCAGGGTCCGACTCCCTGGTATATGTCTCGAAGTGTGGAGGCTTGAAGTTGTCCGGGACTGGAGCCTCCATGATGGTGCGAGAGAATGGGGGCCTGCTCGGGCGGAGGTCCCTGGCCCATCGTTCTTCGTCTCGGTCGAGCTGACCGAGTCGCCTTTCCATCTCGTGGAAACGGTGGTAGACCGATTCCTCCCTTCGGTCGTGTCTTGCTGAGCCTCGAGAGTCCTCATGCCGAAGAGGGGTGGGGCTGCGACAGCAATGGCTCTGAGTGGATGGCAGACTGATAGAACGATGGGGGCCGCTTGGAGTAGGCCGCGGGCTCCGAGAGCAATTGTAACGGTTGGGAGAAGGGCGACGATTGCTCGGAGCTGGCCTGGGGCTTGGGGAGCGGTGAGGGTGGTTCGGAGCCGGTCGAGGACTGTGGGAATGGTGAGGATGGCGAGGAGCTGGTCGTGGACTGCGGGAGCGATGAGGGTGGCGAGGAACTGGCAGAGGGCTGGAAGCGCGATGGCCATTGTTGGGGGCAGCGTTGAGCGCCCAGAGGACTGCCTCCTGGAATTGCTGGAATTCTACCCTTGTGATGGGGGCCTCCTGCTCATGATGGGCCCGAGGTGCAGGGCAGCCTGCCGGGGAGCGGCTCCGTCTTGGGCGACGTTGGGGCGACTCTCTTCGCTTACGGGGAGAGTTAGGCCCTCCTTGGTTGGATCGGCACGGCGTGTGATCCCTCGAATGCTCACGGCGAGGGTTCGTTTCTTGGGCCCGCCTTTCGTCCAGATGGGTACGAAGATCGGGTCCATGCTCGGTCTACCGATTGTTGATCACGTTCTGCAGATCCTTTGGAGTGGGAGGAGTATAGGAAGCCATTGAGTTCGTGTCGGCATTGTGGATGGAGACTCGAACCTGATGAACAGGATTCTTGTGGCGGCTTCGTCGAGAGTGTTCCCCCACTGTGGCTTGGGGTCCCAAAGGCTGCTTGATGGACTGCGGAACCAGTGGATCAAGCTGTAGAGTTGGTTGGTTGAGATGAGGGAGATCCCCCTGCGAAAGAGGAGGGGGAGGAGGATGAGAAGAGGTTGTTCTTCGATTGGAGTTTTCAGGTCTCTTCTTGGGAGGCATTGCTAGGAGTGGCTTTGGTGGAAGGAGGAAGGTTGGGTTGCCTTTCGAGTGGGTTCCCACAGACGGCACTAACTGTTGCTGCTGAATCTGGTGTGGGGGCAATAGATGAGATTTGTAGGTTCGTAGGAACTCGAACCGACAGAATCCTCCTTCTTCCTTGTTGGCAGATTAACTCCTTGAAGCTCCCGCAAACCTGGACAAACGTTCGAAACACCGGGATGGATTCCGGCGACGAACCCTCCGACGCTCAAGTCAATACACAGAAAAAGTGAAAGGAAAAGAGCTCAAGTGTGCAAAGTGTGATCACCTCTGACAGGAGGATGTAGGGGGGTATTTATAGTTGCCATGGGGATCCCTTTCAGGATAAGAGTGAATCCCTACTTTCTAGTGTGGCTGGCTGGGGGATGGTTACAACCACCTCCTCAAGATAGGGATAAGCCAGGATCTGCTCATATCCTGCTGAACTGGTCCCTAACGGGTTGAGACCCATTTTCAATTGAAGGGATCCATTCACGGGCTAGTGGGTCCGAGAGGAGAGACTCGGTTCCCAATTCAGACCCATCTGCAGGTGAAATTACCATTTGCCCCTGCAACTTCAAGATTTGTGCCACTTTGAACGGTTCTGATTTAACCCCATTTTTAGCCATATCAGACAGCATATCCTTCTTTTCTGAGCTTGGGTACCAAACAAAAGTGGGTAGGTCTACGGTTAATCGAATCTAAAGTACCGGTCATTTAAAAATTAATTAAATAATCCAGGCGAAACATGATGTTTTGTCAAGCTATAAAATGCATATTGCTATATCTCACGCTATACTTGGCTTATTACTGTAGCAAAAAATGAAGAAAAAAAAAAGGTAGAATAGCTAACGAGTGTGGATGCTATAGTAGGAAATTATGCATAAAATGCATTTTTAGCTAACGACTGTGAATGCTCTTAATGGGTCATTATACTGTGATGTACGTGTTAAAAAATAATTTAGGAGTTAGACATGCGTTGCACGTAATTGGAAAAAATATCTATCTATTTCTATTATAAAAGCCACAATAGAATCTGTCCATAGCAAATCTCAGCCATTGATTTCATCAATTTGATCTTAACCATTCATTATGAAAGCAAGAATAAAAAAAGTTGAATAAATTCCTTAAAAACCCGTGTATCACACGTGTAAATAACATAATATTTATATATCCTGAAATCCTTAAACCTCTCAAATCCCAGCCGCTTGCCCGACGACCTCCCCCTCCACATCGTGACCTTCCTACAATTCACGGGCGCGAACCCGACTACAGGGGTCGCCTCACTGCCATGATCAAAGCTCTCACCACTGGATCTTCTTCGTCTTCAATTTTGCTACCTTCCTTTGAAACACCAAGTCGATTTAATAAAGCTGTCAAAATCCCTCATTCATCCAAAAGAGGGGTTTAGAAGAAAACTAGGGTTGTTCTTCTACATTAGGGGCTCGACAAGCACACAAATAAATCTTCTAAGGTTTTAATGTTTACATAAATGAATGTTTATTTTTTTATGGTACTATTTTGTTGATTTGTCAAAATTTTCGACAGATATGGCGATCATGACATTCATGAGCGTGGTGCAACATTGGACATGAATCCTCATCGGGTAATCGTCCAAGGTATGATCTTTTTTAAATTTAATTTCGGTTATTTCGATATTTGATTTAACATCAAGGTAGTCGCAGAAGTTTACATGATGGAAAATATATGAAAAAGATGAAAGTTTTGTTAGAGCATCCACAGCGGGTTGCTTTTTTGGCATTTTTGCCATTTTTTTACGAATTGAAGCTCTTCAGTGGTTTGCTATTTTGCCTTTTTTTTTTTGCAAAATAGCTACAGTAGAATGCTATATATGACAAACGATTTGGCAAAATGCATAATGTTTCATCCCGTCGTATTTTAGTATATTTTAAATACTTTGGACGAAACATCATGTTTCGTGATGTTTCGTCCGACGCAAAAAAAGAATTTATTTAATTTAAAAAGCCCTGAAAATGGGAACTCAACTTGGACGAAACATAAAAATTTTAAATATTTAATAAGTTAATTAAATAATTAATTAATTAGTGAGTTAATTATACTTAATTACCTCATTAGCTCATTTAAAGCATAATTAGTTACTTAGTTAATCATAATTAGGATCTTTAATAAGATTAGTAGGCTTTGAAAATGACGGGTGGGTGATTAATTTTGCAAAAACGACGAAACATGGTCAAATTTTTTTCCCCTTTCCAACGAACTACGCAATATATATATATATATATATATATATATATATATATATATATATATATATATATATATATATATATATATATATATAAGATTAGCCAAAAAAAATAATAAAAAATTTAAATTTTTTATTTCGTCCGTTCAATTTTTCCTCTACTCTGCTATTTTTTTAGCATTTCACCACTGCAGCAAACATCGCCTTTACTATTGCTATTTTGCCATTTTGCCATTTTTAGCATGCACCACTACAGATGCCCTTAACACGTATTGCTCATCAGAGTTTTTTATTTTTGTAGTGCACACAAATTGTTTGTTATATTTTCTCAATGACCATTTACCAGAAGAAAAAAAATTGGAATCATTGTAGCTTTAATTAATATCTTTATTTTTTCTTGTTTCCGTACATCTTTCCTAAATAGCTAATCAGTTTTTTTTTTGAATTAGTTTTGGAATGAGTTACCTCCCCAATCGAGACAAATGCTCCCGCAGATCAATAAACAAACCCGATTTGAGAAAGCGCACAAGAATCTCTATTGCTTGAGATGCAATGGGTTGCTTCTTGAGTGTTTCTCACAGATTGTTATGTATGGGAAGTCATTACAGCAGGAGGGATCAAGATTTCACCTTCCTAATAGAACGAATGTTGCCTCCAAAACCTACATTGACAGTGAGAAGGATGATGCGAAGGACCCATTGGTACACCCATGGGGAGGTTTAGCAACAACGAGAGATGGGTTGCTAACCCTATTGGATTGTTTTATTAATGAAATATCAGTTAAGGCACTTCAAAATGTATGTCAACAGAATAGTGACCTCTTTTTTTTTTTTTCATATTCAGGATCTCTGTTCAACATTACAGGTGAAATTGGCATTAAGCATATGGATATTGGCAAATTTGTTAATTTTTGTAACTTCGTTTATTGTGCAAGTATTTGATAGTGCACGAACAAGAGGAACGTGAACGTGAATTGTTGTACCCTGATGCATGTGGTGGGGGTGGCCGGGGTTGGATAAGCCAAGGGATGACTAATTGTGGCAGAGGGCATGGGACCAGAGAAACCTGTGCATTGCACACTGCAAGTTGAATAGCTTGGCATTGCTGTCCTCCTCCTCATTCTATCTGGTAATCTATTTTCAAATTTTGTTTCTATGATTTTGTTTACTCATGAAATTTTGGGACAAATTGAGATTATTCAATGATTTCTTTAAATTACATGTCTAATTGATAGTTTATCTATTCTTGATACTTGCAGTATTCAATGTCTTTTTTTAGCAAGAGGATATGTTAAGTTGGGGTGTTTTGATGGAAGTTTTGGAACCTCTTTTTGGAAATAATGAAACACTAATATGAAAAGAACATGCAAATATAGTTTTTTTTTAATCGAAAGATGGGAAAGCTCCAGTAACTATTTTATCATTTAATAGAAATTAAGGTATTACATTGACATAGATAGCTGCAATGGTTGTTTATTCGCTCAACCATAAGTTAATAATCAACTCTTTGTTAAGGAAGTTTTAAGTGGATTCTACTAAAAATAAATTAGCGTTAGATTTAATATTTATATTTGCTATTATATAACATTTCCTTATTCCCAAAATGATATGCCATCTGCAGGATCTACTGAGACTTTCGGTAGAGGGCTTTAGGATTAGGACACGACGTAAGCAAATATGGATTTAATTCATTTATTCAATTGTCTTGCTTGAATATTTTTGAGCCTCATAGGTTTATCTCACAACCCCACTTGGAATTTTTTGCTCAAAAAATATGCTAGAAAATAGCATATATAGGAATTAAGAAATCCTTGGGTGTTTAAAAGGCACGATATACATATGGTAAGTCATTACGGAACAACACTCAAAACAAAATTAAGTAGCATTTAGGAGACATACAATAGTTAGAAATGTCAATCCTTGGGTGTGTAAAAGGCACAATATACACATGGTAAGTCATTATGCAATAACACTTAAAATAAAATTAGGTAGCATTTAGGAGACGTACACAATGGTTAGAAATGTCAATCCTGGGGTGTTTAAAATGCACAATATATACATGGTAAGTCACTACGCAGCATCACTGAAAATAAAATTAGGTAGCATTTAGGAGGCATACATAATAGTTAGAAATGTCATTCCTTCGGAATTTTTTGCTAAAAAAATATGCTAGAAAAGAGCATATATAGGAATTAGGAAATCCTTGGGTGTTTAAGAAATGTCCAAGCTTCACTCATAGCTGATGTGTGAACACTCTATTGATATATTGAGCTGGAGGTTTCTGTACATTCGCTTTTATGGTGTCGTGTAAATTAGAAGCTACCTATTACATTATAGCATGTTAGATTTCTTTTAAGAGATACTGTGAATTTATTGTTGATAAGAAGGAATTTCAGTAAGTCTGAAAATTGACAAGTTAATTTTGTTATGTGAAATTGGACTGATGCATAGCATTTTCTAACAACCACTTTGGTGTATTTTCAGCATACCTTAATTATAAATTTCTTAGTCAACTATCTAGAGGAATGTCCATAAAGGACACCAAAATAGGTAGCAGTGGTTATACTTCTTAGACATGATAAAACATAAGTCTTTCCAACATGAAATAGTACATAAAATTATACGGGAGCTTTCTTCCTGTACAAAAAAGTTTGAGGTCTCATTAAGACGATTAGCTAGCCTGTAGGGTATGTTGTATGTTGTTAACGTTACTCCCTTCAATAGTAATCTTCGAAAGCTAACATGTGAATGTTTCCCTTGTGGTTTTCTTGTTGCCCGTGTTGTCCCTTTGCAGATGCACTTGTTTACTGCATAACATCATTTCTTTATCACTGGACGAAGTTGCTTTAAATGTTGGAGGAAATGTTCTACAGTGTTGGTGCAAGATTGTTCGTCATCATCGATGTTCATTATATTTTATGTGAAATGTGAACTGTGATCCAATGTTGTTAGGTAAATTGCATGGCATTTAGATGTGCCTTCCGCTCTTGCAAACTTGCCCTGTGTGGATTGCCTTGGCATCATCTCGAAAACTGCATTGAAGTACAACTTGTTTTTATGAAATAGTAAGAGCCTAATGTACATGAAATTTTGTTGTAAGTGAATTATGCACATAAATTTATTCAGTTCCCTTGTGAGTACATTATGTAATACAGTATAAAATTAGAAGAGAATATATATACATTTAATGCATTCAAGGCAGGAATAGAGTCAAATGTGCATGGATTAGTATGTGTTTTGAACCTGTTTTCATAGAGTATCAAAAATTCTGAAGATACTATGGAAATAGTATGGGCAAATTTTTTTTGCTGTAATAGTATGAGCAAACTTTTTTCACTATAATATTATAGGTCAGACGTAAATGTTTGTATAGTTGATGTCGTAGGTTAACATTCATCTAAGGTATTCGAGGTCTGTAAACTTTACGCAAATTTGGATGCTTCGAATGTGTGCTATGAGTGTACGAAAGAGCTTTTCTCTTCTTTTCTATAGATGTAAACGTTGCTATAGTTATAGCTGTCATGCGATTTTTCTCTCTACAATGAATGGCAGAGAAAACCTTAAAGCAGATATGCCAAAATATGGTGGGATAAACTGTAGGTAAAGTACTTTATCACTGAAGAGAAGAAATTAACATTGAATATAAAATAGATAATAGTAAGTAATTCATTTAGTTTTTAATTCAAATCAAACAAAATGTGGTTGCGAAAATTGAGTCTTGAAAAAAGTAGTATCTTGCATGCAATTATTGTGAATATTCTTGGTGAGTTTATAGATATAAAATGTGCATAGAGGCAAATATTTGATTGGTGGAGTAAGACACGAAGAATTATTAGAATTAATGGTAGGAATTTTTCAAAATTGGTAATCTAAAAGGAACAAATTTTGGTTAAGGAAGTATAACATTAAGAAAACTAACCCTAAGCCCAACCTCGAAATGATGAATGACTCATGACCCATGAGTATGATAATTGGTGGAGGTCGAGGTACCGTAATTCCCTCTATTCAAGAGCGAGGAGGCAGGGGCCAGAATTCATATAAAAAGAGAAAAAAATGTTCGCACCAAATACTTTACTATTGTTTAAAGTTTGATTATTATTATTATTTTAACCCATCTATCAATTTGATTACAATCATTATTGTTTTTTTGCCAACTTTTATTCATCATCAATAATTTGTTTCGAAATTTTTGGATTATTTATTGCAGAACGGGATACCATATTTATTGAGAAATTCTAAAATTTTATATACTATATTTTGGAAATTAGATGAACTATTACAAACTGATGAACACTTTGTACGTTAGATTGTTGATCTTTTATTTATGTGGTTTATGATCATACTAAAACTGAAACTTCAACTAATGATTTATTAATAAATTTTATATGACAAAAACTGACTTATTATTAATTATATTTTTTTTACAAATTATATATATATATATATATATATATATATATCAATGGAGAACTCACACAATGATCTATCAATTCCTTGCAAGAAAATCAAATTTAGTTACTAAACATTGTGGCACCGGAAAAATCTCAACAATGGCACTTATGGTTGATGAGGTTAGAAGCTTTAAATATTGTTTATATATAATAATAATAATAATAATAATAATAATAATAATAATAATAATAATAATAATAATAATAATAATAATAATAATAATAAATTTTTATCTTTTGTAGGGAACTAGAATACTGGCGCTAATATATAATGAAGCAATAGAAGCGTTCCAACATACACTTGAGGAGCATAAAATTTACTTAATTTCTAATTGAATACTAAAAAATGTTGACAAAAAATATAATTTACTGCACGATCAATTTGACATCATTTTGAAGTTGGGAAGTGTTGTTGGTGAAGTTGAGAAAGATCTCATTATTGATAAGGATAAGTACAAATTTTGAAGTGCAGGAAAATTTCAAAATCCATCTTTTACTGCCTTTAAAGGTTAAAAAAAACGGTTACTCATTTTTTATTATATATCAAATTGACCATTATTGATACAAGAGATCAAATATATACTAGCAGTAATTAATGGAAGAGATTTAGAGAATGTAGATTCAAAAATATTGTAATGCAGTAGAGAAGCAAAATCTTACAATTATAGGATTGATATAACATTGATTAATTAAATTGTGTAATAATTTAAGAAATTGTATTGAAATTCATATGCATTTGCTTAATTTAATATGAAAACCAATCTTACTTTATAGGGAGAACTAACAATCAAAGAAGGAAAAACTCTAAAGTGTCAATTATTGCAATTACCTCTATAAAATCTCAAACTTTGGAGTTAATTATATACAATAAAAATTAATAATGTTATTTATTTTATATTTTATTTTATTTTATTTTATACTGATTTTTTTACATGATTATCTCTCACATCAACAGACAATACTACAACAGAGATAAATCCAGATAAACCAGAAACAAATCAAATTCGTGAATGGTATAATTTATTTTGTATATTTACTTCTATAAGTGCTCCATTTTGAAGTATCATTTATCACAATTTTTTTTCTTTGTTTCAAGATGAGCTGTTATGAAAGTTTATTAAAAAGTAATTTCTTGTCAATAAACAAAATAAAAGTAATGGATATGGAAGAATTAACACTAACTAGCATACTCTATTGTGCATACGAGCATTCTTCCCATGTATTATAAATAATGAAATTATTTTTTTCGAGTCTTTAATATTAAAATTTTCCACCAGATATAATAGTGTTATACACAATTTCTACTAGATATAATATACAAAGTCTTTTGTGTACATAATTAATATATAGTGATCATACTGTATATTCATTTGAGTTCTTAAAGAGATTTCTTTTATGATTGATTTTCTCAACAACATAAAACATAAAACAATGTTAAAATATTCAACTAATACGTCCATCAAGTCACGTGCACTTGGTGCACGACAAATTTCAACTAGTTTTGAAGGAAAAGCTACAATTTGTACATGCAATGCACGTGTTCATAAGTAGAATTGGAGTTGTACGTGCAATATATGTGTTTGTTTAGTATTTCAAAAATATTGAAAAATTATTTTGCACATGCGCTGCACGTTTAAATAGGTGGAATTTTGTTTATTTGTTTGTTTTTGTTGTAATTAATGGGAGAGTTCGAGTTGCACGTGCAATGCACGGATTTGTGTGTTGACAAATTACAACTCCAACTCTCCCATCTCTAATCTCTAATATTATAATGGGAGAAGGCCTTAGTGTCATTTGTCATTTTGTTATTCTACCAACATGTGCAACGCACATACGTAACTAATATAAAGGAGATTTCCGGTTCAAATCCTCCCTACGTCAGAGTTTTTATTTTTATTTTTTAAAATTATTAAAACGTGCATCGCATGTGTAAATTACTAGTTATATATAGAGAGATTTACTGAACAATTTGTTAGAAAATGGGTATTCTATACACCATTTACGAACCAGTTTTTGAGCAATTTTTTGAGTAAGATCTTCTATGAATTAGTGAAAGATCTTGGTGAATTTATGTTCTCCTTCGTAAGTAGATTAAAATCATATATTAACTTTGCTCAAAATGGTTATCGGGTGAATAAGAAATTGTCTTTCAAAGTGAGGATGTTTCATCTCTGAAAATGAGTTGAGGGGTTTTAGTCCCACATCGGAAAAAACAAAGGAATTAGAAGAGGTATAATAACCTCTTTCTTGGCATTGTAATATAGCAAGCTAAGAGGCTCTCTCTCGCGTGCGCAGGGGGGGTGCAAATCTCGGACTTGAGACTTGTGTGTGCTCACACGAATGCCGAACCGACATGAACCCACCCCGTGCAGAGCTAAGTTTTGCTACAGTTTTATTTTTTCCAATATGTAATGGATGAAATAAATGCAGAAACTGTTTTGTCTGCCATTTAACCTTTTTTTTTTCCACCGTTACAGTAGTGCATTCAAGCTCCTGTCTGCCGTTATAGTCGGTGCATTAAAGGAGTTGTCTGTTGTTATAGTGGATGCAGTCAATACT
This sequence comes from Hemerocallis citrina, assembly GCA_017893485.1. NCBI lineage: Eukaryota > Viridiplantae > Streptophyta > Magnoliopsida > Asparagales > Asphodelaceae > Hemerocallis > Hemerocallis citrina. The sequence continues at coordinate 241,891,146 of CM030360.1, read as the reverse complement.
TTATCAGCCATTACAATTCTTACATTGACCCTATAAATAGAGGGCCCTTCCCCTGAATCAAAACACAAGAAACTCTTATCTTCTCCAAACTCTCTGTTTTGTGCTTGTTCCATTTTTCGGTCGTGTGGTGACAGATTTCAGACGTTGTCCAGTTCGAGAGCGTGACGTGGTGCCTGCGTTAGCTCCTCTTGTTGTTGCATCTTGGCAGACAGACGCCTACGTAAGTTCCAACACCTAGATGAGGTGAAATCTGTTTGAAGGAGATTGTGTGATACATAAGCCTCAACACAAATCAGTTCGGTTTTATTGTTTTTCATTTTCCTTTAATTTTATTGGTTTTATTCTTCTCCTCCTTCTCTGATTTTTGTGCCTCTCGATCATATTTGAATTTATTCCAAACATTTTGTAACCAAATTTGTAACAAAGAAAATAAATTTCTCGAAGTTGGTTTTATTGTGATACAAATATTATAACAAACTTAAAACGGATTTTGATTTTTTTTCATTTCTGATTTTGAGGCACTTCTTTTTCTTTTATTTTCATTCTGAAAAATTTACACCCGTGTTGTGTATTTTCAGATTAAAAATGACAAATGCATCGAAAAATGATGTAGTTGTTGATGCGGCACAAGTATCGACTAATGCTGTAGCACGAGTGCCAATGCCAGCCGTTGTACATGTCTCAGTCTCCCATGGGGAGAAACCTGAGAAGTTCAATGGGCAGAATTTAAAAAGGTGGCAACATAAAATGATGTTCTACTTGACCACCTTGAATCTCGCAAGATTCTTGAACGAAGAAGCTCAAAATCTTAAGCAAGACGAGCAAGACTACCAAGTCATCACCGTTGTGGATGCTTGGAAAAGTTCTGATTACCTATGTAGGAACTACATAATGAACAGATTAGCCGATTTCTTGTACAATGTTTATATTGACAAAAAAACTACTAAAGAACTTTGGAAATCTCTAGATCATAAATACAAAACTGAGGATGCCAGTGCCAAGCAATTTATTGTGGGCCACTTCCTAGATTATAAAATAGTAGATTCTAAAATGTTAATTAGTTAGGTTCAAGAAAACTGATCCTGCATGAGATACATGCTGAAGGTATGAACTTAAGTGAAAGTTTACAAGTTGCTTATATTATTGAAAATTGTCGGCAGGTTGGAAAGATTTCAAAAACTACCTGAAGCATAAGCAAAAGGAAATTAGCATTGAAGATCTCATTGTCAGGCTTCATATTAAAGATGACAATAAAAGATTTGAAAAACAGGAGCCATCATTCATACGGTCAAGACTAACATGGTGGAACATACTCAACGTTCCAAAAAGCACAACAATAAGGGGTCCAAGTTGGGGCCTAAGGGAGGAATCTCCAAGAAACCGAAGTTTCAGGGCAAGTGCTTCAACTATGACAAGATAGGTCACAAGTCAACTGATTGCAGACTACCCAAGAAGAACAGGAACAGAGAAGCAAATATTGTTGAAAGCATTGCTCAAGACGGTTCTAATATCAACCTATTAGCTGTGGTCTCGGAGGTGACCATGATGGGTTCAAACCCCAATGAATGGTGGATTGACACTGGAGCTACTCGATACGTATGCTCCGACAGAAGTATGTTCTCCACTTTCAAACCATTAAAGAATAGGGAGAAGATGTTGATGGAGAACTTGACTACTTCAGAAATTAAGGGATAAGGCAAGGTGATCATGAAGATGACTTCTGGAAATGAACTGACTCTGAACAATATTGCATATGTTCCTGAAATTCGTAAGAACCTGATATCTGGTTCATTGCTTAATAATCACAAATTTCGTTTAATGTTTGAGTCAAATAAATTTGTTTGTCGCAGAGTGAAATGGTAGAGGATACATGAGTGGTGAAATGTTTAAACTCAATGTAATGACCATGGTCAAGAATATCAATAAAGTTAGCTCTTCTACTTATATACTTGAGTCTTCCAATTTATGACATGGTAGACTGGGACATGTTAATTATGATACTTTGTGTAGATTAATTAACTTGAATCATATACAAAATTCCAAATTGATTCCAAACATAAGTGTGAAACTTATGTTGAGGCAAAACTGACAAGATCATCATTTAAAAGTGTTGAAAGAAATACTGAACTGTTTGATTTAATTCACATTGATATTTGCAATCTAAAAATGATTCAAATAAGATGTGGTAATAAATATTTTATTATCTTTATTAATGATAGCACAAAATATTGTTATGTGTATTTGCTTAAAAGGAAGGACGAAAGTATAGAAAAATTTATTTCCTATAAAAATGAAGTTGAGAGTTAAATCAACAAGAAAATTAAGGCACTAAGAAGTGACCGAGGTGGAGAGTATGAATCGCCATTTGCTAAAACTTATGCTAACCATGAGATTATACATGAAACCATATTGCCTTATTCTCCTCAGTCCAACAGTGTTACTGAGCGAAAGAATCATACCTTGAAGGAAATGATGAATAAAATGTTAATAAGTTCTAGTTTGCCACCAAACTTATGGGGAGAAGTTATTCTTTCAGCTAACTACCTTTTGAATAAGGTACCCAAAAAGAAAGAAAAAAAAACTCCATATGAATTATGAAAAGGAAAAAAGTCATCCTACAATTACTTGCGAATGTGGGGATGTCTTGTTAAGGTGACAATACCTCCACCTAAAAAAATGAAAATAAGACCCAAAACGGTTGATTGCATTTTCATCGGCTATGCACATAATAGTGGTGCTTATTGGTTTTTTGTGTACAATTTTGATATCTCTGAGATATCAAAGAACACGATAATGGAGTCCAGAAATGCATCGTTCTTTGAAGATGTATTTCCATGTAAGTCTAAGTAAGAACCAAGTTTTTTCAAACGAACATATGAGACTATCAGTGAAGATAGTGAAAACCAAGATGAAGAAGTTAAAGAGGAACCTTGACGTAGTAAAAGAACAAGAACCGAAAAATCTTTTGGTCCAGATTTCTTGACGTTTATGCTTGAAGGTGAACCTCAAACTTTCAAAGAAGTGGTGAGCTCTAGTGATGGTCCTCTAAGGAAGAAGCCATTAAGAGAGAAATTGACTCTATCTTGCAAAATCATACTTGAAAACTAGTGGATCTTCCACCAGGTAGTAAACCATTAGGTTCTAAGTGGATTTTAAAGAGAAAAATGAAAGCCGATGGATCAATTGAAAAATACAAGGTAGGACTTGTTATCAAAGGATATATATGTACAAAAGGAAGGTCTGGATTACGTTAATACATATTATCATGTGACGAGAATAAATTACATTAGGATGGTACGTGCAACAGCAGCCTTGCGCAATCTTGAAGTACATTAAATGGATGTAAAAACAACTTTTCTTAATGGAGATTTAGATGAAAAAATCTATATAGAACAACCTGAGAGTTTTTCAGCTCTAGGACAAGAAAAGAAGTTTGTAAACTAGTGAAGTCGTTATATGACTTAAAACAAGCGCCAAAGCAATGACATGAGAAATTTGACAATGTCATGATGACAAATAGTTTTAAGATCAAAGAATGTGATAAATGTGTATATGTCAAAAATACTGAAAGTGGATATGTCTTAATATGCTTGTATGTAGATGATATGGTTATTATTGGAAGCAATGATAAGATGATTTAATCTACTAAAAACATGTTGAACTCAAGGTTTGACATGAAAGACATGAGTCTAGCTGATGTTATATTGGAAATTAAAATCACAAGAACATCAGATGAGCTTGTTTTAAGCCAGTCACATTATATTGACAATATTCTTGAAAAATTTGATAAAGATAATTATGGAATTGCCAGAACTCCAATAGATCTAACTTTACATTTATCCAAGAATAAAGTTGAGAGTATTTCTCAAGTAGAATACTCTAGAATCATAGGCAGGCTAATGTACTTAATGAGTTGTATAAGACCAGACATAGCCTATGCAGTGAGTAAACTAAGTAGATATATGAGTAATGTTGGAAGCGAGCATTGGTAAGTAATTACAAGAGTACTGAAGTACTTGCATTTTACTCGTAACTATAGGTTGCATTATACAAGATATTTGGTTGTACATGAAGGATACAGTGATGCGTACTGGATATCTAGTGATAATTCAAAATCCATTAGTGGCTATGTGTTTACACTAGGTAGTGCAGCAGTTTGTTGGAAATCCTCGAAACAAATAGTGATCACTAAATCCACAATGGAATCTGAATTTATCGCACTGGATAAATGTGGGGAAGAGGCTGAATGGTACACCACTTTCTTGAGAATATTCTAAGGTGGACAACGCCTGTGCCTCCAATCTGCATACATTCAGATAGTCAATCTATAATTTGTACAGCACAGAGCAATATATATAATGGTAAATCTAGACATATTCATCGAAGAGATAATATCATTAGACAACTATTCTCTACTGGGGTTATCTCTGTAGACTATGTAAAGTCAATGGATAACATTGCGGATCCACTAACCAAATGGTTAAACAGAGAGTTAGTTGATAAATCATCGAGGGAAATGTGACTAAAGCTCATGAAAGAATAAGTCGATACAATGGATACCCAACCTAGTTGACTGGAGATCCCAAGATCTAGGTTCAAAGGGACAACTAATTGTAAAGACCATGTTGGATCATTGTGGGGATTTTCCCATGTCCATTCCTATGATGAAGCAATGATTTCCGTAAGGTAAGATGTTAAGCTAGGCTTTTAATGATTCTTACATGTCGAAAATCCGAGCAGAGTAATGTGGGTACTCTTAACTAAGATATCATCTATGTGAGAGGGACGAATGGCCACTTCCAAGGGAATAATGTAGAGCAATATTTCTGTTAAACTCGTGCAGAACCAGGCGTATGTTCATGACCAAAACAAACATAACAGTGAGAACTGAAATGCGTTAGGAAGATTCCTCTGTGAGATATGTCATCGTTTACACAAATGGCAAGCAGTTTAAGGACATCGCATCTACTGTTTAGTTAGTAAAGTAAATATATTTTCATAAGGGAAGGTTTAAATGGTAACACCTACCTATCCTATGCAGGTCTCGACCGCTGAATTCTATCACCAAATCTGTCATGTCTGTGGTCGTCAATTTCATTCATGTGAGGAATGTTAGAAAATATGTATTTTATACACCATTTACGAACCAGTTTTTGAGCAATTTTTTAGGATGATCCTCTGTGAATTAGTGAGAGATCATGATGGATTTGTGTTCTCCTTCGTGAGTATATCAAAACTATATATTTACTTGCTCAAAACGGTTATCGGGTGAATGAGAAATTGTCTCCCAAAGTGATTCATAACTGAAAAATGAGTTGAGGGATTTTAGTCTCATATAGGACAAAATAAAGGAATTAGAAGAGGATATATAATAACATATTTTTTGGCATTGTAAGATAGCAAGTTAAGAGGCTCTCTCTCGTGCACAGGGGGGTAGGGGGGTGCAAATCTCGGACTGGATTATAAACTACTTGTGTGTGCGCGCACGTCGTGCGGACACGAATACTAGACCAACGTGAGCCCACTCCGTGCAGAGCCAATTATTGCTACAGTTTTTTTTTTCCGATATGCAACGGCTGAAATAAATGCAGAAACTGTTTTGCCTGCCATTTATTCACGTAACAGTTTTGTCCGCCGTTACAGTAGTGCATTCAAGCTTATGTTTGCCGTTATAGCCAGTGCATTAAAGGAGTTGTCTGCCGTTACAGTTGATGCAGTCAATGTGTTGTTTGCCGTTACAATTCTCACCCTGACCCTATAAATAGAGATCTCACTCCCCTGAATCAAAACACAAGAAACTCTTCCAAACTCTCTGTTCTGTGCTTGTTCCATTGGTCGTGTGGTGATAGATTTCAAACGTTGTTCAGTTCAAGAGCGTGACATGGTGCCTGCGTCAACTCCTCTTGTCGTTGTATCCTGGGAGACAGACGACTACGCATGTTCCAACATCCGGACGAGGCGAAATCTGTTTTAAGGAGATTGTGTAATACACAAGCCTCGGCACAAATCGGTTCGATTTTATTGTTTTTCATTTTTCTTTAATTTTATTGGTTTTATTCTTCTCCTCCTTCTCTGATTTTTGTGCCTCTAAATCATATTTGGATTTATTGCAAACATTTTGTAACCAAAGTTGTAACAAAGAAAATAAATTTCTCGAAGTTGGTTTTATTGTGATACAATAACGTTTTTACTGTCTCTGTCTCCAAAATGTACAAATTTATAGTAAAATTTTGATTCAAACTCAACGATTAAAGTATCACTTGCTGTCAAAGAAAATTACACAATTAAAGCATGAATACAATATTTGGTTTGCTATATTTACTAACAGTTGCAACACACGTGTTTTGCTTTCATGACGCTAGTCATTAAGAGCCTCATTTTTTCTTAAACGACTACAGTTGCCGGTGTTGTTAAAAATTGTATGACAATTAGAGATGTAAAAAGACATGCAAATACACACGTTGTATACCACAATATTACTACAGAATCATACTCTTTTACCTGGAAAACCTCTGCTTTCCCGGTGTTTGACCGTTCCAGGGAAGACCACATACTGCATGTCAGTAAGTGTACAAATTGTATCGAAGAAAAGCTTTGGTCGATCCTTTGACCTCAATATCACCACCGTATAATCCCTTTCAAAACAATCAATCATGGTGACCTGAGGCCGAGACCTATTATCCACTCCAACACGAACCTTCACATAATCCCTATCATTGAACATCAACTGGTGCAGTCTACTGTCTACGCTCAGTGTTTATCTGTCGGTGAGGACGACACGACTTCAGAGAGAAGGCCCGGGTTACCGGGTAGTCCATGCCATTGAGCTCTATATAAGTGTGATTTTCGGAGGGCATTAACAGAGCCAGCCCCCCAATGGAGGCCGAGGAGGCGGTTGCCGGCCCTCGAATTTTTCGCAATTTTTTGGGCTCCCAATTTTTTTCTTATTGTATGTATATATACACATCTTGTGCATAATATTTTTAGGGGCCCAAAATTTAATTTTTTGGGCCTTTGGTTTTAAAATTAATACGTGGACTGGCTTATTTTAGGGGAGCGTGAATTTGTATGAAGATTTTTTTCTCAAATTCCTAAATCTCCATGTATTTCGGTTTTTAAGAATTGTAGGGAAAAAAGTCAAAAAAAAAATTAACAATTTTTTAAAAAAATAAATTTTGTATGGGGCCCCATTTTGGGAATTTGCTTCACCCCCCCTGTACACTCAAGGCCGGCCCTGAGCATTAAGTCGACTACGCTCTTTCGAGTGGAGGGGAGGAAGCATGAATCCTTCTCAATCGACTAGAGAGAAATTAATATACAAATCGAATACAAATAATTAGAATGTATCCATTTTAATTATAAAAAGCCGATTTAAAGTGAGAGGGTCGAAGATTTATCGTCAGTTTGCTTATGGTTTGTATACATGAGAGGACATCAGTATCCCAAAATTTATTCCCGTGACGTTCAGTAACATTAAACACTGATGAGATAAAGAAACAGAAATTAGTTATCGACTTAGCATGAAGCGATTAAACATTGGTATATTCAAAGGCTTACAAACTTACCATTCATAAGAGCATCCACTATCGTTTTGTAAAAACACAAAATTTAGCAATTGAGTTGAAAAAAATCCCACTATCGTTTGCTAAAAACACAAATTTTAGAATAGGAGTGAACAGTTGTTCGCTAAACATACGATAGAAGAAATGCTAAATATAGAAGACGGAAGAAGATGATCTGTTTGAGAAAAAAAAATCAAAAAGATGAAGGACGGAAGAAGATGATCCGTTTGAGAAAAAAAAAATTCAAAAAGAGGACAGACAGAAGAAGATGTTTCGCCCGTTGATTTTTTGGATTTTTTTTTTTTTTTTGAAAACAGAAAAGATGAGAGATGGATGAAGAAGCTCCGTCTCTCATCTTTTCCTTTAAAAAAAATAAAAAATTAAAGTATTCAGAAATTTCTTCTCCAAAAAAGTACGAAAATGACATTCAAATATTACGAAAATGCCATTTAGTAATTACGAAATTGCCATTAAAGAAAACTGAGAACTTCTCAGAAACTTTTCTTTCAATTATTATGAAAATGCCCTTACTGTTAATTACGAAAATGCCATTTTCAAATTTTGTTTAAAAAAAAGCAATGGACAGAGGAAGTTTGTCCGTCTGATTTTTTATTCTTTTTTTCCTTCCAGATTTAGTACCAATGATAGCAGACTCCCTCTTTCACTTCCTATTTGCCAATTGCTAAAGGTATAATTTTCAACAATGACGATAGTGGATGCTCTAAACATTTTCCACGTGTGAATATGTATGCTTCACTGATTGAAAGAGGTTGATATCAGTGAGGACTTGAATGAATTCCAACAAAATTCCATGTTTAGCACAGTCCACCTAAGAGTGCTGCATGCTAAAAAATGACAAAATGGTAAAATAGTCATAGCAATTTCTTTATTTGTTGTAGTGGTTAAATGCTAAAAAACAGCAAAGTATAAAAAAATTTGAACCGCCGAAAAATAATTTTTCGTCTAGAAAAAAAAAATTATTTTTTTTATTGTCGGACGAAACATTATGTTGGACTATTTTGCAAATTCACAAAAGTCTCGGACATACATTTTGCAGCCAAAATCCACTAATTCCTGTATTACAGCCACTAACCCTCCATTAAATGAATTAATTAGGTAGTTAAGTATAATTAACTAACTAATTAATTATCTAACTAAATTATAATAAACTAGTAATTTACACGTGCGGTGCACGTTTTAATAATTTTAAGAAATAAAAACAAAAATTCTGACGTAGGAAGAATTTGAACCGGAAACCTCCTTTATATTAGTTATGTACGTGCGTTGCATATGTTGGTAGAATGATAAAATGACAAATGACACTAAGGCCTTCTCCCATTATAATATTATATTAGAGATAATTCAACATTAACTAACCAAATTTTTTTACTTCGTCCATACTTTTAAAATATATTATGTTTCGTCTCTTATATTATACATTTTGCCAAATCTGTTGCCAAATATAGCACGCTACTTTAGTAAAAAATAGATAAAATGACAAAAAAATAAATTACTGCAGCGCTCCAATTGCTAAAAAGTTACAAAATAGACAATATAGCAAACTACTGTCGATGCTCTAAGTGACAAGATAAATATAATTCTTAAGAAAAAATATTCATTAAAAAAAAAAATAACTAATAGAACAAAGTGATTCATTTTTATTTTTATTTTTTGGAAGGAAAAGGTGGAATCTAACAAAGTGATTCATTAAAAAAAAAGAACTAATAGAACAAAGTGATATATCATATATACTTCACTTTACCACACTATTTTCAGAAACTTTTCCAAGTTCTACAACAATTAATGATTCGATATGTAATCACAAGTACAATAACATTTATTTTGTGAGAGCATCTCTAGTTCGTTTGCTAAATATCGATAATATGTATATTTGGTTCAAAAACGAGCTCCACTCGTTTTGCCAAATTTTCATATTATCCATATTTCGCTACAGTCGTTTGCTATAAATGAGAATGGATTTGAGATTTATCCATATATGAGCCGTCGCACAAAAAAACTAATATTTTTTTCGTCGGACAGCACTTCAAGTGCCGTTCCTTGTTTTTTTTTCAATTAAAAAAACCCCCAAAAGGCTTAAATCCCTCGGACGGCACTTCATGTGCCGTCCCTTGCCTCCGCATATCTCGGACGACACTTCATGTGCCGTCCGGAGATTCTGCAATTTTTAATTTTTTTTTGCAATTTTTGAAATATTTTTGTAATTTTGTATTTGTTTTTGCAATTTTTGAAATGTTTTTGTAATTTTTTGTATTTTTTTCGTAATTTGTAAAATGTTTTTGTAATTTTTTATAATTTTTTGCAATTTTTTATTTGCACTCCGAGGACGAATTTTTATGGTTGAATGACATTAATCCCTCGGACGGCACTTCATGTGCCGTCCCTTGGATTTATTCATAAAAATAGTTTTTAGACGACTGCAGCAAAACTTCTTTTGCTATTTCTATATATGCATATATGCATATGTTTTTTCCCAACGACTACAGATGCTCAGAGCGATCAAATTGAGCATGGACAGATGAATGGAGTATTGAATCTTACCCGAATAAGCCTAGCTTTACCGAAATATCATTGTCTATCACAACCCTGCATTGTACAAACAAATATCCATTAGTAGGAGAACATAGAAGAACAAGAATGTGCTAGCAACTTTCAAGTTTTAGCAAAGGCAGGTTTTCCGCATGGTATCAAAGGAAATGGGCTTGACCCAAAATGAGCCCCCTAGCAAAAATACCCAAAACAGAAGTCCATAATCATAAAGTAACAGTAAACAAACTGGGCTTGGGCCAGTCTTATCGGGTGCACGTCATATATCCGACCCGTTTAACTTTGAAAAAAGCCCTTATTATTTTGTTACCATCGTCTTTTTTTTTGAGGTATATTTTGTTACCATCGTCATCGTCGCTCTCCTCTCTCTCTCTCTCTCTCTCATCGCCAAAGCACCAGAGCTCCATTAATGGCGACTTCCTTCTCAACCCTAGTAATCCAACCCTCTCTCTCTAAATCTCACAACCCTCTCGTTCTCTCTCCTCACCTTCTCTCTCTCTCTTCTCTGATTTCGCAGGCGAAACTTCGTCCGTTGCTCTCTCCATCCACAAGGCGCATTATCTCATCTCCACCGTCCGCGTTCTTGAAGTTCCACACCTTCCCCCAATCGACGGCCGTAATTTCATCTCCATCACGTCCGTCGCTCTGCAGTATCCGGGCGCGACCTGCTAGCACCGTCAGATCCGCATTGCAGGTATGGCCTCTTTCGTGAAATTAGGGTGTTTGTTACAAGTGTTTTGAAATTTGGAAATCTAGGACTTAGGGTTTAAGAAAATAAGAAAAAAAAAGTGAAATTAGGGTTAGGAGATTACGAAAGGAGGAAACTTGATTACTGATGCTTGATTATTGGTACGTGCCGTGCACATGTGAATTAAGCTAGGATTATTTAGATGAGGTTTTTAATTTAAATGTTGATTAGATTAGGATTGGTGGAGTCATATTTGAACGAGGACTAAATAACTTGAAGCTTTTAAACTTATTTGAATTAGGATAAATCCTAGTTAGTTTTAACTAATTTTTATATGTTTTGCTCTATAAATAGAGTAGAGGATTTGCTTAACAAGATATTGGTATGTTTTTGCATTAAGAAGCTGAGCTTCCTAGGGTTCTCTTGTAGTCTCTTGTAGTCTGGGAAGAGAAGGAGATTGTTGTTGGTGGGCAATCTAGGAAGTGAGTGTATGATACACCTCTACCCTTGTTCTTGGCCATGGTTGAGTAAGAAGAGAGATATTAGGTCAGAGTAGTAGAGAATAGAAGGTTAGGGAAAGAGCAATCAAGAAGAGGATGCAAGAGAATGAGCTTCAAAGACACCCAGACCCATCAGGATCTGTTCTTTATTTATACAGTGATATACCACGTGCACATGATGTATTCGGACAGGCTGTTACATTCAGTTACAAGGTGGGTCCCTCCTAATCTAACGGCCACAATATATCTCCTCTACATCTAGCGGCTGCCTTTCATCGATACCGATTCATTTTTACATTTTTACAACTAAACCCTTGTACTTACATTTATTACAATCAACTGATACAAAACAGATACTATCCTCCTTCAACTTCTTCACTTGCCGCAGCTTGCCGCAGCTTCTCCAATCACCATTACTGCTGCTGCTTATGAACTATGGACTGTATCAACTCCTCCCCCCTTATTTAGAGACCTTGCCTCAAGGTCGAAGAGTGGAAATTTCCGCACCAATTCCCAATATGGCTCCCAAGTTGCGCTAGTAATATCCTAATGTTGCCATTTGATTAAAACCTCCGACACCAACTTCCTCCCCTTAATAACTGATCTACGGTCCAAAATTTCTTCTGGTTCACAAAGTGCTGTAGAAATTTGGACTAGAATGTTACGTTGTACATCAACTGCAGGACCAAGGTGCTTTTTGAGTTGTGAAATATGGAATACAGGATGGATTTTAGATCCTGAGGGCAAATCCAACTTGTAAGCAACAGCCCCAATTCGCTCCAGTATAGCATAGGACCCGTAATACAATGGAGACAACTTACGTATGGCTCTAGTTGCCACAGATACTTGGCGATAATGTTGCAACTTCACATAAACCAAATCTCCAATCTGAAATTCCTTATCCAACCTATGGCTATCAGCTTGTTTCCGCATCCTTTCTTGAGCCTTCTTAAGGTTGTCTTTGAGTAATTTCAAGCTTATATCCCCCGCCAGCAAGTTCCCTTCCACATGTGGATTTTTCGCTGTATGGGAAATATATGAAATGAGTGTGGGAGGTGCTCGGCCATAAACCACTTCATACGGAGTGGATTTTATTGCACTATGATAGGATGTATTATACGAGTATTCAGCCCAAGATAACCATTTGCTCCAATCATTAGGTTTATAATGACAAAAACATCTCAAATAAGTTTCTAAACTCCTGTTAACCACTTCGGTTTGGCCGTCTGTTTGAGGATGATAAGCGGTTGAGAAAGTTAGCTTAGTACCCTGTAGACGAAGGAATTCCCTCATGAGTGAACTTGTGAATACAGCCCCTCCATCACAGACTATAGAAATAGGCATTCCATATAATTTGAAGATGCCATCAGTAAGCACTTGGACAATAGATGATGCAGTATAAGAGTGTTTAATGGGAAAGAAGTGACCATATTTGCTCAGCCTATCTACCACCACTAAAATCACTGAGTACTTGCAGCTAAGGGGAAGACCTTCGATGAAGTCCATAATGGCTTGATCCCAAACTTTATCAGGTATTGGTAGAGGTTGGAGTAATCCCGAAGGTGATTGACACACATATTTACTTGTTTGACATGTTGTGCATTCTTTGACATAGTTTCTCACATCTAATTTCATTCCCTTCCACCAAAATGATCTGCGGATTCTTTGCAATGTTTTGTCATACCCAGAATGGCCTCCTATGGGTGTATCATGATGCTAAAAAATTATCAATCTTCTGTGACTTGATGTTGGACTAATCACTACCTTAGGTCCGTTATACCACACCCCATGAGCTTTCAAATACTTGGTATTGGTTGATTTCAAAGCTTGATCTGCCAACTCTGTGAATCTGCCAACTCTGTGAAGTAAGGGTCTACCTCATTCATCTTAATCACATCATTCCACCAATTTGGGTGAAGGGAACTCAGTTGCACAAGGAAGCAATCCCACTTTCTTTTTGACAACCGATCAGCTGGCACATTATCCCTTCCCCTTTTGTACTCTACTTCAAAATTGAACCCATAAAGCTTTACTAACCAAGAGTGTTGAGCTTCTGTAGATAATCTTTGGTCTAGTAAGTACTTGAGAGGTTGGTGGTCAGTACGAATGATGAATTGTCTACCAAAAAGATACTGCTTCCACTTCTTTACTGCCAATAATATCGCTAGCATTTCTTTCTCATAAGCTGACCAATGCAGACACTTTCCTTTAATTGCTTGGCTAATTTACGCTATTGGGAGTTTGTTTTGCAAAAGCACAGCCCCTATTCCAACCTTGCAAGCATCATACTCCACCACAAACACTTCCTTAAAATCAGGCAGTCAAAGGACTTGAGCTGAAATGAGTGCCTCTTTTAGCTGATCAAAAGCTTTAGTAGCTTCTTCACTCCAATTAAACCCTTCCTTCTTTGTTAATTCAGTCAAAGGGGCAGCAATTGATCCATAGTTTCTGATAAACTTCCTATAATAGCCTGTGAGACCAAGGAAGCCTCTTAATGCTTTGATAGATTGTGGAATGGGCCATTCCTTACCTGCAGATACCTTCTTCTCATCCACTGCGATGTCGGAATCTGATACTACATGACCCAAGTATTCTACTTCTTTTTGTCCAAATGTGCACTTAGACTTTTTCACAAATAACTTGTTCTTCTGTAGGATTGAAAAAGTCTCTTCCAGATGAGCTAAATGTTCCTGCCAAGACCTACTAAAGATGAGGATATCATCGAAGAAAACAAGAATAAACTTCCTCAAATGTGGTCTAAAAATGTCATTCATGAAAGATTGAAAAGTAGAGGGTGCATTACTTAACCCAAAGGGCATTACTAGAAATTCATAGTGTCCACTGTGAGTGCAAAATGCAGTTTTTGAGATAGCATTTGTGTGCATTCTCACTTGATGGTAACCATACCTCAAGTCCAGTTTAGTGAAGAATTTAGACCCATATAACTCATCTAGCAAATCATCAATAATAGGAATTGGATACTTATCTTTGATAGTCTGTTGGTTGAGTGATCTATAGTCTACACAAAACCTCCAGGATCCATCATGCTTCTTCACTAGTACTACTGGAGAGCTGTAGCTGCTACTACTTGGTCGAATGATTCCTTGTTTCAACATATCCTCAATGATTTCCTCAATTGCATTCTTTTGCTCAAAAGAATGTTTATACGGTCTAATACAAACTGGTTTGGAGTTCTTCTCTAGATTAATTTGGTGATCATAGGCTCTTGCAGGAGGTAAGCTACTTGGCTCTTCAAATATGTCTTGATACTTGCTCAACAGATTATGTAGGTCCGTGTCTTCAGGAATTGTAGAGTTCTTCTCTTCTTTAGTTGACATTAGGTACAAAACAAAACCCCTGTGTGTCTGCAGTGCAATCTTATTTGCCTCTTTATCTGTTAACCATTGATTGGAGCTTGGATGTAAACCCTGTAGCACCCAGTTAATTCCCTTATGATGGAATTTCAACTGCTTATCAATTAAGTTTACTGTGACCTTTGTAACCTTCTTGATCCACTTTGCTCCGAGGACCACATCATGTCCTCCAATAGGGAAGACCAAGAAATCATCTACAAAATCATAGCCTTGACAATTGATCTCTACATTTGAGCATAATCCACTTCCTTCTACTTTCTTACCACTAGCAACCCTTACATTAAAGGCTTGTTTAATGGTGAGTTGTAACCCAGTTCTCTCCAGTATAAAGGGATCAATATAGTTATGAGCAGCACCACTATCTACTAAAATGTGAACATCTATACCCCTTAGTTGAGCTTGAAGAATTAGACACTCGGTATTAACCCCAGTTCACAATGCTGTAGTGTGAAGGTGATGATTATCAGCAGCCTCATTACTCACCCCTACATTCTCATCTTCTACTATTAGCTGTCTTAGCTCTTCTTCCTCCTGTAGGGTGAATATATCCCATTCTCCTTCTATACACATATATGTCTTCGTTTTACACAAATGCCCTGGTAAGTACTTTTCATCACAGTGAAAATACAGTCCTTTCCTTCTTCTTTCCCATACCTCATTAGGAGTGAGTTTCTTTAGAATAGGTTTATCTGTACTTCCAGGATTTGCACTGCTTGAACCCCTCCCTGACTGGTTATTTGGTTGTGTTTGGGTATTAGGTTGTGAGTGAAAAGGAGGTGGATTATAGGCAGACACAGAACCTCTAAAGTTTGTTCTATATGGTGTTCGGTAGAACTGCCTGAGTGAGTTAAACTTCTTTTCAAACCTCAATGCTACTTTAAAAGCCTCGCTGAGAGTTTGGGGTTCAGCCATAGCTACATCATGCTGAAGCTCTTCTTTAAAACCACTCACAAATTGCTGAACTAAGAATGGCTCACTAACTCCTTCAATCAAGTACTGAAGCTTTTCAAACTTCACTTGGTAATCAATCACTGTGGAAGTTTGATCTAATCGACACAAAGATTTGGCGGCATCTTCATAAATGCCAAGCGCAAACCTATTACAAATTTCCTCTTTGACCTCTTTCCAAGCCACTACCCCTTTATTGGTTTTAAGAAACCACTGACACCATTGAATAGCGTCATCTTTTAAAAAGAAGAATGCGACTCTCACTTTCTCTTCTCCTTGGATCTTATACATCTCAAAATAGTGTTCAATTTGAAAGATCCAGTTAAGCACATCTCCAGTGCCAGAAAAAGGATGTACATCCAATTTAGGAGGTTTTGAAAAAAAAAATCCCCCAATTGAGTTACCCCCATCAATAACCCCTATGCCCATAGCCTTATTTAACGGACTCCCACTTCCATCCAACCCAAGATTATGACTATGCTTACCATTGGATTTCGACGGTGGAATCACCTTTGATGGTTCTTGACTTGGTCTAGATTCCCCTGATTGCTGCGTTAACAACTGAAGCTGAGCCAAAATCAAAGGAATCTGAGAAACCTGTGTCGTGATTTCCTTCATTTGATTCTCCACCGTCACTATCCTGTCATTCAAGAACTGATGACTTCTTCGCCATTCGAGAGCTGGTGCCATGCCAAGAACTCCCTCATTGATTGAATCTTGAGGAATCTCTCCTTTATCTTCTAAATTTGCTGCAAGATCGATCGGCTCTGAACACCTCTACCCTTGTTCTTGGCCATGGTTGAGTAAGAAGAGAGATATTAGGTCGGAGTAGTAAAGAATAGAAGGTTAGGGAAAGAGCAATCAAGAAGAGGATGCAAGAGAATGAGCTTCAAAGACACCCAGACCCATCAGGATCTGTTCTTTATTTATACAGTGATATACCACGTGCACATGATGTATTCGGACAGGCTGTTACATTCAGTTACAAGGTGGGTCCCTCCTAATCTAACGGCCACAATATATCTCCTCTACATCCAGCGGCTGCCTTTCATCCATACCAATTCATTTTTACATTTTTACAACTAAACCCTTGTACTTACATTTATTACAATCAACTGATACAAAACAGATACTATCCTCCTTCTTCTTCAACTTCTTCACTTGCCGCAGCTTCTCCAATCACCATTACTGCTGCTGCTTATGAACTCCGGACTGTATCAGTGTAATTCTTCTACTCTTTTCTTGTTTTTGCTAAAGTTTATCTCTCTCGTGTTCTTTATTATTTGCTACAATTTGTGCTGGTCATCTTTGGCGTGATTTTTGATTGCATGAGTTTTTTTGGGGAGTTGGTTCTGTTGTGGCGCGTTTGGGTTCCGTGGATGTAGTAGATCCCTGATGAGTAGTATTAGAGTCGACATTTTCGATCTTGGGCTGATGTGGGATGTTAATCAAGTTTTTATGTATTCAATTTTTCGCCAAGTCGAGAGTTGACTTGGTAAGAGAATGCCATCTGTCAATCTTTTGACTTGACAAAGCCTCCGCCTCGTTATTGACTTGACACTATAATTTGAATACACAAAAACTCGATTAACAGGACACATCAGCCAAGATCTTCATCGTGGACTCGGATACTACTTCTTAGGGATCTACTACATCCACAAAACCCAAACGCACCAGAACAGAACCAACTACCAAAACAACTCCTGCAATAAAAAATCACACCAATGATCACGGGCTCAAATTGTAGCAAATAATAAAGAACACGAGAGTGATAAGCTTTTATTAAGAACAAGAAAAGAGTACAATAATTACACTCTTCTTAGATTTCCCACCAACAACAATCTTCTCCCCAGAGCTTACAAGAGAACCCTAGGAAGTAGAGCTCCTTAATGCAAATATATAATATTTTGTTATTGGTATGTGCAAGTGCAATACACAGTAGCATTATTAGGTTACAGCAGGAAGAAACTTGTTTACTGCTGATTTAATTTGGCATGTGCAATGCACATCTTTTTTCTTTGTAATGCTTGTCTTTGACAGCCTCAATTATTCGACTGGTGAGTAATATTTGTCATGAAATTTAAGGGTGTGTTTGGGAATGAAGTTATGCTATGGCATCTGGAGTATTATAGAGTTACATCTCTTCAGTAGTAATATTTTTGAGTTGTTTGGGGTTCTCTTTTGGAGTTGAGATAACTACAATTATCCCACTCAGAAAGTTGAGATACCCCAAAGCTAAATGCGAACAGAATTTACCAAACGCCTCATAAAACTACTATCACAGTATCATTGTAGCATTCCTTTATTTAGTGTCACTTACTCCTGATCGTGCAGTAATAATTAGATAATAGAGCTTCCCTATGAAGTGAATTTGTTGAAATTTGATAGACTTCCTTATCTGGTTTTGTACTCTCCAATGGAATTACAGGATACTGCAGTTCAGTCTAAAGTTACACACAAAGTCTATTTTGATATAAGCATCGGGAAGGAAAGTCCTGTTGGTAGGATTGTGATAGGTCTTTTTGGCGATGATGTGCCTAAGACAGCAGAAAACTTCCGGGCACTTTGTACAGGTTGAGTACTAAAATTCATAATCACTTACAGTATGGATTGGTATATTCCTTGTGTTTGTCTATGAAATCTTTTTTAGTTATTGAACTGTGTCTATATATTTCTTTTTAACCAGGTGAAAAGGGCTTTGGGTACAAAGGATCAGCATTTCACCGTGTCATCAAAGATTTCATGATCCAGGGCGGAGATTTCACACAGGGCAATGTGCATACTCTGAATTAGTTTTTATTGTATTTTTTTGGCTGTTCTGTTAGTATTTCATGCTGCATTGTTAATACTTGATAATTTGGTGGAATCCATTATTTACGTTATAAAGTCTCTGGTGTAAACTGTGAGGTAAATCTTTGTTCCAATAATAGATCATTGCAAAGTTTTGTAACTCCAACCTCTTAAAATCGGTAAGGAACTAAAAAGATCATACCTTGGCAGAGATGTACCAACACATTGTTTATCCTGTGTGAAAGCTTTAGTGTAGATATTTGAGGGTTTTCTTGTATATGCCTAACACCTCACACCACACCACAGCAAAACACACTATGTCATTGAAGCTAATGAACTGCGAGCCTTTCATTGGTTTGATCTAACTTGTTATTAACTCTTCATATGCTAATATACAAGTGGTATTTTTTTAGAGTGCTTAACCCAATTTTTTCCTTTGAATTTCCTTTGAGATTTGTGAAGGGGTAATGACTTTTCCAAGTACACTAAATTGCATGGAAAACTAAAATATGCTAAAAAATCTCAAATCACAATTTTGATCTGATTAGCTTTGCAAGAACTCCATGATGAGACATTAATTTATGATCCTCAATATTGATCTTAATAGCATGCATAATGCAATCTAAGAATAAGAGATCTATGTTCAGTAAAACTCTTTCACCCATTCATCAAGTCGTGTAAACTAAAATGTTATTAGCCAACTAATGAAACTACTTGATGCATGGTCAGGAAGCTTGATACCACTTGATTTATCATTCTTACTCTCAGCTGATAATGCACGTCAAGATGAACAATGTAGATCATCCATGACTTGTCTCATCATGGAGCTCTCACAAAGCTTATCTTAAAAAATCAGTTCTAATGGATAATTTTGCTATGAATAAGGTGCACTAGGTAGCTTATGTTTACTCATAAAAAATGAGTTTACAAATTCCCCCAATATTTGCCATAGGGATATGAGCAAGGGTGAATTGTGAATGTGACATAAACTAATGACGCACAATTGCGAATTTGCAAGTTTGCTTTTGATAAAGTGTTGGGTTCCACCTTTGTAGTGTGATAATTATGTAGTCAAGCCTTGTATAAACAATTACAACGGAGGATCAACCTCTAATCCTACTAAGCTAATTCTATTCAGAAACTACATAATCTTTCTACGTGTTTATACTTTTGCTGGTGTCTGTTCTTATTTCGATGTGATTCATACTTTTATATTGAGTAGCACCAGACCATTTTTTTTAATATTGAGTAAAACCATAGTTTTCTCTGAATTATTTTATTTTATTTGTGTTAATGCTTTCGTGAATTATCTGATCTCTAATCACAGGGAACTGGTGGTAAAAGCATATATGGGTATACATTTAAGGACGAGAATTTTAAGTGTAAGTGAACATTATTCGTCTTTATTGCATTCCTTAAAATTTATTGCTACATTTTAGTCTAATCTCCATCGGATATTTCCTGTAGTGGTTCATGTGGGACCTGGAGTGGTGAGCATGGCAAATGCGGGACCCAATACAAATGGAAGTCAATTCTTTATTTGCACTGTCAAGGTATTCTAAAACGACTTGCTACCAAAATACTGAAAGTGAACTCTTTTAGTACAGATGATTGTTTGTATGTTTACGTTGTAGAGCTATATGGAATAGTATTATTATCCTTCAAAGGAAATTCAGAAAGAAACTATGCTAGCTGGATGCAAGGATGCTGGTAGTGCATGTTTTTTTAACCAACGTAAATTAAATATAGGCTATGTAGAATGGACGCTTCTAGTAAAAGAGTCGGACATGTTGGCACTTCCTGGACACACTTTAGACACATGTTATGCACGTCTTCCATATGTCCTAAATTATATTGTATATCATACATGCTTGACACTTCCTAGACACTTCTCCAGCACTTTTTTGAACACCTAACCCCTCACAATTTTCAACACATTTTCTCATTTCTTACTTGGTAATTCTTATTATTCTGTGTGAACTAAGATCTTCATCCATTTTGTAACGGAAATTGATGTATTATTGCCTTTTTATGGGCAACAGATCTCTTTGTTCTTAAATAAGTACCTTATAGTTATATTGATCGATGTTATTTGGATGAAGTTTATATATAACTGTCATATATAACGTTGCATTATTTAATATTATGGCCATGTCCCTGGGTCCTTTTTACAAATTTTCCGTTTTCCTTACCTTAATCTATGATTCTAAGGTTAATCGTATTAGCCAGAGTTCATTCACTATTAAATTTGAGTTGAAATGTCAAACCCTTCACTATTAAGATACCCATCGAATGAATGTCACATATTAAAAAAAAATAAATTGCAGAAAATTCGTCAGAATGTTTGTTAAATGCTAGTTGTGGATGA
The DNA here is from genome assembly GCA_017893485.1 of Hemerocallis citrina. Lineage (NCBI taxonomy): Eukaryota > Viridiplantae > Streptophyta > Magnoliopsida > Asparagales > Asphodelaceae > Hemerocallis > Hemerocallis citrina. The sequence continues at coordinate 241,870,351 of CM030360.1, read as the reverse complement.
TGGATGCCATGGGTGGTTCTGTTTTATAAGTTCTTGACTCATTGATTGTTCTGTTCAGATGGCCAGGCTAGGTTTCTCAAGAACCAGATTTCTAAAACTGGTTTATAGGAGCGGAATTTAAGTGTGTTGATTGTTTATGATTTTTGATAAAAGAAAACAAGTTACACTTGGATGATTATGTTTACGGTTGCTTACAATAAGGCATGAATTCCACTTATTTATTACTAGTAATTTACACGTGCGATGCACGTTTTAATAATTTCAAAAAATAAAAACAAAAACTCTGACGTAAGGTGGATTTGAACCGGAAACCTCCTTTATATTAGTTATGTACGTGCGTTGCACATGTTGGTAGAATGACAAAATGACAAATGACACTAAGGCCTTCTCCCATTATAATATTATTATTATTATTATTAGAGATTATTAGAGATATATTACTGGTAGTGCTCTGCGCATTGATATTAAATCATTTTCACTTAATTAATGATTTTCTCCAATTATTTTCATCCATAAATTCAATTATGACAATATGGTCCATTGATTTTCTGGATCCAATTGTGCATTTGATCCTGGTTTTCGATGAATTTTAAATGATTTCATTTAGTTAATGATTTCTTACATATGTCAACCCTGAGGTAGATTGTTCAGTGTAATTAATTCATAATACATGAATTATTATCATATACATGTACTTCAATTATTATCTCTTTGCGATGTTAACTTGTACAAACTTGCTTAGGAAACTAGTTTCCAGCTGATTTGCTTTTAATTGCCGTGCCATTTCTTAGTTCTTCTAGTGTAGTGCAGCTTGTCAGTTGCGCGCACACACACACACACCCCTCTCTTATTGGAACCCAAACCTCAGTATATGTGACTGATTACCCATTTACCCACTGAAGTATTGAACCCTTTCTCTCGACAACCCCAGAACATACGCCCGCCTTCTTTGTCATCTGGAAACCAAACTCAGCTCACCCTGTTCCAGTCCGATTTTCCACTGGTTCCTCTCTCTCTTTGTATGGAGCGGATGTGTTCGGAAATTTTAAGAGGTGAGGGCATTTTGACAACCCGAAAAGTCCAACCACACCCCCCAGTTATATGTTAGTATAGATAATTAATACAATAAATCAGATTTTTTTTCCTTCTCGGGTTACATGGATATTGCCTGTTTAAAAGCCATTTTTAAAATTAATCTGTTCAAATCTGTTTAAACCTGCCTAAACCAGTCCACCCAAGCAGAACCCTCGCTGAACCTGAAACCCTCCCTGACATGTCTAACTCGGCATGTCTAACTCGGGTATTCTTAGTCCTAATAATCTCACCAATCCTGTAAATCCCTTTAGTTCAAAGTTGAATATGACATATCTGTTGACTGCTGAACCTTTTGGGATTGCAGACGCCATGGTTGGACAAAAGGCACGTCGTATTTGGGCAGGTCGTGGAGGGAATGGACATCGCCAAGTTGATCGAATCACAAGAAACCAATCGTGATGACCGCCCGATGCAGAATGTTGTCATCAGTGATTGTGGTGAGCTTCCTGTTGTCTGATTTCGGAAACCGAATTGGTTGATAACTTTGGCTGATACATTTTGTACTGAGTTTTAAACAAAGTGTATTAGGTGATGTTAGTATGGAGCATGAAATTGGCGTTACCTTGTGCTTTAATTTAGTCGGAGTTACCTGTTTAATTTTCATGTACGATTCAAAGTACGGTTGCAGCTAGAGATGGTATCTGCGGCTATTTTAATAAAGAAAGGCCTCACAAGTAAATATAGCGGTATCTGTATAACTTATTTGAGTTGGAAGCTTGCGCTGCTGTTGAGGAAAATTTCATGAACTTTATTGATGCTGATTGGTTACTTTCTCTAACATTCCATTTAATTCAGCTTTATACAGGATTACATAAATTTATTTCGGTTTTTTTCTTTCTTTCTTTGAGATGGGAATGGGCAGTAATAGCAACATTACATCCAGGTGGTACAAGTGATGGTGGTATATTACCCTCGCCTACCAACCAAACAGATCAGAACAGTAAAAGCTTTAGAAGCTAACCAATACCCACAATTGTTACAGGTGCCGAAGTGCATCCAACAGCAAATGACATGCAATCATGGTCGTCTTTCGTGTTAAAATTGCTTTGTTAATAATCGCTCGCCAAGGGCTGAATGCTTCTGGTTGCTACTTGCTTAGCACCCACCATACTGCCTTTGATGTGTTCTAGCTGAAAACCACATCCTCGACTTGTGTCAAGAGACCACTTCATTGTCTGCAAAACAACTGGACGTCGCGATAGGACGTTTTTTTTCGCAACTTGCGAAACACCATATCCAATGTGGGCTCTGATAAGATTTAGTTTGCTATTCTGTTTCAACAAGTGTCCTAGTCTTTAGGGCTGTTGCTGTTTTGACTTAGTCCAGTTTGTTACCAATTTGTTACCACATTTCAAGCTACAACGTGGGTGTTCTGTTTTTCAGTTTCTCTCAGTAAGGCTGTTAATAGCCTCTAATGTTTTCTCAATAATATGTCATTCTCAGATTGTTCTTTGAATTCTTGCTTTTGAGATCAATTGCATTTAACATTCTGGTATTAGAGCAGGATCGAGTGATTTCCAAATGCAGTGAAAGGGAGAGATGGCTACCGAAGGGAGTTTTGTGCAGCCGTCCATCTCTCACTTTGATGGTCATTATGACCATTGGAGCATGCTCATGGAAAATTTCCTGCGATCTAAGGAATTATGGGAGCTGGTGGAGACTGGCTACGAAGAATCAACAAGAGGATAAGAGATAACAGAAACACGGCGGAAGAAGCAAGAAGAGTTGAAGCTGAAAGATCTGAAAGTGAAAAATTTCCTCTTTCAGGTGACGATATTGGAGACGATCCTTGTGAAGAACACTTCCAAACAAATTTGGGAGTCAACGAAGAAGAAATTTGAAGGCAGTGCAGAGGTGAAGAGATTGCATCTGCAAGCTCTCCGCAGAGAGTTCGAAAACCTAGAGATGAAGGATGGAGAAGGAGTCATTGAGTACTTCTCAAGAGTGTTGTCTGTAGCCGGCAAGATGAGAACTTATGGGGAGCAGATGCAGGATGTCACAGTGGTGGAGAAGATACTCAGATCGCTGACTGAGAAGTTCAATTATGTTGTTTGCTCGATTGAGGAGTCCAAAGACATTGATGAATTGCAGAGCTCTCTCATTGTACACGAACAGAAGTTCAATTAGAGCAGAGGATAAGAACAAGCACTTAAGGTGACACATGATGAACGATGCATTGGAAGAGGACGCGGGAGAGCAGCGTTCAGAGGAGGACGAGGCAGAGGTGGGGGTCGACAAACCTATAACAATGCAACCATTGAATGCTACAAATGCCATCAGCTTGGACACTATCCATATGAGTGTCCAACTTGGGGAAAACAGGCAAATTATATGGAGCTTGGATGAGTCAGAGGAGATGCTTCTCATGTCCTATGTTGAGTCTCATGGAATTAATCGTGATGATGTGTGGTTTCTCGACTCAGGTTGTAGCAACCACATGTGTGGTGATCGATTGTTATTCTGTGAACTGAATGAAGGGTTCAAACAGATGGTCAAACTCGGCAACCATACAAAAATGAGCGTAGTTGGGAAGGGGAATGTGAGGCTGTCTTTGGAAGGTGTTAACCATCTTGTAACAGAGGTATTCTACGTGCCGGAGCTGAGGAATCATCTTCTTAGCATCGGCCAACTACAGGAAAAAGGGTTGGCAATCCTAATCCAGTCAAATCCGTGTCGAATCTATCATCCTTCGAAGGGCTTGATCATCTAAACCGATATGACAACTAACAGGATGTTTGTACTGTTATCCAACACAACCTATAAAGAAGGAGACTAAGGAAGTGTGTCTCCAAGCAACTACTCAAGATCTAGCTCACCTTTGGTACCGTAGGTATGGCCATCTCAGCTATAAAGGCCTCAAGACTCTGCACAACAAAGGAATGGTGAGAGGTTTGCCGAAAATTGCTGAGTCCATATAGTATGTGTTGATTGCCTGAAGGGGAAGCAACATCGAGATTCTATTCCTAAGAGGAGTACTTGGAGAGCATCGGAGAAGCTGGAGCTAGTTCCCGCTGACAATTGTGGACCAATATCTCCTACCTCCAACAGCCACGAGGTATTTGATTTGTTTCATCGATGATTTTCAGCAAGAAGGCTTGGGTAAATTTTCTTGTTAATAAGGCAGATGCGTTTGCTTCCTTTAAACTGTTTAAGAGTTGCGTGGAAAAGGAGATTGTTTTGCCTATTAAGTGTTTGACAGATCGTGGAGGGGAGTTCTTCAATGATTTTTGTACAAAGAATGGGATAAAAAGATAGTTGACCACCGCTTATACACCGCAGCAAAATGGTGTTGCGAAAAGGAAGAACATGACTGTAATGAACATGGTGAGGAGCTTACTGTCCGAGAAAGATGTTCCAAAGACCTTATGGCCTGAGGCAGTAAATTGGACATTCTATGTCCTCGACAGATGCCCTACATTGTCAGTCAAAGGGGTGACACCGGAAGAAGCCTGGAGCGGGGCTAAGCCGTCTGTTGAGGATTTCGGAGTCTTCGGTAGTGTTGCGCATGCATATGTTCCTGATATTCGAAGGACGAAACTTGAAGATAAAAGTCGCAGCTGTGTTTTCTTTGGGGTGAGTGAAGAATCAAAAGGGTACACTCTACGATCCAGTGTCAAAGAAAATTGTGATTAGCCAAGATGTTTTTGAGGAGGACAAGAAGTGGAAATGGGATGAAAGCCATCAAGATCGAATTCTAATGAACCTTGAATGGGGAGATGAAGAGGAGTATGGTGAAGATGAATCTGAGGAGAGTGGTGAAGAGGTAGTGCCAAGTTCGTGAAACATTGAAGCTAACATTAAAGCTCTGGAACCTTCAAATGCAAGAGTAGTTAGGAACATAAGAGAATCGGTATAGATGGGAGATTATCTCTCTGGTGAAGGCCTTTCCAATGAGGATACTGAAGCTAATATGGTTCTATTTTCCAGCACTGATCTGGTCAGTTATGAGGAAGTTGTGAAAGATGAAAAGTGGAAGCATGCTATGGATTCAGAGATGCGATCCAACAAGAAGAATGAGACATGGTTTCTAACTGATTTGCCAAAGGGAGCTAAAAGGATTGGGGTCAAATGGGTCTACAAATCAAAATTAAACGAACTCGGAGAAGAGGAAAGCACAAAGCTCGTTTGGTAGCAAAAGGTTATGCGCAGATACACAGAGTCGATCATGAAGAAGTTTATGCTCCAGTGGCTCGCATGGATATGGTGTGAGTGATCCTAGCTATTTCAGCACAGAGTTCTTGGAATGTGTTCCAGCTCGACGTTAAGTCAACTTTCCTTCATGGAAAGCTAACTGAAGACGTCTATGTTGACCAGCCAAGAGGATATGAAGTGAAGAATGAGGAACATAAGGTGTACAAACTCAACAAAGCACTGTACGGACTTAAGCAGGCACAAAGAGCATGGTTCAGTCGAATTGAGTCGTATTTCTTAAAAGAAGGATTTGAGAAGAGTGATAGTGAGCAGACCCTCTTTACCAAAGTCAGCAAACAAGGTAAACATTTGATCATTAGTTTGTATGTTGATGATTTAATTTATTCAAGAGATGATGAGGTTGTGATGTGTGAGTTTAAGAACTCGATGATGAATGAGTTTGATATGTCGGATTTAGGTAAAATGAGGTACTTCCTCGGCATTGAAGTGATGCAGTTTGATGGAGGGATATTCATAAGTCAAAAGAAGTATGTAATGGAAGTTTTAACAAGATTCGGGATGGAGCATAGTAGTTCAGTTCAGAATTCGATCATTCCAGGGTTCAAAATTGGCAAGGATGAGAATGGAATAGAAGTGGATTGCTCGTTTTATAAGCAGTTGGTGGCAAGTATGATGTATCTAATAGCCATAAAGCCAGATATAATGTATGTGGTTAGCTTGATTAGCAGGTACATGTCGAAGCCAATAGAGCTTCATCTTTTAATAGCCAAGTGAGTTTTGCGCTACTTGCAAGGAACCACTGGTTTTGAGACTCTTTACAAGAAGGGAGGGAATAGGGAGCTAATTGGCTTCACTGATAATGATTATGCTGGCTCTGTGGAAGATAGGAAGAGCACGTCGAGGTATGTTTTTATTCTGAGCTCTGCAGCAGTGGCTTGGTCTTCACGAAAGCAACTGATAGTCACACTTAGCACAATCGAAGTTGAATTTGTTGCAGCTGCAGCGTGCACATGTCAAGCAGTATGAATGAAAACTGTGCTGAAGAAGCTTGGTTATGGAGGCAGTGAGAGTACCGTCATTTTCTGTGACAATAGTTCAACCATCAAGTTGTCAGAGAACCCCGTAATGCACGGCAGGAGCAAGCACATTGATGTGCGGTTTCACTTCCTACGTGATCTGGTGAATGAAAGAGTTGTGCAATTGATGTTTTGTGGAACACATGAACAAGTTGCAAACATACTAACTAAACCTCTCAAGCTAGAGTCATTTCAGAAGCTGCAGGACAAGCTAGGAGTCTGTGAGCTGCCAAAAAAAATTAAACTAGTTGCTCAAACAGTCTAGTTCAAGGAAGGGAATGATAAGATTTAATTTGCTATTCTATTTCAATAAGTGTCCTAGTCTTTAGGGGCTGTTGTTGTTTTGACTTAGTCCAGTTTGTTACCAATTTGTTGCCACATTTCTAGCTACAACAGGGGGTGTTCTTTTTTTCAGTTTCTCTCTGCAAGGTTGTTAAATAGCCTCTATCGTTTTCTCAATAACGGAGTTAGAGACGGCAGCGGGTTTAATCTGGTTATTGTTTGTGTGGGGGGAGTGGAAGAGGTACTTGGAATCGGTGTTGCACGGTTACGGGGCTAGGGCCCGAAGACAGGATCCCCCCATAGATGCGCACCTTTACAGCACAAGGTGGGGTTGGGCCCGCAGACGGGGTTCCCCCATGAGGTATCCTGTAGAAATTGTTGAGGTGGAGATGTATCTGTTTTTGTTCGGTAGTGACGCACCCTGAATTTGACACCCGTTAATCAACGACCACAGGTTTCGCAACAGTGCCGCCACTACGCCTCATTAATAAACCTGCAATCTACAACGTCCACCGCCCGTAGGGGCGAGAGGGGAAGGTGATGCTTCTATTACTTGTGGTTGTTTTGGGTTTTGCGTGAGAGAGAGAGAGAGTGAGAGAGAGTAAAGATGTTGCTTCTCTCTATTCTGTACTGGTGTCTGTTAGTGTTTGTGAGAAATCACTAGAGAGAGTAGATGCGTGTGAGAGGCGAAGGTATCCTCTTCACGGCTCTCTCCTTATCGGTGTTCGTGGTTAGGGTGACCGAGTATTTTGTTTGGTGAGAAATTGCTGATGAGAGCTATAGCGTGATAGAGGTGAGTACCCTTTCCACGGCTCTCCTTTTGGGTGCGACTCCGATTGGGCCATGTGTGAAGTTGCGTTGGTGAGGTAGAAGGAGGGAAGCGGCAAATTTTCAAATCCCGCATGATTCGCTTCAGGTGGGTGGGCGCGTACCGTGGAGGTGGGTGCTCGAAGCTTGCTTGATGGACATACAATTAGTTGGTCCTCGTAGTTTAGAGTGAGAGCTGATTATATGTACTGGTCATGTCGTTTCATGTTTTTTTTTCTGTCTGTAGGTTGTAACTTGCCCCAGTATGCTGGGGTTGTTTTATTAATTTCTTATTAATGAAACAGGGTGTCCTTATTCCACCTTGTTTCTCAAAAAAAAAAAAAAAGTAACAAGTCATTCTCAGATAGTTCTTTGCATTCTTGTTTTTGAGATCAATTGCATTTAACAGTCTCAATTCTGTATGTGAAATTCTTCCCTGTGGTATCGATTATAGAATATTCCAAACCAGTGCAATTTCTGTTTTAAGAATATTCTCAGGGTATGCTGGGCTAAATTAACTCTCAATTCACCCCACTCAAAGCCCAGTCACTATCTAAACTGGGCCTCAATTGGGCTCTAACGGAATCGAAGCTTTAAATTACTGGTACTTTCACTCGCTTCTTCGTTTCCTCTCAATTCTCTCACCACCAATCTCCGAATTCTCGTACTTTCGACGACGAGGAGATCCCAAAATCCCCAAACCCTAACCCTAAACCCATGTCGATAGCTGGAGTCATGACAATCCGGATTCGAGGCGGGCAATTTGTTCTTCAGGTTCGAATTATCGTCAATAGCTTGTTAGCTGATTCTTGATAATTTGTTGTTGTAATAGCGCTAATTTTTTAATTTCTTTTTGGATTTCTTACAACTAATCTGGAACATGTTTGTTAATGTCATCTCCATTATATGAAAAATTTTGGTTTGTTGAATATTAGGGTTTTCGAGTAAGTTATTTTTTTGAAATAAAAGATGACCACGTCATAGCTTGATTAATGATTGATTAACGAAACTTCAAGTAAGTTATTGAGGGAGAATTTGAGAGTATGTTGAATATTAGGATTGTCGAGTATGTTATTGGGGGCGAATTTGAGGTTTATCGAGTAATTGAACTTCTTATTAGGAGAAAGTGTAGGAGAATGCGGAGTTTAAGTATTCGTATGTCATCAGGTTATGGATAATTAGTCTAGACTGCTATGTCGGTGTGATTTGTTCCTACAGTTCAATATAATTACGGAACTGACTCTGCAGTTGCATTTCATGGATTTATTCGCACTTCTACCGTTTGGGGCATTTCTTGTCATCGCCTGTTGTCACCTGATAATATTAGGAGTTGGGAGTTTGATTTTATAAGTCTAATGGGCATCAGTGCGTTTCTTGATTCGGTTATTCATATTCAATGGTTTTTCTTAAAATTCTTGATACTGGTTCTATTTCTATAGAAGGGAACAATGTAGTTTTCTACTTTCAAAGTTACCAATTTTTGCCATAAGTTTTTATGTTTTCCACGCAGACCTTTGGCCAACATTTACACTTGAACTGCTAGCCCATCAGTGATCATAGAATCTGTATTGGTGGATCGGATAAAAGCCGGATACATGAAATTCTTAACCCCCATGACGTCCAATAACTTCTTGCAAAGCGTTTTTCCTGAAGAACTTCCTGGTTTAGCAATATAGAATGAATTGCGAGAACCAGTTCACAACCTCAGGCACATGACCATATGGAAAGGCTTATACCAAGTTGGCCATGTCACATACTTATCTCCCCTACATGACATATCCACAATCACATCAGTGTATCCTGCTGGTAGTGGCCCCACCTGGACCTGCAAAAAATGTACTAAGTTTGCCTGCAAGTTAAGTTGCTGTCTATTTAAAGGAAATTCTCTACTTACATCTCTGACTTCTTCATCAATTCTGAATTCTCCTCCTTTCCGGAGAAATTTTCCCTTGGTAAGTTTGGAAGCAGTATAACCACGTGTCAGTATGGTGATTTTAACGTCAGAGCCTAACTCTGCTCGTAGAGTCTCATAGAATCTAATGACTGCAGCCTTGCTTGCCTGAAAATGGTTGCAACGTTAAACTGCAGTGATAATTACAATGCATCAGAAGTGTTGAGTTATGTAGGTTTTTTTATCTTTATTTTTATAACATCTGCTTACATTATCAAAGCTCGATTCTGCAGTTGGAACACGTACAGTGGTAGAAGCTGTGACAATGATATTTCCTTGGGATTTCTTGAGGTGGGGGAGGGCAAAATAGGTTGAGTATACTGATCCCCAATAATTAATATCTTGTGAGGAAAAGAAAAATATAAATACGGATAGGGGTCTATTCCTACGCTGTAAGGATCAGTTAAAACTGGTCTGCAATAAAACAAGTTGTAGCATATATTTTTAGTTTTAAAATTATTTCTTAAGACAGGAACATAGTTCATGCCTATATATGAATTCGACATATTAGTTGTCATTGATCTGTAATATGTTAGGATCCATGTTAGAGTTCATTAAGATATATGATTTTGAAGATGATGGCTACTGAACTATTGACCTTTCTTGAGTTAGTACTGTCTAAACTATAGTATATGTATAAAAGGGAGCTTGCATGGTATATCTTGATTCTTCATTAATCTTTATTATTGTCAATAGAAAGTTGGGTTGTGGTTGTGTGGGTTTCATTCATGTGGCACATGTTTTGTTGTGATTTTATTTTGTTGGAAATTAATGGAAAATTGACAGTTATTATGTGTTGGGACAAGCATGGATGAGGAAGATAAAGGGCACGTGGGTGCACCATGCACTCCCTGAAGATCTACCTTTTGTAATTTGCACTGTTGAGTTCTCCATGAGTTTGGATATATACAAGTAAGTTCTCCATGAGTTTGGATATATACAAGTATCAGCAGACGCAAGAATAAATTTACTCCCAGGTCACTTAAAAACCCCGAGTTTCACATCTCAAATTTGCGATTCTCACCATTCGAAAAATATACATATTTCATACAATGATAACTGTGGAGGTTTCAACAGACACAGGTGTATCAATTAACTAGTGTGTGTGCGCGGTGTTAGTTTAAACATGTTTTGCTCATTCCCGAAGTGGTTGCCAGCAATGACTTAACAATTGAACATATGAGACTGCTTAATGCGTGAGCAAAATATGTTCAAACTTTGTCTTATCTTCCCTCCTGTCCTATGCCTTAGGAAATGGAAAATGCTTTGAAAAGTGTGAATCATGCATTTCAAAGGAGATTCGATATGGTTTGTACTGTGCCACGGAAAGATATTTCCTCTTAATGATGCCTGTCCTTCCAATTTCTCGTATACTACAGATATGCACTAGTACATATTCAACCACTTGATGTATGGGCAAAACATGTCCAAACCTTGTGATATTTTGTTCTCGTATGCTTTAGAGCATCCACAGTCGTTTGCTTTTTATCCACTTTATGATTTTTTTAGCAAACGAATCGTTGGAGTCGTTTGCTATTTATGCATTTTTTGACGATTTCGCACCAGAAGATGGCTATATATGAGAGCGGATATAACAAAATGCATATTATAACAAAATGCATATTATATGAAGATCCGTCCCACGATATATATATATATATATATATATATATATATATATAATTGGTTGGACGAAACTTGAAAGTCTGTCCGATGTTTTTTTTTAATTTTTCTGCCAAAAAATTGCAATAAAACAAAATTCCTCCCTTGGATGGATCTTTAGACGGATCTCCAGTGCGGGGGGGTGGGGGGCATATATATATATGTATATATATTTTCAACTAAAAAATTGTTTTAATTATTAATTCAAAAAAATTATTTAAAAATCGTGGGACGGATCTCGAAGATCCGTCCGATTTTAAAATTTTTTTTATTTTTTTTTAATTTTTTTTAATTTTTTTAACGACTGCAGCAAAGTCACTTTGCTATATGTGTAATATGCATTTATCCATTTTTAGCAAATCACGACTGTGGATGCCCTTTGAACATGCAAAATTTTTTGAACAGTGGATCATGCATTTCAAAAGAGATCCCTGAGAGACTCTGTACTTCTTAACTTAGAGATAGTGTGATATGTTTTTTTTTCTTTAGTCCTCACTCACTTCCATCTAACGGGGCAAACGACACAATGTAGACTGAAATAATACATGGTTTTTAGCTATAGAGTCTCTATTAGTCAAGGGTGACTGGGATAAAGCAACTTTCATCGGTCATAAAGTGAAGTCCTTCTAGTGGACTGTAATTTCTTGTAATTTCTAGTGGTTCCTCGAGAGGAATCCATCAACCAGGGCTCTACTTGTTTGTGTCTGAATGACCTGTTATTTTTATTGTGCATCGAGTAAAACTCCCAATTTTTTTTTTCTTCTAACCTTAGGTTTTCTGATATTGTAGGTCATGACTATAATATACACCGAATTTCAATTTGTATGTCTTCAAGTATGTATTGGTAGGAGTCTTTTTCCAATTGAAAAAAAATATTATCGTTAAAGCAATAGTCGTTCTTGTGGACTAATTCCTGAGAGAAATCAACTTGGGCTCTATCTGTTTGTGTGTATGACCTGTCATTCTTATTGTGTGTTTGAGTGAACTCTCAAATATTTGATTTTTTTTCTAAGCCTAGGTTTTTATATATTGTAGGTAATGACTGTTGTAACTAATTTTCAATTTGAACCGTCTTTCGTATGCATTAGTATGAGGAGTCTCATTTTTATTACCATCACTTAGCTGAAAGCAGAGATGTTGGTGATCTCTTCAAAGATACAGCTCGAGCCAATTCCTGCTTTGACAAGAAGGTGGTTTACTGCAAAAAACAAAGAAGAAATTAAAAGGAATCTAGTTCAACGCCAAAATCAATTAATTCTTGTGAGTGCTTCATTGTTGAGTAGGAGTTTGTGTTAGCCCAAGTGGTCAATAGTTTGATCAGCTCTGCTGGGATTGCGAGCACATCTTGGGCCCAATTCTCTCGAGAAGCCTTGGCTACAGCCATGAGAGCGGCTCTCTCCTTGCCACAAGCACCAGGTAAGCTCCTCTCTTTGCATATTGGTAGGCAAGTTGCTGGATTTATTAAATGTAATGAAGTGTAACCAGTCAAACAAGTTATTTCTACACACTCATTTTTACCTTAAGCTTCTAAAATATATAGCTTTAACTTGATTGTTTGTTTAATTTTTTGGTGTGTATTAAGTGCAATACAACTTTAACTAAACAAACTTTTAAATAAAGTGGCAGAGGAAAATAGGTTACAGAACTTCATAGAGATGCATTTGATCCATGTGGCATCAAATCTGTTGGGACTGCTATCCTTTGCAGTTGTTAACTACTCGGCATAATATGAAATTTTATTTTATTCGAATATTGGGGTAAAGTGCAATTTCTAGTGCAATTTCTAGAGCGTAGGTTGTGGTTCAGTTCATTTCATGTATTCTTTTAACTTAGTTTTGTATGTAGTGTAGATTGTGGTTTAGGATTCATTTTATTTATGTTCCGACTTAGTTTAATGTGGCTGCACAAGTCAAGGTCTTCTTTATCGAAACTTTGGAATAGTCAGCGAAACGAGTAAGACTTTTAAGCGCTGCTCTAGTTAGAGTGCAGGTTTTATTGTTAAGTGAAAAGTACACTGGCCTTGCGACATGCAATTGCAATCTTGTTTGGTTCACCAAAAGTGCCAGAAGAAAGTTTAGAAGTGTATTTTAAGAAATGAGCAACAGAAATAACTTGCAATGACACCCATTATATTTCTTTATGTTTACTAGTATTATACACGTGCTGTGCACGTGGAGGAAATTTGGGGGGAATAAAAAGGGCAAAAAAAAATTACCTGCACGTGCGCTGCACGGGTTGGGTTATGGACAAAGGCCTTCTCCCATTATAGTAGTAGAGAAGTAGAGATGAATGTAAGTTGATTGTAATAAATTAAAATAACTAAGGGGACTTCCGTTACTTTGTGTTATTTTGTGATAGACAATACTAGAAATCAGCCATTTATTCATCTTTCGAAAGTATTGATGTAAAGGATATACAAATGTTGTACTAGGCGCATTCTTGCTTCATCAAGAGCAACTTACAAAATATTGAGTGAAGTTGTTTTTGAAAGTACTGGTGTGGTGTTTATGAGATCCATTTAGAGGATTGCAAGGTCCTTCAAAGCTACTTTGCAATGAAAACATAAGATTACTTAGAAGTAGAACTTACTACTACCAGTCCCATGTTATATCATGTTGAACAAATAGGTTCTAGTTTCTCTAACTAATGCTTCTCAAATAATTTCGTTAGATACTTTGGATCCTTGGGCATGTTCAAGAAAGCTATCCTTTGACTATTGCTTTGGTTTGTGAGAAAGGGGACAGTTATAGGCGCTCATTTTATTAGCAGCCTGCAACTGCAAGATGCAAAGCTTGTTACTTTTATTCGTATACTTGGGTTTGGGAGGAGGAGATTAATATCCTCTATCTATTCTTATTTTGTAGTCGATTATGGATTATGGCCTTAACGAATCTACGTACGAACAATTAGTTATGATTTTGTCAGTATACAAAACCAGAATTATGTCTATAGAAACAACTGACTTGACTTTGTGAGATGGTGTTGTTTTCAGTTATCTATCTATTATGGGTTTGGGTAGTAAGGCGGATTAGTTGCCTCCGAGGCGTGGAGAGACCAATTCAAAATATTGCAGTTGGAACTTGGAGTTGCATGTTTGTTGCATATCTTGCAAATCAAAATTATTTTTTTCTTTAAAAAGTAGTTGGTCTACATCACATCTTAAAAAAAATTAAAAGCATATTTGACTTATTTTTCATTTGTTGGTTTTCTCACATTTGTTTCAGAACAAGAATTTAGGTTAACAAAAGTTATTCTGCTTCCCTTCAGATCATACTTAAATCTATCCTATATATCTTTGTCCAATGCATTTAATTGACTACAGAGTACATATAACTCCACACGTGTCTATGCCCTGCGTTCATGGCCTTTTAATATATTACTTAATTTAGCAATCTTTGTATATTGTCCTAATTGACCTGGCTTTGCTTTATCCAAACAGTCATTTCATACTCCTTAATAAGTATGTTTTAGTATTAACCCTAAGGGAGAGAGGAAGGCTAAATTAATTTTCTTAATCTAAACGAAAAAGAAGTAATTTGTTTAAAAGCCAATTAACAAAACAATTATTGTCAGTGTTCTAAATGGTGGCCGCTTCGGACGCCTAGGCGGTGCTTAGGGGCTCAGATGGAGAAGAACGAATTGTCTTTGCCGTGGGCGGTGGTCTAGGCGGTCGGAGGCGATTAAGCGATCTTGTTGAGGAGCCGTCCGCCTGATGTTTAACGCTCAGGCGTTTTTTATTTAAATAGTATAAAATAACACAAAAAAATAGCACATATTTTTTTTGGAATATTATTGGTGATGGATTGCACATATTACACCTATTAAAATTTAAAATAGCACATATTGCACATATTATACATATTACAATTGGACAATTATTTTTTTAATTGCACGTATTGTACATATTACACATTAATTGCACGAGGAAGCTTTTTTTATGCATAAACATCATTTAATTACACATTACTCAAAAATATGATGAATATTTGAAATTGGCTTGCATACTAATACTTATGATTGAAGAATAGAAGCTGAAATTAACTAAATTGGCAATAAAAATTCAATCGCCCAGGCGCTAGGCACCCCTTGACTGAATCATCACCGCCTAACGCTGTTAACAACACTGATTATTGCAACAAAAAAAGGAAATGCTCCAGGAGGAGGAAAAGTAGAATGAGGCAAGGAAAGTGTTGCCGCTAATTTCGGTGTGGGAGCAAACAAATGATATGTGAATTCTCTGGAAACAATAAAAGCAAACCTGTTGACTTCTTACCGGTGTTCACTGTTTCTTGATACTTCTGTTGACCTGCAAAAAGGTTTGAAACACAGGAATTGTTTCCGGCGATGAACCCTTCGACGCTCAAGTCAGTAACCAAGAAGATTATGAAAAAAACTTTTATGAAGAAAATACTGATTACTTTTTTTATGGTGGGGGTAAAGGGGTATTTATAGTCGCCTTTGAAAATAGTTTCGAGATAATTATTTATCTCTACCTCCTGGTGTTTTTGGATAAAAAATAGAGTTTAAATTCCATCATGATAAGAGATTTGGTTTAAACCATCTCTTAGAGATAATCATGAATTCAAATTACTCTTTTAATGACTTGAGTTTGTTCACACCTTAACCCAGTAAGACAAACTTGTTTTTGGGTTATTGGGCTTGAAAAAGATCCAGTTCTCATTTCGAACCCGTTTGCAGTGGAAATTATCGTTTTACCCCTAAGAGCTTTAAGATTCGTGTCCAATTTGAACGGTCCTGACATAGTTCTATTTTCACCCATATCACAAGCACCCCACTTTCGAAGACTGAGTTTCACAGCCTTTGAGGAGTAATTCGCCCGTTATTGATGGTTTACAGAACTTATCGGAGTTTTCGGGGAAGTCTAGATCTTGCTCGAGGTGTAACGATGTTATTCATAGCTTTTAAAATACCTAAAATTATTTTTAGAATCTTCTAGATTTTAGTGATATTTCTAGATTTTTCTGTTTTCTTCCCATTTTTAATCATTTTCTGAATTTTTTATTCAACGAATTTTAATAATTAATTTTCAATTTTTAAAATTAATTATTCTAAATCAAAGTTGTAAACGGCGTTAGGCGGTGACGGTTCGGTCAAGGGGCGCTTAGCGCCTAGGGTGCCTAGGCGTCGCCTAGGCAGCACTTAGGCAGTTGAATTTATTTTGCCAATTTAGTTAATTTCAGCCCCATTCTTCAATCGTAAGTATAATTATGCAATCCAATTGCAAATATTCATCATGTTCTTGTATAATGTGTAATTAAATGGTGTTTATGCATTAAAAAAACCTTCCTCGTGCAATTAATGTGTAATATACAAGAACATGTAATATATGTAATATATGTAACATGCCAATAGATGTAATATATGTAACATGTGCTATTTTAATATGTGTAAGAGGTGTAATTTGTGCAATCTATCACCAATAATACTACAAAAAGTATAAACAATTTCACTACTATTTAAGATACATACATAGTATATAACAGATTAATAAATTAATAGTAGTTCTCTTTTTTTTTGTGTTATTTTATAGTATTTAAAATTTTAAAAAATAAAAAAATGCTTGGGCGTTGGACATCAGGCGCACGCCTGATCGGCGCTACGGACGCATACTCAACAAAACGGCCGCCTAATCGTTTCTAACCACCTAGACCACCGCCTAATGCAAAGGTGGTTCGTTCTCCTCCATCTGAGCGCCTAGGCGCCGCCTAGGCGTCCGAGGCGGACGCCATTTAGAACACTGTTCTAAATTAATAATTATATTTTCAGAATTTTAAAATTATTATTTCGAATTAATAAATTTTTTTAGAATTTTTAATTATTTTTTTCAAATTTTAAAATATTTTTTGGAATTTTAAAATAATTAATTCAATTTAATAATTAAATAAAGGAATTAAAGTAAAAAAAGAAAATTACTTTGATGACGTGGTGGAATCTGGATCGTCGATCGTGATTGGCTCGAAAGTCATAGAGATCGAACGGGCAAGAGAGGCGGAAGTGACGTGTCCGTTGACTGTTGACCGTTGATTGTTGACGATTTTGTGTGATTTCACGGTTGGGGGTACGTTTGCTCGGAGCCTACCTCCGAATGCTGAAGGTGGTTAGGTTGGGCGACACGTGTCCATTTACCGTTGACCATTTTGCGTGATTTCACGATCGGGGGCACGTTTGCTTGGAGTTTGCCACCGAACGTTGACGGTAGTTCGGCTGGGCGACATGTGTCACGTTGACTGTTGACCACTCAACAATTTTGCGTGGTTTCACGATCGGGGGCACGTTTGCTCGGAGCCTGCCACCGAAGGCTGAAGGTGGTTCGATTGGACGACATGTGTCCCATTGATCGTTGACCAGTCAACGATTTTATGTGATTACACGATCAGGGGCACGTTCGCTCGAAGCCTGCCATCGAACGTTGAAGGTGGTTCGGCTGGGCGACACGTATCCCGTTGACCGTTGATCGATTAACATTTTTTTCATGTTTTCATGATCGGGGACACGTTTGCTCGGCGCCTGGCAGCGAACGTTGAAGATGGTTCGGCGAGGCGACACATATCCCGTTGATCGTTGACCAATCAACGATTTTCCGTGATCTCACGATCGAGGACATGTTTGCTTGGCGCCTGCCACCGAACGCTGAAGGTGGTTCGACGAGACGACACGTGTCCCATTGACCGTTGACCGTTGACCAGTAAACATTTTTTTCTTCGTGTTTTCACGATCGGGGACACGTTTGCTCGGTGCCTGCCATCGATCGTTGAAGATGGTTCGGCGAGACGACCCGTGTCCCGTTGACCGTTGACCGTTGACTGGTCATTTGGTCTTCCCGCCTGTTTGAGTTTTCGTCGCTTAGTCTTCGTGGTCATTTGGGGTTCACAGTTTCATGGGCCTCTCCAACCGCTTGGGGACCCAAGAAGTTTAAACGATGCATCTTGCCTCTATAAAACTCCAACCCCCTTCCCATTTCCTTCACTTTCTCTTTTCCTCTTTTAAGAAGAGTTTTCTTCTCTCGGACGGCTTTGCTAGCAGTTGTGGCTAGGCGATGTACTTTCCTGCGACCTTTTCCGACCGTAGCTGTTACATCAAGGTAAAAATTATATATATTTTTGTATATATATATATATATATATATATATATATATATATATATATATATATATAAAGAGATATATATATATATATATATATATAAAGAGATATAAGAGATATATATCTCTTTATATATATATATATATATATATATATATATATATATAATATCAAAGATATTTAGGGTGTCTTCGGGGGACAAGACCTTCGCGTCGAGCCACGGTGGAGATTGGCAACTAATTCTCCCCCCGAGGTTGGATAAGAGAAAGGAGGTTGTGGAGTAGGTGATTGTTGAGACACTTGTTGAGAGAAGAAGGGAAGTGGGGGAGTTAGGTAGGCTTCCGAGCCCTTTGACGAACCTTGGCGGAGTTCGAGACTATTCGATCGATCTTTTGTTGTGAGTGGTATACGGAATGGCCCTTCATTCGAGGAGAACAGACCGCGCGAGCATTTTAAGGTCGATGACATGTCCTCGATGCTCTCAGAGGAAGATTTGAGCAACATTCGGGAGTGTTTCTTGATCCTGAAGGAGTTCGACCTTGTCTTGCCGGGTTCTGGAGTCAGAGCGTGCACACCCACTTCGTCTAACGCTTGCTTCTTCTCGTTCGACGTTTTTCTGGCGGGTCTCCGTCTTCCCCTTCCTCCATTTGTAACCGAAGTTCTTAGGTGGTATGACCTGAGTCCGATTCAGTATATACCGAACATGTGGTGGCATGTTAATGGCCTCGTGCGGCAGTGTCGTGCGGCAGGGATTGAGCCTCGTTTGACTGTTCTTAGGAGGCTCTACAGGATCCATAAAAAAAGCAAGACGGAGTACAGATACTATCTCTCTCCTCGTTGGGGTGTGAAATTGATTGATAACCCCGACTCGATCAAGTTTTGGTGGGAGAAGCATTTTCTTGTTCGGGGTCGTAAGCCGTGGGTGATTTCCACAAGTTGGAGAGAGGAGGTGCCGAAGAGAGCGAAGAGCAAACCGTTTTTGAGTCCAGAAGAGGAGGAGATGGTAAGGAAGCTCCTAAGTTGGCCTCCTCTAAGTTGGAAAGAAGTAACGGAGGAGTCTCTCTTTCGGGGGGGTCTCAGCCCGATCGACTCTAATATGCATCAGTTTGTTTGTTCGTTTTTAAGTACCACATTTCTTTCATTCTTTTCTCCTTTTTTTTAATAATGGTGCTGTTAATCTCTTTGTGTCCCGTTCCGTAGGCACTGCAGGCATGGACTTCAAGGCGATGATTTACAAGCATTCGGGGCTTAGCGTCAAAGCCCCCGAGGAGAAGATGAGGAAGTGAACGACTTCCAAGCCCACGCCAGCTAAGGTCGCGAGGGGTCCAGCGTCTGCATCCCCCGTGGTGGATCTAGAGTCCCCACCTTCTTCGCCTGCCCCATCCTCCGGGGGGTTTACTTTAGGCGCAGCTCGTGCGCTCGAGGCGCCACGACTTACCCTGGTGGCGGAGATGATTCTGACCGAGGAGCACAAGAAGCTCTTCGTTCCCGACTGGTGAGTAATGAAGCACGACGAGTTTCTCGGGGACTTGGCCATGTGCATGTAGGCTATCCAACACCTCGCAACGCCGAAGGATAGGGCGGCGATGGACGCTGGATCGGTGGGAGACGATGCCTTGGAAATAGCCAGGACCAACATGGTGGTGAGTTTTTGCACCTGTCTTTCTTCGAATCAGTTTTTTCCCTCCTTTCGTCTTTTTTTTATAACACTTGAGTGTTTTTTTTTAGATCATTTGCCACTTCAGTCATCTGTTGAAGCGGGTGGCGGACCTGGAGGAGTTGACGGCGGCAAGTGACAGGGACTAAGCGGAGCGGGCGAAGACTGCTAAAGCGTTGGAGAAAGCGAACCAATCCTCGGAGGTCTAGGCGACACAGATTTTGCTACTCGAGTCGGCCTTGGCGAAGGCCTAGGAGCAGATAGCCCAGGAGCTGGAAAGGGCAGATCGGGAGAGAGCTCTTCCAGCCAAAGATAATGAGAGGGCTGCGAAAGAGAAGGAGGACGCAGTGAAGGAGGCGAAGGATGAAGCTGAGGGGTTCCTTCGCACAAACATGGAGCAATCTTATGCCAGGCTTCTGAAGCACATTAGAGCTCGCATCCCGGGGTTCGATCATTCAGGGTATTCTTTGTATGACCCAGTTGAGGATGATTAAGACAAGGAGGAGGGCATGGAAGAAGAGGAGGGAGAGCAGACAGCTGTAGCGGACCCCATGTCCGCTTTAGTAGTTGTTCCCGAGGCGGTTGAAGGGAGTGGTTGCGAGTCTACTCTTGTGGATCAGTCGACCAAGGTGGACCGTTGACTAATCTTGTATATGGTTGATTCTTTTTGGTTTTTTGTTGTTTTTTCTGTTGTATTGATGCCTAATAGCGGACCGGCCATTGCTTATTGTATCATTACTTAGCAATGAAATGTCTCTTGGTTGTCTATGTCTTGCATGGCTTTGGAGCTCCTTAAGTTTTTTTTTTGTGCGTGTCCTGTAGCTTTCATGATTTCCCTTATAGTGATTTACCCTACTTTGCTTTGGTCGGCAGGTCATTGTGCATCACATACATTTTCCTCAGGATAGCGGGTGTCCCAGCTTCGTGCCAAGCTCTGTCTTATCGAGTTGGGACTTGTTCAATCTCGGGAAAGACTTTCGAAAGACGAGGCGGAACTTAATCGCCTGAGAAGAGTATTGTCCCGGCGGGATATCGAAGCGAGACGTAATGACGAGGTCTCACGAGAGGTGCCTCCTATTGGTGTGGAAGATCGTCCTTTGAGGAAAGCGATTACTTGGGAGTCTTCGAGGGTCAAGCTCCTTTGTCACTCTTTACTCTTAGCTACCACGGAGAGAGATGGGATGAAAAACGTAGTGCTCGAGAGGAGCTTAGAGGTGGCTCATCTCAGGAGAACAATCTTCGAGATTTCTGCGGGGAGCATGCCTCGTTTGAAGTTTAATGTGAGGGATGATTCTCTCAGATGAAGGATAGTTGAACTAGAGATGGAAATCCAACGGTTGAAATGACTTCTTGAGGGTAGTAATGTGAGGAGCACTTCTTGCTTTCGTGAAGAACATGCCCAGGGAAGATCATTTCATGAGTTGGCGCTACGTTTGCCTGAAGTCCTGCAAAACCCAGAGGACGCTCAGAGCGGAGCAGCTGGTTCGTCTCGCAGGGCGTCAGTTGGTGTGGCGGCAAGAACAGTTGGCTCCGAAGGTACGACCTGGCTCGCAGGTCTGGAGCTCTCTTCGGAGGGCTCGGGAGAACGGAATAGTGCCCCGGTGCCAGCTGTAAGCCGTAGGCCGCGTGTATCTCTCAAAAGGAGCGCCCATCTTCCTAGATGAAGTTAGGGAGATTTTTGCAATTTTGTAGAAGCTTGTATCTCTGTAAAGCTTGTAACCGGGCTCTTTTTATGAAATATGATTTTGCTTAGTTTTTTAGCGATGTTTCTGTGAATCGTGTCTTCTTGGTTTTGTTGTTTGAGGGGTTCGACAATTGTGGGAGCGAACTCCAAACGGTGAGCTACTTCGCACTCGCTCGTTTGCAAGTGGCTAAAGTGGCGTTGAACCAAGTGTTGGACTTCGAACTTGTTGATTAAAAGTTTCAACAGTTGTGGGAGCAATTCCGAATGGTGAGTTACTTCGTACTTTCTCGTTTGCAAGTGGCTAAAGTGGCGTTGAACCAAGTGTTAGACTCCGAACTTGTCGATTAAAAGTTTCAACAGTTGTAGGAGTTATGTACTTTGTACCTGGGTACGTACGCTTTAGACTAGAGCAGTGGTTTTTTACAACAGTTTTTCCAGAATAATAAACTAAGTTTTTATAAAAGAGAAACTAAGTGGCTCCTTCTATGTTGCGAGCGGATGGATTTCACTGTTTTAGCATCATTTTGTGAGCTATATGTCCACACTTTTCTGTGAATTCTGTGAAATTTTGAAGTTTACTGTTTTTGCCTCATTTTTTGGCCTATAGTTTTTAGTTTTCGGCTATTTTCATAAAATTTTATATTTTATTGTTTTGGCCTTATTTTTGTGGATAGTCTACATTATCGATCATGTTCGTTAAATTTTGTATTTCATTGTTGTACTTCATTGCTTGGGCTATAGGCCACAGTTTCCAGCTATTTTTTTCAAATTTCATGTTTTACTGTTTTGATCTCATTTTGTGGACTATAATATGTAGTTTTCAGTGATCTTCGTGAAATTCCGTATTTCACCATTTCAGTGTTTTAGCCATAGTTTCTGGGGGGTACAGTCCATAATTTTCTGCCATTTTTTTTCAAATTTTGTAATTCACTGATTGATCTCATTTCCTGGGCTATAATACATAGTTTTTTATTATTTCTGTGAAATTTCATATTTTACTATTTTGGCATGATTTTGTGGGTCAATTTTCAGTCTTTTCATAAAATTTCGTATTTCAGTGTTTGTCATATTTTGTAGTCTGTCCACAGTTTTCGGCTAATTTCGTTAAATTTCATATTTTACAGTTTTAGCCTGATCACAGTTTTTTGGTCATTTTCAGCAAATTTTGTATTTCATTGTTTTGGCTCACTTTGTCGGCTATAGTTCACAATTTTTGGCAAATTTCGTGAAATCTCATTTTCCAATTTGTTTTAGACATTTTCTAGGTTATAATCCATAATTTTTGGTCATCTCCGAGAAATTTCGTATTTCACTGTTGGGTCCCAGTCCACAGTTATCAGCTTTGGACTCGTTTTGTGAGATATATCCACTATTTTTTTGCGATTTTCGTGAAATTTCGCATTTGACTATTTGGTCTCTTTTTTTGTATTCTGTCTTAAATTTCAGCGTTGTGGGATATATCCACTGTTTACGGCGATTTTCGTGAAATTTCATATTTCACTGTTTTGGCTACATTGTGTGTAGTCTACAATTTTCTGTCATTTTCGTAAAATTTTGTTTTCACTGTTTTGGCCTTATTTTGTGGACCATATAGCCCACAAAATTTCGTATTTACATATTTTTGCATTTTTTTGACAGCTATATAGTATACAGTTTTCAGCTAATTTTGTGAAATTTTGTATTTAACTGTGACATCATTTTGTGGGCCATTGTCCATTGTTTTCTGTTTATTTGGTGAAATCTTGTATTTCACTATTCTGGCTACAGTTTGTATGTAAAATTTATGCTAATTTCGGCCATTTATGCGAAATTTTGTATTTCACGGTTTTGGTCGTTTTTTTTGCCAATTCTTAGTTTTCGACCATTTTCCTGAAATTTCGTATTTCACCTTTTTAGCCTCTTTTTGTCGGATAGTAGTCCGCATTTTTTGTAATTTTCGTGAAGTTTTGTATTTCATTGTTTGAGCACATTGCTTGGGCTATAGTCCATACTTTTCTCCAAATTTTGTGGATTTTCCATATTTTAGTGTTTTAACCTTATTTTGTGATTTATAGTTAAAGACTAATGCTACATCCACTACCAATTTCACTACATTTCTCTTCACTACCTTAGGTGGCACATTCCAATAGGCAGGGGAAGATAGAGTAGGTGGGGGAACTCTCTAATAGGAGTATGCCACCTAAGGTAGTGAAAAGAATGGTAGTGAAATTGGTAGTGGCACACTCCAATATCATATTTCACTTTTTATGCCTAATTTTTTGGGATATAATTTTTTGGCATACTCCGGAATCTATCCATGCAATAAGGCATTCCCACCAACATCAAATCGGAGAGATCTATTTAATCAATTTTTATGGCTTCATCTAACGCAAAAGTCAGATAGTGAAAAAGTATATCAACCAAAATCGTTGTGTGGGTACCTTGGTGCTTGACGTTGTTAAGTTACTTGTTCTTGATGTAAACTTAACCTTAAATAGAGAATTTTTCGCGGATCAAGTTAGAAATTAAAATAATTAATAGTTCGATGGATTTTCAAGAATTGAATTAAGTTTAACAAGCCCAATTAACGATTCAGTTCTAACAATCAATAATTATAAAAACCTAAGCATTCTTAGCATGTAAGATATTCAATAAAGATTCGTACACTAATGGGCAAGTGGAACACACACTCTCAATATTTGTGGGCGACTTGGTTAACTGAGACTTGCGCCTTGCGCCTCGCACTTTTTACGAGATAGTGAAGTTTTTTGCATCTTTCGCCTTCGACTACACTTTCGTATTTCACTGCTTTGACCACATTTTGCGGGATCTATAGTCCAAAGTTTTCTGTCATATTCATAAAATTTTGTAATTCTGTGTTTTGGCCTAAATTTGTGGTTTTTAGTCTACAGTTTTCGGCCAATTTCAATTTGTGGGTTATAGTCCACAATTTTCGATTATTTATGTGAAATTTTGTATTTCACTATTTTGGCATAGTTTTGTGGACTATATCCATATTTTTCGGCGATTTTCGTGAAAGTTCGTATTTTACTATTTTGGCCTAGTCCACAATTTTTGGTCATTTTAGTAAATTTTAAGATTTCATTGTTTTAGCCTCATTTTGTAGGCTAAAGGCCATACAATTTTCGGATAATTAATTGAAATTTTGTATTTCACTGTTTGTCTATATTTTTTTGGCTATAGTATAGAGTTTTCGGCAATTTTCTACAAATTTGTATTACACTATTTAACCTTATTTTGTGGGCTATTTAGTTATTTTCGTGAAATTTTATATTTTACTGTTTTTGTCTCATGTTGTGGACTATAATTCACAGTTTTCGATCAATTTCGTGAAATCTCATTTCATTGTTTTGTCAATATTTTCTGGGTTATAGTACACAATTCACAACAGTTTTCGTGAAATTTCTTATTTTAATGTTTTGAACACATTTTGTAGTCTAGTTCACAGTTTTCGGCCAATTTTTTTATAAAATTTCATATTTCTATTTTTTTTGCCTGATTTATTGCCCACAGTTTTCGATAATTTTCATCAAATTTTGTAATTCACTATTTTAGCCCCATTTTGTGGACTATAATTCAATTTCTGACCAATTTCCTAAGATCTCGTATTTCACAGTTCAGTCAAATTTTTTTGGGTTAGTCTACAATTTTCGGTCATTCTCGTAAAATTCTGCATGTGACTATTTGGCCACATTTTTGGTCATTTTGTTGAAATTTTTGTATTTCACTGTTTTAGTATCATTTTTGTGAGCTATATCCTTAGTTTTCTGTGAATTTCTTTTGTATTTCAAAATTTTTGCCTCATTTTCTGTCCTCTAGTCCACAGTTTTTGGCTATTTTCGTGAAATTTTGTATTTCATTACTTTGGCCTGATTTTTTGGGCTATTATAGTCTACAATTTTCGGCTTTTTTTGTGAAATTACGTATGTCACTTTTTTGGCCTCATTTTGTGGATATATTTTTGTCAAATTTCGTATTTCACTATTATGGCCTTATTTTCTGGGCTATATAAGTCCACTATTTTTGAATATCTTTGTCAAATTTCGTGGTTTATTATTTTGTCATTATTTTGTGGGCTATTATTTATAGCCTTCAGCGTTCTTCGTGTAGTTGCGTATTTCATTGTTTTAACCATATTTTCTGGACCATAGTCCATAATTTTCTGACAATTTTGTCAAATTTCATAATTCTTTGTTTTGGCATCATTTTGTGGCCTATATAGTCCACAGTTTTCGGCCATATTAGTGAATATTCGTATGCCGATGTTTTGACCGCATTATGTGGGTTTTATAAGTATACAGTTTCGACCGTTTTTGTGAAATTTCTTAGTGTAGTTGCGTATTTCATTGTTTTAACCATATTTTCTGGACCATAGTCCATAATTTTATGACAATTTTGTCAAATTTCATAATTCCTTGTTTTGACATCATTTTGTGACCTATATAGTCCACAGTTTTCAACAATTTTAGTGAATATTTTAGGCCGATGTTTTGAACTCATTATGTAGGCTATATAAGTATACAGTTTCGACCGTTTTCGTAAAATTTCTTATTTCACTGTTTTGACATTATTTTGTGGGTTATAGTCCACAATTTTCGGTCATTTTCGTATTTTTTTGTATTTTTGTGTTATACCACATTTTGTAGTCTATAGCCCACAGTTTTTTGCAAATTTCGTTAAATTTATATTTCACAATTTTGCCTGATTTTGTTTGCTATAGTCCATAATTTTTGGTCATTTTGTCAAATATTTCATTGTGTTAGCCTCACTTTGTGGACTTAATGCACGCTTTTCGGCCAATTTCGTGAAATCTTGTATTTCAATGTTCTTACAACATTTTATTGGTTATAATCCATAATTTTCGGCAATTTCCATGAAATTTCATATTTCACTTTTTTGGCCACATTTCATGTAATATATTCCGCAATTTTTTTGCTGATTTCGTGAAATATCGTATTTTAATGTTTCGGCCTCCTTTTGAAGGCTATACACAGTTTTCAGTTATTTTCATAAAATTTCGCATTTCACTATTTTGGCCTCATTTTCTGTAGGCTAGTCCACAGTTATTGGCTATTTATGTGAAATTTTGTATTTCACTATTTTTATTTTATTTTTGGTAGGCTCCAATCCACAGTTTTTGGGTGTTTTTATGAAATTTCGTATTTCATTGTTTTTGCCTTGTTATGATAAATCCCCTATTTTCGGTGATTTTCATGAAATCTCGTGTTTCACTACTTTGGCCTGGGCTATTTTCTGACAATTCGTATTTTACTGTTTTGACCTCATTTTGTGCTATAGTTCATAGTTTTTGGCAAATTTAACGCAATTTGTATTTCACTATTTTAGACTCATTATTGGTAGGGTAATCATAGATTTCAGTCATTTTCGTGATATTTCAAATTTCTCTGATTTAGCATCGTTTTGTGGGCTATAATCCACAAATTTTCGAAGCTTTTCGTTAAATTTGGTATTTCATTATTTTGGCAACATTTTTTTAAGAATTTCGTGAAATTTCGTATTTTACTGTTTTGACATCATTTTGTGGGCTATTATAATCCATATTTTTTTTGAAGTTTTTCTATGGTGCTATTTTGGCCTCATTTTGTTGGTGGTTCACAATTTTTGGCCATTTTCGTTAAATTTCTTGTTTCACTGTTCTAGCCTCATATAGTCCACAGTTTCAAATATTTTCATTAATTTTGTATTTTATTGTTTTGGCATTATTTTGTGGGATATCAAGTTTTCTGCAATTTTTGTGAAATTTCGTTTTTCACAGTTTGTGCCGCATTTTTTAGATATTGTCCACAGTTTTTTTTGTGTGTCAATTTCGTCAAATTTTGTTTTTCACTGGTTTGACATCATTTTGTAGCCGATAGTGGCACAATTTTCCGACATTTTTGTGGATAATCGGATGTCACTGTTTTGACCTCATTTTGATTTTTGGCAATTTCTGTGAAATTTCATATTTATCTTTCTTTGCCTCATTTTGTGGTGTATGGTTCACAATTGTTGGTCATTTTTTTGAAAATTTCACTACTTTCAGACACATTTTGTGGTCTATAGTCCACTATTTTTGGTCAATTTCGTGAAATTTCATATTATATTTTTTTTGCCTCACTTTGTGGGCTATGGTCTACAATTTTCTGTCAATTTCAAGAAATCTCATATTTCAAAGCTCTTTTGGTCCATAATTTCGAACATTTTTGTGACATTTCATATTTCACTGTTTTCGCCTCATTTTGTGGACTGCAGTCCACAGATTTTGACTATTTTCAGCAAATTTCATATTTGATTGTTTCGGGCTTATTTTGTATACTATAGTCAAATTTCGTATTTCGATGTTTTGGTCTTATTTTTTGTAGTCTAGTCTACAATTTTCGGCTATTTTCGTGAAATTTCGTATTTCACAGTTGTGGCCTCATTTTGTGGGCTATTGTCCGCAGTTTTCAGCGAATTTCATGAAATCTCGTATTTTTCTATTATTGCTATATTTTTAGGTATGCTGTAGTTTTCGATCATTTCAGAGAAATTTTTTTGTTTTTCGGTTTTGGCCTCATTTTGAGGCTAGTCCATAGTTGTGGACCATTTGAAATTTCGTTTCACTTTTTGGGACTCATTTTTGTGGCTATATAGTCCACAATTTTTAGTATTTTTCATGAAATATCTTATTTCATTGTTTTGGCCACATTTTGTGAGCTATTGTCCACAATTTTCTCACTTTCGTTAGTTTTCGTATTTCACTGTTTTGGCTTCATTTTGTGGTCCATAGTTCATAGTTTTTGTGAGCTATATGGTCCACAAATTTCTGACATTTTCGTCAAATATCGCATTTCACAGTTTTGGCCTTAGTTTGTGGGCTAGTCCATAATTTTCTAAAAATTTCGTCTAATGTCGTATTTTTTATATATTTATTTTGGCCTCATTTTGTCGGCTTATCTTCTGTGTTCGGCGATTTCTAGGAAATTTCGTATAACACTATTTTAACCACATTTTGTGGGTAGTCCACATTTTTCTGCCAAATTCGTCAAAATTCATATTTCACCGTTTTGACCTTATTTTGCGTCCGATAGCCCACTATTTTCGGTCATTTTGGTCAAATTTCGTAATTCATTGTTTTCGCTATAGTTTGTGGCCTATAGTTCAAAGTTATCAGTTAATTTCGTGAAATTTTTTATTTCACCATTTTTGCATGATTTTGTGGGCTAGTTCACAATTTTCGGTCATTACCATCAAATTTTGTATTTCATTGTTTTTGCCTCACTTTGTAGGCTATAATCCTCAATGTTTGACAAATTTCGTGATATCTCGTATTTCAATGTTCTTACGACATTTTCTGGGTTTTAGTCCATAGTTTTCGGACATTTCCGTGACATTTCATATTTCACTTTTTTGTCACATTTTGTGGGCTATATTCCACATTTTCTGTCAATTTCATGAAATTTTGTATTTCACATCTTTCCACAGTTTCCGTCCATCATAATTTTGTATTTAACTGTTTTGGCCTCATTTTATATGAGTTTGCATCCACTTTCAGTAAATTATGTATTTTACTGTTTTTGCCTCATTTTTTGTAGACTATATTGTTCACAGTTTTTGGCAATTTTTATGAAGTTTCATATTTCATTGTTTTCTCCTTGCTTTGTGGGCTACCTTCTAAGTCGTAAAATTGTGGTTTATAAATTTTACTATTAAAGCATACTTGTTTGGTTGGATATAGTTATAACTGTAGGATTTTTTTTTTTCTTCGTTGTCCTCGACATTTCATTAAAAAGAATTTAACAACACATACTACAAAAAATAAGGCTATGAAGTTCAGATCCCAACAGGTTGGGTTTTGGAATTCATACACCCCAATCAACAAACAAAAAATACAACAAAATCTAATCCTATTGATCAACCAACCTCGCCAAAACGAATTTCTCGTGTCAGTTTGAGCTCACTCTCTCACTCAGTCTCTCACTTGTACACCATTTATCCTCTTTATCGCTCACACAAACACCTTTGTCGCCCCCAGCAGTGATCCAGATGTCAACTTTAAGCACGAATATGACAATTTCCTGTCCAGATTGAGTCATTGTTCTCATCTCCTTGCTTGACTCTCGTTGATTCTCACCGCCACCTCGCGACGAAGGCTATCGTCGCACTCGACTGCTCTACAAATGCCACCACCCCCTCCAAGCCCCGTGACATAAAAGAGACTTAAGGCATCCCTCACTTTAACCTGAATAGGTCAAAGTAGAGCCCAAACTATAAATTTGTCTGACTGTCGTCGCCCACACCAACTATGGTACATTTAACTGTTAATAGTAAATCGGTTGTAATTTAGATATTAGGGGCTCCTCAACGTCAACTCGGATTCCAAAAATCATTTTGAAATTCAAATCCCCCCTCTCACCGGCCTCCCCGCATGCCTCCACGGCAACTCCGACTACCCCCATGTTCGCCGATCGCGAACCCGCCAAAAGGATTGTTCTTAATTAATACAAAAGGCCTATTTAGAAGCTTTAGATTATACAAAGACTTTTCAACCCAGCCCCGAAGGTTATAGTAATTATAACGCATAATCAATCTCAGAAAAAACTATTATTAAACAAAATAATACTATTATTAGACTTATCCTTAAAATCCACGAAAGAATTGAAGAAATAGAAAAAAAACTAGTAAACAGAATTAAAGAAGTTGAGCAAAAACTACAGAAATTAGAAATATCAAATTTCCAGGATAACCTTAGCAAGATAAATGACAAACTAGGATCGGTAAAACTAGAACCAACAGGAAAAGAACAAGTTATAAGGAAACCAGTAATATTTACTTTCTCAACTAGACCATTAGAAAAGAAACAACTATCAAAACTATGAGTATGAGTAGGCCATTGACAAAAATTCAATCATACACAGGATCCTCTAGAACAATCAGGCCAGACCAAGGATCTACAAGTAGGACACGACCACTTCTCAATAGACTACTTTCCAGAAGGTCAAGTAATCATGATATCCAAGTCAGAGAACTTATAGACCCTAAACAAGACTATGAAAGATTCCGAAAGGAAGGACTCAATATCCTAAACCCAAAAACTCTTTATCAGACCGGACATTTTGAATTCAGGCCAGAATTTTTCAGACATAGCTGAGAACAAGCACTAAGTTGTCTAGGAAACCAGACATGTAGTCTACCTTTAGTAAGCCAGGAAGCAGGACATGAGCTTAGAACCTCATGATATAAATTAATGCATTTAGGTTTAATAGTCATAGGTATTAAAGGACTTATGAGAAGAAACTTAGGCTGCAAAACTCTAATCACCTTATATGATAATAGATGGAATGATAGTGCTAGAGGTATGATAGCCAGTATAGAAGTTGATATGAATAGCAATTCAGGAATATTTTATTGTAGCCCAGACTTTATGATGACTCTTCAAGATTTTACAAGATATATCCATATTGGAATTCAGACAAAAGGATATGAAGAAGTCCACAACGGAGATAACATATTAGTACACATAGCATTCTTAGGTAGAACTACAACAAATTCAAAGGTAAAATATCGAGTAAACGTAACAGAAATAGTTGATTTATTAAGCAGCAAAGGAATAAAAATGGTGAAACCTTTAACGTATGATTCCCAAAGGCTAGCAGGATTAGAATGGAATTTGGACAACTTCATAAACCCAGTAAAAACTCTTGTACCTCAAGAGGCATTAGTTTATCAAGAAAAAAGCAGAACTAGCATACGCTTTACAGATTATGTCCCACAAGTCCACAGAAACATACAAGAATTAGAAATGGATGTATAATCTGATCTAGTGCATATCGAATGCCTTGAAACATTAGTATCAAAAACTGATAGGATTCTCTATCCTACAGAGTTAAGTCTAGGAAGGTTATCACCTAAAGAATTGTCAGAACTAGAAGATATGCATTATATGAATGGTTCTATAAAAAAACAGGAATATTTATACTATGATATAGAACAAAATATCAGAATCAGAATTCTACAGGAAGAAATAATACAAGAAGAAATAGATAATGAAACACAAATCTCAGAGGTATCATACCAAAAGGATCTAGTAGAAAAATCCGAAGTTACTTCCCCCTATCGAGGAACACCAATGCATAACCCATCAGGAGTTGTAATTGGCTATAGTGGTTATAGAAGTGGCAATACCCCCAGAACAAGAGTAGACGATTACAAAGGAACCAGAAAATAAATATAAAACTAATAAATATACAACTAAAGGAAGGAGACAACCTTTGGAGCAACCAATTAAATTTCAGACTAAAGGAGAAGCTCAGATTCGAAACCTAGCCGCCCATGATCCACAAGCTTGGTCAAATATCTTAGATGTATGGAAATATACACTGATAGGAGATTATTATAGAACATCTTTGAATCTAGAAACAGAAGAAATATATAAGTATTTAGAAACATTTTTAGGAGAAAGCGTTAGGGCTTTATGGGAAGCCTATAAAGTATCATATGTGGAAGATTATAATACAATGCTAATGCTAGGCCCCAATCCCTATAATTTTGTAAATAAAATAGAAGCTTTAGTCACGGGAGAATATCCAAATACAGGACTAGGATTACAAAAAAACGCTATCAGAACTTTAGAACAATTAAGTCTATATAAATGGAAGTATATAAAGAAATTTATTAATGATTATTTTTATTATACCTGTATTTCAGGAAATGCTTTTAACCAAGATTTAGGAAACAAATTATTTAGAAAACTTCCTGGAGCCCTAGGAATAGAAATAGCAGAAAAATGGAAAAACTGGCCAGAAGTAATGACGGCCGGTCCAGGCCACTCATGGTCAATAGGACAAAGAATACAACATGTTATTAATGTATTAAAAGACAAATGTACAGAAATATAAATTCAGAAATAATTAAAAAACTCAGATTCCTCAGATTATTAATGTGTTAAAAGACAAATGTACAGAAATACAAATTCAGAAACAATTAAAAAACTCCGATTCCTCATAATCTGAGTAACAAACCGAGGTTTTTTTTTTTTTTTTTTTTTGTTTTTTTTTTTGGGTGTCGGTTGCTTTCTAAATGATTATCCCTCTACCCCCTGCTGTTTGTCATCATTTTTTAAAGATCACATACTATATTCACTGTGTCCTAATAATCTTATAAAAATAATGCAGGATCCTTCACTTCAACCAACAGAAATTAAAGTCATCTTTATTCTCACGAAAAAAAAGAAAAAGAAAAAAAGGATTCAGATTCTCGCTACTTGAGACATAAGATCGGAAGGATAGTTATTTACTACCCTACCGATTATAAGAGCATCCACATTCGTTTGCTATATTTATAATTTTTCCACATTTTGAGAAATGATGGCAAAATCGCTACAGTCGCATCTTATATTTGATAAACGAACTGGCGATTCTCAAATTATAGAGCCGTTGTTTTTATTTATTTTAATGGGATTAAATGAAATGAAACAAGTTGTTTCGTTTGTTTTTTTTCTTTATAATTAATATCAGACGGTACATGTTGTACCGTCTGGAAAAACCAAAAAAAAAAAAAAAATGTCAGACGGGACATGTTGTTCCGTTTGAAGCCAAAATTGGCTTGGACAACATGTCCCGTCCAGCATAACCCTCAGCTTTAGAAACTTAATTAGGTAGTTTGGGTGTTAATTAGTATATATTTTAATATTTAATTTATTTAATTTAACTATTTTAATATCTAATCAATAGTTAATTAACTTAAACATTATTAACTTAACATTTTTAAATATTTTTTTTACTCAACGTGCTAGACGGAACATGTTGTTCCGTCTTTCTTATTTTTTGAGAATTTTTAGCAAACAACCACTGCAGCGATCACGCCTATTTCCTATTTCTACTTGTGTCATTTTCTCAAATATGAGAAATATTATTGTGGATGCTCTAAGAGGACGGAAATGAAGAGTGCAAGCATGAGGTTGTAGTTTAATTAAGTGGCATCTGCTATGTTTCCTGCAATTAAAATTTTCTTACTGTCTGACATTGAATCTAAATTTTTTTTTAGTTATGCATGTGCAGTGCCCGTGTATATTTGGTTATAATACACGTCATTATATTGTTACAAATTAAGTTTGTTTGGTGACAAACTCTCCCGTTAAAATAGTAGAGATGGTTCTAGCTTGTTATCATGTGTTTTTTTTGTGTGTCCCCCCTCCACCCCCCCCCCCCCCCCCCCCCCCCCCCCCCCCCCCCCCCCCATAAGACAGATAACTCCTAATTAAACTAATCCTAGTGTATTGCATTTTTTATGTCCTATCTAATACAGATCATACGTAGTTTGGATAATGCGAAATGTGCCAAATGTGTCTTACAGTGCACAAGCAGGATCGTTGGGCATCATTAATATGAGATCATTCGTTCAGATCTGATTAATATGGAAATCATGTTTTTTTTTTCGGTTTTATTCATTGAATTTTAATCATGTTTGAATTGAAGCCGTCGCAATTTGACAGCATCGATAATTAAATGCATCATTATGAGCATAAGGAGAATGTAACTATTAGCCACAAATTGATGATGTGCTGAATGTATAGCAGTTGTTGCAACCTGTAGTTTTAACAGTTTTGATGTTAACTGTCTTTGCAGTCTTTCAGTTCTTGATGGGGACTATATAGGCTAGAAATTAAGGCCAAGACAATAAATTTAAGAATTTAATCAATTCGGAATTTACAAAATAGATTGAATAATGGAGTCATAGCCAACAACAGAAACTCATCCCACTTGAAACCCCTCACGTACGAGAGAGAGAGAGAGAGAGAGAGAGAGAGAGAGATCCCTTTTTGGTAAATTGGTAATCTGAATTTGCTATCTGATCTCTATTGATTTCCCTGGATTTTTTGTTAGCTTTTGTCCGAAATTATTAGTTATATACTTCCAACTACCCACTAAATATTTTTACAAACTGATATATTTTGAGGATGGTAACTAATAGATGATAAATATTTTGCAATAGCCATAGGGGGAACAATAAGGTAATTATGCATGTTCGATTTATTTATAGCTGAAGCAGATTGCTCGGTACCACAAATACATTTCAGAAATAGAAGGTACGGATCTAAAGTAGATTGCTAGGGTACTAGCTTTTGAAGAGTGTTTTTAGTTTTAAATTTATTTTGGGCAAAAAAATAAGAGTTTGAAAATTTAGCTTACAATGTGTTCAACCAAAATTACTTTTTCATAACTATTTTAAGTCGTTTTCACGGAGAAAATGATGAAGTTAAAGATACTCTTTTATAACTACACTTTTGGTAATAACACTCTTCCGCAAAACCACTTTCTATTGACATTAAGTCAGTAAACGATGAATAGCATTGGTCAAACATCAAAATGCATGTAAAAATTAAAATGGGAAAATAGATAATTTTTTTTTAGGGAAATGGGAAAATAGATACTACTACAAGCCTACGGCACTGTTTGGTTGGAGGGGAATGGAGAGGAGGGGAGAGAAGGGGTTTTTTAATACTTTTCTTGTTTGGTTCATTTTTTAGGATGGGAGGGGAGGGAAATGGGGGGTGCAACACCCCTCCTGAGCCAATTTTGGCTCTCCTCCAAAAGTGGGGAGATTTGGAGGAAAGAGAAAATAAGACTAATTTTTTAAAGTGGCTGGACTAAATTGCCCTTTAAATCTAAATCCTAATATAATAAAAAACTTCTCTTTCTCCCTATCTAGTAATATCGAACCCACAATTCAGATCTGTAGTTGAAGTCCGATTTAAAAGAGTATCATCCCTGCGGTTCGAAATTGTTGTAATGGTCGTCTCTACAATACGTGTAGCCATGTTGCCCAATGTTGGCTAGTGTTTCTTGTGTTAGAATTGCAGTGCAGTGAAGACTGAATGTCAGAAATGTGAAGTGTAATTAGTAGAAATGTTTGATGTTGTGTGTTTTTTCAACTTCAACCTTTTTTTAAATGCTTTTTTATTGATTCAGATCTGATGTTGTGTGTTTTGATGCTTTTTTATTGATTCAAAAAATTAGGGATGCTTGAAAAATGGGAAGAGCTACTGTGGAAGGCTCTTGAATTACAAGGAGAATGGCACACCATTTTGGAACCTTCTCACGGTTACACCTATCAGGAATGATAGTGGGAAGGTTATCAAATTTATAGGGTAAGCATTTTGAGTAGGATTGCTAAAATCTTTCTATAATTTAGTTTTTGTCTCAAATATAACAATCTATTTTTCTTAAAAATTGAATTTGAGTTTCCCTTGATCTTCTGAAACGCATAGGTTTTATAAACTGAAAAATCAATATACTTCAAGACGCAAAGAAGATGATATTTTTCTTTCACATGTATAGACATTACTCTGATGTTTCAGGATGCAAGTTGAGGTAAGCAAGTACACAGAAGGTTTACATGACAAGACATTGAGGCCAAAAGCATTACAACTAATCTATGAAGTGGTTGTATGAATTTCTTATTATATGCAAAAGGGTATAAAAGTAATTTTATTATAAAATCCATTCTCTCTCCTTGTGAGCCAAATAAGAAAATAATTATTTTCCCTCCCCTCCCCTCCCCTGAACCAATCCCTCCCCTCCATTAAAATCTCTTCCCTCCCCTCCCCTCCCCTGAACCAACCCTCCCCTCCCTTGAACCAAACAGAGCCGACGAGTAAAAAGGTGGTTTTTTTTTTCCTGAAGGAATTTTTAAAAAAAAAAGAAAGCCAAAGGGTGAATATTGGTCATGTACGGCCCACTGCATAAAAAGGCCCAGATACATTGAATGACGGGCTCTGTGTTGAAGGGCCGTTGGACTCTGAGATGGTCTTCTTTTTATGCTTTGCAACTGGATGTCCTTTTCCGTCTTTTCCTTTTCTCGTAAATAGTACGACCTGCATCAGTCAGTTGTTTCGAGGAACAGAAAATAATAAAAGGTGCAAAATATTATGGAGAGTATGTAAAATGCCACTGAACTTGTCAATAATTATAGACAGTGCCACTCCACTTATTAGGCGCTTTACCTCTTGGCCCGTTAGAGTTAAATGGGCCTATACAGCGTGAAGTTTCAAAGCGCATTTTCAATGTATGATCTGATCTAGGGGTGGCAACTGGGCCGGGTCAACCGGCGACCCACCCGCGACCCGGCCCACGAACCCGGCCCGCTTAAGAGCTTCACGGGTTCGGGTCGAACCCAGTGAATAGTACCGGGTCGACCCGGGTCGCCATTTATGCGAATTGGATTCGCGAAACCCGGCCCACGAACCCGGTCAACCCGCGAATTGAATCCGCCAACCCGCGAATTGAACCCGCCAACCCGCGGGTCAAATTTCGACCCCCGACCCGTGATGGGCCGACCGTTCGACCCGCGGGTTGAACGGGTCGAAACCCGTGGTTCGAACCCGGGTCGCTGGCCGTTGGCAGCAAACGGCTCTTAGAGCCGTTGCTTGCTGGCTGTTGCTCTTTTTTTTTTTTTTTTTGTTTGTTTGTTTGTTTGTTTTTTCCCACTTCTAAGCCTATAAATAGCCCCCAAAAATCTCTAAAAAAATCACACCTCCCTCTCTTACTCTCTCTACTATTATACATCAAAAAAAAAAAAATTTGAACAATTGTAGTAATCATCAAACAAGTGTACAAGGAGGCGTATACACGATCAAATTTCGGTCGTATCGGAGAACAAAATTCAACGTCTTCAACGTCTTCAACTCTCTTCAACCATCGACTCAAATCTACTTCAACTCTTCAATTGCGAAATCGGCAAAGCGCTCCTCCATCTTTTCTATTATATTCTAATTTTCACGGTTTTTTTATATACGCGTATTCCACGGTGAACGGTATCAAAATATATCTATCTCTCTTGTTATTTTTTTTTTGCGTTGTAGTTAAAATTATTATTCGTTTTTTGAACTTCTCTATCTCAACCCTCTTGTTTTTTAGTTTTTTTTTGGTATAATTCACCGCTCCTACATTGTAGATTTTTTTTTACATACCACATTACTACACTATGTCTAGATCACGCGGTAGCGGTCGTAGCGGACAAGATTCTTCCTCATCTTCACGTAGGCCACCAATTGTCCCAATTATTGAGCCCGCCCAAGATTACATTGATCCTACTATGGAACAATGGGGTACACACGATGATGTTGGACATGAACAATTAGAAGAAGAAGAACAACAACAAACCGAAACCACACAACCCCGTAGTAGTAGGAAAAGTAGAGGAGAAACTAGCGATTGGCATAAGTTTTATGAGTATATCTCGGACGAAAATACTCCGGGTATAGGAGTGAAAATGTGTAAATCATGTGGTAAACAATACAAATTCAAGAGGGGTGACGGAACCGGTACACTTAGTAGGCACATCCTAAATAATCATAAAGATCTTCTTGATCAAATACAAGGCCAACAAAGAATAAACCCTAGGACCGGTCAAGTAGATAGCCACCCTTATGATCCCGAACTTGTTCGTCGGGAAATGACCCGATTAGTAATTAAGGAAAAGTTACCATTTTCCTATCCCGAGAGTAGGAACTTGGAAAATTTTAATCAAACGGCCTTAAACCCTCATTTTAAAAGAATTCCGAGAAATACTTGCAAATCGGATTGTTTTAAAGTGTACATGGAAATGAAGGACGCGTTGATTGCAATTTTATGGAGTTTAACTTGTAGGGTTAGTTTAACTTCGGATTGTTAGACGGGTGTCAACAATATTCCAACGATGGGAATAACCTGTCATTGGATCGACAATGATTGGATTCTTAATAAAAGAATCATATCACTTGCGTCGTTGCCGTATCCCCATAGTGGCGCTGAAATAGCAAACCGTATTTTAGAAATTTGTGATGTTTTTTATATTCGCGATAAAATTATGGCTATTAGTTTTGATAATGCATCTAACAACAATGTAGCAATTAATACTTTAAAAAGAATATTAAACCCTCCATCTGACAATATTTTTCATGTTAGGTGTGCATGTCATATTATAAATTTATGTGTTCAAGATGCATTAGGTATAGCTGATCCATATATAATTAAAATTAGAAATTGTGTACATTTCATTGCATTAAAACCAAGCATTCTACAAGAATGGAAAGCTTGGTGTAGAGCTAGAAATGTTCCTTTTAGAAAATTTCCAAAGGATGTTAGACACCGATGGAATTCTACTTTTGATTTACTAAATGTTGTCACCGAATATAAAGCAGTTGTAAATGATTTTTGTATCGCACAAAATATGCCTAATTTTGAAATGACTCCCGCCGATTGATTTTTTGCTGAATCTTTGTTGAAATTTTTAGAACCTTTTAAAACCGCAACTTTAAAATTTTCAAAAACATATGAATCTACTTCTAGTAGCATTTTTATTGAATTAGTTAGCATGATGCAAACATTTAACGAAATGTTAAATGATATCCATATTAGTGACATTGTAAAACCTGCATTTACAAAATTTTTGAAGTATTATTTTCCTCCTCCTATGTTGATTTGTGTTGCTACTGTTATGGATCTTCATATCAAATTAGAAGGTACGAAGAATTTGATAGAAATATTTTTTGGATATTTAGAGAACATTGTAGAATTAACAATTGATTGCGCTAGTTTTTTAGTTCAATTTGAATCTACGTTAAATAACTTGTATGATTATTATGATAGACGTTTTGCTTCTACTAGTACAACTTCTGTAGTTAGTTCTTCTTCTGGTAGTTCTAAAGGTAAAAGTAGAATTGGTGATAGAACATTTAGTTTACTTGAAAAAATTCAATCTAAAAAACCTAGGACTAATCAACCAAATGAATTAAATTGGTATAACCAACAAGATGCTGAGCCTTTTACTTCTGCACTAGATATTTTACAGTAGTGGAAAGAACATGAACACACTTTTAGTATTCTATCAATTATGGCTAAAGATTTACTAACTCCTCCTGTCTCTACAGTTGCTTCTGAGAGTGCATTTTCTACAAGTGGCAGGGTTCTATCTGATTACAGGAATCGGTTGAAGCCCGAGACGTTAGAGATGCTCGTATGCACAGAAGACTGACTGAAGGCTGAAGATAGGACGCAAGGGAAAGCACTATCGAGTTCCACAAGTGGGAGCAACTCGCCTGAAGAACAACAACAACAACAACAACAACAACAACAACAACAATAGCTTTTCTTGTTATGTTAAATTAGAAAAATTGTAGTCAATTAAAATTGTACATAAGAAATATGTTATTGTATAAAACTTATTTGTGAATTGAATTCTTCATTTGGTTATAAATTGTTCAAATTGTACAACTTAAATTCATATGAATAAAATTTCAAAATTTGTTGTCAATTTCACTCTTTCAATCTTATTATTATTATTACGATTTTTTTTGTTTATTAGTATTATTACTTAGTATTATAATTAAACATCATTTGGGGATATTTGATTCAATTTGAAGAATTTTAGTATTATTACTTATTAGTATTATTACTGAATTACATACTTAGTATTATAATTAAACATCATTTGGGGATATTTGAAGAATTGTAGTATTATTACTTATTAGTAGTATTACTTACCTAGTATTATAATTTTTTAAGAAATGTAATATTCATCAAACAAAAATATGGTTGTTTGTATAATTGTATACATCATTTGTAAAATTATTATTATTATTAGTTCAATTTAAGCTACCAAAATATATATATATATATATATATATATATATATATATATATAGAGAGAGAGAGAGAGAGAGAGAGAGAGAGAGAGAGAGAGAGAGAGAGAGAGAGGTTCGGGTGAGAACCATTCCCTGGGGTGAGAACCTAAGGGCCTATCACAGCCATTCATCTGACTAATATTAACGGTCTAGATCTTATCCGTTATAATT
Source organism: Hemerocallis citrina (assembly GCA_017893485.1). Lineage (NCBI taxonomy): Eukaryota > Viridiplantae > Streptophyta > Magnoliopsida > Asparagales > Asphodelaceae > Hemerocallis > Hemerocallis citrina. Next base: position 241,830,067 of record CM030360.1, on the reverse strand, counting down.
AATTAGATTAATTAATTTTTGATTTTAGATGTCAATCCCTTTAATTAAGCGTTGTGGACCGCATAATAAAAGGAATGAAGATATTATGCGGTCAATATTAGACAGATTTTTCGATCAATATTTTTTGCCGTTTTTATTATATTTGCAACCGAACCACATTACGACGACGTTAACGTCCGATTACGACGACGTTAACCCTACTGCCAAAACTTCCGGTTTAGACAATCCGAATAATATCCAAACACCGTTCCCGTCTCCTCCAATGAATCCGAAGAATGTGGATACACCAGGTTTTCATTCTACTATGTTTTAATGTTTCTGATTATTGTATTTCTTGTTCTATAGAACGTCGATCAGGTCATTATATACCTTCTTTTTTTTCTGTTGTTTGCAGATTTATATTTTATAAATAGAAACATAATATACAGTACTGTATAAGAATCATCAATTACAAGATAATAAACAAAGCAATGTGTTATAGTTATTTTAATTCATGAAATCGTTTATATTCGAAAGAAATAACACATCCATCTTCGAAAGAAATAACACAAACACAGCAATTACAACAAGTTTTATATAACAATATATAGATAATTAATTAGCTACTGCATAGGCTCTGAAAACAAAAGAGCAACTGCATAGCAATTAATTAGCAACTGCATAGCAACTGCATAGCAAATATTTAGAAACTCAATATTTCATGTAAATAGCAAATGCATAGCAATTAATTAGCAACTGCATAGACTCTCAAAACAAAACAGCAACTGCATAGCAATTAATTAGCAACTGCATAGCAATTATTTAGAAACTCAATTTTTCAAGTAAATAGAAACTGCATAGCAATTAATAAACAATTGCTGTTTAAGTGGCCAGGTATTGCTGTATAATTATTTCAGTTGCTATTTATAGTTAATACAGTTGCTATTTATAGTTATCACAGTTGCTATTTATAGTTATTACAGTTGCTATTTATAGTTATTACAGTTGCTATTTAGAGTTATTACAGTTGCTATTTATAATTATTACAGTTGCTGTTTAAGTGGAATTGAAAATAGCAACTGCATAGCAACTATTTAGAAAATAGCAACTGCATAGCAACTCTTTTATTAGAAAACAAAAAAAATACTGGAATTGAAAATAGCAAATACTGAACAGCAAGATACATAGCAAATAATGAAAATTCACAAATACTGATTAGCAAGATTTATAATTTTTTTTTTAAAATCTTATTTGATATAAATGTCATAACAACATTTTTATTGATTTTGTAGTTGGAAATAAAATTATTCCAGTCCAGGGTTGTACCTTGTCGATATCGCCCGGATTAACTGAACGCCATATACCTCATTGCGACAGTGACTTGAAGCCTTTTGTCGGCAAGCAATTTGCTAATATGAATGACGGGATAAAGTTTTATACAGAATACGCCGCAGCTTGTGGTTTTGATGTTCGGCGGGGTGGCGACAAGAGAAAACGTGGTTTAATTACACACAAGTGGCTTTATTGTAACAGGCAGGGAAATAAGAATACCGTTAAGTCCGATGTTTCAAACAACCATCTCAATAATGATATTGTCGAGGAGAATATTGTAGAGGAGAATGATCCGATTGATAAGCCAAAAATCAAGAGGCGTCGGGTGTCGAAACAGCTAGACTGCAAGGCTCTTATGCTTTTAAAACACGAAACAAATTCGAACTACATTGTCTCTAAATTCGTCGAGCATCATTCTCACCCGTTAGTGCCATTGGTTCAGAGACAATTCCTCGACGCGAATAAAACATTAAATCCCGGTCACCAGAATTTCATTCTTAATTGTGCTAGAGCAAATATAGGTCCGATGAAGTCTTACAGGTTATTCAAAGAGGTTGTTGGATCTTACTCCAATATCGGATGCACAAGTGTTGAGTTCAAAAATTTCTCGCGCGACCTTAAGGCATATGCGCTTGGTGTTGATGCTCAAATGGCTTTGGACAGGCTTTTCAGGAAAAAAGAAATAAGTCCAGCCTTTGTTTTGGAGTACGATGTCAATGAGAAAGACCAGCTGACACGTGTCTTTTGGGCTGACTCAATATGCCGGAGAAATTATGCCGTTTTCGGTGATGTTCTGAGCTTTGATGCTACTTATTCAACTAATAGGTACGAGCATGCGTTTGTTTTCTGATTTTAAGTAGCCACAAATATTACATATATTAGTTGGAAACAATATTATTATTGCTTGTTTCTCATTTCGCAAATTTCTATACTACATGATGTGAATTCACTATATAGCAACTGAATGTATTATGCAGTTGCTATGCAGTTGCTTTGCAGTTGCTAATTAATTGCTATGCAGTTGCTCTTTTGTGTTTGAGCTTCTATGCAGTTGCTATTTTGAATTGAAAATATTTATTCCCAAATTAATAGCAACTGCAGAATCATTCACCATTTCGTTCGTTGCAATTACTGTTTATTACAGTTGCTATTTATAATTATTACAGTTGCTGTTTAAGTGCTCAGGTATTGCCGTATAACTATTTCTGTTGCTATTTATAGTTAGTACAGTTGCTATTTATAGTTATTACAGTTGCTATTTATAATTATTACAGTTGCTATTTGTAGTTATTACAGTTGCTATTTATAGTTATTTATGTCAAACAAAACAGGATACTTGTAGATTTTTTTTAAAAAAATATGTCCACAATCAAGTTTATGCTAATTTTTATATATCCATAGGTATAACATGATTTTCACTCCTTTCACGGGAAAAGACAACCACGGCGGATGTATAACTTTTGCTGCTGCGTTGCTCACTAAGGAAGATGTTGATTCTTACACTTGGGTGCTTGAGAAATTTAAAGATTGCATGGGTCATTGCCCCTCAATGATTATTACAGACCAAGACCCTGCATTGAAGATTGCACTTGAACGCGTATTTCCTGGTGTCAGGCGACGCCTGTGCATGTGGCACATCATGCAGAAGTTGCCTTTGAGGCTACCAAATAAAGTGAAAGATGACGACACTTTCAAATCGATGTTGAGGTCGATTGTTTGGACAAGCCTCATTGAGCCAGCAGAATTTGAAGATAAGTGGGTTACATTAATGACCGAATACGGAGTTCAAGACGACAATTGGTTGAAGTCAATGTTTCAGATACGAGAGTTTTGGATCCCAGCATATTTTAGGGACTGCCCTATGAGCGGCTTGCTACGAACTACATCAATGTCTGAGAGCGAAAACAATTTCTTCAAAATATACTTCAACCGTCGATCAAACTTGATTGAGTTTTTCATGTTTTTTGAAGGAGCTTTAGAGAAACAGCGAAATGAATACGACAAGTTGAACAACAAGAACACCTTATCTGTCTCCATTCCCATCACCCAGTTGTTGATCGAGAGGCATGCTAGCAAGGTATACACGTCAACAATTTTCAAAGAAACGCAAAAGGAGATCGTCTCTGCATGTTATGATTGTAGCATTGTCAGTATCACAAAAGGCTCCCTAAGTTCTACATATGAAATAAGTAGTGACAGTAGCGATATAGCAACTGTCACACACAACAATACTGCTGAGGATGTGACATGCACCTGCAAGAAGTTTACAATGATGGGCTTACTATGTCGGCATATTTTCTGGGTGTTCAAAGATCAAAAACTTGAAGCTATACCTGATAAGTATGTTATCGATCGATGGACTAAAACAGCTGAATCGAAGCCAATACACCAACTTGACGACAATGTCCTTAACGACTGCGCAAGCATTGATGAGCAAAAGTCTATCATGAATAATTTAATTTCAGATTTTTACTCGTGTATTGGTCTTATTGATGGTAACATCGCAAAGATGTCGAGTTTCCACCGCTGCATCAATGAACAAATGGCCCTGCTTAATTCCACCGAAGAGACACAAGCTGGTCCGTCTACCAAGAATAGGATGTTCGAAACGCATTTCGGAGCTCCTGCTCCTGAACAAGTCTCTGTGCATCCACCAACCAAGGTCAGCACCAAAGGAAGTGGTAGTAGACTTGTTTCTCGTCAAGAAGCTGCGATTGAGCGCAACAAGAAACCGTTGCGTACGTGCAGCATATGCATAAAAAAAGTTAGACATGATGCTAGAAATTGTCCTGGCCGAACAGTTGTCGTTGAAGAAGACATCGGAGTCGAATGATTTTATGCAGTTGCTATTTTGAATTCAATCTATGTTCATAGGTTACTGTTAATTATTTGATATTTTGTTTCTATGGTGTTGCTATTTTAATATCAAATTTGTAACGTTAATTATATAGTTACTTTGAGTTCGAAATAAACAACATAAGTTCGTCTAATTGCTATGTAGTTGCTATTTTGTTTTGAGTTTACAGTTGCTATATACAGTTTTGAGTTTATAGTTTTGAGTTTATACAGTTTTAATTAATTGCTATACAGTTTTGAGTTTGTAGTTGCTATGCAGTTGCTATATACAGTTACTGTTTATTACAGTTGCTATTTATAATTATTACATTTGCTGCTTAAGTGGTCAGGTATTGCTGTATAAATATTACAGTTGCTATTTATAGTTATTACAGTTGCTATTTATAGTTAATACAGTTACTATTTATAGTTATTACAGTTGCAGTTACTGTTTATTACAGTTACTATTTATAATTATTACAGTTTCTTTTTAAGTTCGAAATAAACAACATAAGTTTCTATGTAGTTGCTATGCAGTTGCTAATTAATTGCTATGCAGTTGTTATTTACTTGAAATATTGAGTTTCTAATTAATTGATATGCAGTTGCTATTTTGATTTGAGTATCTATGCAGTTGCTATTTTTGAATTGAAAATATTTATTCCCAAAATAATAGCAACTGCAGAATCATTCATTCATCATTTCGTTCCATACAGTTACTGTTTATTACAGTTGTTATTTGTAATTGTTACAGTTGCTGTTTAAGTGGCCAGGTATTGCTGTATAATTATTTCAGTTGCTATTTATAGTTATTACAGTTGCTATTTATAGTTATCACAGTTGCTATTTATAGTTATTACAGTTGCTATTTATAGTTATTATAGTTGCTATTTAAAATTAAAGTAATTATGATGTAGGTTTGTAAAAATAATAGCAACTGAAGAATCATTCACCATTTCGTTCCATACAGTTGCTATTTATAATTATTACAGTTGCTGTTTTAGTGGCCAAGAATGCTATATAATTATTTCAGTTGCTGTTTATAGTTATTACAATTGCTATTTATAGTTATCACAGTTGCTATTTTATAGTTATTACAGTTGCTACTTATAGTTATTACAGTTGCTATTTATAGTTATTACAGTTGCTATTTATAATTATTATAGTTGCTATTTAAAATTAAAGTAATTATGATGTAGGTTTGTAAAGATCAAAAATATTCTTACTGTGGAATACAATTTGCAGTCATAATGATCATGAAAATAAATAAACCAATCACAACGTGTAAAATGAGCCTATATCGATCAAAAACAACATCATTCATTAGTATACAAAAGAATCATACTGTTTTGCAATTTCAATATCATTCATTAGTATACAAAAGAATCATTCATTAGTATACAAAAGAATCATACATCTGACTACTATAATCTAACGACACTCAGACCGTTGGCGGCTTGTAATTAAGCAAAATGAGCCCCAAATCTATTGGCCCATCCACGCATTGCTGCTGATAGTGGAGGTTTGATGCTGCATCAACTTGATGTTTTAAGGTATTAACGTCAGATTTCAATATGGCAGCACAGTACTTAATCCTCAATACATTAAGCTGTCTCTTATTGTTCTTCTTTAAGCCACTATTCCAATTTTTTTCTCCCCCGCCATGATATGTCTCCATGTGGCGCATCAGAAACACTCCACAATCCTCCTTGTTTTTGTCGTCCCTCCAAGGCATACTCAGCCTCCGTATATTTACATTCTGCAGTTCCATGGACTCCTTAATTTTTCCTTTTGACTCCAAAAATAGATTAAACAATTGGCTCTGCAAGAATGTTTAAAAACAATATTAATTAAATGTAGGCTGCACTCACAAAGTTATAAATTTAGGTTTGCAATTATCATAATGTTCGTACCAGTGATCCTGGAACATCGCCATATTTCGTCTTCAATTCACCAGTATCCATCGCCGAGGAGTTATCAATAAGATCAATGGACATATTCTTCAAGTCATATACCATCATGTAAAAATGACTTGCATGTATTATTGGAAACACAAACTGCATACGCAAAATAGTAATTTCAAATTAACTAAATAGCAACACATTCTTTTTACGTCACAAATTGTAAGATATGCCTAACATTAAAAAAATTAATAACCATCAAACTTACGATGTCAATGCTGCCCAATTTCATCCACTTCGTATCAACGATTTCCTCATCAAGTCGCTCGAAGAACTTCTCGCATCGTCTATTCATACTCCATTCTTTAACAGGGTTCACAGCAGTGTATGCCTAACCGTAAATTATGTTAGGCCGAAAATAGTGGTGAAACAAACAAAAAAATGCAAAAAAAATAATAATAATAAATGAAAAAAATAAATAAATAAATAAATAAATAAATAAATAGTTTTAGTCAGACTCACAGTTAGGTATGTAGATGCGAAGAATCTACATGGTGAACCTTTCGACCGAGACATCTCCTTTTGATTGAGTATTATACTCCAAATATCAATAACTGATGCTTCCACATAAACAGATGGCAAAAGTGAAATCATTTGTTCTCTACTGAGCTGATACTGTTCGGTGTAAAATAAGATCTCCATCCTACATCAATAAATAATAAGTCAGCTATAAAAATCCTTAGAATTTCATAAAAACTATTTAGAAACTGCATAGCAATTAATTAGCAACTGCTTAGCAATTAATTAGCAACTGGTTAGCAATTAATTAGCAACTGCATAGACTCTCAAAACAAAACAGAAACTGTATAGCAATTAATTAGCAACTGCATAGCAACTATTAAGAAACTCAATGTTTCAAGTAAATAGCAATTGCATAGCGATTAATAAGCAATTACATATCAACTGCATAGAAACTCAAAACAAAATAGCAACTGCCTAGCAACTAATTAATTAGCAATTGCATAGCAATTAATTAGCAACCGAATATCAACTGCATAGAAACTCAAAACAAAATAGCAACTGCTTAGCAATTAATTAGCAAAACAAAGAAAAACTTACATATCAGCATCAGCATTGTTCATCACCCAGTACCCAATCTTCTTTTCAGCATCAGTCCATCCGTCGGTCAACGCCACTTCCCTACGGACGTACGGGGAAATTAATTTTTCAGTCTTCTTTTTTTCTGTTTGTTTCCGGCGTACCATGTGGTGTGCAGTCTCAATAGGGTTTTTGCCTTTCAAAATATCAGAATTCTTCTTCACCTTATTGATCTCCACACCCTCTTCTGGACCTTTCACAATCAAGTATTCCCCTCCATCAGTCGGAGTATGCATCTCGGTCTCCTATGAAGTGTTGGTAACAAATATTCTAGTTAACATCATTCAAAAAATTGCACAACAATTGAATTAAATCTTAAAAATAACAATCCAAATACCTTGCCACTTCCCATGTTTATCTGACGCTTTTTATTTCCTAGATCCGCATCTCGATCAACCTTTAAACATAAATACTACTCCCATAAGCAAATGCAGCATGATTATACAGCAACTGTAATGATTATAAATAGCAACTGCAATACCAATACCTGACTAGGAAATCGACGTTTTCTAACAGGATTTCGAGGTTTTCTAACAGCTTTTTTCGCCCATTCAACATTTTGTTGAAGATCATTTGTTTTCTCCTCCATCAATTCCTAAACACAAAAAAAAGGAAAAAACATCATGGTTCTTTTGTATACTAATGAAAAACATTCATTATATGTTTTTGTATTTTCATAATAAAAAAATTAAATTTTATTCCAGAATAAGAATATTTTTAATATTGACAACCATACATTATCATCATTTTAATCTATGACATTTTAATGTAATGAGCAATTGCATAAGAATTAGACTGCAACTGAATATTATCAAATTAGAAACTCAATATTTCATGTAACTAGCAAGTGCATAGCAATTAATTAGCAACTGCATAGACTCTAAAAAAGTGTAATAACTATTTCAAGTAAATAGCAACTGTAATAACTATATTTCAAGTAAATAGCAACTGTAATAACTATAAATAGCAAATGTAATAACTATAAATAGCAACTGTAATAACTATAAATAGCAACTATAATAACTATAAATAGCAACTGCATATCAACTGCATAAAAACTCAAAAAAAAATAGCAACTGTAGATAGCAACTATAAATAGCAACTGTAATAACTATAAATAGCAACTGTAATAACTATAAATAGCAACTGCATAGCAGTTAATTAGCAACTGCATATCAACTGCATAAAAACTCAAAACAAAATAGCAACTGCATAGCAATTAATTGGCAGTTGCATAACAACTAGATAGAAAATCAAAACAAAATAGCAACTGCATAGCAATTATTTAGAAACTCAATTTTTCAAGTAAATAGCAACTGCATAGTAATTATTAGTTATAAATAGCAACTGCATAGCAACTGCATAGTAAACAAAATCAAAACAAAATAGCAACTGTAATAACTATAAATAGCAACTGTAATAACTATAAATAGCAACTGTAATAACTATAAATAGCAACTGCATAGCAGTTAATTAGCAACTGCATATCAACTGCATAAAAACTCAAAACAAAATAGCAACTGCTTAGCAATTAATTAGCAATTGCATAGCAACTGGATAGAAAATCAAAACAAAATAGCAACTGCATAGCAATTAATTAGCAAGTACATACATTAAACGTAGCAAAAAAGATAACATTTGTAAGGTATGACCTGTGCTGTTTTTCCTTTCTCCTTCTCAGTGCTCTTATTGTGTGCCTACAAAATACACAAGTCTTTCAATTAAAATAACTTTTTGTATAGGGAAAGTTGAAAAGGAAAAATATATAATTTATTATTTATCAACCTGCAACAAGGGATCTTGAACCTGCTCAGCTCCCGTATCATCGTCACCTTTCAGTTGTGTTAATCCAAGGCTGAAATTTGGCTCATTATGTCCCAATACACTCATGTCTGACCGATCTGTTTTAGCGGCCACTTCTTTATTAAACGCGAAACGTTTAACAGCTGCTTCCTCCAGCACCTTCAACTGATCAAATACATCATCCTGAGCCCAGAAGGAATCGTACATGTTCTGTGTGCTACCAGCTTGCTGATCTGCCAAATTTTCATTTTCTACTGATACATTGGCTGTACAACCCAATAGTACTTGAGCCTTGTCAACCATATTCTTGACATTCGGATCAGACATGATCTCTGCCGGCGCATCTCGAACCACTGACATTAGATCAACCATCGTATCAGCCAATATTTTCGCCTTGGTAAGGAATTTATCCGCAAACAAGCGAACAGCGCCTCCGGCTTCACTACTTTCACCATCGGTTGACATTCCCGTACGCTTCTCAGATCCTTTTTCAAGAACTTCAGCATCTTTATCTTCTTCAAATTCCTCACCCGACCATTCGATTCGGTCGCAAAGATGTCCTGTCCCAAAACCTCCGTGTTTCTTTTCATCCTTCTCCCGCTTCAACATCTCACCAAGTCCAAACCTTTATTAACGGATAACATCTTGGGACGGTTCTTCTCAAAAACACGACACGATCGAGGTAAAGAGCCTACAAAAGATATGAAAAAATAATACAATGAAAAATAATATCAAAAACAAGACTCGATCGAGATAAAGAGCTGAAAAAATCAATTAACCCAATATTTTATTAGTTGCAACTTATAGATATTCATATTGCTAATTATAGTACACAAAATATATATTTATGAAGTACGAAAAAACCCACCACAATGAACAAGGTCGGGCCCATGAAGTTTTTTGTTTTTTTTCCCTCCCATTTCAGCTTCCATTCTACGAGGCATCTCACCATGTATTCACCTCAGTCGTACCCCCTTAGCGTCGACATACATTCCAAGTTGCTCAGTATTTGGGGATTCACATACCCATTGCCCGGATTTTCAAATAGGCAAGCTCCTAATAAAACCACAAAATGACGCTTGAACCATACGCCACCATCAACCTCGGCAAGCATCTTGTCCTTCAGAGTATTGATTAATACTCTATCTTTCCCAATATGCTGTTTCGACTCCAAAACCTTCGGACATACTGCCCTTCTCCGCTTTCTATCTAATTGGCGCTTACCTCTCGGCAGTCCAAAAATTAGTGCAGCGTCATCGGATTCCACATGAAGTGACCGTCCATTATCCATCTTCAATTCGCAGCTCCTAGGATCAAAGTGATCAAGAACCCAATACGCCAAAGAAGCTGGTACCTTCGTGGTTTTCAAATGCAGGATGTTACCAAACCCCATTTCAACAACAGCACGTCGCTGTGCATCCTTCATGTCTTTAATAGCATTCACCAGAATACGGGAGCATGTCCTACTAAGTACAACTGGCTCATCGGCGACGCTCTCAGCTGGCTTCTCATTACCCCTTTTATTTCCAGCATCTACTTCGACAAAGTCGTCGTTTACATTCGTCTGACAACTATCAATATTTGCTTCCTTTCTAACATTAAGTGCGCAACTTGAACTTCTTTTCGAAACACTTTCACCTTTGAAAGAAATAACACAAAGACATCAGTTACAACAAGTTTTTAAATGTAATGAGCAATTGCATAAGAATTAGATTGCAACTGAATAATATCAAATTAGAAACAAAATCTTTCATGTAAATAGCAACTGCATAGCAATTGATTAGCAACTGCATAGACTCTCAAAACAAAATAGCAACTGCATAGCAATTAATGTTAGAAATAGCAACTGTAATAATTATAAATAACTATAAATAGCAACTGTAATAATTATAAATAGCAACTGTAATAACTATAAATAGCAACTGTATAGCAGTTAATTAGCAACTGCATATCAACTGCATAAAAACTCAAAACAAAATAGCAACTGTAATAGCAACTGTAAATAGCAACTGTAATAACTATAAATAGCAACTGTAATAACTATAAATAGCATATGAAATAAATATAAATAGCAATTGTAATAACTATAAATAGCAACTGTGATAACTATAAATAGTAACTGCATATCAACTGCATAGAAACTCAAAACAAAATAGCAAATGCATAGCAATTAATTAGCAATTGCATAGCAACTGGATAGCAACTATTTAGAAAATCAATTTTTCAATTAAATAGCAACTGCATAGTAATTAATAGCAACTGTTGAATGCAAAAACCATCAATAACATAGTAGCAACTGTTGAATGCATTTCAATAGCAACTGTTGAATGCAAAAACTATTTTTTTTAGACCCTAAATAGCAACTGACTGTATTGTTATTATTTTTTTAGGCCCTATACAACCCCTTAATTCGAAAGTTTGGCCCTAAATAGCCAAACTTTTAAAGCATTTCAAAAATCATTTTACAGGAAAAATAATCACGAAAAAGATTCAGAAATTTATAATTAAAACAACAAATTGTTCGGGGATTCAATAAAGTAGAACGAATTGCAAGAAAATAAAATAATAAAAGGCGACATCGGAATAATTTTATATAAAAAAAAAAAACTCACCGGCGCCAGCGCCGTCGCAAATGAGCCTCTTCATGTTCTTTTTCGGTGACATGTCTAACCAAATTGAAATCGCCTAAACTACGATCTCCTAGGTCTTGTCGCGAGTGTTTAGTAATTTTCGACGATGAAGGAACGAAATCGTGTGGGGAAAAAACTCTGGAGTCTTTTTGTTGTGTTATTATTAGGGTTAAGGGAAAAAAATGGTGATTGATTCTGCATATGATATTAATGGGATACAAAATCACGTTCCATATTTTTCGGGAAAAAAATATTTCTCTCTCCAATTTGAAAAATTTACCTAAACCGTCACACACCAAAAAAAGTCTATACATTAAGATCTATTACTATTTTTTGTAGTTGCATAATCTCAGCCATTCAAAATGATTTGATGAGTGGTAGAGAGAGGCCCTTAGGTTCTCACCCCAGGGCTGGTTCTCACCCGAACCGGCCCCTATATATATATATATATATATATATATATATATATATATATATATATATATATTAATTTGTTTGGTTTTTAGTGATTTTTTTGTTTGTTATTATTAATGTGCAGAAAAGAGAAGGGCTGAGGCGGATTAGGCATAAGTATCCGGATAGAGTTCCGGTAAGATTCTGATAATTTTTAAAAAAAAAAATTAGAAATTGATTGTAAAAATTGAATCTTTTTTCCCCATGTTAAGAAAAATGTCATTATTATCAGATTGTAAAGGATTGCAGTCATTTGGTGTACTTTGGAACAATTATTTAGGTTTTCTGTTAAAGCTTCAATGGAAGTTGTTACGTGATTAAGAAAATTGATTTGGTAAAATATTTAAGCAGAGAGGCATACTAGAGCGTTTAGAATCCATTGGAATGTAGTGCTAAACCCAAGAGACTGGAGGTACCGCTATGCACTCGATCGGAATCTGAAAGTTTATTTATTTAAGGTTGAATTGTGGTAAATTTTCATATAAATTGTATCTTAAGTTTCTCAATTGTCTTAACACAATTAGGCAGCTTCTAAAATCTGATAAATGAGATATTTTAGTAAAATTGTCGTATACAATTGTCAATATTATGGCACAACATTGTATCTTAAACAATTAAATGTCTCTAGTGTTTTCACATATGGAAAATTTGGATCACAGTTGAAAGTCACATATTGGATTCTTTGGTTGCTGGTTAGAAAATTCATGAAGTTCCGTTTATCTTCTTCTTTGCAAGTACAAGAGCATCTGCAGTCGTTTTGTTAAAAAATGGGTGTATGGAAAATATAGAAGTAGGAATTAGGGAGTAGCGCTGCAGTCGTCAAAACCCAAAAATTGGTTTTTTTAAACTTATTTATGAAACGGAGCATGATTTAGCGTCGGTGAATAGAGGAAGAAAAAATTTAAACATTTTGTGAAGGACAGGAGATCATCTCCCGTCCGACACATTTATTATAATTTTTTTCCTTTTTCTTAAACGGCATATGATTTGCTGTCTTACACCCCCCCCCCCCCCCCCCCCCCCCCCCCCCCCCCCTCTCTTTTTTTTTAAATATTGTGCAGTGTGTGAATGACTTTATATTAAAAAAAAATTCTAAGGCTCCCGTCCAACAACCTCCTCCAACTTTTTTTTTGTTTTTTTCATCAAATGTCAACAGAGTTGTTGACTAAGGTTTTTTTTTTTTTTTTTTTTTTTTTTTCTTTTCTTTTCTTTTTCTTCCAAATGGTAAATCATATGCCATCTCTTCATTTCACTATTAAAAAATTTCTCTCGAACGACATTACATATGCCATCTGACACAGAGACGGTAAACATCTTCCGATTTCTATAATATGCATATTGCCAAATCTGCTGCCAAATTTAGACGGCTACTGTAGATCGAAAACCCAAAAAATGGGTATTTAGAAAACGACTACACATGCTTTTTCCCATTTTTTGCATATATAGAAAACGACTACAGATGCTCTAAATGAAGGCTAAATTTCACATAACCACCCCCAGTTTTGAGCCATTGACACCTAATCCATCAATATAGTTTTTCTCATAAGTGAGCCACCTACCATCTACAACATGGTAGTCACATCCGTACTCTATGATGGATATATATTAGGGAAGTCATTTAGTGAAGCAAAATTCACTGATGATTATATTAGGGAAGTCATTTAGTGTACTTGCAAACATTTATTTTTGATTTTTGTTAAGGTTGATTGTTTAAGTCAATGGAAGTTGTTTCGCAATTGGAAAGGTTGATCCGGTAAGTTCTTTAGCAGGGAGTAATAGTGTTGGGAATCATTTATACACTTGTACCACACTTTATGTGAATGATTTAGGGTATTTGAATGCAACTTATATAAGAAGGCATACAAACAAGGGTTGAGCTCTAAGTGTTCACTTTAGATATCACTTTCAAATGTTGCTAGTGTTTACATGTATTGAAAGTTTGGATAACTCATGACTTAGAAGTTGCATGAAATATAGAACAAAGTCACATATTGGAATATTGGATTCTTTGGTATTGGTTAGAAAATTCAGGAAGTTCATTATCATTCTTCTTGACATATAAAATTATTTCTATGAGATCAGTATCAATGTCAAGGTGAGTGGTTGACTTGAATACCTAGCCCAATGAAAATATTATATGGAAAGGGTAGCATGTACAGGCTTGTTTGTGATTTTCTATTGATCGTTGTATGAATCATAGAGAATGTATCGTTATCAATCTCATACTCAATAGTATGCAAGGGGGAGAAAAAGGATTTGTTTAACTAGTGTTATCTTAAATTCATAACCTTTATTTTACTGTCAAGTAGATACTTCCTAGATAGTGGCATAACTAGTTATTTTTCTTATCATTAAACATTCCAAGTGGTGGTTTTCATTGTTGTACCTTTTTTCATTTATAAGAAAAGGTTCAAATGGCAATACCCCCAATGTTCCACGATCTTCGCACTTCTATACTATATATTTTTTCTCTGCTGCACTTGAATACATGAAGGTATTCAATCTTTCTTTTTTCATTCCATTTATCAGGATTTATCTTACCATATTTTTCCATGTACGGAAATGCTTCCGTTGTTTGTAGGTGATTGTGGAGAAGTCGGAGAGAAGTGATATACCAAACATTGACAAAGAGAAGTATGTATTCTTCCTTTGATTGATTGTAAGCTCCTGCTGTATTTGTTTTATTTGAGATGTTGTATGATGTCGGTAAACTTTATGAAGGAAATTTCCCTGTAGTTAGTATTGTTTAGAAAACCCATGCTATGTTGGCTGTCTAAAAAAGTTCCATACATGATGCTTTCTTTCGTCTCCTCTTCTGAATCGAGGTATTTGGTACCTGCGGATTTGGCGGATTTGACTGTTGGGCAGTTTCTAAGTGCAGAGAAGGCCATCTTCATCTTTGTGGACAATGTGCTCCCACCTACAGGTACACAACTTTTCCGTACCTCATTTCTAACAATTCCATTACATTCGGTTCAATTTCTTACATGATTTTGATTTCAGGAGCTCTGATGTCTACTATTTATGACGAGAAGAAAGATGAGGATGGGTTTCTTTATGTCACTTATAGTGGACAGAACACCTTTGGAGGACTTTAGGCTGATGGCCTTCATCGAAATGTCATGTGCAGTTCTTTTTTTGTATATTTTCTGCAATTCGACGTAGAGTGCATAATGTATATATAGCTTTTGACTGGACCAGATACTGAATGGATGTGAATTGAACTTTTACTGCTGCAATTACTTCTCTTAGTCCCATCCTGGTGATTCTGCTGCATCAAAGATAATCACTAAACATCGAAGCCAGGAAAGCTGCATTAGCCACATACCGAAGAGGTTGAGGCCTCCCATGGTTTAGTTGTATCAGACCACCTGCAGGAAATTAATGGCATTGAGATTCCGAGTTATGATATAAGCTTTCGAGCACATAAAAGAACTATTTCATACCTTTTGTTCGGTTGAAGGATGTATACATCGGAAGAAATGAGCACATAACAAGACTAGACTGGTTTGTATACATCGGAAGAAATGAGCACATAACAAGACTAGACTGGTTGTGGAAAGTCCTCAGAATTTCTTCATAGGGGTACCCTGGGCTCCAGAATAATCTCAGCCTACTGAGAAGAACCTGGATTGTGACACCAACGGTATGAGCATCATTTATGTATTATGTATTAAACTAGTACCGAATGAATATACTACTACTCTTTATTTTACTGCGCTTCCAAATTTACATTTGCTAGTTAAATTAGTACTAGCAAGTCATCTTCAGTAAATCCTTCGGATTAACAACATTTTTTGTTCGTTTAGACCCTATTTTGCTGCACTTCTCTAACTTTTCTGACATATTACCTGAGCACCAATGAGCTTATTATCCCAGCTAAAAACGCCAAAACGCACCGGCATGCTTGGCAAGGCCAGGCATCGTCACCAACTGTAGATACGAAGAATTTCCCGTTGCATAGTACAACCAAGCCCCACCCCACACAAACTCGTCCCAGTATGTCGTAGAATTGTAGAAGATCGAAGCATCAGACCCTCCCGCACTGTACCTTCCCCTCTGTTCTCTGCCAAATTTGAACAGTGTTTTTGCTCCATGTACGAGCTTATCTGAATAAGTCTTACTGTCTTTGAAGACGATGGAAGCAGCAGCCAGAGCAGCTGCCATTTCTGCAGCAAGGTCTGAGCATGCGTAGCATTCGAAATGCGTGGCATTCGAAGACTGGGCGGGGGTAGTCTATGTCTTCAGGCCTCGTCCAGCAGTAATGATCGTTAGGGTTCGTCCCCTTTGAAGTGTCTCCTTGTCCAACCTGTATATCATTCTTCTGTTTAGCTAGGTTCATTCTATATGCATCTGTTGATCTATTAGAATTCAGAACAACCAAACTGATTATAATTAAGGCTGTTCGAGTGTGTGCGCTCTGATTACACGTGTAAGTCATGTGCCTTAAATTTCTTGTCATATCCATTGAAACTCCTATCCTACAAGATCTTGTCAAAATCCGACGATATCATACAGAGGAACAGATCTTAAGGAGATCCAATGGCCACCATCAGACCATGCTTTGCTATTCTGCTTCAAGATCATATACCCATGAGTGTATTATCTGATTTCTTCCTAAAAAATAGCCGTTACTATAGTCCTGTACTAATGCATTATTTATCTAACAACTACAAAAATATTGAGATAATTTCTTTTTTATAACATAATCTATTGTTTAATTTTGAGAGCTTTGAAACATCTGTCCAATCCCCATGTGGTGCCTCTCTTCCTGGTTTCCAACCACGTGCCTTGTCCAATAGATTTATTCCCCAAAAAAAAAGCCCAACAAAATTACACAAATCTCAAATTTCCGATTAAAAAAAATTGCAAATTTAAAAGGATAGGAATATGTAATAAATTAATTCATAGCAAATGATAGTAGATTGTTTGTTACCTGAGCTGCAATGCGATCAATGGTGTCCGCAGAGTTATTGAAGGTTCTGAGGAGGTAATCTGTGCCCCATTTGATGATATCCTTGACATGGTTCAGCTCCCCTGCTGCCTCGTACTTGGCACGATATTCGATCACGCTCCAGCTCAGTAGCGTCATCGAGAACGATATGGGGAAGTTCAACTTGATGGCGTCGTAGTAACCGCCTACTAGGTTCTTCTTGATCGAGTCGTCTGATAGCCCGTCCTTCATCCCTGAATTCCCCCTCCAGCTCACGTTGTTATGCTTCGGCATCGGTACATCAAGGAACATTGACAAGTATAAAATAATATAGTCAACTGCGAAAAGTGACAAGTATAAAATAATCAACTGACCAATCAGCATTTATTTACACTCAGATTCTTCACCGAGTAATGCTAATTGTGCTGTAAGTTTATGCTTTTACAATACCTTCAAACAGATATACTGTCCAGCAAACAAACAGCAGAAAAAAGAACCTGACTTCACAAAAACTTAACATGCTCTTTCCAATACTTGCTTACTATATATCATTCCAAAAAGATCATACCCCAAAATATTTTACAATGTTCACCACTTCAATCAGCAATGCATTTCACCAAACAGTATATGAATCTCACGGTAATTCGATAATATTAGTTAGCATAAGAGAAACATGTGAAACTCCTAAAGATGATACTTCTATTTTTTTCTCGGCTAAAATTGAAAAAAACTCCTTAAACTATCCCATATATGCAGAAAACCTCACTCACCTTTTTTTATGCAGAAAACCACACTCAACTATTGGTGCAAAAAACCACACCATGACATCGTTAGGGTTCTGTTATTTTTCGGTCACGTGCAATGCACGTGACTTACGGAATGACGAAATTACCCCCTTTATTCAGAACCCATTCTTAGGCTAAAATTGAAAAACCCCTTAAACTATCTCATATATGCATAAATCCCCGCTCACCTTTATTTTTATACAGAAAACCGCACTCAACTATGGGTGCGAAAAACCACCCATATAACAGAACCCTAATGGAGTCATAGTGTGGTTTTCGCACCCATAGTTGATTATGGTTTTCTGCATAAAAAAAGGTGAGTGAGGTTTTCTGCATATATGGGATAGTTTAAGGGGTTTTTTTCAATTTTAGCATTTTTTTCTCTACAGAAGAAAGACATTCGATCCATGAAAAACCTTTTTCACATATGATATTAAAAGTATGATTTGTCAAAAGATTAGCATCCTCAAGCTTCAAGATTTGTCTATGCTAATTAATAAACCGAATTGCTCAGAAAAAAATAAACGCGTAAACACAGAATGAAACAGACTAAGAGAAGTAATAGCAGCAGTAAAAGTTCAATTCACAACCATTCAGTAACTGGTCCAGTCCGAACCTCGTTGCGAGTGGCGGGTTGCGCCAATTTGGACTGCCTCGAATGAAAATCTGACAGCCTGATTTCTAAGAGAATCCAAACCTTTTTAAGAGTTGGCATTTTCACCTTTTGTGAGTACCTCGAATGATAATCTGAGGGCCAAACGGCTAAGAGGATCTGAAACTCGTTGCGAGAAGCAGATACACCAGGATGGTACTGCGGACCAAATTTTTACTCAACAGATGTTCTGCGTAATTTTGCCAAGACTCAGGTACATCTTATCAGAAACATAGATCTGTACAATAAGCAAAGTTAGAATTGTTGGATATTGCTTGATTTATAACATTGCAAGGATAAATTGAGCAAGATCTATAATTTGAATTTCAGGGGGTAAAAAAATGCTGGTTCTATGTGATAAAATTGGTAAACGAGAATTCTTAAATCATATCTTTCTGATGAGCCTTCAGTGAGAAAATAGGAGTAAGTACATCTTTGGTATGTTAGTATGTGCATAAAATGTGATATATTATGCACACACTAGTTGGGGTCGGCTAATACTAGTAACATTATATATATAGCTTATACCAGACAGGGTTATGATGGCCTTTAAATAAAATGAATAGCGGACTAAGAACAAGGATTAAAATGTAGAATAATCATTTTGCCATCTATAGCTTGGCAAAACTGTGATGTATCATCACTTCTAGTTAATGGCTTACATCCTGTGCTTGCTAATCTTGTTCTACCACCAAATGCACACAGACAGCTACATATTTCCCAGATGAGTTGAAATTAAACTTTTCTGTCTATTTTTGCTTCTTGCAGATAAATTACATTCTAGGCGATAATCCTCAAAGGATGAGCTATCTCGTGGGATATGGAAACACTACAAAAGATATTGGAATACCCGGCGAAACAACCCCGGCGTTTGGGTGTTTCGCCGAGACATTCCCTGGCGCTTGTATGAAAACGCCAGCGGGGTCCAAAGAAACCCTGGCGTTTGTTAATAAACGCCGGGCTATTTTCACACCCCGGCACTTTAAAACGCCGGGGGTTTATCCTAACTGATGTGTTGGAATTCATGTTTTCACACCCTGACACAAGATATTGGAATTCATGTTTCATCGCAATCCTAGTGCAGATATGTTGCTTCAAGAAGAACTCGACCCCAATATCATAAAAAAGGTACACTACAAGAATCTCATAACAGATTTCAGGCTTCAGTATTATCGAAGAAGTGTAATTTCATTAATCATGTGAATACTTATTATCATGATTTTGAAAATTTTCGAAACAATTTACCATTGTTAGATCTAACATCTATGCAGGCGAAAATATTTCATTATGGATCGATAAGTCTTATCACAGAACCATGTAAGTCGGCACATATTATTGAAACGTTATATAGGGAATCTGTTTCTGATTATACTGTAAATATATAAAACAGATAAGTGAAGAAGAGATTTCCTTTTTAACTCAGCTTCCAGGTTAAAAAACCATATAGTGAGAGAAAGGATAAAGCTAATCAGATCTCCCTATGGGCTATAACATGCTTCAGGCAATATATATTTTGTAGGTGAAATGAGCGGTAAATATTTGCAAGGGTTGATGGGCACAGATGTTGTGTCTGTTCATGATGGGCACACCAGTTTTTGGTATCATTTATATCATAATGTGTACTTGTTTGTTAACATTAAAGCGGCCCGTCTTGTTTACCTAATGGATACTCATAAATTGAGTTTGTCTTCTCCGACCATCATTGGTTATTGTTAAAATTAATCTTTCATACACAAAAGAACTTATTGTATAAAAATATTTGTGTCACCATACAAATGCTTATGTATATAGCTCCTATTGTGACTTTGAAGTTATACATCAGCCTCTTTTAGATCATGTCTGTGTTCTTTTCAACATTGCATAGTAGTTTATTTGGCAGTCGAGCTAGTATCTTCACTTGACGATCTACTACTTTTCGCTTGAAAAATTGCATACCTCAAATTTCGCTATTAGCATCTACTTAGGAGCCTAATTGTAGAAAAGTGTGAGAGTAAACACACATTTTACAATTTGATATATATGGATGTAGCTAGGATCTGTCATGTTGCAATGTTTTTATTAAAAAAAAAAAGAAATTCACAATTGCACTGCATGCAGTTAAAAGTAAAGCTATTATTTGGGAGTTGTAGCATTCAGTTGATGGGAAGTTTACTGCTTCTAATGATTAAATCACAACATTGTGCTTGACAAAACTAGGACCCAATTTTAGCATGGAATAAAAAATCATGCCACTTTACCTAATAGGCTAATACCCCAGGCATGTGCAAGCCCCTCCACCTCATATATTGGTCGATGACTAGGATTTTCTCACTCTTTCTTTGAAATGAGTTTAGTTCCAAGTCTTTAAGATCTAGTCTGGTAAAAGAGTCTTTAAGATATAGTCACTTATAACCCATCTAGGTATTGCAATTTACTAATTTGACTTGGTTTTTCCTGAATATATCTTTTGTTTTTGTAGCGACAAGCTTCAAACATCGAGAACTGCAATTTTTGATGCTGATATCACTACTGAGTACACCCTTGGTGTGCCTGGAGATGCATTTGCCTTCTCACAGTGTGTCAACAAAGTGGAAGTGGCTGAAGCATCTGGTCTAACTGGTGAGATATCTCAAGTTGAGCAGTTTATTCGGGAGCATCCAGTCTCACTGAATCATTCCTCTGCAGCCATTGATTGTTCTGTACAATTTGTGATTGAAGCTGGTATTTTGGGCTGTACATTTTCTGTATACATGGCCCAAACCACCATCTATTCTGATCTCTTGTAAGCAAAGCTATAAAGGTAACAATTTGTTGAATCTTCGGTTGGTATGATGGGTTCAGAATGTAATCGTTGAACCAGAAAATTATTTTTAATTTGATGTTGACTTAGCAGGCTATTTGATTGATCTTGGTTTTTCTTTTGCCTGGGACTGATAATTATTCATTTCTGTTGAACCTTTTATGATGAGAAATATGACACTCAAAGGAATTCATAAGGAAGCAATTCGGAAAAAAAATAAAAATTAATAGCCTACCCCGGCGTTTGCAAATGCCCGGGTAGATTTTTTAAAAATAAAAAAAACAAAATAATTTTTTGAAAAAGCGCCGGGATTGGTAACGAAGAGCGCCGGGTATCATACAAAACCGCGGCGTTTGAAAACGCCGGGAAAGCCAACATTCTTCCCCGGTGGGGGAAAAGTCGGCACTTGCGGCGGCATTTTTTGGAGCGCCAGGGGGATCAACCTTGGCGTTTATAAACACCGAGAAAGGTCAAAAAAGACACCGGGGATTCCCATCCTGTTTGTAGTGAAAACGTTACCCTAAGCATGTTCATCATCGTGGGGCATCGATTCCTAAGAATGGAGTCAAGTACAGTTGAAAAGGAGGATGGAAGTGGAGAGACTCTAGAAAGCCAAACCCCAACACAATCATTGGAGCAATGGTTGCAGGCCCGGACAAACATGATGTTTTTTGTGACGTTCGTACTAATTACAACTACACGGAGCCCACCCTTGCAGGAAATGCCGGTTTAGTTGCAGCATTGGTTTCATTATCAGGAGTAACAACAACTGGAATCGATAAGAACACCATTTTCTCTGCTGTACCCCCAATGTTTCCAACTCCCCCTCCTCCACCGACAGCTTGGAAACCATGAAACTTTCTAGAACTACCGATTCTCGTCACTCTTATAGGTTATCAAGCATACAGATCGACATTTTGCTATAGTGATGAACTGAAAATATATAGAGGGCTAGAGAAGGTATACGCTGCATCTGTTGCTCAATTGAGACCAAAGTTTTGCCTTTTCTTTTTCCTCCTTTCATTTTTCTATTTGGTCTGGATTACCTATTTTGACAAAGACCATCCACCTTGTGTGTAATATATGATGCCGATAGCGAACGAAATTTCTCGTGTTTCTATACATTTCTTTGTTAGTTTTGAACGATGAAAAAGAGAATATTTGTTGATCATTTTATATGCCTTTTTTGTTTGATGGATCACTTTGCTCCTGTGTCTTCCTTATAATCTAGATAGTTATGCTTGTGTTCCCACTTCATGCTCCCTTCTGGTCTTGATTAGTATACAAAGTGATGGCAAATAATGTGGAGGCATGAGCAGACCAATACAGAACGTGTAAAATATTTTATGAAGAGATCAATCACCTAGGAATAGGATGGATAATATAGTGACTTTTATATTGTTATTATCATTATTATTAGCATCATCATTAATTTTTGTAACATAAATAGAAGAAACTACCCAACCCTTCAAGAAGTTCATAATCATGAATACCAGCATGCACATGAGCTGAAGCAGTTTGAAAGAAGATAAACAGGAAGAACAGGAATAAAAAAAAATGGCAATTAAGAAGGAACTATTAAAATTATCAATCTTAAAAGGACACCAGAAGCCTTAGATGCAGGTGCTACTTTTCCCTGAAATATTGTAAAATACTGAAAATAAACAGGGAATACCAAAAACTATTCATAAATATATTTTATATGAGTAGCAATTTGTCGACTCACCTTTATTTTCCTCCAACCGCACTTGGACAGTGATTTCACAACCAAT
This sequence comes from Hemerocallis citrina, assembly GCA_017893485.1. Classification (NCBI taxonomy): domain Eukaryota; kingdom Viridiplantae; phylum Streptophyta; class Magnoliopsida; order Asparagales; family Asphodelaceae; genus Hemerocallis; species Hemerocallis citrina. Next base: position 241,807,055 of record CM030360.1, on the reverse strand, counting down.
AGCTGCGCTGATAATGCCATTTCACTTGCATGGCATTTGTTATTAATATCTGTAATCAACACCGATGTTCTGCAGTAAAACAGAAAACAAAACATACTGCAGTCATTGTCATCGAAATTTTCAAATATGAGAAAGAAATTAGGACATGGCAAAGGCTAGCTTGATGGAGAATATGTGACTGACATTATGTCAGTCTACGCAATTAAAAAAATTCATTTATTAATTTTAATGTCTTCTGAGCAGTGAGAAGTATGTATTTACAATTTATATATGCAGATGTATTAAAAAAGGGTCACCACGAACTGCTGTAAATGCAAATTTAATTCCAAAAAGTCCCATCTTTTGCAATATATTTTTAAAAATAAAAAATCACATGATGAATCATGACATTTCACAGAATCTGACAGGTAATAGTAGCATTGCTTTTCTAGAGACTGAAGATTGTGTCCATGCATGTATCCGACACCAAACATAATGATGTTTCTTCCACGGAAGGAACAACAAATAGAACAAGCATGAAATTAACAAGCATCAGATTAACTAAGAATAATCCACCTCCTAAAATACAAATAGGCACATCCCAGCCCTAATGCTAGAAGGGTCTAGCCCGCATTCTCAGCGATCCAACCCACATTCTCAGTGTTACAGAGTAAATCAGTAGCGAGAGCATCTCATCCACTCTCTGTGTTGCCAACGAGCTTTTCATTCTGTTTGTGATTTATCTCTAGTTTCTCCAAATTAGGCCATAGTTGCAATATATCTTCCCTTATTCGAACTGATTGAGTGGATGCCTCACATTTAACTACCACATTCTTCAAATTATGGAAAGTCGGAAGATGCCTAAATAAACTACGCCGTGGATGAAGTTTCTTCAGAACTGAAGTAGACAAGGTTAGAGCATAGCAATGTGATTTTTTCGAAAAATACTAATAACAATATTGCAGGCATCCGCATTGTCCACTTGTTCCATGTCAAGCACTTCATCCTCAAGGAAGAGGAGTTCATTGTCCAACAACTTGAGGCTGGAGGCACGTATTTGCCTGCATTCAAGTGACACCAAATTGGGAGCAGAAACTTGGATATCATCATCTAGGGTCCGACAATGCCACAACTTTAAACCTTGAGTCTCCTCAACTGGAGACCAGTGTAACTCAAATCGCTACGACTAATCGCTAGATTCTTTGCAATGAACAATTCTTCACTCATTTCAAGAGCAGACTGGCTGTAGTAATAGTTGTAAATCTCTTGGGCATGCACCATGAGAGGGAAAGAGAATACTTCCAGTTCCAATTCAAAATATGACCAGAACATTTTGGAAAACTTGGGATTTCTACTACCCTTGGGAACCCTTGGGGCAGTAGGCATTAATATCAAGTTCCATTTAGCCTGGATTCAGTAGAATTCCATAAACAGACATGTTTTCGCACTTCCCATGGAGTTACCAAATCTCCCAATGCGTAATTTGATAATTTTTGTTCCATTTGCAGCCCTGATTTGCACGAATCTCTCTATGAAAGAGTCAAGTTTAGCGTTTAAAAATTGGATTGAGAATTCGGAGAACTTATCCAAATAATTTACGTGAGGGTTTAGATGATCAGTGGAGGTCTCAGAGAGGTCAGAACTCTTTATGAAAGAGAGATCGTTGTCAAATTCAGAGACTTGAATGTTGAGAAAGGTGGTGGATGACCAGAGGTGAGTCCACCTCTCTGATAAGATGCTAACCTGAACCGCCTTCCTTGTCCCGGCAAAGTATAGGATCGGATGGAGAATTTCATATGGTAATTGGCATATCCTGTCCACCATTGCCTCCTCCTCCTCCACTTCCTCCATTGTGTTGCTGACCAGGGTTGCATTACTTGTCATGGCTAGGGTTTATAGAATTACAGATGGTAACTGGTGGGTGGGTAATGAAGAGATTGGGAAGGATAGTCATGTATGGTTTGTTTTTGTGGAGCAGGGGTTCATGCATCTTATATAGGTAGGGTGATACAGACGTGGCCACTATTCTTCCTTCTCAAGATTTTTTTTTCTTAAAATATTATTAATAAGACAAATTTTAAAAAAATTACAACGTATTAAAAAAATAATCATCGCATATGACATGGTGAGATTCGCCACATTAGTTTGTGGAGTAAAAGTAATGCACAAAGTTTGTGTATATAGCATTACCCATCATCACAAAGGATGTGCACAAAATTTACTCAGTGCTATGACATAATGTTCAACCAACCAAGTATAACAAATGATTCCTGTAATATGATGGAGACCAATCAGTTTATGGAGTAACACTTGTAAAACTTGTGCTTGTAGCATGACCCTATCTCAATGGGTAGTACACAAATGTTATTTGTTGAACTCATTCATCAATTTTCAAAGAGGATAACAAATAGAGACAAGAAAAGCTTGCAATACACATGGAAGGGCATACAAACAAGATACAAACTTGCTAAAATTTTACTGCCCATTCAAAATATAGATAGATAGATAGATAGAAGGCATGTGCAATGCGAAAAAGAAACATAGACTGCCTATACCGCCCATTCAAATTAGAGACATTAAACTATTAAAGTATTAAGTATAAAGAGTAAGTAATCCTCACCTAAGTTGCTTGAACTCAATATTCCCATTTGCGGAATTGACCACAAGATTCGAACAATTCTCCGTAAGTTAGGTTCAGCTTCAGAAGCCAAGCTCTCAGAATCATATCATCAAACAGCTCATGTGCATGTTCACAATACCCTACAAGAACAAGTCATCAACAATGAACTCAAACCCTTCAAACAAATGGCCGAGATGGTGATCATCTACAAGAAACCCCCCTAGTTGAATTAAAAGTAGCACAAATCTTGAAGAGCAGTTGATTCATTGGTCTGTAATGGACTGCATAGGTAGAAAATGGCAGGTTTGCACCAATTTTAAAGAGAGTTGATAATTTTAATGCTAATATGGAGCATATGACAAAATTTGACAATTATAGGTTACAAGGCATTTCTAGATATGTAAATGGTGAGTGCATATAATCTTAAAATATAAATACTAAACCCACTTCGGAGTTTTGCTCTATTTGTTCCAATATTGCCATCATCATCATCATCATTGTCAGAGATTGCAATGTCAAGCACTGCATCCTCGAGGAAGGGGAGGTCTTCATCCAATAACTTTGAGTTTGGAGGCGCATATTTGCCTGCAATCAAGTGACACCTATCACCATCTAAATAAAGTCCGGCAATGCCACAGCTTCAAACACTTCCACCCCTTCAAATTAATATCAATGTAGCTGAAATTGCATGACTGGGCAAATAATTCTCTGTACTCACCGTACTCTTTCTTCTGTAATACCCAAACTCTTTATTCTGTATCGTGGATCATCAAAATAAGCAAGAATATTATTTCTACATAAAATACCATTTATGGGTATTTAAAATCTACTATCTTTCATCATTACAGTTGATTGGATTAAAGAGGTCATTGTTGATCATACATTTCACAAGTTTTTTTTCTCTATAGAGTATGGTATGCCTCTTACAGTCATCTATCAATCACTATTTCGAGATTCATACTAGATTCACCACTGATGAACAATTGAATTATGTATTGGACTGGACATGACTGTACTGTAAATTGGCAATGTTTTCAACATGGTGATTGCATCTACCAGAATTAGTTTGGGGTTGCCGTTTGTTAGGATTGCATTGTCACAAGCTAGCCAATCAAAAATCTAAAAACCTTGTCTTCTATTACTCTCAAACTCTTTATCATTCAAAAACTTGTACAATGATTTTGCATAGCAACTGCCCCTATGAAAACACCAGTTCTATTTTGACATATTCCAATCAGATTGGGTGGATGCTTGAGATTTACTTTGACTGGATCGGTGGATAAGTATGATTAGATTTCAGTGTATTATTTGAATGTTGATTGTTATTATTTTTGGCAGGGAACTCTCTTATATGGAGCGAGTTCTCTTTTTTGCGGAGAATGAGTTTCATGACCCACCATATTGGGTTTCACGAACTTCATACTTCATCTTTTAGTTGTATGTTTCATTAAACTCTTTTTAATGTAACACGGGAGAATTTTGACCCACTGTTAACGATAAATAAATAAAAAACACAAGTTCATCAAATAATTCATATAGCTTTCAAGGAGCATTGGAGATACCTGGAACTGATCAGAGGCTTCTGAAGGCGGTGAATATTTTTCTGGATTTATTTGGATTTTTCAGACTTTTCTGAATTTGTCTCGATTTTCTAAAAACTTTCCCCAATTTTAAAATCACTTTTTTTGAAATTTTAAATTTTAAATTAATAAAGCCAAATTTAAATTATTTTTCAGAAATATTAATCGACTTTCTAAATTTAAATAATTAATTTTTTGAAATGAAGATGAATTTCCGGTGATTTTTCATGAATTATCAAGTCTTGGCACGCTTCTTGGCGTGATCAAGGGCATTGTTCAAGATTTGGCTCACCCGCTGATGGGTTTGAATGCTCCTAATGGCTTTGAGCGAGGTGGCATGAATGATAGCGTGGATCAAGCGCCAGCGCATCTTTTGGAGAGATCTGGTGGCTGCAAAACGAGCGGAGCGACATGCAAGACAATAGGCGACGTGGTTCAATCTTGCGCGTCCATCATGAGAATGGTGGATCTCGCAGAGATCAGATGGCCAACGGCTGCAGCGGGAGCCCCTTAGCTTGACCGACGAACTTGTCGAGCTCCCCTATTTTCTTTGGGATTTGAGGGCTTGTTATGGGAAAACTAGGGTTGCTCGAGCTACTTTGGGTCGAGCTCATGGCTGTCAAGCTACATTGGTCGAGCTCGTGGCTGTTGAGTTCCTTTGGTCGAGCTTGTTCCTCGCCTCGTCGACCTGGCCTTGCGGTCAGGCTGCTACTTTGGTCGAGCTCATTCGTTGCCTTCGTCGAGTTGCTCCTTGTCAAGCTCTAGTTTTGGTCCAGCCTAGGCAGTTAAAATCGGTTATTGGAACTAATCGGTCTAGGAGCGATTAGTGATTAATCGGTTAATCAAAAAATTACCGGGGATTAAATCAGCAAATTCGTTATATATGTAATTAAAAAAAGAAACATCCTCATTATGTAGCAACCCTAAATCCTAACATAAAACTATTATGAGATTATCAAATAGGAACATATAGTTATAGAAAAAAGAAGAGAGTATTTGGTTTGAGATGAGTTTAGATTCTGGATATGGGTCGGGTCGGGTTTGCTGTTCGGTTCCATCAAACAAAAAATAATCGGGGAGGAAGAGTAGTGCGAACAACAAGAGGAGGGACAAATGCGGGTACAGGGGGAGCGACGGTGGGTTAGGTTTAGGTTTGCTCGAGGAAGAAGAAGAGAATTTGTTTAAGTTTGAGTTTGAAGATAATCAGTTTGGATTTGTCATAGGTGCTCTATTTCGTGAGTGCTCACCTCCATCCATCTATCTATCTATCTATCTATCTATCTATATATATATGGGTAAAAGGGATATAAGCAACTTGCTCATTTAGTAAATGAGCAATTGATGATGTGGCATGCATGTGATACATTGGACAACTAACCACTTAAAAAATTTTCCAATTACATGCATGCCACCTCATCAATTGCTCATTTACTAAATGAGCAAGTTGCTCATACCCCTTTTTCCCAATATATATATATATATATATATATATATATAGGGAAAGCTTCGGTTGTGCACTCCTCTAGTGCACACGGCATGTGCACTAGGCCATCGAGCGTTCATATCGACGATCCGAACCGTTCACATTGATCTACACATCTAAATTAGTCTAAATATGTAAAATCAAATCATTTGAAATTCATTTACCCATCCATCATGTGACTATCCTATCCTATCCTATCCTATCTATATGGGTAAAAGGGATATAAGCAACTTGCTCATTTAGTAAATGAGCAATTGATGATGTGGCATGCATGTGATACATTGGACAACTAATCACTTTTACAATTTTCCAATTACATGCATGTCACCTCATCAATTGCTCATTTACTAAATGAGCAAGTTGCTCATACCCCTTTTTCCCTATATATATATATATATATATAGGGAAAGCTTCGGTTGTGCACTCCTCTGGTGCACACGACGTGTGCACTAGGCCTTCGGGCGTTCATATCGACGATCCGAACCGTTCACATTGATCTTCACATCTAAATTAGTCTAAATATATAAAATCTATTCATTTGAAATTCATTTACCCATCCATCATGTGACTATAAAAAACAATGATTTTCAACCATACAATTTTGTAACACTTCAATGGATGGGTAAATGAATTTCAAATGATTTGATTTTACATATTTAGACTAATTTAGATGTGTAGATCAATGTGAACGGTTCGGATCGTCGATATGAACGCCCGAAGTCCTAGTGCACACGCCGTGTGCACTAGAGGTAGTGCACAACCGAAGCTTTCCCTATATATTTAGAGAGAGAGAAATGTTCTGTTGTCCACTAGGCCTCTGTGTGCACTCGGCCTTCCCGCCTTTGTATCGACGATCCGAACCGTTCATATTGATCTACACGTCTAACTTAGTCTAAATATGTAAAATCAAATTATTTAAAAATTATTTGCCCATCCATCATGTGACAATAAAAAACAACATTTTCAACCATACAATTTTGTAACACTTCAATGGATAGGCAAATGAATTTCAAATGATTTGATTTTACATATTTAAACTAATTTAGATGTGTAGATCAACGTGAACCTAGGAAGCATCGATTCGGGTGCGGGGATGCGGGTACGGGAATGCAGCAATTTCTAAAAACAGTGGGATGCAGGTGCGGCTGGGATTCGGCTAATATTTAAAAAAATAATTTTCATATTATATATTTATATTAATATTTACATTTTCGTATAACAAACCAAAATAATTTATACTTTCATACTTTCTGTATTCATTTAAATGACCTACAAAAGTGCTCAATTTATAGTCTATGTTATATTGTTATTCAATAAATTTCAGTATTATTCAATTTTTCTTTCTTCTCGTTTTTTTTCCAGGAATCAAGAGTCGAGACTCGAGCAATAAATTCACAACAAGCATAGCATTATGGCATGCAAGAATAGCAAGCAAGCAAACAAGAATAGCAAGCAAGAATAACATTATAGCAAGCAAGAACAGGAAACAAGCAAGAAACAGCAAGCAAACAATTTATTTTTGAAATCAATTGTTATGAAAGAGGAATTCATACCTATGGTTTTGTATTTTTAAGAGAAATAAGCTTTTTATACTATGTTCTTTTAAAGACTCAAAATAGGATGTCTCAGATCATAAACTGATTAGAAACAATTGTGTTACTAAGTCTTTCATTCATAAATCTCAAATCAGAAATATGGAACAAAATAGGTTATCAATAACACTGACGCCAACCTAAAGAAATTCACTAGCACATGATAATCTAATATAAGTTGTTGTACTCAACATTCCATTGTGTTTCACCAGTTTTTGAAATGATACAGTACTCAAATTCACAGCAAGCATAGCATTATGGCAAGCAAGAATAGCAAGCAAGCAAGAATAACTTTATATCAAGTAAAAAATAGCATTATAGCACTAATTGGGAGGAGAATTTTTTTTCACCATTTTCGTTCGGTGGCAGTGTTGTTCGGCGCGCGTGGCGTTGACCAGGGCAACTTTTTTTTTCACTTCTTCTTGGTGCTCGGGAGCTCGTTTGCTCGGAGCGTGCTACCGAGCTATTGTGGCATTTTCTATAGCTGACACAGCATTTTTTGATGTTAACCGTTCAACAGAGTTTTGCTCCGTTTTCGATCAGGGGCACGTTTGCTGGGCACGCGACTCCGAACTGCCACAATGCTTTGGCAACCATATTGTAACCTATTTTTCCAGTGCTACAAAGGTCCGATTGGAACACGTGACCTCTCTTTTCGAAGGTGACCCGAAGATCTACAATTTTTCTTCAGGAGTCACCTGAAGAATCATCCATCTTTAAGGTCAAAATGGGCTAGCAATATCCTTAGCATCGTGAAGTTGAGAAGAGCTTCGGTGTCCGGAATCAAACAAACCTGTTGCTGCAGAAGAGGGCCATTCGAGAGGAGGTCTAGAAGAGAGTCGTTCGGGAGGCGAGTTTGAGAAGCAACTTTAGGGAAGAGTTGAGCCTGAACTCGTTGTGGAAGAAGAAGGCCGCTCGGGAGGTGAGCAAGATGAAGAGAATTACCAGGCTCTCGGAAAGAGTCGTTCGGGATGCGAGTTTGAGGAGCAACTCGAGAAAAGAGTTGAGCTCTGAACTCGTTTGGAAGAAGGCTGCTCGGGAGGCGAGCAGGATGAAGAGCATCACCGAGCTATAGGAGAGAGTCGTTCAGGTGGCGAGTTTGAGGAGCAACTCGAGGGGTGAGTTGAGCTCCGAACTCGTTTGGAAGAAGGCCACTCAGGAGGTGAGCGGGATGAAGAGCACACCAGGATCTAGGAGAGAGCCGTTCGGAAGGCGAGTTTGAGGAGCAACTCTAAGGGCGAGTTGAGGTCTGAACTCGTTTAGAAGATGGTCGCTCAGGAGAGAGCCATTCAGTAGATGAGGCATGTTGATAAGGTCACTCTAAGGACCATAAGTATTGACTCTGAACATGTTGCAATGAGTTTTGGGAGGCACTCGAATGGTGAGTAGTTCCCCGCACACTTTCTCGGAGGCAAGTGGTTAGAGCGGCTCTATGAACCATAAGTAGATTCTGCACGCATCCGGGGTTATTTTAGGAGCACTCGAATGGCTAGCCGAACCCCGCACACTTACTCGGGTACAAGTGGCTAGAGTGATCCTATGAACCGTGAGTGGACTCCAAACAAGGTGACGATGAGTTTTGGGAGCACTCGAATGGCGAGCTGAATCCCGTGCACTTGCTCGGGAGCATGTGGCTAGAGCGGCTCTATGAACCATGAATGAACTCCGCACTTATCCAGTGTTTGTTTTAGGAGCACCCGAACGGCGAGCCAAACTCCGCATACTTGCTAGGGAGTAAAGTAGCCATATGAACTGTGAATTGACTCCGAACAAGCTGATGACGAATTTTGGCAGCACTCAAATGGCGAGCCGAACTCCGCACACCTGCTCGGGAGCATGTAGCTAGAGCGACTCTATGAACCATCAATGGATTCCGCACTTGTCCAAGGTTGTTTCAGGAGCACTAGAACGGTGAGCCAAACTCTGCAAACTTGCTCTGGAGCAAGTAGCTAAAGTGGCCCTATGAACGACAAATGGACTCCGAACAATGTGACAACTACTTTTGGGAGCACACGAATGGCAAGCCGAACCCCACACCCTCTGTGAACCATGTATCCATGGTTAGGCACTCATATGGCGAGATATACTGTAATACCCCCAAAAAATAGCATATGGCTATTTTGCATCATAATCTGTGCGCAATTGAGAATTGCACGCAATTATGCATTTTTCTAATAACAATTGATTGTTATTGAGAAATATTAGATTTATTGTCTACTTTATTTTATAATTTTGAAGGATTATTACGAGGTAGTTTTAATGTATTTTGTAATGTTTATAATCTTAAAGTAGAGATTTTTGGGTTTATTTGAAATGTAATTGAGACTAAGGGGCTTATATGTAATATTCCCTCATTATTTATTTATCTACCTAATTATTTATTTATTTCTTTTTATAAAAACCCCACCCCCCATCCTTCCTCCTTTTCTTTTCCTTCTCCCGTTCCTTTCCCACCCGAAAGGAAAGAAACCGAATGAAACCCATTCGGCTCCCCCTCTCCCCACCTTAAATCCCCTCCATTTCTCCATCGTTTTCAAATTAAATTTGGGGGTAGACTAATAGAAGGGTTCTCTACATCGTGGCGGTGTCCGTTTTTCGAAAGGATTTCGGGAAGATAAACCCTAGATTTTATTATTGTATGGAATTTAGTGTGGTTAATTTCTTTTGAGTAGTAGTATGGTAGGAAGATTAGGAGATGTTGGGAAGGGTAGATGTGGGAAATTAGCAAGTTGTTAGAGAATTTGTAAGTTGCTAATAAATTAGGGTTTTGGGTTTGTAAAAGAGAACTATATGTGTATGAATTAGTTCTCGTATGGGGGTAGAAATTGTAGTAGGACTATTAGAATAATTTTGGAGCACTTTTAGTAATTGTTTGAAAATAGGAATCTTTTCGGAATTCGAATGTTACGTGCAAAACACGTGTATCCCAGGCGTTCATTAAACGCTTGTGTGATATTTGGAATAATGTTATTAGCTTTTGTGATTGGTTTGGATGAATTGAGTTTTAATTGCTTTGAAATTGATGATAGGATATATTAGCGACTTTGGATGCGGGGAGGCGTGGTGGCGCTTTGAGTTTTCGCGGGATATTTTGTGAGTATGATATCTTTTATTTTACACACATGGTGCGTTGTGAAAATTTTAAATTACGATTTGCTGTATTTCCGTTTTCGTATCTTAGTGTAGCATGGGTGTTTTGAGCTAAGAATTTGTGGGGAAACTCTTGTATGTGTCCACAACTATAAGTTGACAATAATTTGTGGAGTGCAGCTGGTCTGGAAGGACAGACCTGAAGCCGATTGCTTTTGGACTGAAGGTCATAACCAATTGTATACGTATGATCTTGCTATGAACTTTGAGAGTAGCTTTGGGGTATGAGTCTAGTTGATGATTCTCAAATTTTAGAGTTTTAGAGTTTATTTGATGAGGTTTATAAAGAAATTAGTAAAGGGCAGTAAGTACCCTGTGGAAAGAACAGATGAAATTTGTCCATTGTTTAAGGGGTCATGATTCATTCTAGGAGATGAATCTGAATGCAAATCTTGCACACAATGAAATGGTATATGTGTAGAGTGAGAATCTCAAATTTCATGAGCATTGAACTCAAGGTTGATTTATTATTAACTTTCAAAGTGGGCTATGTTCAGCCTAGTATAAGTTGACTAGTTGGTGAAAATGAGGATTTGGAAACTATTGTTAAGAGTTTGGGAGATTGACCAACTAGAGAGTCGTAGTAAGGAGTCATAGCTTTCTAACCCATATGGAGTTTTGTAATTCCAGTTATAGGTTGAGAGTTATGATTTTCCAAAGATGAAACTTGCGTTTTCGAGAACTCGAATGATAGAGTCGGAAAGAGGTGTTTAACTAGGAAGTTGAAATAGACACTCGCACCTTCCCATAGGACCCGGAATCGAGAATTTCTGATGAGTGAGCAAACTTTTATATTGAAAGGGCAGCAAGTGCAGGAAGGATATACCATTGAAAGTGTACGAGGTTTTCTAGTATCAAGAGGATTGGATTCGAGGAAATAGTTAGCTGGAGAGCTGTAGACCGGAGTCTTAGAGTTTCAGAATGGGTGGTGTCAAGCAAATCTGAGCTGTGTTGGAAGTTGTGGTTGTTGTTAGTTTGGCACGCTGTTGTAAAGATTGACTTCAAGATTAAGTTGGCTTGGGGACTTGAGCTCTTAAATATTTGGGAGAGTCGCCCACTAGGGGATTGCTGTGGATCTCCCTGCCCTTCTAGAAGTCCGATTGTGTTGCATTCCGATGAGCATAGCTTGGGTCACTGCTGCTGTTATTTCTTGAATTGTTCCATCGGACAATTGATGAGGAGCTCTCTGCATATCGCAGTGTGGTGATCATGAGCTATCGGGTTTTTAATGATGTATTAGCATTTTCATTTGGAACTTAGATAAGTTCCGGTGCTTAGTACTCATGGTGGACATGAGCGAATTGGGATATAGCTCTGGTCGATTGTGTTTGGTGTCTCGATGCCTGAGTCTGTCAATGGTCAGAATTGATGGTTACGTGTGTGCTTACCTTCACTAAATCGTATTGCATCCTTGGGGCGCCGTTGGACCACTCGCTGAGGGTCACAGGCCGGGGTTATTTGGTCGCTAACCTGTGAAGGTATTGGGAATCAGTGGATGTGATTCCTGTGATGATTGTTGTTTGACAGACTGGACAGGCTCGACATTGTTGATCGACACCGAGTGTGATTTTGGTGACAACTTGTTTCAATAAACTGCATTAATTAGGGCTTTTTTTATTGTTTCGCTCGAAGTCCGAATTGGTATTAGGGGTGATTCCCTACAATCCAACTCGTTCTGAGAGTTAGCACTAAGTGGTGATACTGGTTGTCTCCTCCTGTCATTAGAGATACGCGATGCGGCGCGTATCTTGCACTGTTAATTCCTGAAGTACCATGGTAAGAACGGGATGCTGATATCCTGGCGAGTCGGGGGTATTTTAGGACCTCCGAGGTCATCATGTTCTATGTTGGTGGACACGAACGGATCATAAAGGATCTTCTGCGCAATGGATATGCTTGCGGTATTTCTGTAAGTTCGTCACAGCTTTCAAGGATGGTTCGACGCAGCAATTATTGGTGACCTCGGGGTAGCGCCCCGAATTATTTCTTTTATTTTCACCTCCTCAACCATGTCATACTATCGGGAACAAAAAGTAGACCAAATTAGAATGCATTGCATAGCGAGGGTTCAAATCCCTAAAACTGGAGAAACGGCTTGATCTGGGCAACATGTAGTATGGGATGCATGTGTGTCCAGAGTCTTGCGGATATTAGATTAAGTGCATCTGTTTTGCATTCTGTGTTTGTATTAGACTTCAAGTCATGGCATATACGAACACTAGGAAATTATGATACACATTTATTTTCCATCCATGAAGAACTGTGAGTGTGATAGTTGAAGTGTACAATGAGTGTGAAAGTGATGTATTGCGAGACATAATGATATATGTTGTAAGAAATGAATGAATGCGATGTTATGTGATATGAGATTGGGAAGGAGTATAAGTCGTGAGTTTGTAATTGCAAATGAATGGTAAATAAGGTGCAGTTTATGTGAGAGTAGAGTTATTTGTGAATGTAAAGCTTTATGGAAAAATAAAGCTACAGGAATGCTTGCATAAGGCGTAAAGTGATGGGCCTTAAGCGACTAATTTGGAAATGATTTCCAAACTAATGATAAGTATGTTGTGAACGGGTATAGATATGCATACAGGAAACGACTTAGAGAGTATTGATGTGAAATCTCATTTATGATGTTTTCATGCTCAGGTTTATCTTGGTATTCGTAAGTTCATTCTGTTTTACTTATAAGTTTAATTTATTTGCTTATTAATAAATTATACTCACACCAGAAATGGCTAACTCCTTAGTGTTTGGGGGGTTAGGGAGTCTCTGGACTACCGTAGACCCCTACTGTTATAGGTCCTCAGCAGAACAGAGGTGAGGTGTTGATTCATGGCTCTGTGGATGGAGCTTCATTTTACGATTTGTTGCTTAAGGTTTAATTGTGTGAATAGTGAATTTTATGATTTAAATTGTATTTTTGATGTATAAGTATGTGGATGACGATGATGAGTATAGTGTGGAGTGGCATGCTATGTTGTTGACCCGTACCCATCTCGTTGTGGAGTACCGGGCCCTGTGGTATGTTTTATAAGTTATTTTCTAAAAACCTTACTACGTTTTCAAATGAATTTATGGTTTTTAATTGAGATTTGATGTTTTATTATGAGTTTGGCCCCAGAGCATATATATATATTGCCTGTGTGATTCTGCTCATTTTGGCCTGGGGAGCCCGTGATATAATTGCCTGTGATGTGAGCTACGGAATTTAGAGCAGAATTCCGTAAGCTTTTTGTGTTTCGGGGCAGAAATTTCAGGGAAAACTCTGCCCGATTTTTCTTTGAAATATAACTATCTTAGTTTATATTTAAAGTGATAGAGAAATTAAAAGAATTGAATTTGGAGTCAAAAGGGGGATGTTACAGTTTGATATGATAAATTTATATTCGTATTTGTTGATGTATTAACTCTGATGACAATAAAAGTGTTTTAAATTTTCGTGCTATTTAATGTGTTGAGATGCATTTGAAGGCAAAGATCTTGGTGAGGTCACGGATGTCCGGTAATGGGGATCCGGCGCGTTACATATACCCCACACACTTACTCGGGGACAAGTGTGCCCGTGTTACTCAATAGATTATGAATGGATCTCGCACTTGTCCATTGGAGTGCTTAGTGAAGGATAATGTGGCTCGGAGGTAATCCATATGTCTAACTCATTGTTTGCATCCGATGGACTTGTACAAAAAATTTACAAAGGAAAAGACTGAAAATTTATTGAAGATTAAAACTAAGCGACTGCTTTGATGCTAGCCTTTATTACATGTTGTGACCGTTATAATTGTCAGTCTTTACTACATGTTTGAAGCTAACTACTTGGGGAGGGCGTTAAGCGCCCTCATTGTACTTTATCGGGCGCTCGGTGTTCCGAACGAAGAAATTCTGGATGTTCCTAATGCAAGCGACGAGTTGCTCCTTAACTTGATGTGGGAGTGCCTTGTTCACCCGAAAACACTTGGCTTGATCCTCTTGTGAGAAGGAGATTTCTACTAGTTCTTCTAAGCGTTCAGAGCTGGCTTGTCCCCGCTCTTGGGGGAGCTCCATAGCATCGAGGGGGAGGACTAAGCACCCATTGTGGCGGTGTAACATGCCCGAGCAGTTTCTTGGCTTCCCCTACCCCTGCTGTTGTAGGGAATTTCATCTTCATGTGGTAGGCTGAGGCAACCGCGTAAAGAGCTACTAGCCCAGGACGACCAAAGACGGCATTGTAGGCGGACTTCATATCGACAACCATGAAATCGAGTGCTTCCGTGCAGATAGTTGAAACTTTCCCCACAGTTACGTCAAGGGTGACTTCCCTCAATTAGAACTGGGGCTTTGGAGAATCAATGGAGAGTGTACCCAACGGGCTTGAGACGGTCTAGCTTGAGCTTGAAGCCCTCAAATACATTAAAAAAGATGAGGTTTCCCGAGCTGCCGTTATCTACCAGGACGCGGCACATCTCATGATTGACCATACATATGTTGATTACTAGTGCGTCACAGTGAGGTGTTCGAACACCTTCAAGGTCTTAGTCTGAAAATGTGATCGAGACCCCCGAGTTCTTGGGAAGGGGGGAATATTATCCACCGAGTTCACTTCTCAGATAAAACACTTTCCTAGAGGAGTTAGATGACCCCGCCCCCCAGCCCCCCAATGGATTGAGTGGAATATCTCCATGCATCTCGAGCCTTGGGACTCGATTGATTTTTTTGGTCGCTTTTTGGAGGAGGTTCGATGTCATTCCTTTGAGCGAACTTGGTGAGGTACCCCCGTCGGAGCAGGGCTTCTAGCTCGTCTTTGAGGGCTCGACAGTCATCAGTGAGGTGCCCGTAATCTTTGTGAAACTCACACCACTTATTCCTATCTCTTCTTCGACTTGGGGCGTTCATCTTGGGAGGAGATTGAAGGAGTCCTTCCGTGTCCACTTCCATGAGGACTGTAAAGATGCTAGCATTAAGCGGAGTATACTTCTCAAATCGAGGTATTGGGGCTAAACGACGCTGGCCTGTGACATAAGTCTGGAACTTACTGGGTTCGTCTTCGTTGGTGCTCTTCCGTGTGTTCCCGGATAAGGTCATCTTCTGTTGTTGAGGTCGAATAGCATCCTCCACTCGGATGTACTTCTCGACAATTGGGAGGAGGTTGGAGAAGTCCCGATGAGGTCTTTTGACAAGAGAGGCTTTGAGATAATTATGATTTACATTGTGCCTGAATGCAGCCTTGGCTATGGCTGAGTTGAGTGAGGGGATGAACCGAGACTCGGTTGTGAAGCACCAAACATAACTCTTAAGGGACTTTACGTCTCTTTGGTTCAAGTCAAGTAGGGAGGCACTTGTCTTCTCCGTCTTGCAGCTGCTGAGGAAGTGTTTGAGAAAGAGCTCCTCAAGTTGATCGAATGAGAAGATGGACCCTGGAAAGAGTCAAGAGAACCACTCCCGTGTGGATCCCTTCAAGGTTGCTGGGAAAGTCTTGCAGAGGAAGGAGTCGGATGCTTGGTGGATCATCATGAGGGTTTTAAAACTATCAATGTGGTCTGCCAGATCGGTTTTCTCGTTGTACAATTTGAAGGTTGGGATCTTGAAGTTAACAGGGACAGGAGCCTCAATGATCTTCTTGGAGAATGGGGGTCTGACGGGACGGTATCCTCTTCCATGTTTTTCTTCTTCCTGCTTCAGCAGTGCTAGACGATCTTCCATCTTTCGGAGGCATCGGACGACGGCGTCCTTTTGCTAATCGGATCTGGTGGACCCCTGGGACTCTTCGCATTGTGGAGGGGTAGAGTGGTGAGGACTGATTCTTCGAGTCTTAGGAGGAATTATGTTACTTCCGTTAACCAACATAGGGAACTGATCATTTACCTTAAATAACTAAAATCTTATCCTGAAATATGAACATGCATCAGTAAAAAAACAATTCCGTAATATCCACAAATTTGGATTAAAATCTAATTCTCCGAGTCCGATAAAAATGGCATCTATATGTCTTCACAATGTTACTCAATAGATACAGAGATCCTACAATAAGAAATTCAACCTTCTAGAACAATGGTTAAAAACGTTAATTCAGAATTTCACAAATCAACTAAAAACGGTGAATTATAACCCACAAAATTAGCTAAAATGTTGATGAGCTTCATTGGTATAATAGTGAAAGAGTTATTGATTTCCCTGAAACCAGGCCCCTCTCGAAGTCAACAAGAGCGCGTTCCTGAATCTTACTGAAATTGGCTGACTATAGACTATAACCCTAAATATTGGCGAAAACACTTAAATTTATTATTTCTCGAAATCAACAAAAAAATTGTGGACTATACCCACAAAATTACCAAACATAATGATTTTTTGAATTTTTCAAAATCATAATCTCCAAAGGTTGAATCAAAACACTTAAATTCAGAATTTTCCAAAATCAGCCAACTACGACCATAAAAAGTTGCCTAAAACACTTAAAATTTACAATTTCTCAAAATCACCTTTAAAAAAGTGGACTTTCAAATTTAGCTAGAAAAAATTGAATTTTCAAATTTTATAGTATCCGAACAGTGGCCGTTAACCCACAAAGTTGACAAAAACAAATAATTTTCGAATTTTCTTGAAATTGGCTAGACCATAGCTCATAAAAGTTAGTTAAAACACTAAATTTTGGAGTTCTTGAAATCAACCAGAACCAATGGACTAACCCTAAAAGTTACTTAAATGGTTAATTTTTTAATTTTCTAAAAATTGTCTTAAAAGTAGTGGACAACTACAACACACAAAGTTAGCTGAAATAGTGAATTTCAGAATTTTTTAGAAATCAGCTAAAAACATTGGACCATAACCGATATAACCTGCACAAGTTGCCTAAAACACTTGCATTAATTTCTTGAACTTGCCTAAAAATAGTAGAGTTACTAGTCCAACCCGATGAGGTGATGCTATTAACAAATTTTCAAATTATACAACGACACTATACCCTTAATTACCAAAAATCATCACCACAAAGTCATCAAAATCACACCATCAATACAGTTCTCTAGCCATCAATTACAAATTTAACAACAAATTATCAAAATACATTCAATACATAACTCTGGCATATATACTTACACAATTAGAAACCGAAAAATCCGATACTTGCCCAAAACTCAAATATCGGTTTGATACCAAGTACGCCACTGATTAGAATCATCCGTAAACATATTTTGACTTTCGTGAGGCCACACTCAATAAGCATTCCCTTCAATTTAATTAAATGCACAATATTCGTATTTCTTATGATAAAAATTATCTAATTTCCTTATAAAGTTTGAGATGTCACAAATTTCCCCACCTTAAGAAATTTTGTCCAGGAAATTTAAACATCTACACATTAAGGATACTTTTTTTTCCATATCGTTCAACTAACTAAAGTAATCTTCAGTTGACCAAATCCATCATAGTATTTATACATATGATTCCATTAAATCCGAAGTTCCAAATAATTCATCTGTATACATATTAAAAGAACACCAACATCGGGAACATATCATATATCTTAAATAACTGTCTTATTCCATTTATTACTAAATTATTTTTGCTCCCAAAGGTGATGCATGACCCAGTCCATTAAATACTTATCTTTTCTCGCATAAGACAAATATAGACTTAACATCTTTTAAAACTATTCAAACTTGTATGTCACGTAGAAGGTCATTTTAATGTTGCTGATATCATCAAAATCATCAAATAAACATTATTTCCAAGGAGAGATTTAAGAAAACACCCCAAAGCTATTCCAATTTCGACAAAAAAACCCATAAACTATTAAATTCTGAAAAAACACCCCTCAAATTTTATGAGTCATCTGATCCAAAGTGAATTTTGGACAAGAATGAACCAAAATTTGTTTTTCAAAGTTACCCTTATTTCCTACTTGTGTACCCAATTATCCAATTAGAAAGACAGAGATAATAGCCGGTAACATATAAAACATTAGATTACACATTGTACGAACATCCTTATACTAACACCGACTTCTTCACATTCATCTACAGTATATATTCCTCTAAAACATTTCTCCATGTGCCCGTCCTTCTAAAATTAATCTAATAAATTCTAGGCCTTAGTCTCAACATTTCTATTCTATATTGGTTAAGTTCTTCTCAGTCAGAATACTTTATTAATAGTAACTTTCTTTACACAATTATGACATTCATGATCCAAACAAATTATAACCTTTAGTCTCCAAAATTTTAATCCCAGATCTGTGTCAAGATTCGGCACTCGCAGTCTTAAGGATCACTAATCATTCTTAAATTCTATTATGATCAAAACCTTTTGGTCTGGTACAAAATTATAAAAACCTACCTCGGAAACCTACAAATCTAATCCGATGCGGTGATGCAACTAACAAATTTTCAAATTATATACAGCTACTCGAGCCTTAATTATCAAAAAAACCCGGACAACAAAGTCATCAGAATCAAACTTTTAAAGTATCTATACAACCAATAACAAATTTGACAACGAAGTGCTAAAATCAAACTTTCAATTTTCAAAATACATTAGTTCATAACTCTACCATATAACTTACACAAAATTAAAAACTGAACAATCCGACACTTGTCCAAACCTCAATCATTGGTCTCATCCAAGCTCCACCCGAATTTATTCAAAAATCCTCAAGGAAAATATTGTGACTTTGTTGTAAACACACTCAATAATCCTTTTGTTCAATTTAATTAAATCCGAAGTTACGAAACACACTCAATATTCATATTTCCTTATGATAATATTTATTTTTAATACATATGATTCCATAAAATCCGAAGTTACGCAACATCCATATGTATACATCTTAAAAGAACACTAACATAACACTTTTTTAAAGAAATTTACTATTCCATATGTTCTGATAATCTATCATTTACCTTAAAGAAAATTTACCAAACAATTAATTTACCATAGGTTTATTATCCTTGAGATTTGAACCTCCATACTTCAAACGATAAATACTTCACTAATAGAAATGATCCAATCTAATCCAACACTTGATATATACGATCTTATTTCAAGACTCGCAATCACAGTAGAATTTCCTACGTCACAAAAGCTTCACAAGAATATTCTTAACCGTATGAAATTTTATCCTCAACCTTTGAATATACGTCATAAGAATAACAATAATAATAGGAAATCAATCAAGATAGGTAATCAATCGTAAATCTTCATAATGATCAACATTTTATTCCTATTAACCTCAACAATTCGCGATCATATAACTATCCAATATCAACAAGTCACTAAGGTCACCAATCCACTTTAAATTTTTATTTATCAAATATATTTCTCAGAAACAACTCTGAGATAATCTTCACAAAAGTTTGAAAATCCCTCAGTAGTACTCTTATAATAAAACTTCTAAAGTGTTCTCATTTACTATAGATTTAGCTTTGGGGTCCACAAAGTCATTTTAGTGCAAGTAATGTTAATCGAAAGTAAATACCGTATTCAAATTCACATATATCAAAGTTCTACATATATTTCACAATTTTTTATCTCTTGAGATGAACTGCATATTGCCTTCAACTATTCTTCATATTCACACGAAAACCAAGGATGGATTAAATACCATAAGAGCTAAAACTTAATAACTCTATTCACTAGAACATGTTTAATCCAAAACACATGATCAAAAACTCATGTTGTTTGTGTCTTTCTCAAGTGAATCTTTTGGATATTCTCCTTTCATTCTCAAATAGATATAGTGCTCGTAAGAGATAATCATAAAGTAGACCACTCAAAGTGTTGAATATTTGGTTTTCCATAGTTAATTGGTTGAATCCATAAATAACCTCATCAATCTGTCATATTCCATTTATTACTAAATTATTTTTGCTCCCGAAGGTAATGCATGACTCGGTCCACTAAATACTAATCTTTTCTCGCATAAGACAAATATAGACTTAACATTTTTTAAAACTTTTCAAACTTGTATGTCACGTAGAAGGTCAATTTGTTGTTGCCGATATGATCAAAATCATCAAATAAACATTATTTCCTACGACAGATTAAAGAAAACACCCCAAAGCTATTCCAATTTCGACAAAAAACACCCATAAACTATTAAATTCTGAACAAACACCTCTCAACTTTTATGAGTCAACTGAACCAAAGTGAATTTTGGAGAAGAATGAACCAAAATTTGTTTTTCTAAGTTACCTTTATTTCCTACTTGTGTACCCAATTATCCAATAAGAAAGACAGAGATAATAGCGGGTAACATATAAAACATTAGAATACACATTGTACGAACATCCTTATACTAACACTGACTTCTTCACATTCATCTACAGTATATATTCCTCTAAAACATTTCTCCATGTGCCCGTCCTTCTAAAATTAATCTAATAAATTCTAGGCCTTAGTCTCAATATTTCAATTCTATATAGGTTGTTAAGTTCCTCTCATTCAGAATCCTTTATTAATAGTAACTTTCTTTACACAATTATGACATTCATGATCCAAACAAATTATAACCTTTAGTCTCCAAAATTTTAATCCCAGATCTGTGTCAAGATTCGGCACTCGCAGTCTTAAGGATCACTAATCATTCTTAAATTCTATTATGATCAAAACCTTTTGGTCTGGTACAAAATTATAATAACCTACCTCGGAAACCTACAAATCTAATCCGATGCGGTGATGCAACTAACAAATTTCCAAATTATATACAGCTACGCGAGCCTTAATTATCGAAAAAACCCGGACAACAAAGTCATCAGAATCAAACTTTTAAAGTATCTATACTACCAATAACAAATTAAACTATGAAGTTCTAAAATCAAACTTTCAATTTTCAAAATACATTAGTTCATAACACTACCATATAACTTGCACACAATTAAAAAATTAACAATTCGACACTTGTCCAAACCTCAATCATTGGTCACATCCAAGCTCCACACCAATTTATTCAAAAATTCTCAAGGAAAATATTGTGACTTTGTTGTAAACACACTTAATAATCCTTCTCTTCAATTTAATTAAATCCGAAGTTACGAAACACACTCAATATTCATATTTCCTTATGATAATATCTATTTTTAATACATATGATTCCATTAAATCCGAAGTTACGAAACATCCATATGTATACATCTTAAAAAGAACACTAAAAAAATACTTTTTTAAAGAAATTTATTATTCCATATGTTTTGATAATCTATCATTTACCTTAAATAAATTTACCAAATAATTAATATACCAGAGGTTTCTTACCCTCGAGATTTGAACCTCCACACATCAAAAAATAAATACTTCCCTAATACATATGATCCGATCTAATCCAACACTTGATATATAAGACTATATTTTAAGACTCGCAATCACAGTAGAATTTCCGACCTCACAAAAATATTATTTACCATATGAAATTTTATCCTCAAACTTTGAATACGTCATAACCATAACAACAATAATAGGAAATCAATCAAGATATGTAATCAATAGTAAATCTTTATGATGATCAACATTTTATTCCTATTAACCTCAACAATTCTCGATCATATAACTATCCAATATCAACAAGTCCCCATGTCACCAATCCAATTTAAATTTTTATTTATCAAATATATTTCTCAGAAACAAATGCAAAGGTTCCCTGAGATAATCTTCACAAAAGTTTGAAAATCCCTC
Organism: Hemerocallis citrina; assembly: GCA_017893485.1. Classification (NCBI taxonomy): domain Eukaryota; kingdom Viridiplantae; phylum Streptophyta; class Magnoliopsida; order Asparagales; family Asphodelaceae; genus Hemerocallis; species Hemerocallis citrina. Next base: position 241,785,008 of record CM030360.1, on the reverse strand, counting down.
AGTAGTACTCTCATAATAAAACTTCTGAAGTGTTCTCATTTACTATTGATTTAGCTTTGGGATCCACAAAGTCATTTTCCTTCAAGTAATGTTAATCGAAAGTAAATACCGTATTCACATATATCAAAGTTCTACATATATTTCACAATTTTTTATCTCTTGAGATGAACTGCATATTGCCTTCAACTATTCTTCATATTCTCACGAAAACCAAGGATGGATTAAATACCATGACCAAGAGCTACTACAAATTACCTAGATAAAACTAAATAACTCTATTCACTAGAGCGTGTTTAATCCAAAACAATTGATCAAAAAACTCAGGTTGTTTGTCTTTCTAAAGTGAATCTTTTGGATATTCTCCTTTCATTCTCAAATAGATATAGTGCTCATAAGAGATAATCATAAAGTAGACCACTCAAATAGATAATCTCGAATATATTTCACAATTTTTTATCTCTTGAGATGAACTGCATATTGCCTTCAACTATTCTTCATATTCTCACGATAACCAAGGATGGATTAAATACCATGACTAAGAACTACTACAAATTACCTAGATAAAACTAAATAACTCTATTCACTTGAGCGTGTTTAATCCAAAACACATGATCAAAAACTCAGGTTGTTTGTCTTTCTAAAGTTGATCTTTTGGATATTCCCCTTTCATTCTCAAATAGATATAGTGCTCATAAGAGATAATCATAAAGTAGACCACTCAAAGTGTTGGATATTTGGTTTTCCATAGTTAATTGGTTGAATCTATAATCCAAAAATAACCTCATCGGTCTGTCTCATGATTCTTATTCGATTTATTACAATATTTTTTTTGCTCCGAAGGTGATGCATGACTCGGTCCATTAAATACTCATCTTTTCTAACATAAGACAAATATAGGACTTTAACATCTTTTAAAACTATTCAAACTTGTATGTCGCGGAGAAGATCAACATATTGCGACTGATATCATGAAAATCATTAAATAACCATATTAATTCCTAGGATAGATTTGAGAAAACACCCCGAAACTATTCCACTTTCTACAAAAAAAACACCCATCAACTATTAGATTCTGAAAAAACACCCCTCAACTTTTATGAGTCAACTTAACCAAAGTGAATTTTGGACAAGAATGAACCAAATTTTGTTTTCCAATGTTACCCTTATTTCCTACTTGTGTACCCAATTATATCAGTAGAAAGACATACATAATAGTTGGTGACCAAACAAAGGTAGGAGTTTAACATATAAAACATTACATTACATATATAACATTGTACGAACTTCCTTATACTAACACTGACTTCTTCACATTCCTCGACAGTATACATTCCTCTAAAACATTTCTCCATATGCTCGTCCTTCTAAAATTAATCTAATCAATTCTAGGCTTTAGTTTCAACATTTCAATTCCATATTCGTTAAGTTCTTCCCATTTGTATCCTTTATTAATCGTAACTTTCTTTACACGATTATGACATCCATGATCCAAACAAATTATCTCCTTTAGTCTCCAAAGTATTAATCCCTGATCTATGTGTCAAGATTCGGCACTTGCAGTCTTAAAGATCACTGATCATTCTTAAATTCTATTATGATCAAAACCTTTCGCTCTAGTACCAAATTGTAAAAACCTACCTCGGAAACCTACTAATCTAATCCGATGCGGTGATGCAACTAACAAATTTTCAAATAATATACAGCTACTGGAGCCTAAATTATCAAAAAACCCGGAGAACCAAGTCATCAGAATCAAACTTCTAAAGTATCTATAGTGCCAATTACAAATTTAACTATGCACTTTTGAAATCAAACTTTCAATTTTCAAAATACATTAGTTACATGAACTCTACCATATAACTTACACACAATTAAAAACTGAACAATCCGACACTTGCCCAAACCTCAATCATTGGTCTGATCCTAGCTCCACCCCAATATAATCAAAAATCCTCAAGGAAAATAATGTGACTTTGTTGTAAACACACAATAATCCTTCTTTTCAATTTAATTATTAGCACAATATTCAAATTTCCTTATGATAATACTTATCTTTAATACATATGATTCAATTAAATCCGAAGTGACGAAACATCCATATGTATACATCTTAAAAGAACACTAACATAATACTTTTTTTTAAGAAATTAGTTATTGCATATGTTTTGATAATCTATCATTTACCTTCAATAAATTTACCAAACAATTAATTTACCACAGGTTTATTACCGTCGAGATTTAAAACTCCATACATCAAAAGATAAATACTTCACTAATAAATATGATCCAATCTAATCCAACACTTGATATATGCGACCTTATTTCAAGACTCCCAATCACAGTAGAATTTCCTACGTCACAAAAGCTTCACAAGAATATTCTTTACCGTATGAAATTTTATCTTCAAACTTTGAATACGTCATAAGAATAACAATAATAATAGGAAATCAATCAAGATAGGTAATCAATCTTTAAGTCTTTATAATGATCAACATTTTATTACTACTACCTTCAACAATTCTCGCTCATATAGCTATCCAATATCAGCAAGTCCCCATGGTCACCAATCCATTTTAAATTTTTATTTATCAAATATATTTCTCAGAAACAAATGCAAAGGTTCTCTGAGATAATCTTCACAAAATTTAGAAAATCCCATAGTAGTACTCTTATAATAAAACTTCTAAAGTGTTCTCATTTACTACAGATTTAGCTTTGGGATCCACAAAATTATTTTCCTTCAAGTAATGTTAATCGAAAGTAAATATCGTATTCACATATATCAAAGTTCTACATATATTTCACAATTTTTTATCTCTTTAGATGAACTGCATATTGCCTTCAACTATTCTTCATATTCTCACAAAAACCAAGGATGGATTAAATACCATAACTACAAATTACCTGGATAAAACTAAATAACTTTATTCTCTAGAGCATGTTTAATCCAAAACACATGATCAAACTCATGTTGTTTGTCTTTCTCAAGTGAATTTTATGGATATTCTCCTTGATGTTCGGAAAGTTCATTCTCAAATACATATAGTGCTCATAAGAGATAATCATAAAGTAGACCACACAAAGTGTTGGATATTTGGTTTCAATAGTTAATTGGTTGAATCTATAATCCATAAATAACCTCATCAATCTGTCTTATTCCATTTATTACTAAACTAGTAATTTACACGTGCGATGAACGTCTTAATAAATTTAGTTTTTTTAAAAGTAAAATTTTTTACACGTGTGATGCACATTTAATATATTAAAAAAAACTTAAGTAAAATATCTTACGTAGTGAGGATTCGAACCTGAGACCTCCCTCATATTAGTTATGCACGTGCAATGCACGCGTTGGTAGATTGATAAATTACACTAAGGCCATCTCCCATTATAATATTAGAGATTAGAGATTATTTTTGCTCCCAAAGGTGATGCATGACTCAGTCCATTAAATACTTAGCTTTTCTAGCATAAGACAAATGTATACTCTTAACACCTTTAAAACTATTCAAACTTGTATGTCATAAACAAGGTCAACTTATTGTTGCTGATATCATCAAAATCATCAAATAACCATATTATTTCCTAGGATAGATTTGAGAAAACACCCCGAAACTATTCCACTTTCTACAAAAAGCACCCATCAACAATCAGATTCGGGAAAAACACCCCTCAACTTTCATGAGTCAACTGATCGAAAGTGAATTTTGGACAAGAATAAACCAAATTTTGTTTTTCTAAACTTACCCTTATTTCCTACTTGTGTACCCAATTATACACGTAGAAAGACATAGACAATAGCTGGTGACCAAACAAAGGTAGGAGTTTAACATATAAAACATTATATTACATACATAACATCGTACGAACTTCCTTATACTAACACTGACTTCTTCACATTCATCTACAGTATACATTCCTCTAAAACATTTCTCCATATGCTCGTCCTTCTAAATTAATCTAAGCAATTCTAGGCCTTAGTCTGAACATTTCAATTCTACATTGGTTAAGTTCTTCTCAGTCATTATCCTTTATTAATCGTAACTTTCTTTATACAATTATGACATTCATGATCCAAACAAATTATCTCCTTTAGTCTCCAAAGTTTTAATCCCTGATCTATGGGTCAAGATTCGACACTCGCAGTCTTAAGGATCACTGATCATTCTTAAATTCTATTATGATCAAAACCGTTTTCTCTGGTACCAAATTGTAATAACCTACCTCGGAAACCTACTAATCTAATCCGATGTGGTGAGGCAACTAACAAATTTTCAAATTATATACAACTACTCGAGCCTTAATTATCAAAAAAACTAGGACAACAAAGTCATCAGAATCAAACTTTTAAAGAATCTATACTACCAATTACAAATTTAACTATGCAGTTCAGAAATCAAACATTCAATTTTCAAAATACATTAGTTACATGACTCTACCAACTACACAATTAAAAACTGAACAATCTGACACTTGCCCAAACCTCAATCATTCGTCTGATCCAAGCTCCACCCCAATTTATTCAAAAATCCTCAAGGAAAATATTGTGACATTGTTGTAAACACACTTAATAACCCTTCTCTTCAAATTAATTAATTGCACGATATTCATATTTCCTTAGGATAATATTTATTTTTAATACATATGATTCCATTAAATCCGAAGGTACGAAACATCCACATGTATACATCTTAAAAGAACACTAACATAATACTTTTTTTAAGAAATTTATTATTCCATATGTTTTGATAATCTATCATTTACCTTAAATAAATTTACCAAAGAATTAATATACCATAGGTTTATTACCCTAGAGGTTTGAACCTCCATACATCAAAAGATAAATACTTCTCTAATAAATATGATCCAATCTAATCCAACACTTGATATATACGACCTCATTTCAAGACTCGCAATCACAATAGAATTTCGTACGTCACAAAAATTTTGTTACCGTATGAAATTTAATCCGCAAACTTTGAATATGTCATAAAAATAACAATAAAAATAGGAAATCAATCAAGATAGGAACCAATCTTAAATCATTATAATGATCAACATTTTATTCATATTAACCTTGACAATTCTCGATCATATAACTATCCAATATCTAACCTTAACAATTCTCGATCATATAACTATCCAATATCAACAAGTCCGTAAGGTCACCAATCCATTTAAAATTTTTATTTATCAAATATATTTCTCAGAAACAAATGCAAAGGTTCTCTGAGATAATCTTTACAAAAGTTTGAAAATCCCTCAGTAGTACTCTTATTATAAAACTTCTAAAGAGTTCTCATTTACTATAGATTTAAAACTTAATAGCTCTATTCACTAGAACATGTTTAATCAAAAACACATGATCAAAAACTCATGTTGTTTGTGTCTTTCTCAAGTGAATCTTTTGGATATTCTCCTTTCATTCTCAAATAGATATAGTGCTCATAAGAGATAATCATAAAGTAGGCCACTCAAAGTGTTGGATATTTGGTTTTCCATAGTTAATTGGTGGATATTTGGTTTTCCATAGTTAATTGGTTGAATCTATAATCCATAAATAACCTCATCAATCTGTCTAATTCCAATTATTACTAAATTATTTTTGCTCGCAAAGGTGATGCATGATTCCGTCCATTAAATACTTATCTTTTCTCGCATAAGACAAATATAGGCTTAACATCTTTTAAAACTATTCAAACTTGTATGTCACGTAGAAGGTCAATTTGTTGTTGCTGATATCATCAAAATCATCAAATAAATATTATTTCCAAGGATAGATTTAAGAAAACACCCCAAAGCTATTCCAATTTCGACAAAATACATTTTACAAAGTTACCCTTATTTCCTACTTGTGAACCCAATTATCCAATTAGAAAGACAGAGATAATAGCGGGTAACATATAAAACATTAGATTACACATTGTACGAACAGCCTTATACTAACACTGATTTCTTCACATTCATCTACAGTATATATTCCTCTAAAACATTTCTCCATGTGCCCGTCCTTCTAAAATTAATCTAATAAATTCTAGGCCTTAGTCTCAATATTTCAATTCTATATAGGTTGTTAAGTTCCTCTCATTCAGAATCCTTTATTAATAGTAACTTTCTTTACACAATTATGACATTCATGATCCAAACAAATTATAACCTTTAGTCTCCAAAATTTTAATCCCAGATCTATGTGTCAAGATTCGGCACTCGCAGTCTTAAGGATCACTAATCATTCTTAAATTCTATTATGATCAAAACCTTTTGGTCTGGTACAAAATTATAATAACCTACCTCGGAAACCTACAAATCTAATCCGATGCGGTGATGCAACTAACAAATTTTCAAATTATATACAGCTACGCGAGCCTTAATTATCGAAAAAACCCGGACAACAAAGTCATCAGAATCAAACTTTTAAAGTATCTATACTACCAATAACAAATTTAACAACGAAGTTTTAAAATCGAAGTTTCAATTTTCAAAAGACATTAGTTCACAACTCAACCATATAACTTATACACAATTAAAAACTGAACAATCCGACACTTGTCCAAACCTCAATCATTGGTCTCATCCAAGCTCCACCCGAATTTATTCAAAAATCCTCAAGGAAAATATTGTGACTTCGTTGTAAACACACTCAATAATCCTTTTGTTCAACTTAATTAAATCCGAAGTTACGAAACACACTCAATATTCATATTTCCTTATGATAATATTTATTTTTAATACATATGATTCCATAAAATCCGAAGTTACGCAACATCCATATGTATACATCTTAAAAGAACACTAACATAACACTTTTTTTAAGAAATATATTATTCCATATGTTTTGATAATATATCATTTACTTTAAAGAAAATTTACCAAACAATTAATTTACCAAAGATTTACTATCCTCGAGATTTGAACCTCCATACATCAAAAGACAAATACTTCACTAATAGAAATGATCCAATCTAATCCAACACTTGATATAAACGACCATATTTCAAGACTCGCAATCACAATAGAATTTCCTACGTCACAAAAGCTTCACAAGAATATTCTTAACCGTATGAAATTTTATCCTCAACCTTTGAATATACGTCATAAGAATAACAATAATAATAGGAAATCAATCAAGATAGGTAATCAATCGTAAATCTTTATAATGATCAACATTTTATTCCTATTAACCTCAACAATTCGCGATCATATAACTATCCAATATCAACAAGTCACTAAGGTCACCAATCCACTTTAAATTTTTATTTATCAAATATATTTCTCAGAAACAACTCTGAGATAATCTTCACAACAGTTTGAAAATCCCTCAGTAGTACTCTTATAATAAAACTTCTAAAGTGTTCTCATTTACTATAGATTTAGCTTTTGGGTCCACAAAGTCATTTTCCAGCAAGTAATGTTAATCGCAAAAACCGTATTCAAATTCACATATATCAAAGTTCTACATATATTTCACAATTTTTTATCTCTTGAGATGAACTGCATATTGCCTTCAACTATTCTTCATATTCTCACGAAAACCAAGGATGGATTAAATACCATAAGAGCTAAAACTTAATAACTCTATTCACTAGAACATGTTTAATCCAAAACACATGATCAAAAACTCATGTTGTTTGTGTCTTTCTCAAGTGAATCTTTTGGATATTCTCCTTTCATTCTCAAATAGATATAGTGCTCGTAAGAGAATCATAAAGTAGACCACTCAAAGTGTTGAATATTTGGTTTTCCATAGTTAATTGGTTGAATCCATAAATAACCTCATCAATCTGTCATATTCCATTTATTACTAAATTATTTTTGCTCCCGAAGGTAATGCAAGACTCGGTCCACTAAATACTAATCTTTTCTCGCATAAGTCAAATATAGACTTAACATTTTTTAAAACTATTCAAACTTGTATGTCACGTAGAAGGTCAATTTGTTGTTGCCGATATGATCAAAATCATCAAATAAACATTATTTCCTACGACAGATTAAAGAAAACACCCCAAAGCTATTCCAATTTCGACAAAAAACACCCATAAACTATTAAATTCTGAACAAACACCTCTCAACTTTTATGAGTCAACTGAACCAAAGTGAATTTTGGAGAAGAATGAACCAAAATTTGTTTTTCAAAGTTACCCTTATTTCCTACTTGTGTACCCAATTATCCAATAAGAAAGACAGAGATAATAGCGGGTAACATATAAAACATTAGAATACACATTGTACGAACATCCTTATACTAACACTGACTTCTTCACATTCATCTACAGTATATATTCCTCTAAAACATTTCTCCATGTGCTCGTCCTTCTAAAATTAATCTAATAAATTCTAGGCCTTAGTCTCAATATTTCAATTCTATATAGGTTGTTAAGTTCCTCTCATTCAGAATCCTTTATTAATAGTAACTTTCTTTACACAATTATGACATTCATGATCCAAACAAACTATAACCATTAGTCTCCAAAATTTTAATCCCAGATCGGTGTCAAGATTCGGCACTCGCAGTCTTAAGGATCACTAATCATTCTTAAATTCTATTATGATCAAAACCTTTTGGTCTGGTACAAAATTATAATAACCTACCTCGGAAACGTACAAATCTAATCCGATGCGGTGATGCAACTAACAAATTTTCAAATTATATACAGCTACGCGAGCCTTAATTATCGAAAAAACCCGGACAACAAAGTCATCAGAATCAAACTTTTATAGTATCTATACTACCAATAACAAATTAAACTATGAAGTTCTAAAATCAAACTTTCAATTTTCAAAATACATTAGTTCATAACACTACCATATAACTTACACACAATTAAAAAATTAACAATTCGACACTTGTCCAAACCTCAATCATTGGTCACATCCAAGCTCCACACCAATTTATTCAAAAATTCTCAAGGAAAATATTGTGACTTTGTTGTAAACACACTCAATAATCCTTCTCTTCAATTTAATTAAATCCGAAGTTACGAAACACACTCAATATTCATATTTCCTTATGATAATATTTATTTTTAATACATATGATTCCATTAAATCCGAAGTTACGAAACATCCATATGTATAGTCATTTTCCTTCAAGTAATGTTAATCGAAAGTAAATACCGTATTCAAATTCACATATATCAAAGTTCTACATATATTTCACAATTTTTTATCTCTTGAGGTGAACTGCATATTGCCTTCAACTATTCTTCATATTCTCACGAAAACCAAGGATGGATTAAATACCATAAGTGAGAGCTAAAACTTAATAACTCTATCCACTAGAACATGTTTAATCCAAAACACATGATCAAAAACTCATGTTGTTTGTGTCTTTCTCAAGTGAATCTTTTGGATATTCTCCTTTCATTCTCAAATAGATATAGTGCTCATAAGAGATAATCATAAAGTAGACCACTCAAAGTGTTGGATATTTGGTTTTCCATAGTTAATTGGTTGAATCCATAAATAACCTCATCAATCTGTCTTATTCCATTTATTACTAAATTATTTTTGCTCCCAAAGGTAATGCATGACTCAGTCCATTAAATACTTATCTTTTCCCGCATAAGACAAATATAGACTAAACATTTTTAAAACTATTCAAACTTGTATGTCACGTAGAAGGTCAATTTGTCGTTGCTGATATCATCAAAATCATCAAATAAACATTATTTCCTAGGATAGATTTAAGAAAACACCCCAAAGCTATTCCAATTTCGACAAAAAACACCCATAAACTATTAAATTCTGAACAAACACCCTTCAACTTTTATGAGTCAACTGAACCAAAGTGAATTTTGGTCAAGAATGAACCAAAATTTGTTTTTCAAAGTTACCCGTATTTCCTACTTGTGTACCCAATTATCCAATTAGAAAGACAGAGATAATAGTGGGTAACATACAAAACATTAGATTACAGTGTACGAACATCCTTATACTAACGCTGACTTCTTCACATTCATCTACAGTACATATTCCTCTAAAACATTTCTCCATGTGCCCGTCCTTCTAAAATTAATCGAATAAATTCTAGGCCTTAGTCTCAACATTTCAATTCTATATTGGTTAAGTTCTTCTCAGTCAGAATCCTTTATTAATACTAACTTTCCTTACACAATTATGACATTCATGATCCAAACAAATTATAACCTTTAGTCTCCAAAATTTTAATCAGAGATATATGTGTCAAGATTCCGCACTCGGAGTCTTAAGGATCACTAATCATTCTTAAATTATATTATGATCAAAACCTTTTGGTCTGGTACAAAATTATAATAACCTAACTCGGAAACCTACAAATCTAATCCGATGCGGTGATGCAACTAACAAATTCTCAAATTATATACAGCTACTCGAGCCTTAATTATCAAAAAAACCCGGACAACAAAGTCATCAGAATCAAACTTTTAAAGTATCTCTACTACCAATAACAAATTTAACTATGAAGTCCAAAAATCAAACTTTCAATTTTCAAAATACATTAGTTCATAACACTACCATATAACTTACAATTAAAAACTGAGCAATCCGACACTTGTCCAAACCTAAATCATTGGTCTCATCCAAGCTCCACCCCAATTTATTCAAAAATCCTCAAGGAAAATATTGTGACTTTGTTGTAAACACACTCAATAATCCTTCTCTTCAATTTAATTAAATCCAAAGTTACGAAATACACTCAAAATTCATATTTCCTTATGATAATATTTATTTTTAATACATATGATTCCATTAAATCCGAAGTTACGCAACATCCATATGTATACATCTTAAAAGAACACTAACATAACACTTTTTTTAAGAAATATATTATTCCATATGTTTTGATAATATATCATTTACTTTAAAGAAAATTTACCAAACAATTAATTTACCAAAGATTTACTATCCTCGAGATTTGAACCTCCATACATCAAAAGACAAATACTTCACTAATAGAAATGATCCAATCTAATCCAACACTTGATATAAACGACCATATTTCAAGACTCGCAATCACAGTAGAATTTCCTACGTCACAAAAGCTTCCCAAGAATATTCTTAACCGTATGAAATTTTGTCCTCAAACTTTGAATATACGTCATAAGAATAACAATAATAACAGGAAATCAATTAAGATCGGTAATCAATCGTAAATCCTTATAATGATCAACATTTTATTCCTATTAACCTCAACAATTCTCGATCATATAACTATCCAATATCAACAAGTCCCTAAGGTCACCAATCCATTTTAAATTTTTATTTATCAAATATATTTCTCAGAAACAAATGCAAAGGTTCTCTGAGATAATCTTCACAAAAGTTTGAAAATCCCTCAGTAGTACTCTTATAATAAAACTTCTAAAGTGTTCTCATTTACTATAGATTTAGCTCTGGGATCCACAAAGTCATTTTCCTTGAAGTAATGTTTATCGAAAGTAAATACCGTATTCAAATTCACATATATCAAAGTTCTAAATATATTTCACAAATTTTTATCTCTTGAGATGAACTGCATATTGCCTTCAACTATTCTTCATATTCTCACGAAAACCAAGGATGGATTAAATACCATAAGTGAGCTAAAACTTAATAACTCTATCCACTAGAACATGTTTAATCCAAAACACATGATCAAAAACTCATGTTGTTTGTGTCTTTCTCAAGTGAATCTATTGGATATTCTCCTTTCATTCTCAAATAGATATAGTGCTTGTTACCGCTGATTTCGGTGTGGGGGTAAACAGATAAGATTTGTGAGTTCGAGAAAACCTGAACAGCTGATTCAAGCCTCCTTGCTCCTGCCGCAACCTGCAAGGAAGTGCGATACACCGGGGTTGATTCCGGCGACGCACCCTCCGACGCTCTTGTCAGTAACCAGTGGTGATTAAAGGAAGAGCTTAAAGTGGTGAAAAAGTGATTAACCTGGTCACAGTGGCAGAGGGGAGGTATTTATAGTCGCCAGGGGAGTGATTAGAGGCTTGGTTCCCTGTGTAACTGCTAGGAGAAAAATCCTCACAGTCTGTTTAGGAAACTAACCCCTTGATTCCCGGTGAGAGCAAATCAGGCCCGTTGACTTGGTCAAATCAGTGGCCCTGATTTGTCTCTGGCTGGTCTGGGGCTCGTCTCGGGTCGGGACCCGTAACCAATCGGTGTGGATCCGTTCGTGGGTTATTGGGTCTCGTGCGAAGGAGATCCAGTACCCGCTTTGGATCCACCTTGTATGTGAAATTACCATTTTACCCCCGAGCTTCGAGATTCGCGCTCAATCTGGACGGTTCCGATTTAACCCCATTTTTAGCCATATCACGAGCCCCCCACTCCTAAAGACTGAGCGTGATCAGTCTTTGAGGAGTAGTTTAACTGTTTTAGTGGCTGGTGGAGTTGTATCGGAGTCCAAGTGGAAGACTTTGAATCTTGAAGGAGGTAGTGAAGTAATTCTTGATGCTACGTGCTGTTCTTTAGCCATAACGAGTATTTGACGGCTTTTATTTATTTTTTCGGACTATTTATTTAATTTTGCGATGTGTTCACTAGTCGTTCGGGGGCCTTAATAGTGCTTTCTAGGCAATAATTGTTCGTTCGGGGGCTCAAAAATATACCCCCGAATTTTTAATTATTTTCCAGAATTTTTAGTTAATTTCCCCGAATTTTTAGCAATTTTTCGCAATTTTTAAAGAAATAAATCGAATAAAATAGATAAAAAATGCCTTTAAATACTGATTTATGCCGTGGATCGATCCGGGCCGTTGATCATAGACGGGCACGAATTTTTGGGAGATCCAGCGGTCGTAGTAGCTCGGTGTCTCTTTTCTCCGTTTGCGAGCTCGGAAAGGCACTTGCTCGGCCGCCGACCGAAGACAGGTGGTCTCGGCAGGTCGAGCGACGTGGCGCAATCTGAGCCATTGGATGACGATGCGCATCTCAAGACGGGCACATTTCTCAAGAAAACACTATCTTGTCGCCTAGCGTCCTCGGCGAGATCTGGGCCGTCTGATCGAGATCATGCGCGAAAGTTGAGGAAAAAGTGAGTTTTCTCCGTTTGCGAGCTCGGAAAGGCACTTGCTCGGCCGCCGACCGAAGACAGGGGGTCTCGGCAGGTCGAGCGACGTGGCGCAACCTGAGCCATTGGATGACGACGCGCATCTCAAGACGGGCACATTTCTCAAGAAAACACTATCTTGTCGCCTAGCGTCCTCGGCGAGATCTGGGCCGTCTGATCGAGATCATGCGCGAAAGTTGAGGAGAAAGTGAGTTTTCTCCGTTTGCGAGCTCGGAAAGGCACTTGCTCGGAAGCCGACCGGAGACAGGGGGTCCCGGACAGTCGAGCGAGGTGGCGCAATCTGAGCCATTGGATGATGACGCGCATCTCAAGACGGGCACATTTCTCAAGAAAACAATATCTTGTCGTTTAGTGTCCTTGGCAAGATCTGGGCCGTCTGATCGAGATCATGCGCGAAAATTGAGGAGAAAGTGAGTTTTCTCCGTTTGCAGGGTCGGAAAGGCACTTGCTCGGTAGCCGACCGGAGACAGCGAGTCTCGGACAGTCGAGCGACGTGGCGCAATCTGTCTCGAGACGATCCTGTTCCCAAGGGCATTAATGGTGCTTCGGGGTTTGCGCGGCGTTCCACTTTCCCAAGGTCATTCAGGATAACTCCTTCAATTAATGCGTGGCGTTTCAACTTCCGAGGGTCATAATGGCTAGACCTTGGAGGGGAGCTTATAAGTGCTCCACTCCCTTTGTCATTTCAATCGCAACAATGTAGAGTTTCAAACCTCGGAAGTGTTGGCCTTGGGTAACTTATCTTTCGAGGTCCGAAGGGGTGGTTGCTCTTTTGCCTTTTTCTTCTCCCGTTCCTGACGGCCCCAAAGCGGATGTCAGGAGCGGGGGGGAACGAGGCAGTAGTGGTGACGACCATAGTCCGGACCCGAGGGATGAGTTACTTCGGAAGGACGGGTGGTCGCCCTGTTGCCTTGTTCTTCTCCCGTTCTTCACGGCTCGAATGGGGACGTCAGGAGCGGGAGAGAATAAGGCAGAAGTGGTGACGACCGTAGTCCGAACCCGAGGGGCGAGTCACTTCGGAAGAACGGGTGGTCGTTCTTCCACTATGGTCTTCTCCTGACTCTGACTGCTCCAACGTGGGTGTTAGGGTCGGGGGAGATCATGGTGGAAGAGGTGATGATCCATGTCCGAGGCCGAGGGGTGAGCTACATCGGAAGGACAGGTGGTCACCCTTCCACCATGATCATCACCCGATTTTGACCGGCCCGATTCGGGTGTCAAGATCGGGGGTGATCCTGGTAAAAGGGGTGATGACCGGAGTCCGGATTTGTGGGACGAGCCTCGGTTGGACGGGTGGTCGTTCTCCTACCGTGATCTTCTCCCGATTCTGACGGCCTCGGCGTGGGTGTTAGAATCGGAGGGTCACGGTAGGAGAAGTGATGACCCCAGTCCGGTCCGAGGAGAGGGTTTGCGTCAGGATGACAGTTGGTTGTTCTCCCGCCCAAATCTTCTCCTGACTCTGAAGGCCAGGGTGGAGGTGTCAGGGTCAAGGGAGGTTTGGGCCGAAGGATAGATCACCAAGGTCCGGAGCCGAGGGACGACCTGTTTCGGTAGGACGGGTGGTCGTTCTTCCACTATGATCTTCACCCGATTCTGAGGGCCCCATCGTGGGTGTCAGGGTCGGGGAAGGTCATGGTAGAAGAGGTGATGACCCTAGTCCAGAGCCGAGGGACGACTTTGCTTAGGTAGGACGGGTGGTCGTTCTTCTACTAAGATCTTCACCCGATTCTGAGGGCTCTAACGTGGGTGTCAGGGTCGGGAAAGATCATGGTAGAAGAGGTGATGACCCTAGTCCGGAACCGAGGGACTGCAGCAGCTTCGGAATGATGGGCCCCTTCCCATCTCTGTCTTCCTTCCGGGCCGACGGCTTCCGATGGTTGTCGGCTCAAAGGGGTTAGAGATGGGGGCTGTGCCGATCTGTTTTTGACCGGGTCCCGTGGGTTGGCGAAATACCGACCGAGACATGGGGCCTGGGGGGACCGCCGGAGGCGGTGCCTTAAAACTTTAAATTAAAATTTTTTTCTGGTTTCTTCAGACAGAGGTGGGGTATGGAGGAAGTGTAGGCCATCCGAGCGACTTGATGCAATTTGTACCGCTGGATGGCGTTGTTCATCTCGAGACGGGCACATCTCTCCCGAAAACACTATCTTGTCGTCTAGTGTTCTCGGCGAGGTCTGGGCCGTCAGATTGAGATTTTACGCGAAGCTTGAGGAGAAAGGGAGTTTTCTCTGTTTGCCAGCTCGGATTGGTACTGGCTTGGTAGCCGACCGGTCTCTTTGCTGGCGTGGTCGGATGGCGCATGGTTCGGGTCCTGGTCCTGATATGCTGAGCTAGTTGTCTCGGCGAAGAAGGTAGTTGTGTTGGGCCTTCGCGACGTTTAGAGAGCGGCCCAAGAGTCGCACTTTTCGTTTGGAAGTCCAAGGGACGTTCTCTTTTACTATAAATCTTCACCCCCCCCTCAGACCAAGTCTCATTTTTACTTTTACTCTCTCTCTTCAGTTCTTACTTTCCGCCTTCGAAGTTTTTAGCTCCTTGGCGGTGGTGCTAGCTGACGCGGCAAGGCGTTTCTTGTTTCCGGCGAACTTTCTGACCGTACCTATCACTTCAAGGTCAGTCTCTTTCCCTTCTCTCTTAGAAAAATGGTTAAGGTTACGCTCTCGGATGAGAGCCCCGCCTCGGAGCAAGCAGTAGGCTGAGGGGGCGAAGGGAAGAAAGTGGTGGAGCCGAGCGAGCAGAACGTCGTTCGTCCGGATAGAGAGGGCGAAGTGGCCGAGCTGCCTAAGGAGGTTGCGGCGGCGTCCCGGAAGGGTAAAGCCGTGGTCACTATCGTTGAGACGCCGAAGACAGCGGGAGCGTTCAGTCGGCAACCCATTGCTCTGTCGAGCGTGGGAGGTGTACGGGATTATGCCGAGGACACCTTGGAGAGAGTGACACAAGGTACGGCTAAGTTGGTGGAGGAGAATGAGCCGAGAGAGCTGTCCGAGGTGGACCATACCATCTCGTCTCTTTCCGAGGCTGACCTTCACCTGATCCGAGAGGGCTTCCGGATCCCTGCCGACTACGGACTGCTCCTCCCCGGGCCGGGTTTCCGAGCCAATACAAAGTCTTCGTCGACGTGTGCGTCTTTCCGGTCGACTCCCTTATTGCCGGACTCCGTTTTCCCCTTCACCCGTTCGTCGTTGATGTCTTGACATAGTACGGTTTGAGCCCCGCTCAGCTGATGCCGAACACATGGAGGCACGTCATGGCGTTCGTCCTCCGATGCCAAGAGGTTGGTGCCAAGCCGAGTATGTTCCTCTTTCGGAGCCTCTACCGACCTTGTCAGCCAAGGCGAGACGAACAAAGGTTCTATCTTTCGCCCCGGACGGGCGTGAAGCTGATCGAGAATCCGAACTCGATCAAACACTGGAAGGAGAAGTACTTCCTCATCCGAGCCCCTGCGCCGTGGGTGATACCGACGGTTTGGGCGAAGGATGGTCTGCCCAAGCGAACAAAGAAGGAGACGGTGCTGAGTGGCGAGGAGGCGGAGGTCCAGAAGAAGCTTCTCGCCCTGCCAGCGCTGAGCTGGAGAGAAATTACCGAGGAGGATCTGTTCCGAGGGGATCTCAGTCCGATCGACCCTAGTATGCTTCTGGTATTTATACTCTTTGCTTAAAGTTCATGAAAATTTTTCTAAGTTTTTTCATTCGGTTTGTGCAGAGACGATGAAGCTGGACTACAAGGCTCTGATGGCGAAGGGCAGATCGGAGTAGGAGGCGAAGAAGAAGAGGCCTTCGGCGGGGCCTCAGGACAGCCGAGCCTCGAAGAAGCCTTCGGTGGCGAAGGTCGCCGACCAGCCGAAGGTCATGGTCCTCGAGCAGGGGGAAGTCATGGTCCTCGACCCTCCTACCTCGGGTGCGCCCACGCCGACCCCAAAGGGGGACGCTCCCGGTTCGTCGAGCGGTGCGTTCGGCGTGAAGGAGGTGTTGTCCCTCCAAGTTCCGTCCCTCACTGCCGAGGCGGAGAAGATCCTGACCGAGCGTCATAAGCAGATCTTCGTCCCCGACTGGCAGGTGATGAACGTCGACGGCTTCTTGGGCGATGGCAACATCTGCATGGAGGCGGTGAGGCACCTGCCGACCCCAAAGGACCGAGCGACCCTGAAGGCCGGGCTAGCAGGGGACGCCGTGATGCAGATTGCTCGGAATACTATGTCGGTCAGTAGGCCGAGCTCTCCCTCATCAAAATTTCTTTCTTAGAATTTTTCTAAGTCCTTGGGTTCGGGTTTTAATGTGTTGTTCTTTTTCAGACCCTCTGCCACTTCAATTTCCTGTTCGAGGAGTTCGCGAGCAAGGAGCAGGAGAACGAACGGGAGAGGTCGGAGCGTGTCAAGGTCACGCAGCTGCTTGATGCCGAGCAGCTCCTCTCGGCGAAGAGGGCTGCCGAAGTGGCGGGGTTGGAGCAGCAGCTGGTCGACGCCATTCAGCTGTCGAAGGACGCGGCGGCCAAGCTTGAGGCGTCGGAGAAGGAGGCGGCCGGGCTGAGGGAGGAGCTGGCCAATGCTCGGTCGGAAGCGGAGAGGGCTCGGAAGAGGGCCGAGAAGATCATGGCCAAACACCAGAAGAAGGTGAAGAAGGTGAAGAAGGCCGTGCAGGAGGAGGCCGCGCAACACATGCTCCAGAACATGGAGGATGCCTACGGTCGAGCCTTGCTCCACGTGGCCGCGAAGAACCCGGGCTTCGACACGTCCTCCTACCGCTTTTACGACCCCGTGGAAGGGGAGGAGGAGGTTCCTGAGGGGCTGCTCGACCCTGTGGTAGAGACGGAAGGTGTCGAAGGCCCAGGGGAGACCGAGGGCGAGGGCGAGGAGGACGACTCCGAGGAGGAGAGCGGGAGCGAAGGCGAAGGCGAGGGCGACGGCGAGAGCAAGACCGGGGGGTCGACGGACCCGAGCGGCAAAAAGGTCGACCCCTGACTCGGTTGTCTCTTTTAGTCTTTTGTTGTTTTGTTTCTTTTTGTAAGCCTAACTGCGGACTAGCCACCGCTTTTGTAAAACCTTCTCCTCGGTTTTGAATGAAAATATTGTGTTTGGCCAAAATTTATCCAAGTGTTGAGTCTCAGATTTTGTGTTTGATTTGGCGTAGAATTCTCCAAGTGTTGGGTCTCGGATTTATCTCTGCTTTTCAGGTAAGGTTCGGTCCGGTTACGGAGGTTGCACACCTTCGTAAGGAGCTGGCCAAAACGAAGGGTGAGCTCTCGAATAGCCGACAGAATCGGTTTCTCATGCTCTTGAAGCTGTGGAGACGAAGGCAGCTGTACGGAGGTATTGTCGCGAGCTGTGGCAACTGCAGAAGTGCCCCCAAGCCCCTTGTCCCGAAGGCGAAGTCGGTCGGCTCCGTAGAGAGCTCACTGCCGCCGAGCAGAAGAATGGCGAGCTTTTGGCTGAGGTCCAACACATGGAATTAGCGGAGAAAGAACGCTCGGCGGCAGAAGAGAAGCTAACTTCCGAGCTAGAGAAGGCGTTGGCCGAGCGCAAGAGGCTGTTGGCCGAAGTCGACAGGCTCAGAAGGATCACGATAGATAGGGGGATCGAGGTCACCCATTTCCGACGGCTCGCGACCGATGGCGCCAACGTCTCTGGCTCGTCAAGGCCTTCTCGTCTGAAGAAGTTGGCGAAGGACGACGCTCTGAGAGACAGAATTATTGAACTGGAGGAAGAGATCGCGTCGCTCAAGCCTGTGCCGGAGAGGGCTAACGTCCGCAGTACGTCGTGCACTCGCGAAGAGAGTGAGAGAGGGATTTCTTTTTACGAACTCGCGACACGTTTACCTGCAGCTAGGCGGAGCCCTGCCGACGCCCAGAGTAGCGCAGCCATCTCGTCGAGCGGCGCCTCGGCCGGCGCCACAATTAGGGTCGGCAGCGAGGGGGGTTCACGCATCGTTGGTTTAGGGTTGAGTTCGGAGGGCAGGCCTCGTCGTCCTCGCGTTTCCTTAAACCGAAGCGTTCCCCTTCCGAAGAGGCCCTGATCATGTCGTTTTATGTTCCTTCTGATTTGTTGTAAAACTTTGTAGTAGAGTCGGTCTTGATGTATGTAGAATTAATATGTCTGAATATGAATCCGGGTTTGTGATTTGGAAAATTTTAAGTGTTAGGCCTCGGCGATGTTTTGAAGTCTTGCTATTTGTTTTTCCCTTTTTTCAGCTCGAGGCGGCCGACCCATATGCTGATCTCCACGGTTCGGATGATGACTCTGAATCCGAGGCCACTTCTGGGACGGCGGCTCTGAGTCCTAGGAGCGTCGAGCTGGAGTTACGCCGAGCTGAGAGTGAGCGGGCCCACCTTTTGTCCGTCCTCGACCTACGGGAAGCCGAGATTCAACGCCTGGAGAGTAGGATCGCCGAGTTGAGCCCCGCAGAAGGGGACGAAGATTCGCAAACCGCTTTCAGCAACGCTCTTCAGGTCAAGTGTATTAGGCACAACCAGTCGAAGATTATAGCCGAGCGGGACGATTTGCTCTCGGAGATTCGACACTTGCAGACTGTGGTAGCGAAGCTCCAGAAGGCTGTAGGGGAGCTATCAGCCGAGGAGGACGGACAGGCGACCGAACAGTATAGTGAAGATATTTCCATATGAGGGCTAAGTGTAGTGGGTCGGCAGCGTGTATTTTGTTTGCCAACACTTTGTAACCATGGAAAAGATGTGCTTTGTATTATGGCCTGGTTGTTTAATAAAATATCTTTCGTTGCTCTGCATATTTATCTTGCTTGTAACTGTGTTGGTCGCACCGAGATCCTCGAACCGAGCGTGTTAGTTCCGTCGGCGAGAGTGTTGAACTGAACAGGTACCTATGAGTACAGTATTTCGTCGTTTAGCGACTCTGAGAAGGTACGGCACAAATCCCTAGGCGGCCCAGTCTCCAAGAAAATGCTATCTTGTCGTTTAGCGTAGGTGGCAAGATCTGAGCCGTTGAACGTAGGCACGAATCTCGAGGCGGCTCAGTTCCCAAGAAAACGCTATCTTGTCGTTTAGCGTCGGTGGCAAGATCTGGGCCGTCTGATCGAGATCATGCGCGAAAGTTGAGGAGAAAGTGTGTTTTCCCCGTTTGTGAGCTCGGGAAGGCACTCGCTCGGTAGCCGACCGAAGGCGTAGGGCTTCGGGATTTGGCTGCTAGGCAAGATCGCTCGGATTATGTGGCCGAACGTAGCTTCGGTATCCCTCCAAGGCGAAGTGGAGGGGAGGACCACTCCCAGTCTGCCGTGAAGCAAGCTTGGGGGGATTGGGAGCCAAGTGTTGGACTCCGGGACCATCGTTGTAGTTCGACGGTTGTGGGAGCAATTCCGAACGGCGATCTACCCCTGGCTCGCCCGGAGGCGAGCCGAGGAGGTAAAGTCGAGCCGAGTGTTGGACTCCGAACCATTGGTGTAGTTCAACGGTTGTGGGAGCAATTCCGAACGGCGATCTACCCCTGGCTCGCCCGGAGGCGAGCCGAGGAGGTAAAGTCGAGCCGAGTGTTGGACTCCGAACCATCGGTGTAGTTCAACGGTTGTGGGAGCAATTCCGAACGGCGATCTACCCCGGGCTCGCCCGGAGGCGAGTCGAGGAGGTAAAGTCGAGCCGAGTGTTGGACTCCGAACCATCGGTGTAGTTCAACGGTTGTGGAAGCAGTTCCGAACGACGGTCCACCCCTGGTTCGTCCGGGGACGAGCCGAGGAGGTGAAGTCGAGCCGGACGTGGACTCCGAACCATTGGTTGAAATCATAATTTAAAAGGCAGATGATAAGAGGGGAGAGAAGCATGCAAATTCACAAATACGAAAGAGCTTTCTTTATTGATTATCGACGGCGAACCGTTTTACATAGTACAATTTATGAAAATAAGTTACAAGCTAGAGGACTGGAATGGCTCGATATCCTATGATACTTAGAGTGGCGCCGGAGCGCTTTCTTGGTATTTTAGGAGGTGGTCGGCATTCCATGTCCTCGGAAGCTCTCTGCCCTCTAGATCTTCAAGACGATATGATCCGGGCCGAACTACCCTCGTGATCCTGTACGGCCCTTCCCAGTTCGGAGCCAGCTTGCTCTTCTGATTGGGGAAGGATATGGCCAATTTTCTCAAGACTAAGTCTCCTTGCTTAAGGTTGGCGGGTCGGACCTTTTTGTTGTACGCCAGTTCAACCCTTCTTCGGTAACTCTGCTGCCGAATCGCCGCTCTTTCCCTTAGTTCATCTATCAGGTCTAATTCTGCTCTGAGGTCCCTGGCATTCTGTTCTTCGTCATAGGCTGTGAGCCGAGGAGAAGGTATTCCGACCTCGAGAGGTATCACGGCCTCGGACCCATAGGTGAGGTTGAAAGGAGACTCGCTTGTGGGGGTCCGCTTGCTCGTGCGGTAGTTCCATAGGACGTTGGGGAGTTGGTCGACCCATAAGCCTTTGGAACTTCTGTCCAGCCTTTTCTTGATGCCTGCGAGGATCTGCCGATTAGCATTTTCTGCTTGTCCGTTCGACTGAGGGTGGGAGACGGACGAGAAGCGCTGCTGGATGGCCAGGTCGTCGCACAGAGCTCGGAATGTTGCGCCAGTGAACTGAGTCCCGTTGTCCGTCACGAGGACACGGGGGATGCCGAACCTGCAGATGATGCTCTTCCAGAAGAACTGTACCACCTTGTTCTCGGTTATAGTGGCGAGGGGCTCGGCCTCGACCCACTTCGAGAAGTAGTCGATGGCTACGACCAAGAACTTGAACTGACCCGGAGCCGGAGGGAAAGGCCCTAGTAAATCCATCCCCCACATTGCGAAGGGGATAGGACTTGATAGAGAGGCGAGGTTGGCCTGAGGGAGGCGACGGATGCTGGAGTGTCTCTGACAAGAGCTGCATTGCCGAACGTGTCGCTCGGCGTCTTGGAGGAGGGTCGGCCAGAAGTATCCATAATTCAAAGCTTTTCAGGCCAAGGACCTGGACCCTGAATGTGCCCCGCCGATGCCTTCGTGGAGCTCTTGTAGGGCATATTCGGCCTGCTCCGGAGAGAGGCACCTTAGGTATGGTCGGCCGTCTATTTGAGAGAAAGAGCGTTTGTATAAGATGCCCTCGATCAAGACATACCGCTCGGCCCGTGTTCGGACTCGGCGCGCTTCTTTGGGGACTTCGGGTAGGAGCCCGTCCCTTAAGAACTCCACTAAAGGCTTCATCCAATTATCTTGTAACATAACCGGCAACGATTCCGCCGAGTAGGGTGTCTCGTCTTCGATGCTCGGCTTAAAGAGGACTTCGATCAGTACGGTCTGTTCGAGACCTTGCAGGAAGGACGAGGCCAATTTGGAGAGAGCATCGGCCTGTGAGTTCTCTTCACGAGGGACCCGCTGGATGAGCGCCTCCTCGAACCGGCTCATGAGGGCCCGAACCTTAGCGAGGTACTTTGCCATCCGCTCGTCCCGGGCCTCATACTCGCCCAAGACTTGGTTCACGACGAGCTGGGAATCGCTGTGGATTCGGAGGCGTTGCGCCCCAGCACTTCGTGCAAGTCCGAGACCAGCAATGAGTGCCTCGTACTCCGCCTCATTGTTCGAGGCCTTGAAGTTCATACGGATCGCGTATTGGAGGACGAAGTCGTCAGGGCCGTTCAGGATGATGCCGGCGCCGCTTCCTTCGTTACAGGAGGATCCGTCCACAAAGACTGTCCAAACGGGGGGTCCATTCGGGACGTGGCCGACCTCAGGGATAGTGGACCTACGATGAAGTCGGCGAGGGCCTGTGCCTTAATTGCCGTCCGAGGCTGGTAAGAGATGTCATGCTGACTCAGCTCTATGGACCACTTCATCAGCCGGCCCGAGGTCTCAGGCTTGTGGAGGATCTGCTTTAGGGGTTGGTCGTTGAGGACAACGACCGAGTGGGATTGAAAGTACGGCCGAAGCTTCCTCGCTGCCATGACCAGAGCGTAGGCCATCTTCTCTATCTTCGGATAGCGGAGCTCGGCGTCCCGAAGCACCTTGCTCACATAGTAGATAGGCCTTTGGGCCCGGTCCTCCTCTCTCACCAAGACAGCGCTTAAGGTCTGCTCGGAAGCAGCCAAGTAGACGAAGAGAATCTCGCCCGGGACCGGTTTGCTGAGCAGAGGGGGGTTCACCAAGTAGGCCTTCAGTTGGTCAAACGATTCCTGTTGTGGTTGGCCCCATTCAAAACCCTTAGCCCCCCTGAGTGCTTTGAAAAAGGGGAGGCACTTCTCCCCCGACTTCGAGAGGAACCGGCCGATTGCGGCGAGCCGACCGGTAAGCTTCTGCACCTCCTTGATGTTCCGAGGCGGGGCCATGTCTAATATGGCCTTAATCTTCTCGGGATTAGCTTCGATTCCTCGTTGGCTTACCATGAAGCCGAGGAATTTTCCCGAGGAGACCCCGAACGCACACTTGTTCGGGTTCAGCCGCATGCTGTGCCTTCTCAACACGCCGAAGGCCTCCTGGAGGTCAGCCACGTGATCAGTGCCTCGGACGCTTTTGACGAGCATGTCGTCAACGTACACCTCCATGTTCCGGCCTATCTGGCTCTGGAAGACCTTGTTGACGAGGCGCTGGTAGGTGGCGCCCGCATTCTTCAACCCGAACGGCATGACCCGGTAGCAGTAGAGGCCTTGATCGGTGACGAAGGAGGTCTTCGGAATGTCAGGCGGGAACATTCGGATCTGATTGTAGCCCGAGAATGCGTCCATGAAGCTGAGGAGCTCATGGCCCGAGGTGGCGTCAATGAGGGTGTCGATGTTCGGGAGAGGGAATGGGTCCTTCGGACACGCCTTATTTAGGTCGGTGAAGTCAATGCATATTCTCCAAGAGCCGTTGGACTTCTTGACCATTACAACATTGGAGAGCCACTCGGGGTAGTTTACCTCCTGTATGAACTTAGCCTTTAAAAGCTTATCCACCTCCTCCTTGATGGCCTGTTGTCGCTCGGGAGCGAACTTTCGTCTCTTCTGCTGAACCGGTTTGCACCCCGGTTCGACACTTAGGCGGTGGACGAGCAACTCCTCGGAAATGCCGGGCATGTCCGCGGCCGACCATGCAAACAGGTCACGGTTATCCCGGATGCATTTAATCAGGTCCGAGCACAGCGCGGTCGGCAAGGACTTGCTGATGAGGAACTTCCGGCTCGGGTCCTCGTCCGAGAAGAGCACTTCTTCTGACTCGTCCGCCGGCTCGGACGTTGGCCGAACTTTCGGCTCGGGGATTTCTAGTGTCTCGAGCGAGAGCACTGGTCCCCCAGTGGAAGTCATGTAGCACTTCCGGGCTGTTTCTTGGCTTCCCCTGACTTCCCCTACCCCCGACCGAGTAGGGAACTTCATTTTCAGATGGTACGCCGAGGGGACAGCTTCCAAGGCGGCTAGGCCGGGTCGGCCCAGAATGACATTATACGCTGCCGGGACGTCGACGACCATGAAGTCCATCGGCTCGGTCCGGGTAGTAGGGGTGCTTCCCGCGGTTACGTCCAGGGTTATCACCCCCTCGACAGTTACCGGGACCCCCGTGAACCCGTGGAGTGTGTAACCGGCCGGCTTGAGACGGTCCCGGGACAGCTGCAGGCCTCGGAAGGCCGAGAGGAAGAGAATATTGACCGAACTCCCATTGTCTACTAAGATCCTCTGCACCTTGAAGTTGGCCATGCGAAGGTCGATGACGAGGGCGTCACAGTGGGGGGTCCGGACCCCTTCGAGATCTTCATCGGAGAAAGACACAGGGACGCCGAGACCTTTGGGAGGAGGGGCGCTGTGAACCGAGTTGACCTCTCGGACGAAGGCCTTTCGAGAGGAATTAGAGGAGCCTCCCATGGGGCCTCCGTGGATCAGGTGCAGGACCCGTTCTTCCTCGAACTCGGGTGTCTCCTCGCGTCGCTCGAAGCGCTTGTTAGCCCCCCGAGGCGGAGGAGTGTTGCGATCCGCCCGATCGTTAGCCTTTACGAATTTGGCCAACTGCCCCCTCCGGATGAGGGCTTCTATCTCATCTCTCAGGGCCCGGCAGTCGTTCGTGTCGTGGCCGTGGTCCCGATGGTAACGACACCATTTATCTTTGTTCCTCCTCTTTGCCGGGGTGTGCATCCTCGGAGTTGGAGGGATAACTCCCTCCTTCTCCACTTCCATCAGGATGGTGGAGACGTTAGTGGTGAGGGGAGTGAACTTCTCGAACCTGGGGGGAGGACGGCGCTGGCCGTCGTTGTCCTTCTGCGCTTTCTTGGACCCCTCTTCCCCCGTCGCCTTCCTCTTCGACCCGGAGGAGGACCCCCCGAAGCTCGGGAGGGCTTCAGCCTCCTCTGCTCGGATATACTTCTCGCACCTCAGGAGGAGGTCGGCGAAGTTATGCGGGGGCTTTTTGGCTAGGGACGATCGGAGGTTGGCGTTGAGGACGTTCGACTGGAACGCCACGGTCGCCACTGACTGGTCTAGGGAAGCGATAGACCTGACCTCTGCGGTGAATCTCTTCACATAGTCCCGCAGCTTCTCTTCCCTTTCCTGCCGCAGGTTCAGTAGGGAGAGGCTTGTCTTCTCAGCTCGCCTGCTACTCACGAAGTGAGTTATGAACAGGGTTTCAAACTGCTCGAACGAGAAGATGGAGGAGGGAGCGAGTCTGGAATACCATTCCCGAGCCGACCTCCTGAGGGTGGCGGGGAAGGTCTTGCAGAGCACGGCGTCGGAAGCTTGATGGATCAGCATCAGGGTCTTGAAGCTTTCGACGTGATCCACTGGGTCGGATTCCCCTGAGTACGTTTCAAACTGCGGAGGTTTGAAACCCCTCAGTATGTGGGCCTCCATGATCGACCGAGAGAAAGGGGGTCTGCTGGGGCAGACGGTTCCTGCTCGGGACTCCTCTCTGTCCATGCGACCAATGCGCCTCTCCACCTCATGAAGACAGCGGTTGAGGGCATCGTCCCTCCGATGGTAATCGTACGATCCCCCGGACTCTTCTTCATAGGAAGGGGAGCGGGAACTGCGGCGCCGGTAGTCCTGGGATCGGCGAGGACTGTAGTGCTGCTGCTGGCGGCTGGGAGCCGGGGAAGGACTTCGGGTTCGGCGGCGAGGACTGGGAACCCTCGGGGGCGTTGGAACCCTCCGGGCAACTTGGTTGTTCTGCCGAAGGTTGAGGGCCTGCAGCACGGTGTCTTGAAATTGTAGGAACTCGGCACGAGTGATAGGTGCGTCATTGTTCCTTCGATGATGCCGGTCCGCGGTGGAATGCGGCCTCCTCCTTCGGCGCTCGGGAGATATCGCTCGGCCCCTGCGGTCCGGAGACCTTCTGCCGTCCCGGCGCTGGGGGGACCGCTCGCCCTGGAGGCTCCCTCTCGGGCCCGCCTCTCATCAAGGTGGGTGCGGAGGTCTTCATCTTTTTGGCGGTTCAGGAGTGTGTTGCGGAGGTCATTGGGAACCGAGAAGCCATTGAATCCGAGGATTCATTGGGAACCGAGACATGGTCCGGATTGAGGGGCTGCTTCTGCTTCCGACCGTTATGGCCGGAAGGGCCATTGTTGGGTTGTTGCTTGGGGAGAGGAGGTTGGCCCTGCTGGGCCGGCGGAGGAAGATCGAGCTGTGGAATAGGATTGGCAGGGGCTTCCTCTGTAGGGTCGGCGAGGTTGGTCCCGCGATTGGACCCTCCAGATCTGACCTTCTTTGGAGGCATGGTTGGAGAGGACGACAAGGAAGGGGCTGAGGCTGTTCGTGCGGTTTTTCCCACAGACGGCGCCAATCTGTTACCGCTGATTTCGGAGTGGGGGTAAACAGATAAGATTTGAGAGTTCGAGAAAACCTGAACAGCTGATTCAAGCCTCCTTGCTCCTGCCGCAACCTGCAAGGAAGTGCGATACACCGGGGTTGATTCCAGCGACGCACCCTCCGACGCTCTTGTCAGTAACCAGTGGTGATTAAAGGAAGAGCTTAAAGTGGTGAAAAAGTGATTAACCTGGTCACAGTGGCAGAGGGGAGGTATTTATAGTCGCCAGGGGAGTGATTAGAGGCCTGGTTCCCTGTGTAACTGCTAGGAGAAAAATCCTCACAGCCTGTTTAGGAAACTAACCCCTTGAATCTCGGTGAGAGCAAATCAGGCCCGTTGACTTGGTCAAATCAGTGGCCTTGATTTGTCTCTGACTGGTCTGGGGCTCGTCTCGGGTCGGGACCCGTGCCCAATCGGTGTGGATCCGTTCGTGGGTTATTGGGTCTTGTGCGAAGGAGATCCAGAGCCCGCTTTGGATCCACCTTGTATGTGAAATTACCATTTAACCCCCGAGCTTCGAGATTCGCGCCCAATCTGGACGGTTCCGATTTAACCCCATTTTTAGCCATATCAGTGCTCATAAGAGATAATCATAAAGTAGACCACTCAAAGTGTTGGATATTTGGTTTTCCATAGTTAATTGGTTGAATCCATAAATAACCTCATCAATCCGTCTTATTCCATTTATTACCAAATTATTTTTGCTCCCAAAGGGAATGCATGACTCAGTCCATTAAATACTTATCTTTTCCCGCATGAGACAAATATAGACTAAACATTTTGTAAAACTATTCAAACTTGTATGTCACGTAGAAGGTCAATTTGTTGTTGCTGATATCATCAAAATCATCAAATAAACATTATTTCCTAGGACAGATTTAAGAGAACACCCCAAAGCTAATCCAATTTCGACAAAAAACACCCATAAACTATTAAATTCTGAACAAATACCCCTCAACTTTTATGAGTCAACTGAACCAAAGTGAAATTTAGACAAGAATGAACCAAAATTTGTTTTTCAAAGTTACCCGTATTTCCTACTTGTGTACCCAATTATCCAATTAGAAAGACGGAGATAATAGCGGGTAACATACAAAACATTAGATTACACAGTGTACGAACTTCCTTATACTAACGCTGACTTCTTCACATTCATCTACAGTACATATTCCTCTAAAACATTTCTCCATGTGCCCGTCCTTCTAAAATTAATCTAATAAATTCTAGGACGTAGTCTCAACGATTCAATTCTATATTTGGTTAAGTTCTCTCAGTCAGAATCCTTTATAAATCGTAACTTTCTTTACACAATTATGACATTCATGATCCAAACAAACTATAACCATTAGTCTCCAAAATTTTAATCCCAGATCTGTGTCAAGATTCGGCACTCGCAGTCGTAAGGATCACTAATCATTCTCAAATTCTATTATGATCAAAACCTTTTGGTCTGGTACAAAATTATAATAACCTACCTCGGAAACCTACAAATCAAATCCGATGCGGTGATGCAATGAACAAATTTTCAAATTATATACAGCTACTCGAGCCTTAATTAGCACAAAAAACCCGGACATCAAAGTCATCAGAATCAAACTTTTAAAGTATCTATACTACCAATAACAAATATAACTATGAAGTTCTCAAAATCAGACTTTCAATTTTCAAAATACATTAGTTCAGAACTCTTACCATATAACTTACACACAATTAAAACCTGAACAATCCGACACTTGTCCAAACCTCAATCATTGGTCTCATCCAAGCTCCACCCCAATTTATTCAAAAATCCTCAAGGAAAATATTGTGACTTTGTTGTAAACACACTCAATAATCCTTCTCTTCAATTTAATTAAATCCGAAGTTACGAAACACACTCAATATTCATATTTCCTTACGATAATATTTATTTTTAATACATAAGATTCCATTAAATCCGAAGTTGCGCAACATCCATACGTATACATCTTAAAAGGACACTAACATAACACTTTTTTTAAGAAATATATTATTTCATATGTTTTGATAATCTATCATTTACCTTAAAGAAAATTTACCAAACAATTAATTTACCATAGACTTACTATCCTCGAGATTTGAACCTTTATACATCAAAAGACAAATACTTCACTAATAGAAATGCTCCAATCTAATCCAACACTTGATATAAACGACCATATTTCAAGACTCGCAATCACAGTAAAATTTCCTACGTCACAAAAGCTTCCCAAGAATATTCTTAACCGTATGAAATTTTATCCTCAAACTTTGAATATACGTCATAAGAATAACAATAATTACAGAAAATCAATCAAGATAGGTAATCAATCGTAAATCCTTATAATGATCAACATTTTATTCCTATTAACCTCAACAATTCTCGATCATATAACTATCCAATATCAACAAGTCCCTAAGGTCACCAATCCATTTTAAATTTTTATTTATCAAATATATTTCTTAGAAACAAATGCAAAGGTTCTCTGAGATAATCTTCACAAAAGTTTGAAAATCCCTCAGTAGTACACTTATAATAAAACTTCTAAAGTGTTCTCATTTACTATAGATTTAGCTCTGGGGTCCACAAAGTCATTTTCCTTGAAGAAATGTTTATCGAAAGTAAATACTGTACTCAAATTCACATATATCAAAGTTTTAAATATATTTCACAAATTTTTATCTCTTGAGATGAACTGCATATTGCCTTCAACAATTCTTCATATTCTCACGAAAACCAAGGATGGATTAAATACCATAAGTGAGAGCTAAAACTTAATAACTCTATCCACTAGAACATGTTTAATCCAAAACACATGATCAAAAACTCATGTTGTTTGTGTCTTTCTCAAGTGAATCTTTTGGATAGTCCCCTTTCATTCTCAAATAGATATAGTGCTCATAAGAGATAATCATAAAGTAGACCACTCAAAGTGTTGGATATTTGGTTTTCCATAGTTAATTGGTTGAATCCATAAATAACCTCATCAATCTGTCTTATTCCATTTATTACTAAATTATTTTTGCTCCCAAAGGTAATGCATGACTCGGTCCATTAAATACTTATCTTTTCCCGCATAAGAAAAATATAGACTAAACATTTTTTAAAACTATTCAAACTTGTATGTCACGTAGAAGGTCAATTAGTTGTTGCTGATATCAGCAAAATCATCAAATAAACATTATTTCCTAGGACAGATTTAAGAAAACACCCCCAAAGCTAATCCAATTTCGACAAAAAAACACCCATAAACTATTAAATTCTGAACAAACACCCCTCAACATTAATGTGTCAACTGAACCAAAGTGAATTTTGGACAAGAATGAACCAAAATTTGTTTTTCAAAGTTACCCGTATTTCCTACATGTGTACCCAATTATCCAATTAGAAAGACAGAGATAATAGCGGGTAACATACAAAACATTAGATTACACATTGTACAAACATCCTTATACTAACGATGACTTCTTCACATTCATCTACAGTATATATTCCTCTAAAACATTTCTCCATGTGCCCGTCCTTCTAAAATTAATCTAATAAATTCTAGGCCTTAGTCTCAACATTTCAATTCTATATTGGTTAAGTTCTCTCGGTCAGAATCCTTCATTAATAGTAACTTTCTTTACACATTTATGACATTCATGATCCAAACAAACTATAACCATTAGCCTCCAAAATTGTAATCCCAGATCTGTATCAAGATTCGGCACTCGCAGTCTTAAGGATCACTAATCATTCTTAAATTCTATTATGATCAAAACCTTTTGGTCTGGTACAAAATTATAATAACCTACCTCGGAAACCAACAAATCAAATCCGATGCGGTGATGCAACTAACAAATTTTCAAATTATATACAGCTACTCGAGCCTTAATTATCACAAAAAACCCGGACATCAAAGTCATCATAATCAAACTTTTAAAGTATCTATACTACTAATAACAAATATAACTATGAAGTTCTCAAAATCAAACTTTCAATTTTCAAAATACATTAGTTCAGAACTCTAACCATATAACTTACACACAATTAAAACCTGAACAATCCGACACTTGTCCAAACCTCAATCATTGGTCTCATCCAAGCTCCACCCCAATTTATTCAAAAATCCTCAAGGAAAATATTGTGACTTTGTTGTAAACACACTCAATAATCCTTCTCTTCAATTTAATTAAATCCGAAGTTACGAAAAACACTCAATATTCATATTTCCTTACGATAATATTTATTTTTAATACATATGATTCCATTAAATCCGAACTTACGCAACATCCATATGTATACATCTTAAAAGAACACTAACATAACACTTTTTTTTAAGAAATATATTATTCCATATGTTTTGATAATCAATCATTTACCTTAAAGAAAATTTACTAAACAATTAATTTACCATAGATTTACTATCCTCGAGATTTGAACCTCCATACATCAAAAGACAAATACTTCACTAATAGAAATGATCCAATCTAATCCAACACTTGATATAAACGACCATATTTCAAGGCTCGCAATCACAGTAGAATTTCCTACGTCACAAAAGCTCCCCAAGAATATTCTTAACAGTATGAAATTTTATCCTCAAACTTTGAATATACGTCATAAGAATAACAATAATAACATGAAATCAATCAAGATAGGTAATCAATCGTAAATCCTTATAATGATCAACATTTTATTCCTATTAACCTCAACAATTCTCGATCATATAACTATCCAATATCAACAAGTCCCTAAGATCACCAATCCATTTTAAATTTTTATTTATCAAATATATTTCTCAGAAACAAATGCAAAGGTTCTCTGAGATAATCTTCACAAAAGTTTGAAAATCCCTCAGTAGTACTCTTATAATAAAACTTCTAAAGTGTTCTCATTTACTATAGATTTAGCTCTGGGGTCCACAAAGTCATTTTCCTTGAAGTAATGTTTATCGAAAGTAAATACCGTATTCAAATTCACATATATCAAAGTTCTAAATATATTTCACAAATTTTTATCTCTTGAGATGAACTGCATATTGCCTTCAACTGTTCTTCATATTCTCACGAAAGCCAAGGATGGATTAAATACCATAAGTGAGAGCTAAAACTTAATAACTCTATCCACTAGAACATGTTTAATCCAAAACACATGATCAAAAACTCATGTTGTTTGTGTCTTTCTCCTGTGAATCTTTTGGATATTCTCCTTTCATTCTCAAATAGATATAGTGCTCATAAGAGATAATCATAAAGTAGACCACTCAAAGTGTTGGATATTTGGTTTTCCATAGTTAATTGGTTGAATCCATAAATAACCTCATCAATCTGTCTTATTCCATTTATTACTAAATTATTTTTGCTCCCAAAGGTAATGCATGACTCGGTCCATTAAATACTTATTTTTTCCCGCATAAGACAAATATAGACTAAACATTTTTTAAAACTATTCAAACTTGTATGTCACGTAGAAGGTCAATTTGTTGTTGCTGATATCATCAAAATCATCAAATAAACATTATTTCCTAGGACAGATTTAAGAAAACACCCCAAAGCTAATCCAATTTCGACAAAAAACACCCATAAACTATTAAATTCTGAACAAACACCCCGCAACTTTTATGAGTCAACTGAACCAAAGTGAATTTAGGACAAGAATGAACCAAAATTTGTTTTTCAAAGTTACCCGTATTTCCTACTTGTGTACCCAATTATCCAATTAGAAAGACAGAGATAATAGCAGGTAACATACAAAACATTAGATTACACATTGTACGAACATCCTTATACTAATGCTGACTTCTTCAAATTCATCTACAGTATATATTCCTCTAAAACATTTCTCCATGTGCCCGTCCTTCTAAAATTAATCTAATAAATTCAAGGCCGTAGACTCAACATTTCAATTCTATATTGGTTAAGTTCTCTCAGTCAGAATCCTTCATTAATAGTAACTTTCTTTACACAATTATGACATTCATGATCCAAACAAACTATAACCATTAGTCTCCAAAATTGTAATCCCAGATCTGTGTCAAGATTCGGCACTCGCAGTCTTAAGGATCACTAATCATTCTTAAATTCTATTATGATCAAAAGCTTTTGGTCTGGTACAAAATTATAATAACCTACCTCGAAAACCTACAAATCAAATTCGATGCGGTGATGCAACTAACAAATTTTCAAATTATATACAGCTACTCGAGCCTTAATTATCACAAAAAACCCGGACATCAAAGTCATCAGAATCAAACTTTTAAAGTATCTATACTACCAATAACAAATATAACTATGAAGTTCTCAAAATCAAACTTTCAATTTTCAAAATACATTAGTTCAGAACTCTTACCATATAACTTACACACAATTAAAACCTGAACAATCCGACACTTGTCCAAACCTCAATCATTGGTCTCATCCAAGCTCCACCCCAATTTATTCAAAAATCCTCAAGGAAAATATTGTGACTTTGTTGTAAACACACTCAATAATCCTTCTCTTCAATTTAATTAAATCCGAAGTTACGAAAAACACTCAATATTCATATTTCCTTACGATAATATTTATTTTTAATACATATGATTCCATTAAATCCGAACTTACGCAACATCCATATGTATACATCTTAAAAGAACACTAACATAACACTTTTTTTTAAGAAATATATTATTCCATATGTTTTGATAATCAATCATTTACCTTAAAGAAAATTTACTAAACAATTAATTTACCATAGATTTACTATCCTCGAGATTTGAACCTCCATACATCAAAAGACAAATACTTCACTAATAGAAATGATCCAATCTAATCCAACACTTGATATAAACGACCATATTTCAAGGCTTGCAATCACAGTAGAATTTCCTACGTCACAAAAGCTCCCCGAGAATATTCTTAACCGTATGAAATTTTATCCTCAAACTTTGAATATACGTCATAAGAATAACAATAATAACATGAAATCAATCAAGATAGGTAATCAATCGTAAATCCTTATAATGATCAACATTTTATTCCTATTAACCTCAACAATTCTCGATCATATAACTATCCTATATCAACAAGTCCCTAAGGTCACCAATCCATTTTAAATTTTTATTTATCAAATATATTTCTCAGAAACAAATGCAAAGGTTCTCTGAGATAATCTTCACAAAAGTTTGAAAATCCCTCAGTAGTACTCTTATAATAAAACTTCTAAAGTGTTCTCATTTACTATAGATTTAGCTCTGGGGTTTTTCCTTGAAGTAATGTTTATCGAAAGTAAATACCGTACTCAAATTCACATATATCAAAGTTCTAAATATATTTCACAAATTTTTATCTCTTGAGATGAACTGCATATTGCCTTCAACAATTCTTCATAATCTCACGAAAACCAACGATGGATTAAATACCATAAGTGAGAGCTAAAACTTAATAACTCTATCCACTAGAACATGTTTAATCCAAAACACATGATCAAAAACTCATGTTGTTTGTGTCTTTCTCAAGTGAATCTTTTGGATATTCTCCTTTCATTCTCAAATAGATATAGTGCTCATAAGAGATAATCATAAAGTAGACCACTCAAAGTGTTGGATATTTGGTTTTCCATAGTTAATTGGTTGAATCCATAAATAACCTCATCAATCTGTCTTATTCCATTTATTACTAAATAATTTTTGCTCCCAAAGGTAATGCATGACTCGGTCCATTAAATACTTATCCTTTCCCGCATAAGACAAATATAGACTTAACATTTTTTAAAACTATTCAAACTTGTATGTCACGTAGAAGGTCAATTTGTTGTTGCTGATATCATCAAAATCATCAAATAAACATTATTTCCTAGGACAGATTTAAGAAAACACCCCAAAGCTAATCCAATTTCGACAAAAAACACCCATAAACTATTAAATTCTGAACAAACACCCCTCAACTTTTATGAGTAAACTGAACCAAAGTGAATTTTGGACAAGAATGAACCAAAATTTGTTTTTCAAAGTTACCCGTATTTCCTACTTGTGTACCCAATTATCCAATTAGAAAGACAGAGATAATAGCTGGTAACATACAAAACATTAGATTACACATTGTACGAACATCCTTATACTAACGCTGACTTCTTCACATTCATCTACAGTATATATTCCTCTAAAACATTTCTCCATGTGCCCGTCCTTCTAAAATTAATCTAATAAATTCTAGATCTTAGTCTCAACATTTCAATTCTATATTGGTTAAGTTCTCTCAGTCAGAATCCTTCATTAATAGTAACTTTCTTTACACAATTATGACATTCATGATCCAAACAAACTATAACCATTAGTCTCCAAAATTGTAATCCCAGATCTGTGTCAAGATTCGGCACTCGCAGTCTTAAGGATCACTAATCATTCTTAAATTCTATTATGATCAAAACCTTTTGGTCTGGTACAAAATTATAATAACCTACCTCGGAAACCTACAAATCAAATCCGATGCGGTGATGCAACTAACAAATTTTCAAATTATATACAGCTACTCGAGCCTTAATTATCACAAAAAACCCGGACATCAAAGTCATCAGAATCAAACTTTTAAAGTATCTATACTACCAATAACAAATATAACTATGAAGTTCTCAAAATCAAACTTTCAATTTTCAAAATACATTAGTTCAGAACTCTTACCATATAACTTACACACAATTAAAACCTGAACAATCCGACACTTGTCCAAACCTCAATCATTGGTCTCATCCAAGCTCCACCCCAATTTATTCAAAAATCCTCAAGGAAAATATTGTGACTTTGTTGTAAACACACTCAATAATCCTTCTCTTCAATTTAATTAAATCCGAAGTTACGAAACACACTCAATATTCATATTTCCTTATGATAATATTTATTTTTAATACATATGATTCCATTAAATCCGAACTTACGCAACATCCATATGTATACATCTTAAAAGAACACTAACATAACACTTTTTTTTAAGAAATATATTATTCCATATGTTTTGATAATCAATCATTTACCTTAAAGAAAATTTACGAAACAATTAATTTACCATAGATTTACTATCCTCGAGATTTGAACCTCCATACATCAAAAGACAAATACTTCACTAATAGAAATGATCCAATCTAATCCAACACTTGATATAAACGACCATATTTCAAGGCTCGCAATCACAGTAGAATTTCCTACGTCACAAAAGCTCCCCGAGAATATTCTTAACCGTATGAAATTTTATCCTCAAACTTTGAATATACGTCATAAGAATAACAATAATAACATGAAATCAATACAGATAGGTAATCAATCGTAAATCCTTATAATGATCAACATTTTATTCCTATTAACCTCAACAATTCTCGATCATATAACTATCCTATATCAACAAGTCCCTAAGGTCACCAATCCATTTTAAATTTTTATTTATCAAATATATTTCTCAGAAACAAATGCAAAGGTTCTCTGAGATAATCTTCACAAAAGTTTGAAAATCCCTCAGTAGTACTCTTATAATAAAACTTCTAAAGTGTTCTCATTTACTATAGATTTAGCTCTGGGGTCCACAAAGTCATTTTCCTTGAAGTAATGTTTATCGAAAGTAAATACCGTACTCAAATTCACATATATCAAAGTTCTAAATATATTTCACAAATTTTTATCTCTTGAGATGAACTGCATATTGCCTTCAACAATTCTTCATATTCTCACGAAAACCAACGATGGATTAAATACCATAAGTGAGAGCTAAAACTTAATAACTCTATCCACTAGAACATGTTTAATCCAAAACACATGATCAAAAACTCATGTTGTTTGTGTCTTTCTCCAGTGAATCTTTTGGATATTCTCCTTTCATTCTCAAATAGATATAGTGCTCATAAGAGATAATCATAAAGTAGACCACTCAAAGTGTTGGATATTTGGTTTTCCATAGTTAATTGGTTGAATCCATAAATAACCTCATCAATCTGTCTTATTCCATTTATTACTAAATTATTTTTGCTCCCAAAGGTAATGCATGACTCGGTCCATTAAATACTTATCTTTTCCCGCATAAGACAAATATAGACTAAACATTTTTTAAAACTATTCAAACTTGTATGTCACGTAGAAGGTCAATTTGTTGTTGCTGATATCATCAAAATCATCAAATAAACATTATTTCCTAGGACAGATTTAAGAAAACACCCCAAAGCTAATCCAATTTCGACAAAAAACACCCATAAACTATTAAATTCTGAACAAACACCCCTCAACTTTTATGAGTCAACTGAACCAAAGTGAATTTAGGACAAGAATGAACCAAAATTTGTTTTTCAAAGTTACCCGTATTTCCTACTTGTGTACCCAATTATCCAATTAGAAAGACAGAGATAATAGCGGGTAACATACAAAACATTAGATTACACATTGTACGAACATCCTTATACTAATGCTGACTTCTTCAAATTCATCTACAGTATATATTCCTCTAAAACATTTCTCCATGTGCCCGTCCTTCTAAAATTAATCTAATAAATTCTAGGCCTTAGTCTCAACATTTCAATTCTATATTGGTTAAGTTCTCTCAGTCAGAATCCTTTATTAATAGTAACTTTCTTTACACAATTATGACATTCATGATCCAAACAAACTATAACCATTAGTCTCCAAAATTTTAATCCCAGATCTGTGTCAAGATTCGGCACTCGCAGTCTTAAGGATCACTAATCATTCTTAAATTCTATTATGATCAAAACCTTTTGGTCTGGTACAAAATTATAATAACCTACCTCGGAAACCTACAAATCAAATCCGATGCGGTGATGCAACTAACAAATTTTCAAATTATATATTATATACAACTACTCGAGCCTTAATTATCACAAAAAACCCGGACATCAAAGTCATCAGAATCAAACTTTTAAAGTATCTATACTACCAATAACAAATATAACTATGAAGTTCTCAAAATCAAACTTTCAATTTTCAAAATACATTAGTTCAGAACTCTTACCATATAACTTACACACAATTAAAACCTGAACAATCCGACACTTGTCCAAACCTCAATCATTGGTCTCATCCAAGCTCCACCCCAATTTATTCAAAAATCCTCAAGGAAAATATTGTGACTTTGTTGTAAACACACTCAATAATCCTTCTCTTCAATTTAATTAAATCCGAAGTTACGAAACACACTCAATAGTCATATTTCCTTATGATAATATTTATTTTTAATACATATGATTCCATTAAATCCGAACTTACGCAACATCCATATGTATACATCTTAAAAGAACACCAACATAACACTTTTTTTTAAGAAATATATTATTCCATATGTTTTGATAATCTATCATTTACCTTAAAGAAAATTTACTAAACAATTAATTTACCATAGATTTACTATCCTCGAGATTTGAACCTCCATACATCAAAAGACAAATACTTCACTAATAGAAATGATCCAATCTAATCCAACACTTGATATAAACGACCATATTTCAAGGCTCGCAATCACAGTAGAATTTCCTACGTCACAAAAGCTCCCCAAGAATATTCTTAACCGTATGAAATTTTATCCTCAAACTTTGAATATACGTCATAAGAATAACAATAATAACATGAAATCAATCAAGATAGGTAATCAATCGTAAATCCTTATAATGATCAACATTTTATTCCTATTAACCTCAACAATTCTCGATCATATAACTATCCAATATCAACAAGTCCCTAAGATCACCAATCCATTTTAAATTTTTATTTATCAAATATATTTCTCAGAAACAAA
Organism: Hemerocallis citrina; assembly: GCA_017893485.1. Lineage (NCBI taxonomy): Eukaryota > Viridiplantae > Streptophyta > Magnoliopsida > Asparagales > Asphodelaceae > Hemerocallis > Hemerocallis citrina. Next base: position 241,746,505 of record CM030360.1, on the reverse strand, counting down.
TGCAAAGGTTCTCTGAGATAATCTTCACAAAAGTTTGAAAATCCCTCAATAGTACTCTTATAATAAAACTTCTAAAGTGTTCTCATTTACTATAGATTTAGCTCTGGGGTCCACAAAGTCATTTTCCTTGAAGTAATGTTTATCGAAAGTAAATACCGTATTCAAATTCACATATATCAAGGTTCTAAATATATTTCACAAATTTTTATCTCTTGAGATGAACTGCATATTGCCTTCAACTGTTCTTCATATTCTCACGAAAGCCAAGGATGGAATAAATACCATCAGTGAGAGCTAAAACTTAATAACTCTATCCACTAGAACATGTTTAATCCAAAACACATGATCAAAAACTCATGTTGTTTGTGTCTTTCTCCAGTGAATCTTTTGGATATTCTCCTTTCATTCTCAAATAGATATAGTGCTCATAAGAGATAATCATAAAGTAGACCACTCAAAATGTTGGATATTTGGTTTTCCATAGTTAATTGGTTGAATCCATAAATAACCTCATCAATCTATCTTATTCCATTTATTACTAAATTATTTTTGCTCCCAAAGGTAATGCATGACTCGGTCCATTAAATACTTATCTTTTCCCGCATCAGACAAATATAGACTAAACATTTTTTAAAACTATTCAAACTTGTATGTCACGTAGAAGGTCAATTTGTTGTTGCTGATATCATCAAAATCATCAAATAAACATTATTTCCTAGGACAGATTTAAGAAAACACCCCAAAGCTAATCCAATTTCGACAAAAAACACCCATAAACTATTAAATTCTGAACAAACACCCCTCAACTTTTATGAGTCAACTGAACCAAAGTGAATTTTGGACAAGAATGAACCAAAATTTGTTTTTCAAAGTTACCCGTATTTCCTACTTGTGTACCCAATTATCCAATTAGAAAGACAGAGATAATAGCGGGTAACATACAAAACATTAGATTACACATTGTAGGAACATCCTTATACTAATGCTGACTTCTTCAAATTCATCTACAGTATATATTCCTCTAAAACATTTCTCCATGTGCCCGTCCTTCTAAAATTAATCTAATAAATTCTAGGCCTTAGTCTCAACATTTCAATTCTATATTGGTTAAGTTCTCTCAGTCAGAATCCTTTATTAATAGTAACTTTCTTTACACAATTATGACATTCATGATCCAAACAAACTATAACCATTAGTCTCCAAAATTTTAATCCCAGATCTGTGTCAAGATTCGGCACTCGCAGTCTTAAGGATCACTAATCATTCTTAAATTCTATTATGATCAAAACCTTTTGGTCTGGTACAAAATTATAATAACCTACCTCGGAAACCTACAAATCAAATCCGATGCGGTGATGCAACTAACAAATTTTCAAATTATATACAGCTACTCGAGCCTTAATTATCACAAAAAACCGGGACATCAAAGTCATCAGAATCAAACTTTTAAAGTATCTATACTACCAATAACAAATATAACTATGAAGTTCTCAAAATCAAACTTTCAATTTTCAAAATACATACTTTCAACTTTCAAAATACATTAGTTCAGAACTCTTACCATATAACTTACACACAATTAAAACCTGAACAATCCGACACTTGTCCAAACCTCAACCATTGGTCTCATCCAAGCTCCACCCCAATTTATTCAAAAATCCTCAAGGAAAATATTGTGACTTTTTTGTTAACACACTCAATAATCCTTCTCTTAAATTTAATTAAATCCGAAGTTACGAAACACACTCAATATTCATATTTCCTTACGATAATATTTATTTTTAATACATATGATTCCATTAAATCCGAAGTTACGCAACATCCATATGTATACATCTTAAAAGAACACTAACATAACACTTTTTTTAAGAAATATATTATTCCATATGTGTTGATCATTTATCATTTACCTTAAAGAAAATTTACCAAACAATTAATTTACCAGAGATTTACTATGCTCGAGATTTGAACCTCCATACATCAAAAGACAAATACTTCACTAATAGAAATGATCCAATCTAATCCAACACTTGATATAAACGACCATATTTCAAGACTCGCAATCACAGTAGAATTTCCTACGTCACAAAAGCTTCCCAATAATATTCTTAACCGTATGAAATTTTATCCTCAAACTTTGAATATACGTCATAAGAATAACAATAATAATAGGAAATCAATCAAGATAGGTAATCAATCGTAAACCCTTATAATGATCAACATTTTATTCCTATTAACCTCAACAATTCTCGATCATATAACTATCCAATATCAACAAGTCCCTAAGGTCACCAATCCATTTTAAATTTTTATTTATCAAATATATTTCTCAGAAACAAATGCAAAGGTTCTCTGAGATAATCTTCACAAAAGTTTGAAAATCCCTCAGTAGTACTCATATAATAAAACTTCTAAAGTGTTCTCATTTACTATAGATTTAGCTCTGGGGTCCACAAAGTCATTTTCCTTGAAGTAATGTTTATCGAAAGTAAATACCGTATTCAAATTAACATATATCAAAGTTCTAAATATATTTCACAAATTTTTATCTCTTGAGATGAACTGCATATTGCCTTCAACTATTCTTCATATTCTCACGAAAACCAAGGATGGATTAAATACCATAAGTGAGAGCTAAAACTTAATAACTCTATTCACTAGAACATGTTTAATCCAAAACACATGATCAAAAACGCATGTTGTTTGTGTCTTTCTCAAGTGAATCTTTTGGATATTCTCCTTTCATTCTCAAATAGATATAGTGCTCATAAGAGATAATCATAAAGTAGACCACTCAAAGTGTTGGACAATTGGTTTTCCATAGTTAATTGGTTGAATCCATAAATAACCTCATCAATCTGTCTTATTCCATTTATTACTGAATTATTTTTGCTCCCAAAGGTAATGCATGACTCCGTCCATTAAATACTTACCTTTTCTCGCATAAGACAAATATAGACTTAACATCTTTTAAAACTATTCAAACTTGTATGTCACGTAGAAGGTCAATTTAATGTTGCTGATATCATAAAAAGCATCATATAAATATTATTTCCTAGGATAGATTTAAGAAAACACCCCAAAGCTATTCCAATTTCGACAAAAAAAACCCATAAACTATTAAATTCTGAAAAAACACCCCGCAACTTTTATGAGTCATCTGAACCAAAGTGAATTTTGGACAAGAACCAAAATTTGTTTTTCAAAGTTACCCTTATTTCCTACTTGTGTACCCAATTATCCAATTAGAAAGACAGAGATAATAGCGGGTAACATATAAAACATTAGATTACACATTGTACGAACATCCTTATACTAACACCGACTACTTCACATTCATCTACAGTATATATTCCTCTAAAACATTTCTCCATGTGCCCGGCCTTCAAAAATTAATCTAATAAATTCTAGGCCTTAGTCTCAACATTTCAATTCTATATTGGTTAAGTTCTTCTTAGTCAGAATACATTATTAATAGTAACTTTCTTTTCACAATTATGACATTCATGATCCAAACAAATTATAACCTTTAGTCTCCAAAATTTTAATCCCAGAACTGTGTCAAGATTCGGCACCCGCAGTCTTAAGGATCACTAATCATTCTTAAATTCTATTATGATCAAAACCTTTTGGTCTGGTACAAAATTATAATAACCTACCTCGGAAACCTACAAATCTAATCCGATGCGGTGATGCAACTAACAAATTTTCAAATTATATACAGCTACTCGAGCCTTAATTATCAAAAAAATCCGGACAACAAAGTCATCAGAATCAAACTTTTAAAGTATCTATACAACCAATAACAAATTTGACAATGAAGTGCGAAAATCAAACTTTCAATTTTCAAAATACATTAGTTCATAACTCTACCATATAACTTACACAAAATTAAAAACTGAACAATCCGACACTTGTCCAAACCTCAATCATTGGTCTCATCCAAGCTCCTCCCCAATTTATTCAAAGATCCTCAAGGAAAATATTGTGTCTTTGTTGTAAATACACCCAATAATCCTTCTCTTCAATTTAATTAAATCCGAAGTTACGAAACACACTCAATATTCATATTTCCTTATGATAATATTTATTTTTAATACATATGATTCCATTAAATCCGAAGTTACGCAACATCCATATGTATACATCTTAAAAGAACACGAACATAACACTTTTTTTAAGAAATTTATTATTCCATATGTTTTGATAAATTATCATTTACCTTAAAGAAAATTTGCCAAACAATTAATTTACGATAGGTTTATTATCCTCGAGATTTGAACCTCCATACATCAAAAGATAAATACTTCACTAATAGAAATGATCCAATCTAATCCAACACTTGATATATACGACCTTATTTCAAGACTCGCAATCACAGTAGAATTTCCTACGTCACAAAAGCTTCACAAGAAAATTCTTAACCGTATGAAATTTTATCCTCAAACTTTGAATATACGTCATAAGAATAACAATAATAATAGGAAATCAATCTAGATAGGTAACCAATCGTAAATCTTTATAATGATCAACATTTTATTCCTATTAACCTCAACAATTCTCGATCATATAACTATCCAATATCAACAAGTCCCTAAGGTCACCAATCCATTTTAAATTTTTATTTATCAAATATATTTCTCAGAAACAAATGCAAAGGTTCTCTGAGATAATCTTCACAAAAGTTTGAAAATCCCTCAGTAGTAGTCTTATAATAAAACTTCTAAAGTGTTCTCATTTACTATAGATTTAGCTATGGGGTCCACAAAGTTGTTTTCCTTCAAGTAATGTTAATCGAAAGTAAATACCATATTCAAATTCATATATATCAAAATTCTACATATATTTCACAATTTTTTATCTCTTGAGATGAACTACATATTGCCTTCAACTATTCTTCATATTCTCACGAAAACCAAGGATGGATTAAATACCATAAGTGAGAGCTAAAACTTAATAACTCTATTCACTAGAACATGTTTAATCCAAAACACATGATCAAAAACTCATGTTGTTTGTGTCTTTCTCAAGTGAAACTTTTGGATATTCTCCTTTCATTCTCAAATAGATATAGTGCTCATAAGAGATAATCATAAAGTAGACCAGTCAAAAGTGTTGGATATTTGGTTTTCCATAGTTAATTGGTTGAATCCATAAATAACCTCATCAATCTGTCTTATTCCATTTATTACTAAATTATTTTTGCTCCCAAAAGCGATGCATGATTCGGTCCATTAAATACTTATCTTTTCTAGCATAAGACAAATATAGACTTAACATCTTTTAAAACTATTCAAACTTGTATGTCACGGAGAAGGTCAACTTATTGTTGCTAATATCATCAAAATCATCAAATAACCATATTATTTCCTAGAATAGTTTTGAGAAAACACCCCGAAACTATTCCACTTTCTACAAAAAACACCCATCAACTATCAGATTCTGAAAAAACACCCCTCAACTTTTATGAGTCAACTGAACCAAAGTGAATTTTGGACAAGAATGAACCAAATCTAATTTTTCAATGTTACCCTTATTTCCTACTTGTGTACCCAATTATACAAGTAGAAAGACAGAGATAAAAAGCTCGTGACCAAACAAAGGTAGAAGTTTAACATATAAAACAATATATTACATACATAACATTGTACAAACTTCCTTATACTAACAGCGACTTCTTCACATTCATCTACAATATATATTCCTCTAAAACATTTCTCCAGATGCCCGTCCTTCTAAAATGAATCTAATCAATTCTATGCCTTATTCTCAACATTTCAATTCTATATTTGTTAAGTTCTTCTCAGTCAGTATCCTTTATTAATCGTAACTTTCTTCACACAATTATGACATTCATGATCCAAACAAATTATCTCCTTTAGTCTCCAAAGTTTTAATCCCTGATCTATGTGTCAAGATTCGGCACTCACAGTCTTAAGGATCACTGATCATTCTTAAATTCTATTGATCAAAACCTTTTGCTCTGGTACCAAATTGTAATAACCTACCTCGGAAACCTACTAATCTAATCCGATGCGGTGATGCAACTAACAAATTTTAAAATTATATACAGCTACTGGAGCCTAAATTATCAAAAAAAACAAAGACAACGAAGTCATTAGAATCAAACATTTAAAGTATCTATACTACCAATAACAAATTTAACTATGCAGTTCTGAAATCAAACTTTCAATTTTCAAAATGCATTAGTTACATAACTCTACCATATAACTTACACACAATCAGAGGCGGAGGCAGGTGGAGACTAGGGGGGACAAATGGGACCCCATAATTTTTGTAAAACCCTTCTTATATCTACCAAAAATTTTATTTGGCCCCCTAATTTAAATTTTTTTGGGAGCCCAAAGCCCAACCTCTCTTAATTAAGCCCAACTACAAACTTATATGTATAAAAAAACCCCAAACCATCTATTAAGTATTAACCCAATCAAATTTTTTTTCTGCTAGTGAAGCATTTTCTTGTTATTTTATCAAATTTATATGTGATGTGTTTTGGTTTACAAATTTATGGGTTTTATGATTATATTTGATCTAATTACTTTGATTTTTCAAAATAAATATGAAGTGAGAAATTTTCTTCAACAATCATGACAATGCTGAAAAAATGGGACCCCATTTTGATTTGTCTGGCTCCGCCACTGCACACAATTAAAAACTAAACATCAGACACTTGCCCAAACCTCAATCATTGGTATGATCCAAGCTCCACCCCAATTTATTCAAAAATACTCAAGGAAAATATTGTGACTTTGTTGAGATCACACTCACTAATCCTTCTCTTCTCTTCAATTTAATTAATTGCACAATATTCATATTTCCTTATGATAATATTTATTTTTAATGCATATGATTCCATTAAATCCGAAGTTACGAAACATCCATACGTATACATCTTAAAAGAACACTAACATAATACTTTTTTTAAGAAATTTATTATTCCATATGTTTTGATAACCTATCATTTACCTTAAATAAACAAAATCTTATCTCAAAATTTGAACTCGCATCCATCAAAAAAAACCTTAATATCCACACAATTAGATTAATATCTAATTCTCAGAATTCGATACACGATGGACACTTCAAATTTTCGCGTATGCTCATCTTCCAACACTCACAATCGCAAAGTTACTTGTTATACCCAAAGATTTTCGTCAAGCAACCAGTCTCGTAAAATAATAAATTCACCCTCCTTAAAAGTTGGCCCAAACACTTCAATTAAATTTTTCATAAAATTGACTAAAAACGGTAAACTACCCACAAAAATAGCTAAAATAGTGAATTTTGAATGTTTTCGAAGTTGGCAAACAAATATAGACTATAACCCCAAAAAAGGCTAAAAGACTTGGATTTTGAAATTTCTCGAAAAAATAACTAAGAATTGTGGACAAAAGTTTAGTTAAAATAATGAATTTTTGAATTTTTGAAAATCATAACCTATAAAAGTAGACTAAAAACACTTAAATTCAAATTTTCTTATAAATCAGCTAAAATTGGTGGGAACTAACCTACAAAGTTAGGTTTAAAATTGAATTTCATAATTTTGTCGAAGGCACTTAAAACAGTAGACACCCCATAAAAAATTGAGTAAAAACACTTAAATTTAGAATTTTTTTAAATCAATTTTTAAAATGTGGATTATATCCCACAAAGTTAACTAAAATAGTGAATTTTTGAATTTTTTTTCCGTTTTTTAATTGACTATGAAGTGTGGCTATATGCATTAAAGTTGACTAAAACACTTAAAATTATAATATCTCAAAATAAGCTAAAATACGGTGGACTACATAACACAAAAAAGTTAGCTAAACTTGTGAATTTCTGAATTTTCTCGAAATTGGCTTAGCACAGTGAAATATGTGAACTCACAAAAGTTGGCTAAAACACTTAATTATTTCTAAGTTATTCTTACAATTTAGTTGAAATTTGAGAGCGTATTTTGTTTCCAGTTAGATGGTCAAATCATTCAATTAACTTAAGAGTATCCACAATATGGATGAATGTGGGGATACTCTAGTTCAATAGTTACAACTATTTTGTACTTTTAGTACATAATTTAGATTTATTATTTTGCATATGGAAGAAAAAAAGATAACAATTGCCATTATATTATTCTTAGGTAGAAGTAATTACATTCCATTATTTACTAGTACTAAAATGTGCTAAGGTGAGAGAAAGAGAGCTGACAAACTACGCAAAAGAATTGTAGTGAAATTATAACAAAACTATAAACTAAAATAATGAATAGGGATCTGCACAATAACCCTCTTTTAATCAACAAGCAGGCAAGCACAGTTATTAGAGCAAAATGCTCTTAGTACATACATCTAACACTCAACACTACCCAACTAATCATCAAAATTAGGCTTAAATTACTTAATGAGTCATTACCTTGTTAGTCTAAACACTGAGAAAGTCCTACCTAAACCCTCCAAGAATCCATGTATAAAACTTGGAGAAATCAAATAAAGTAAAGATTTGAGCAAGCACATTCATTCATTATCAGAATTTGCACAACAAAGAAGATATTTCTCTTCCCCCTTTACTATACTTCGTATAATAACTAACATAAAGAAACAACATATGAAATCAAATTCTGAAATAAAATCGACAGTAAAATAGGTAGTGACACTTACAGGTCGTGGTCTTCTTCAAAACGTTTCTTCACATCGCCATCGATCTCACCCACATCTGCCGATCGAGAACCGTTTAACGAAAACCTAATCAAGAACAAAACTATAATTCAGATTTCTGATCCCACAAAAAAAAATCGAAACCCTAATTTCAAACGAAAACGAAATCCGATATCTAATTTCAAATTCGATAGTAAAAGGAAACCCTAATTTCGATTGGATAACGAAATTGAGACACGTATTTAAGATAGAGAAGGAGAATGCTTACCTGATTAACAAAACTCGAACCCCAGTTTCGGATGAGAAACGCACTGGGATTTGGAAGACGGAGACGACGGATTTGAAAAGGAGAGGGTTTAATTTCCTTTCTTCGCCGCGGGGGGTGTAAAGGCACGTGTTTGTAATGGCGTTGGATAATTACCCTAGTTTTATACAAGAGATAAATGTCGGTGGGTTAAGTTGCGGACTAACGACGCTGAATTAATTAAGTTGCGGATTAACGACAGTGGGTTAATTAAGTTGCGGATTAACGACGCTATGTTATTTTGATACAGTTCTTAATAGAACTGTATCGTTTCACATATCAGTCCTAGTACTTACGTATAAGTCCTTATAGATTTTTCTTTATTTCAGGATTGTTTTTGCATAATTAGCTAGTGTTTTGTAATAAAGTCCACTGTGACAGTATGAAGGTTAAGGCGTTTGTTCTTTTGTCAGGGTAGTGGGATCTTTTGGAAGCACGAGCAATGCACGTGTCTTCATCCCCTATAAACCCAAGTCCTGTAATAGATTAGAGTATGAATGAATTGATATTAAGTTTTAGTCTATTTTCTTCTTCCTTTTCAATCGAATCATGGTTGCCACCGCCGGCAACGATGAAAGTTGCGATGATCCACCACCGGGTTGGATCGGGGTCGTACCAATGGTATCAGAGTCGTCTGATCCTTTGCAACCCACCAAAACCCTAGCCCCAAATATCTCTCTCCAAATCCCCATGGCGAAACGCCGCCACCCCTTTCAAACGCCCACCCCTACCTCTGCCTACATGCCCTTCGTTGTCTTCCTCTTCCACCTTCTCTCCTGCCATCAAACCCTAACTAGACTTCCACCCACTCTCCGACTACAGTCCACCCCCGTTCCTCCGACCTCGTCTACCCTCGCTGCAACGTCAACTTCACCGATGAAGTCGACCCCAACCCAAATCCCTTACTCTCCTCCTTTGATTCCCAAGATGCCTCATCTCCTCCGATGTTCTCGTTGTCGTCTTCCTCATCCATCGCTGCCTTCGACTTTGCTAGCCTCCTCACCCCCATCGCTGGCCCCGTCGCCCCTCCCGCTATCAAAACTCTAGCCCTAACCAAAGGCACCACCCACCCCATCCTCCTCGTCCTCCCCATCTCCCGATCACAAACCCTAGCTTCCTCATCCCCTTCCTCCATAGCCACCCTCACCTCCTCCGAATCACTCTTCACAGCCCTCGGCTTCTTTTCCCCCAAATCCACCCAAAACCCTAACTCTAATACCCCCTTCTTCACCTCAAAATCCATTAAGCTCTCCATCCTCTTCTGAAACCCCTTTTCCAGTCCCGTTAATTTCCTCATCTCCTCCTTCAGTCATCTCCCACCTTCTTTCCTCCACCTCCTCAAAATATGCGTACAGATCGCCAAAGCCATCCTCACTTTGCATTCCGTCGTCGCCAAGCGCTACCGCATCCTCGAACTCTCCTCTTCGTCCTCCATCCTCAGCCCTGACTCCTTCGACACCGCCAACAGCATCTCTGACTGCTACTTTTCCAAATCTCACGACTCCCTCTTCCTCGCCGCCATCGCTGGCGGTTCCGTCAAGCTTTATGACCTCCTCGATAGTTCTCTTCTCCAACCTCCAAACCCTGTCAATGGCTACCGCAACCCCAATCCGCCCTCTAGTCACCGTCGATGCCTTCAAAGGTGACATGGCCACCGAGGCCTCAAAAAACCTCCCCCTCGCCGAAGTTCTCAGAGCCCGGAAACACTGTCCCTCACTTCAGTCTCAGAAGGGAGCCCGCATCCCCTCCCTCCTTCTCCATGGGCAAGGAATGCTTCGACAACTCCGACTGGCCTCCGATGGACTCAGTCACGCTCAACTCTCACCACCAAGGGGAAACTGCATTCCCTTCTTCCACTCTCCCTCAACCTGATTTCTCCGACCCTCTCCTCCACATCCGGTGCCGCCGAATCCAACCGATATGTTTTCGGTGCTTCTTCCTCGCCAATCTCGAACTCTACTACCTCAGGCTCTCACGGTCCACCACGCGTTCGATCAAATTCCTCTTCGGTTTCTACTGATCTCGGGTCTTCTATTTGGAAGCACATAGCTGCGAGAAGAGTGTTTCATGAAATTCCCCAAAGGGATTCAGCTTCTTTGACTGCAATGGTATTTTGTTATACTGATAATGGAAATGTGTCTGCTAGTAGGAAGTTATTTGATCAAATGCTAGTGGAAGAGATCAATTTTTGGAATGCCTTGATTCTTCGTTGTTCAGATAGTGGACTATGGAAGGATTCTCTACAGCTTTGCTGTGAGATGCTACCACAACACGTGCAGCCCAATCTTGCTAGCTTGTCCATCCTGATGTTTGCAAACATTGAGTTAGGCAATTCACTAGTTAACAGGTATGCTAAATGTGGTGGTGCACCTGGAGTTTATCTGGTGTTTACTGACTTCCCTCTCAAGGATGTAGTGTCGTACAATGTGATGATACCTAGCTTTATGACCTCTTCGATTGCTACAGATCTCAGGGAGCTGTTCGATAAAATGCTAATGAAGGAGATCAATTCTTGGAATGCCTTGATTCTTTATTACTCTGATAATGGGCTATGGAAGGCTTATTATATGTATGACATCAAAGTGAACAATGCAGTTTTTGCAGAGGAACAGCATTCACCCCTGTATGATGTAGTGGAGCCACTTAACTATCGTTATGGTGCTAAAATCTATGTGTTTGGATCCAAGCTTCAAAAGGAAATGGAAGAGGCCAAGGTGTTCATGCTGGAGTCACTGATAAATGGATCTTCTCAAGATTCCAGGAAGACAGGTTATGGAAGGAATCGATGTGTTTTGGTATTCCTACCTACTAGGGGCCTTGCTAAACAAGTACATGTCAACTTTGAACATTGTGGTGGGGCAGTGGAATTATTTGCATGTAGTGTCTATGAAGGAGCTTCTATGCAAGAGCAAGGAAAAACCCCAACTACTCCTTTGACAAGCTGGCATCTTCTAGTCACATTTTTCTCCCTTCATGTGGCATTGTGGATGAAGTTGTTTGAACATGAACCTTTTGACGCAAGAGTTGTGATGGGCTTTGGGATATCTAATGGAATCTTCATTGGCCTACTAATCTTGAGCTTGGGTTTCAACTCAGTTGGATTCTATCAGATGACAAAACTGGCAATCATTCAGTGCACTGTTCTTTGGGACACTCTGTTCTTTAAGAAGAAGTTCAGTAGGAGAATCCAATTCTCACTTGCCATCCTACTTCTCGGTGTCGGCATTGCCCTTGTGACAGATCTGCAGCTCAATGTTCTCGAGTTTTTCTCATCGCTACTTGCAGTTCTCCCAATCTACATTGCTCAAATTGTGACCACAACACGCTTCAGAAAAGGTACAAGGTCTCATCAACCCAGCTCTTGTATCAATCTTGTCCCTATCAGGCGCCTACTCTGATCATGGTGAGTCCATTTCTTGATGGAATTCTTACAAACATGGGTGTTTTGGCATTCCACTACGTACCTAAAGTGTTGGTTCTCAATGTGTTGTCATGCTTGATATCCGTCTCAGTCAATTTGAGTGCATTTCTCGTAATTGGGAAGACTTCGCCTATCACTATATATGTGCATGATCGAGACTCTACCTGGTTCTATTCGACTTACTATGTGGTAGAATAAGAGCTTATAGTCGCTTCCCCAATTCTCAGAAGATCAGGGAAGCTCTTTAAGGGGGAAGGATTGATACAGTTCTTAATAGAACTGTATCGTTTCACATATCAGTCCTAGTACTTACATATAAGTCCTTATAGATTTTCTTTATTTCAGGATTGTTTTTGCATAATTAGCTAGTGTTTTGTAATAAAGTCCACTGTGACAGTATGAAGGTTAAGGCGTTTGTTCTTTTGTCAGGGTAGTGGGATCTTTTGGAAGCACGAGCAATGCACGTGTCTTCATCCCCTATAAACCCAAGTCCTGTAATAGATTAGAGTATGAATGAATTGATATTAAGTTTTAGTCTATTTTCTTCTTCCTTTTCAATCGAATCATGGTTGCCACCGCCGGCAACGATGAAAGTTGCGATGATCCACCACCGGGTTGGATCGGGGTCGTACCATATTTACAGCTGTTATTTTCGGCTTGGGCCAGTTTCTTTTTATTGTTTATTAATAAGATATCGGTCCATGGGCTTGGATCCATTGATATTTTCTATTTTCTATTGTGTTTATTTAGGGGGGCAAAGTGGAAATAAATCAATAGAAACATTCATAGACCACGATATGAGCTCTCCCAGTCTCAAGTATCGGGCACCTTAAGAGGCTCTATCAAGAGCAGGCTAGGCATGAGAGATTTGAAGTCTCAAAGACATTTTTTTAATAAAAAGATGACCCAGTCATCGCTTCATTAATGCGAGATTAAAGAAACATAGTAGTACTAATTACAACAAGTCCAAAATACCATCTCTATCCCCCTTACAACGACCACACATAATATAGAAAAGCATAAATTAAGATACAAGGGCTGAAGACAATGCCCCACTCAAATCCCGAACCGCAAGCAAGAGTAGTAGGATACTGAAATCCTTCCCGTGCATGCTCTACTCCCATGAGTCCTACTCCTCTTCCATACGCAGCCTTTTCATTGCTCCCCTATGACCTGTCCAATCATGAGTTAGCGCCCAAATTTTATGCATGAGAGTCGAAAAAGTACAGTTGATATTGCGAAAACATAAATCATTCCAAACAAGCCATAAACACCACATAGTGGCGGATGCAACAAGACCCTAATCCTGTCTATCTTCCTTTCTAACTAAATGTACCCACCAATGACCCCACACATTTGAACTTGCCCTAGGGCTTTGTAGACACCCAAAACGTAGACATACCACCTCCCAAGCGAGTGTGGCTTTCGTACAAGAGAATAATAAATGGTTGGCGTTCTCATCAGCGCTCTGACATTCCCCACAAATGGTATCAATTGGCAGATTCCTTTTCTTAAGATTGATCTTCGATATAATAGCATCGTTCATGACTAACCAATCAAATACCTTTACTATCAAAGGAATACAAAGCTTCCAAATAATATATGCGTCGTTACATCGCAAACCGCCATCATTAATCCGCTTGTACATCGTAGATACTGAGAATTCCCCTGATGGATCAAGCATCCATGATCTGCTATCTTCCATCTTGTTGTTGTACCGACCTTCCTTCCTAATAAAATTATTGAGTTCAGTCAACTCAATTAAATTCCTCTGGGTCAATTGACCTCTAATGTCCAGCTTCAGTCCCTTATTACTCCAGACATCCGACACCAACGTGTCGCATTTAATCGTCGCCTATGCAACCTCTGGGAATAAATTCATGAGGGTTACATCACTGCACCACTTGTCCCTCCAAAATCTTGTGTCCTTCCCTTTCCCAATCGTGCATCTGGTGTGTGCATGGTACATAAGCCCCACCTTCGCCACAACATCGAGGATTTCCCGTAGGCGCTTTTCCCTCCAAAACGGTATAGTTTCCTACCTCTATAAAGAAACATAGTAGCACTAATTACAACAAGTCCAAAATATCATCTCTGTTACCGCTGAATCTGGTGTGGGGGCAAACAAATAATATTTGTGGATTCTTGGAAAACTTTGAATAGCAAACCTGTTACCTGTTCCGCCGGAGTTTGACCGTTGACTCCCGCCGTTTACCTGCAAAAAGTGCGAGACACCGGGGTTGATCCCGACGACGCACCCTCCGATGCTCAAGTTAGTAATCAAGGAGATTATGAAAAAGCGTAAATTGGCAAAAGATTGATTACCTCTTAATAGTGGTGGATGGGGGGCATTTATAGTCGCCGTTGGGATCAGATTAGGAATGTAATCCCTGTGATCAGATTAGGAATGTAATCCCTAATTCCCAGTGAAAGGATAGATGTGAATCAGGGCCGTTGATTAGTATGAATCAAAAACGCTAATTCTATCTTGCTGGACTGGATTCTTTGCGGGTTGAAACCCGCACCCAGTAAGACATATTTGTTTATGGGTTATTGGGCTTTGAATAAAGACCCCGTTCCCATTTCAGACCCGTTAGTAGGTGAAATTACCGTTTTACCCTTGAGCTTTAAGATTCGTGTCCGATTTGAACGGCCCCGATTTAATCCTATTTTTAGCCATATCACGAGCCCCCCACTCCTGGAGACTGAGTTTTATAGTCTTCGAGGAGTAGTTTTGTTGTTCTAATGGCGTACGGAATTTTATCGGTGTTCTTAGGGGAGCTTGGAATCTTGCTCGGAGTGTAATGGTGTTATTATGGGCTTGTAAGATACCCAAAAATATCCTCAGAATTTTCTGGATTTTTGGTGATTTTTCCAGATTTTTCTGAATTTTTTCTCATTTTTTTGAATTTTTTATTCATTTTCCGAATTAAATAATTAATTATCGAAAATATTAATTAATTATTCTAATTAAATAATTATATTTTTCAGAATTTTAAAATAATTTTTCTGAATTAATAATTATTTTTAGAATTTTTAATTAATTTTTTTCGATTTCTAATTATTTTTTCGGATTTTTTAAATAATTAAAATGAATAAATTAATTAATTAATTAATTAAATATTACCTGGACACGTGGCACATTTCTGAGCGTCGATCATGATCAGATGCGTGCGCATCGCAAAGCAGATCACGTTCTGGACACGTGGCGCATTTCTGGACGTTGATCGTGTCGTGACGCGAATTTTGAGAAGATTGGACGGATTGTATGGGTCGGCAGGTTTTTTCTCCAATTACAAGGTCGGTGCTTCAGCACCTCGGCTCGTCTCCTCTGTAACTGTCGAAGCATGGAATGAAGCCACGTGGCATTTATTATTTATTTTTTCCATTCTTTCTTTCTTTCTTTCCCCGCTTCTGTTCTTCCTTTCTTCTTCATCTCGTCTCTTCTTCCTTGAGCTATGTTTTCCTTTAACCCCACGGTCTCTCGCCCCCGACCTCGTCTCTCGCCCCCGACCTCGCCCCCTCTCCAAACTCATCTGGCGGGGAGCTCGGTGACGAGAGGAATGGAGCTCGGAGTTGGGTTTGACGAGTGCGAACTTCGCGAGAGAGCTCGGCGAGGAGGAGGTGGAGCTGGAGCTTGAGTTCGGCCAGGGAGCTCGGCACCGTGGAGCTTCGACAGGTGGAGTGGGTTCGAGCTTGGAGAAGGAGCTCGACAGTGGTGAGTTTTCGTCGATGGGTTCGACTGCGAGGAGCTTAAGCTCGGCGAACGGGGGGAGTTGGAGCTCAGCATTAACGTTCGACGAGGAGTTCTGTATGTTGACGAAGGAGATGGAGAGGTCGATCTTGAAGACGAAGAATTTGGGCGAGCTTGGCGAACGAAGATGAGTTCAGAGCTCGACTGTCATGATGAAGGTCGTTCGGTGAGAGAGGAGCTCGGCGAACGGGCGATGGGGTCGAGCTTGATGGTGGAGTGGTGCTCGATGTCATTGGAGTTGTGAATGGAGCTCGTCATGGAGAGAGAGCTCGAGGGTTGATGATGGATTCGGAGCTCAAAGTTCGAGATCGGTTGTAGCCTGAGCTCGACGAGGGGGAGGCAAGCTCGGCGACGTGGGGAGCTCGGCGAGGGAGGAGAGCGGCGTAGAGCCCCGAGCTCCTCGATGGCGGTAGAGAGTCCGTCGAATAGAAGGGAGTTGGGTTTTTGCTCTGTTTTTGTTTTGGCGGGAGAGTGGAGAAGGATAGGAGGGTGACGTGGCACTGGGGTTTGGGTATGGATCCTTAACGGGTCCGAACCCGAACCGCCGACCCCCCCCCCTTTTTTTCTTTCTTTTTTTTTGCTGTTCGGCAGATGCTTCTTGTTCGGCAGATCCGAGCACGGATTTTGAGGTGCATTTTTGCCACTTTGCAGTTCCATAGTTCGGTAGCTCGGATTTCAGATCCGAGCTACGTGGCTCAATCTGGACGGTTGATCTCGATCGTGGCCCGAATCACGAGACAAGAGACTCAAATTTCGAGAAAACGTTATCTTGTCGTTTTGTGGAGACGTGGCGCGATCTGAGCCATTCATCATGTTTTAGCACGTTTTTTGAGACAATCTGACGGTGAAACTGGCTCGGCTGCATTTTTCTCCATATGTGGAGGTCGGTACCTCATCCCTTCGGTTCGGTAGCTTGGTAGTTCCCCCTCTGCCCATAGTAGCTCGGTAGCTCGGCATAGTGGAGGGGTCAGAGCTCGATGAGGAAGGGGGTCGGCATATGGAAGAGGTGAAGAGCTCCGAAGCTTGGTGATGTTCTGTTTGGTTTTGGAGATTTTTGAAGAGGAGCTCCACTCCTAGGGGTGGAGAAGAGGTGCTAGGAAGATCTTCGTAAGAGCCATAGGAAGACCCATTCTTTGAAGTGAGTGCAAAGAGCAATTCTATGGGAGAGTTTTGAGCTCCGAACTCGCCTAGAAGAGGCCCACTCTGGAGGCGAGCGGAGTGAAGAGCTCGGCTCTAGGAGAGGGTCATCTGGAAGATGAGTTTGAGGAGCAACTAGGGGTGAGTTGTGAGCTCCGAACTCGTCGAGAAGAGGTCTGCTTTGGAGGGAGCGGAGTGAAGAGCTCGGCACGGAGAGAGCCATTTGTGAGACGAGTGTGAGGAGGAACTCTAGGAGAGAGTTGTGCTCCGAACTCGTTGAGAAGAGGTATGCTTTGGAGGCGAGCGGAGTAAAGAGCTCGGCTCTGGGGGAGAGCCATCTGGAAGACGAGTTTGAGGAGCAACTCTAGGAGGGAGTTGTGAGCTCCGAACTCGTTGAGAAGAGGTCCGCTTTGGGTGTCATCTAGACCCATTACCAAAGAGTAGGGTGTCATCTGCGTATTGCAGGATCGAACATCCTTTAGTAGACGTGGAACTGGCCACTGGCGTGATCCAACCTTTTTCCTGGCAGTTCTCTAGCATAACCCTCAGTACATCCGCTACTATAGTAAACAGGAGAGGTGATAGAGGGTCCCCTTGTCTGAGACCCTTCCTGCAAGGAAACGGCTGCCCCGACCTACCATTCACTGATATGGCCATCTTGCTAGTCTGTAAGCACTGCCTGATCCAGCTGATCCATTTATTCCCAAAGCCCCTACCCCTGAGATCTTCCAGCAAGCATTCCCAATCGACCGAGTCATACGCTTTCTCAAAATCCAGCTTCAACAGAAAGCTCGGAGAGTTAGTAGTATGGCAGCGGTGGATAACTTGTTCCGCCATTGCCACACAATCTAGGATATTTCTACCCTTAATGAAGCCCGTTTGAGATTTGTTGATAAGGCTGTCCATAATGCTCCCCAGGCGGATAGCTAGGATTTTTGTAATAATCTTCGCCGAGCAATTTATTAGGCTGATTAGCCTAAAGTCACCCACTTTCGATGCCTCTTCCCGTTTGGGAATCAGGACTACCTCCACAAAATTAAACATTCCCAATCTGAGCTTGTTGTTGAAAAAGTCGTCCAGTAATGCCATATAGTCCCCTTTAATTTCTTCCCAGAAAATTTGGAAGAACATCATTGGGAAGTCGTCTGGCCCTGGCGACTTGTCCGCTCCCATGTGACTGATAGCCTTTTTAATTTCCTCCTCTGAGAACGGAGCCTCCAGGCAGGATAGCATAGGCGATGACTCGATCTGGTAAGTCTGCCAGAAATCATGCCTGAGTGGGACCCGGAAGTCATTCTTTATTCCCAAGAGTTCCTTGTAGTATCCTTGGAAGGTTGTGGAAATCAATTGTTCATCTTGTACCGTCCCCGAGCTTGTTTCTAAGGATAAAATAAGATTGGACCTGCGCCTTGCACTTGCCACTCGGTGGAAGAAGGCCGTGTAAGCGTCTCCCTCTTTGAGCCACAAAATTCTAGATCTTTGTTGCCATTTGATTTCTTCCATCTTATAGAGATTAGCAATATTCTCACGGAACTCCAGGAGTCTATTTCTTTCCTCCTGAGACAGGTCTCTCAATTCCTCCAGTCTTTCAAGTTCATCAATTCCTTCCAACAAAGAATCTTTTGCACGCCAGATGGTCGAGAACCTAGACCGGTTCCATTTACGCAGCCGATTTCTCAATCTGCGAATTTTTTCACACCAACGACCCGCAGCATCTGAGCCAGTCACTGGGAGCGCCCAGTTTTCCATCACCAGGTGGTGAAACCCCTGAATCTCCAGCTAGGTCTTCTCAAATCGGAATTTTCTATGTCTTTTGGCTCCCTGGAGCCCAATGTCAAGAAGGATTGGAGAGTGATCTGAAGTTGGTCTAGGGATCGATCTAGCTGTTGCAAGAGGAAACTTAGCCTCCCAATCCATCGAAACTAGAATCCTGTCCAATTTTGCCATAATCGGAGTAGCCTGCATGTTAGACCACGTAAATAGTCTATCGTTGATAGGGATATCTATCAGCTCAAGATCCGTGATCACCCTATTGAACTCTTCCCTGTGCCTGTCGCTGGAACCTCTACCCTTGTGTTCGAACGCAAACCGGGTAATATTGAAGTCCCCCCCGACAATCCAGGCCCCGGCCAACGGAGACGAATATTGACAAGTTCTTGCCAAAAGGTGTCACGCTCTGAAGCCACGTTCGGTCCATAAACCACCATGATCGTCTGCATAAACTTATCAGATCGTCGTTCTAGTCGAGTAGTCAGGGAGAATGTACCATTATAAACCTCTGAACAAGAAAGGAGGTCCGAGTTAAAGCCAATGGCAATTCCCCCTGAGGCCCCCGTGGATGGGCATTAAACCCATTCCTTGATTCTGTTCCCCCTATTCTCTTGAGCTTGGTCCCACGTATAAGCTTGGTCTCCTGAAGTCCAACCACTTTTGCCTTGGACTTCATGATAACGTCTCTAACCATACCTCTTTTACCTTTATCCCCCAGACCCCGGACGTTCCAGAATAGCGTATTCATTGGGGAACTATGTCCGAGTTGACAGTGTGTGAAGGACTCGGGCAGGTTTCGCCCTTAGAGACCGTTATCCCTCTAGAGTTGGATCCTAGTTCCTTATGAATACTAGATTTAGCCCTCTCCGTTTTCCAACCCCTCAATTTGTTTAGAAGTAACGCGTTGCGTTCTTTATCACAAACTTCCAAACCACAGGTAATAGCTAATAAAAATACTTCAGAGTCCGACATGAAATTTAATATATTAGCAAGAAAAACTTTAGTACCTCCATTGACGTGCTTAGCCGCTTTGGCAGCCGCAGCTCTCTCCAGAAAGTCATCCAAGGACTCCGTATGAGCCCTCTTAGGTGACTGCCGCACCCTAAAACCGACCGTCCTTTGCGATGCTCCAGTGCTGAATTGTGGGGCCAACTCTGGTAAAGTTGAAAGCACCATCTCTGGCGATAACTCCTTTTGTGTATCAACAATAAAATCTGAGTCCCCAGAGTCATCGTCTGTAAATGTGAAGTCAACGTCCAGGTTCAAACGCCCTTCTAGGTCCTCCTCACTATTATCGTACTGATTTTGTAGCAGAAGAGCGGTCTCTCTTAATGTGGACTCCTCCAAAAGCCCAGAAAGCGCTGAAGGCGCCACAATAGACGCAGTGCTAACTATGGTGGACCCCTCAATGGGCCCACCACCCATAGTATAATCGGATGAGGCTATCGTAGTCCTTGCTGTGGGGGAGACAAGTAGCGATTTGGACCCCTCTATAGGCCCATAAACACGTACGGGCTCCCCCGTACACTCCCCCACATAGGAAATCTTTTTTTCTCCGCTATTCTCATTTACGCGGTGCACCACACCGCTGGACCCCGGTAACCCGTGGTGCAGCACACCAGCCTTCACATTCACCGAAGCGTCCCCACATAAATCGAGGTGGGTAAGCATACCCCCCCCCCCACGTGGCGCCTTTGCTTTGGTCGAAAAAGCAGCAAGCTCTGGCGTCTCCATTAACAAGCCAGTGGGCGCCAAACTCTTTCCTCCATCCTCCTTTAGCTTGGGACCATTCTGAGCTTTGAGCTTGTTACCAAAATTGGTACTCCCTTCATCATCTTCTTCGTTGTCTTCATTCTCCCTTCCGTCTCTCCTCAAAAGCATTGCTACACTACCTACTCCTTCCTCGATGAGCACGTTCTCCTCAGCGCTTCTTTTGCTCTGGTTGAACAGCTCATCAGACGACGCTTTACCCAGAGTTTCTCCTGTCTCAATCCCCTAAATAGCAACTGCCTCTTCTCCCCTTTGCTCCTCAGGCGCGCCTTTTTCCTTTTCTAATAGGAACCATCTCTTGGTTACCCATTCTTTGGTCGAAATGGTACGGTCGCTTGTCTTCTTCCCCAAATAGGCAGTTTTCTTCACCAACCCCTCTCTCACAGTCTGCATGCTGCTGCAAAGTGAAGCTTCTCCACTTTTCTGAGCCAAAGCGCCCCGCGCCTCTGACTCCAGCATGGTTTGACCCTTATTTTGAGCAACTAATTGGATTGTTGTGAGGCGGATCTCTGTTTTTTCCAAATCAGTATGGCGAAGCTGGATCACCGTTGGATCGATGCGTTGGGGGCTTTTGCAAGCTCTTGAACGTTGGATCCAACGGGACGATCCATGCCTCGATCCTTGCCTCCGATGGTGGCCTCTTGACCGTTGGATCCCTTTGGCTGGCTCCAGAGTCGACCATTGGCGTCCCACCCTGCCCCAGACCTCGCTGATCCCTCCACTGCGGTCGACTTAAGCATCTCTTTCTCTTTCGCCGCTTTAATAACTTCCCGATGGGCCCTCTCCACCTCGTGGGTGCCATCAATGGTGAGATCCCAGGTCGGCGTTGCCACTTGCTTGTAGCTTCTACCGTCCCTTAGAGAGGGAGCCGCAGATGGGGACATGATGGAGGTGGGATCACCCTCCTGGTCTGCGCATTTGTCAAGAACAAATCGGAGAAGGTAGGAGTCATCGTATGAGAAAACTTTCCCGAACCTCGGCATAAGGGCGATGTCCCTACATCTTATCAGCATCCTTGCCGAAACAATGTCCGATCGGCGAACGGTTTTCTCATCAACCTCCTCCACCGTACCAAAGTCGGCAACCATTTCTTGTAAGGCTTCCCTCTTCCAAAAATGAAGGGGAATGTTATGTATCCACACCCAGTATCGGATCCCTTGTGGCCTCTCCGCACCGAAGCTTGGTGACCAAGCTTCAAAATCTAGTTTGAAGTGCCCAAAGTCCACTGCCTCACCTCCGGTGATCTCTAGCATCTTTTGTGGAGAGGGGAAGGAGACCAAAAACAGTAGTGGACCCATTCTTTTGACCACCCAGTCACGATGGGCCTTCATTGGCCACCTCTCGCTCAACGCCTGAAGAACATGATTCTCCGAAGCTCTCCCCGCAGTCACCCTGGCCACAGCGCACCACAGCTTAAGCCAGCTCTCCTCCGCTTTGATGTTGGCCAGACTGGTAGCCAGTTTGATGGTGGCTGGGTTGTCCGGAGATCTACCCCTGACCACTCTCCTGTCTTCGTCCTCGTTGGAGGCAATGGCGTTAGTGCAATTGTAGGATAAGTGTCCCCACTTCAAGCACCTAAGACACCGAACATCAGTCCGCTCGCAGGTGCCCCAGCTCTCCGCAATTAAAACACGGCGCCGGTTTGCGCTTACCCCTTCTCTATTGTTTTTTGATTTCCTTCAGTGCCGGTGTTGAGGATTTTGATTTTCTTTTTCTTTTGGGGATCACCTCTTGCCAATCCCCACCTTCTACACCAATTGGAGGTAGACCCTCAACCTCCACTACTCCCTCGTTTGGACCCCTTCTATGGGCCCCTACGATGGTGGAGCTTAGACGGTTTGTGGTCGGCAACCTTGGTGGTATGTGGTGGGGATTGTTGGAGGAGTAGGATGGGATTTGTGGATGGTGTTCGAAGGGTTTCTTTGGTGAGTCGGTAGTTTTTGGGGGTTTTTGTGGTGGCAATGGCACAGTAGGATTTGGAATTGTGGTAGGGCGGTCTTGCTCATGGTACTTGTGGTGCTGATGATGTTGTGGGACATGGGGAAGATTACTAGTAGGTCTGCAATGATGGGTGTATGTTGTTGTAGCCTGGTGTCTTTCGATTCTTTCTATTGTAAACTTGTCCCTGGCCGTGTCCCTGTGACTCACTCTTAAGCTGTTAGGTTGATGTTGAGAGTGACGCCGGCCTAGAGGGGGAGTCTTCTTGCGCCCACAGTGGCCTAGAGGAAAACCCTCTCTTTGGGCCTGTACTCTCGATGCCGCCTCAGCCAAAGGGCGATGATGATGATAGCCTCTCCCCTCACGCCGAGGATGTGCATTTTGATGTGCCCGCGGTGGGGAGATGGCCTCTCTGAGCCCAGGGGGCTCGCCCTCTATACGGCTAGGCTGACGGGGAGTCACTACGTGTGTGAGCCTCGCTTCCTTAGAAACTGTGTTTGTGTCAAGATTGGATAGATCATGCGAAGGAGAAATGGGCGTGGGAAGGGGGGAGGGGGTGTAGTTACTGCAGATGAGTGGCGAGCCCTCTCGAGTGGACCACAACCACTAAGCTCCATCTTAGTAAGCATAATAGGAGGTGTTGGAGAAGAAAGGTTGAAAGGTTCAAAGCAGGAGAAAAAGAAAGAAGAAGGTTAAGAGCAAAAGGGTGGGGGGTTTGGCTCAATTAGCAGGGGAAGGGGAGAGGGAGCAAGCTCTGGAGGAGAGGAGGGAGACAGCCAGTAGAGTAGTCGGAGAAGGTTAGAGGTGGAAGAAGAGAAAGGGAGTAGGTTGGAGCTGCCATTGGGACTACTACAGAAGCTTTATTGTTCAACAGAATATTAACGGGGCATGTTCAATGTTGTCGCGTTCTTCATTAATGCATTTTGATGTTGTTGTTGGATATAACGACATTAGTTATAATACTCATTAAACTCTCTACCTCCACAGTCGTTCTTTCAAACAACGACATGAGATAATTGTTGTCATTCTTAGAAACAGCGACAACAGTTCACAAAAATTAATTAGCCAGGTATAAGTAATAAAATGAACTGTTGCCGCTATTCCAAACAACGACATCACTTATCCTTAACAATGAATATTACCTGATGCCGCTGTCCCTAACAACGACATCTATAATGCGAATGTCGTTGTTCGAGATACCGACATCAGTTATAGGAATTTTCACACTTATAATTTTTTCCAAGTCAGAGAGAGTACATAATTGGGAATAAGTTAACTGATGTTGTTACCCCAAATAGCGGAATGCGAAAAAGAAAATTTTAACAAATCCTGCTATTGAAAACAACGACATATAAATAACATATGCCGTTATTTTCAATAGCGGTTAGTGCTGACGTAACCAAAACTGAGTTAGTTGGATAAATATTTTCAAAAGTAGATCAGATTGGTCAATTATTTCAAAAGTGGTCAATAGGGTAAAAAATTCTATAGAATAACACTTTAGAGCATCTGTAGTCGTTTTGTCCAAAAAATGGGTATATCGAAATTTTGGAAATAGCAATTAGCGCATTCGCTGCAGTCGTCTATACTCAAAAATTGAGTTTTTTTTGGACGAAACGAGAAATGATATCCCGTCTACATTTATTTAAAAAAAAAGAGAAACGGTAGATGATTTATCGTTTCAAACAAAAAATAAATAAATATCCCAATTGTGAAGGACGGGAGATGATATCCCGTCCTTCACTGTTGGCCTATTTTATTTGTTTTTGATGAAACGGTAGATCATCTACCGTTTCTCCATTTTAAAAAAAAATTTACCCGACGACAAATCATCTTCCGTCTGACGTAAAAACGGTCAATCATCTTCCGATTTCTAAAATATGGATAATACTATATTCTTCCCCAAATTTGATAGTCTACTGTTCACGGCACACCCAAAAAATGGGTATTTGGTCAACGGCTGCATGAGATTTTTGGCTAAATTATCTATTTTTCGGATATTTGTCCAACGACTACAAATGCTCTTATGTTGGGCAAAAAGTTGAGGAAATTTTGAAGAAAATACAAACATACAGTTCTTTTTTTCCCAATTAATAACACGTTAATGTTCTGTTGATTAACTCCTAATTTTTGCTTCTATGTTGACAACTCAAAATAAGGGGGAAAATCAAGAAACCTTTATAATATTTAAATTTTAACATCTTTAATCTAACTCCGAAAGCGTTTGAAATTTTTTTTATTTTTCCCCATCAAAATAATTGTGTAAACTATGCGAAATGTGTTCGGTTGAGACATGACTTAAAGAAAACTAGACATACATAACAAGAACTTCTTTCAAAGTTGTAGAAGTGCAGTAAATAACAAGATAGGTCGAGGTAAAGAAGATTAAGATAATAAGGAGAAAACCCTATTTATCCAAGAAAAACATCAGAAATAGGGCCTAAAGAGAATTGTATAATAGTCTACAATAGGCCCATCAGAAATAGGGCCCAATACGAACTCATATTTTATTCCACGGAAAAAATAAAAAGGCCACTAGATTAAAGAACAATTCCAAAGCCCAGTTGAGAGGCAAAAAAGCCCAAATAACAAAATTTCCACAGGGGCCTAAAAGTGAAAATTTTGCAAAACTCTGTTCAATATGTAACACTCAGGATTGAAAAGGGCCTTTGTAAATATAACTCAAGCATCTACTCATCTTGAATATCTAAGAGCATCTGGAGTCGTTCAATTTCAAAATTTAGTTTCCTTAAAAAAAAATTTCAAAATTTAGGTTTTCGGCGAATAGGAATCTAAATTTTGGGTTTGAGCTGTAGTCGTTTTAACCCAAAATTTAGGTTTTGATTTAAAAAAATCCACAGATATATATATATATATATATATATATATATATATATATA
Source organism: Hemerocallis citrina (assembly GCA_017893485.1). Taxonomy (NCBI): domain Eukaryota; kingdom Viridiplantae; phylum Streptophyta; class Magnoliopsida; order Asparagales; family Asphodelaceae; genus Hemerocallis; species Hemerocallis citrina. Next base: position 241,720,857 of record CM030360.1, on the reverse strand, counting down.
GTCTGAATGATTACCCGTCCATTGGTTGTTTTTAATATAAAAAAAACAAGAGACGGAAAATCATTTTCTGTTTCAACAATTAAAAAATAAAAATTTACTCACGAACGAGAATCATTTCCCGTCCGAAAAGTTGTTTCCGATAATTAAATCTTTATTAATAATTAATTTTGATCCGAATTGAATTTTATTTAAATCTAACATCTTAATTACATCTTAATTATATCCTAATCTGTATGCATAATAATTTTATAGGTATAATTCCATAGAACTCTCTTTAAATTATGTCTACAAATCTCTTGGAGGGTGAATCAATTCCTGTCAATTTTTTTTAAATTCGATCGGATGGGAAATGATTTCCCATCTGATCGTTTTTTTAAAAAATTGATCGGACGGAAAATTATTTTCCATCCGATATATTTTTTTATATAAAAGAAGCGACGATTGGTTTTTTTTTCCTTCTAATAAACGGACGAAAAATCATTGTTCATTCGGTTATATTTTTTAAATTTCTATATATTCTTTCAAATATAGTAAGATCACTGTTCCCCTAAAATCAAAATTTTGAATATATAGCCAAACGGCTACATTACAAATTTTTCCTACTTTTCAGAAAAAATGTAACATTAGCCAACTATAGATGCTCTAACTAACTCTTCCCGAAAGCAAGTTGCAAACTGAGTTATAAAAGACCAAGAAACAAAGCTGCAGACTTTTTTCATCTCCTCGCAGGCCCGGTCCTCCTTGGAGGCAACTGATGTAGTTGCATCAGGCCCCCAAATCACCTAAAAAAGGGGGCCCCCGTTTTCAGAAAAGAATTTTTTATTTATTTTTAGATTAGCTTCAGGCCATTAAAATCCATGAATCGTTTTATTTTTTTCATGATTTTATATTAGCTTCAGGCCCCTGAAATCCATGATTTCTCATGTATACTTTTTAAATTTTTTTCTAATACATTAATTGTTTTTTTTGGGTATATGTGGGGCCCCTTTTTGAGAGTTTGCTTCAGGCACCTAAAATCCTAGGGCCGCCCCTGTCTCCTCGACCCTTTCCAATGCGAATTCCAAAGCAAACCTTCCTCTCCTTGTTCAACAACCTTCGTTCCGTTAGGGCTTCGATCGGTACGCCTCGTTTCCCCTTCTTTTCATCATTGTTTTCGTCTAAAATCCATCTCTTTCAGTAAAAGCTAGGGTTTTGTTGAAATCGCAGAAAGGGGGAAGATGGCAGCCAAGAGTTCGTTCAAGCAAGAGCATGATTTCGGTTCGTTTCTTGATTCTCTCTCTCTCTCTCTCTCTCTCTCTCTCTCTCTCTCTATATATATATATATATATATATATATATATATATATATATATATTAATTTGTTTGTTTTTTAGTGATTTTTTTGTTTGTTATTATTAATGTGCAGAAAAGAGAAGGGCTGAGGCGGCGAGGATTAGGCATAAGTATCCGGATAGAGTTCCGGTGAGATTCTGATAATTTTTTAAAAAAAAATTAGAAATTGATTGTAAAAATCGAATCTTTTTTCCCCATGTTAAGAAAAAATGTCATTATTATCAGATTGTAAAGGATTGCAGTCATTTGGTGTACTTAGGAACAATTATTTAGGTTTTCTGTTAAAGCTTCAATGGAAGTTGTTACGTGATTAAGAAAATTGATTTGGTAATATATTTAAGCAGAGAGGCATACTAGAGCGTTTAGAATCCATTGGAATGTAGTGCTAAACCCAAGAGACTGGAGGTACCGCTATGCACTCGATCGGAATCTGAAAGTTTATTTATTTAAGGTTGAATTGTGTTAAATTTTCATATAAATTGTATCTTAAGTTTCTCAATTGTCTTAACACAATTAGGCAGCTTCTAAAATCTGATAAATGAGATATTTTAGTAAAATTGTCGTATACAATTGTCATATTATGGCACAACATTGTATCTTAAACAATTAAATGTCTCTAGTGTTTTCACATATGGAAAATTTGGATCACAGTTGAAAGTCACATATTGGATTCTTTGGTTGCTGGTTAGAAAATTCATGAAGTTCCGTTTATCTTCTTCTTTGCCAGTATAAGAGCATCTGCAGTCGTTTTGTTAAAAAATGGGTGTATGGAAAATATAGAAATAGGAATTAGGGAGTAGCGCTGCAGTCGTCAAAACCCAAAAATTGGTTTTTTATTTATTTATTTATGAAACGGAGCATGATTTAGCGTCGGTGAATAGAGGAAGAAAAAATTTAAACATTTTGTGAAGGACAGGAGATCATCTCCCGTCCGACACATTTATTATAATTTTTTTTCCTTTTTCTTAAATGGCATATGATTTGCCGTCTTACACCCCACCCCCCCCCCCCCCCCCCCCCCCCCCCCCCCCACTTTTTTTTTTTGAAATATTGTGTAGTGTGTGAATGACTTTATATATAAAAAAAATTCTAAGGCTCCCGTCCAACAACCTCCTCCCAGTTTTTTTTGTTTTTTTCATCAAATGTCAACAGAGTTGTTGACTAAGTTTTGTTTTTTGTTTTTGTTTTTTTTTTTTTTTTTTTGTTTTTTTTGTTTTTTTTTTCCAAACGGTAAATCATATGTCATCTCTTCATTTCACTATTAAAAAATTTCTCTCGAACGACATTTCATATGCCATCTGACACATAGACGGTAAAAATCTTCCGATTTCTATAATATGCATATTGCCAAATCTGCTGCCAAATTTAGACGGCTACTGTAGATCGAAAACCCAAAAAATGGGTATTTAGAAAATGACTACACATGCTTTTTTTCCATTTTTTGCATATATAGAAAACAACTACAGATGCTCTAAATGAAGGCTAAATTTCACATAACCACCCCCAGCTTTGAGCCATTGACACCTAATCCATCAATATAGTTTTTCTCATAAGTGAGCCACCTACCATCTACAACATGGTAGTCACATCCGTACTCTATGATGGATATATATTAGGGAAGTCATTTAGTGAAGCAAAATTCGCTGATGATTATATTAGGGAAGTCATTTAGTGTACTTGGAAACATTTATTTTTGATTTTTGTTAAGGTTGATTGTTTAAGTCAATGGAAGTTGTTTCGCAATTGGAAAGGTTGATCCGGTAAGTTCTTTAGCAGGGAGTAATAGTGTTGGGAATCATTTATATACTTGTACCACACTTTATGTGAATGATTTAGGGTATTTGAATGCAACTTATATAAGAAGGCATATACACAAGGGTTGAGCTCTAAGTGTTCACTTTAGATATCACTTTCAAATGTTGCTAGTATTTACATGTATTGAAAGTTTGGATAACTCTTGACTTAGAAGTAGCATGAAATATAGAACAAAGTCACATATTGGAATATTGGATTCTTTGGTATTGGTTAGAAAATTCAGGAAGTTCATTATCATTCTTCTTGACATATAAAATTATTTCCATGAGATCAGTATCAATGTCAAGGTGAGTGGCTGACTTGAATGCCTAGCCCAATGAAAATATTATATGGAAAGGGTAGCATGTACAGGCTTGTTTGTGATTTTCTATTGATCGTTGTATGAATCATAGAGAATGTATCGTTATCAATCTCATACTCAAAAGTAGTATGCAAGGGGGAGAAAAAGAATTTGTTTAATTACTGTTATCTTAAATTCATAACCTTTATTTTACTGTCAAGTAGATACTTAATAGATAGTGGTATAACTAGTTATTTTTCTTATCATTAAACATTCCAAGTGGTGGTTTTCATTGTTGTACCTTTTTTCATTTAATAAGAAAAGGTTCAAATGGCAAGACCCCCAATGTTCCACGATCTTTGCACTTCTATACTATATATTTTTTCTCTGCTGCAGTTGAATACATGAAGGTATTCAATCTTTCTTTTTTTATTCTATTTATCAGGATTTATCTTACCATATTTTTCCATGTACGGAAATGCTTCCGTTGTTTGTAGGTGATGGTGGAGAAGTCGGCGAGAAGTGATATACCAAACATTGACAAAGAGAAGTATGTATTCTTCCTTTGATTGATTGTGAGCTCCTGCTGTATTTGTTTTATTTGAGATGTTGTATGATGTTGGCAAACTTTATGAAGAAAATTTCCCTGTAGTTAGTATTGTTTAGAAAACCCATGCTATGTTGGCTGTCTCAAAAAGTTATATACATGATGCTTTCTTTCGTCTCCTCTTCAGAATCCAGGTATTTGGTACCTGCGGATTTGACTGTTGGGCAGTTTGTCTACGTAATTCGCAAGAGAATTAAACTAAGTGCAGAGAAGGCCATCTTCATCTTTGTGGACAATGTGCTCCCACCTACTGGTACATAACTTTTCCGTACCTCATTTCTAACAATTCCACTACATTCCGTTCAATTTCTTACATGATTTTGATTTCAGGAGCTCTGATGTCTACTATTTATGACGAGAAGAAAGATGAGGATGGGTTTCTTTATGTCACTTATAGTGGAGAGAACACCTTTGGAGGACTTTAGGCTGATGGCCTTCATCGAAATGTCATGTGCAGTTCTTTTTTTGTATATTTTCTGCAATTCGACGTAGAGTGCATAATGTATATAAGCTTTTGACTGGACCAGTTACAGAATGGATGTGAATTAAAGTTTTACTGCTGCTATTACTTCTCTTAGTCCCATCCTGGTGTATTTGCCGCATCAAATTCAAAGGTAATCACTAAACATCGAAGCCAGGAAAGCTGCATTAGCCACATACTGAAGAGGTTGAGGCCTCCCATGGTTTAGTTGTATCAGACCACCTGCAGGAAATTAATGGCATTGAGATTCCGAGTTATGATATAAGCTTTTGAGCACATAAAAGAACTATTTCATACCTTTTGTTCGGTTGAAGGATGTATACATCGGAAGAAATGAGCACATAACAAGACTAGACTGGCTGTGGAAAGTCCTCAGAATTTCTTCATAGGGGTACCCTGGGCTCAAGAATAATCTCAGCCTACTGAGAAGAACCTGGATTGTGACACCAACGGCATGAGCATCATTTATGTATTATGTATTAAACTAGCACCGAATGAATATACTACTACTCTCTTTATTTTACTGCACTTTAAAATTTACATTTGCTAGTTAAATTAGTACTAGCAAGTCATCTTCAGTAAATCCTTCGGATTAACTACATTTTTTGTTCGTTTAGACCCTATTTTGCTGCACTTCTCTAACTTTTCTGACATATTACCTGAGCACCAATGAGCTTATTATCCCAGCTAACAATGCCATAATCCGGACCACCCCAAAACGCACCGGCATGCTTGGCAAGGCCAGGCATTGTCACCAACTGGAGATAGGAAGAATTTCCCGTTGCATAGTACAACCAAGCCCCACCCCACACAAACTCGTCCCAGTATGTCGTAGAATTGTAGAAGATCGAAGCATCAGACCCTCCTGCACTGTACCTTCCCCTCTGTTCTCTGCCAAACTTGAACAGTGTTTTTGCTCCATGTACGAGCTTATCTGAATAAGTCTTACTGTCTTTGAAGACGATGGAAGCAGCAGCCAGAGCAGCTGCCATTTCTGCAGCAAGGTCTGAGCATGCGTAGCATTCGAAATGCGTGGCATTCGAAGACTGGGCGGGGGTAGTCTATGTCTTCAGGCCTCGTCCAGCAGTAATGATTGTTAGGGTTCGTCCCCTTTGAAGTGTCTCCTTGTCCAACCTGTATAGTGAATTCAGGTATATATCATTCTTCTGTTTAGCTAGGTTCATTCTATATGCATCTGTTGATCTATTAGAATTCAGAACAACCAAACCGATTATAATTAAGGCTGTTCGAGTGTGTGCGCTCTGATTACACGTGTAAGTCATGTGCCTTAAATTTCTTGTCATATCCATTGAAACTCCTATCCTACAAGATCTTGTCAAAATCCGACGATATCATACAGAGGAACAGATCTTAAGGAGATCCAATGGCCACCATCAGACCATGCTTTGCTATTCTGCTTCAAGATCATATACCCATGAGTGTATTATCTGATTTCTTCCTCAAAAATAGCCGTTACTATAGTCCTGTACTTATGCATTATTTATCTAACAACTACAAAAACATTGAGATAATTTCTTTTTTACAACATAATCTATTGTTTAATTTTGAGAGCTTTGAAACATATGTCCGAATCCCCATGTGGTGCCTCTGTTCCTTGTTTCCAACCACGTGCCTTGTCCAATAGATTTATTCCCAAAAAAAAAAGCCCAACAAAATTACACAAATCTCAAATTTCCGATTAAAAAAAATTGCAAATTTAAAAGGATAGGAATATGTAATAAATTAATTCATAGCAAATGATAGTAGATTGTTTGTTACCTGAGCTGCAATGCGATCAATGGTGTCCGCAGAGTTATTGAAGGTTCTGAGGAGGTAATCTGTGCCCCATTTGATGATATCCTTGACATGGTTCAGCTCCCCTGCTGCCTCGTACTTGGCACGATATTCGATCACGCTCCAGCTCAGTAGCGTCATCGAGAACGATATGGGGAAGTTCAACTTGATGGCGTTGTAGTAACCGCCTACTAGGTTCTTCTTGATCGAGTCATCTGATAGCCCGTCCTTCATCCCTGAATTCCCCCTCCAGCTCACGTTGTTATGCTTCGGCAGCGGTACATCAAGGAACATTGACAAGTATAAATAATATAATCAACTGCGAAAATTGACAAGTATAAAATAATCAACTGACCAATCAGCATTTATTTACACTCAGATTCTTCACCGAGTAATGCTAATTGTGCTGTAAGTTTATGCTTTTACAATACCTTCAAACAGATATACTGTCCAGCAAACAAACAGCAGAAAAAAGAACCTGCCTTCACAAAAACTTAACATGCTCTTTCCAATACTTGCTTACTATCTATCATTCCAAATAGATCATACCCCAAAATATTTTACAATGTTCACCACTTCAATCAGCAATGCATTTCACCAAACAGTATATGAATCTCACGGTAATTCGATAATATTAGTTAGCATAAGAGAAACATGTGAAACTCCTAAAGATGATACTTCTATTTTTTTCTCGGCTAAAATTGAAAAAAACCCCTTAAACTATCCCATATATGCAGAAAACCTCACTCACCTTTTTTTATGCAGAAAACCACACTCAACTATTAGTGCAAAAAACCACACCATGACATCGTTAGGGTTCTGTTATTTTTCGGTCACGTGCAATGCACGTGACTTACAAAATGACAAAATTACCCCCTTTATTCAGAACCCATTCTTAGGCTAAAATTGAAAAACCCCTTAAACTAACTCATATATGCATAAATCCCCGCTCACCTTTATTTTTATACAGAAAACCGCACTCAACTATGGGTGCGAAAAACCACCCATATAACAGAACCCTAATGGAGTCATGGTGTGGTTTTCGCACCCATAGTTGAGTATGGTTTTCTGCATAAAAAAAGGTGAGTGAGGTTTTCCGCATATATGGGATAGTTTAAGGGGTTTTTTTCAATTTTAGCATTTTTTTCTCTACAGAAGAAAGACATTCGATCCATGAAAAACCTTTTTCACATATGATATTAAAAGTATGATTTGTCAAAAGATTAGCATCCTCAAGCTTCAAGATTTGTCTATGCTAATTAATAAACCGAATTGCTTAGAAAAAAATAAACTAGTAAACACAGAATGAAACAGACTAAGAGAAGTAATAGCAGCAGTAAAAGTTCAATTCACAACCATTCAGTAACTGGTCGAGTCCGAACCTCGTTGCGAGTGGCGGGTTGCGCCAATTTGGACTGCCTCGAATGAAAATCCGACAGCCTGATTTCTAAGAGAATCCAAACCCTTTTAAGAGTTGGCATTTTCACCTTTTGTGAGTACCTCGAATGATAATCTGAGGGCCAAACGGCTAAGAGGATCTGAAACTCGTTGCGAGAAGCAGATACACCAGGATGGCACTGCGGACCAAATTTTTACTCAACAGATGTTCTGCGTAATTTTGCCAAGACTCAGGTACATCTTATCAGAAACATAGATCTGTACAATAAGAAAAGTTAGAATTGTTGGATATTGCTTGATTTATAACATTGCAAGGATAAATTGAGCAGGATCTATAATTTGAATTTCAGGGGGTAAAAAAATGCTGGTTCTATGTGATAAAATTGGTAAACGAGAATTCTTAAATCATATCTTTCTGATGAGCCTTCAGTGAGAAAATAGGAGTAAGTACATCTTTGGTATGTTAGTATGTGCATAAAATGTGATATATTATGCACACACTAGTTGGGGTCGGCTAATACTAGTAACATTATATATATAGCTTATACCAGACAGGGTTATGATGGCCTTTAAATAAAATGAATAGCGGACTAAGAACAAGGATTAAAATGTCCAATAATCATTTTGCCATCTATAGCTTGGCAAAACTGTGATGTATCATCACTTCTAGTTAATGGCTTACATCCTGTGCTTGCTAATCTTGTTCTACCACCAAATGCACACAGACAGCTACATATTTTCCAGATGAGTTGAGATTAAACTTTTCTGTCTATTTTTGCTTCTTGCAGATAAATTACATTCTAGGCGATAATCCTCAAAGGATGAGCTATCTCGTGGGATATGGAAACACTACAAAAGATATTGGAATACCCAGCGAAACAACCCCGGCGTTTGGGTGTTTCGCCGAGACATTCCCCGGCGCTTGTATGAAAACGCCAGCGGGGTCCAAAGAAACCCCGACGTTTGTTAATAAACGCCGGGCTATTTTCACACCCCGGCGCTTTAAAACGCCGGGGGTTTATCCTAATTGATAAACGCCCACACCCCCTGATTATAGCCCAATTCTTTTCGCCCCCAGTTCTTTTCCCTCTCTCGCGCCCAATTCTTTTCGCCCCAAAACCCTATTTCGATTTCGCTCTTCGATTTCACACCGATCGATCAAGAAGATCCTTCGTTGTTCGGCGACTACTACGGCGACCTTACCACCATCTATTTACTTGGTCGAGATCTGGACCTTTCTCGAAACCCTGGTTTCACAGGTACGATCGGTAATTCCTTTATTCTCTAAACCCTAGTTTTTTATTGTAACGCCCCGAGCCCGGCTCAGCTGCGCACGCGGCTACACGTGCGCACACGCGAAAGAACGGACACAAAACTCTAGCCACGCCCACCACAGGCTGCCTCAAAAGGGTGGTTAACCATTTGGTATACCTTCATCATTGGCTTCCTAATAAATCTCTATTTTCTCCTATTCATCCCACCGATATGGGATTATATCCCCTGGGTCAATCCCGGTCAAAGCAAACCAACCAAATCAGCATGCATGATTTCTTCCATTCATTTAATTCTTTCTATGGTCCATAGACCATCTTATGGACTCATCATACTCTCAAATCCCATAGGATCTCCTATAGTCCACAAGCCGTAATTCCTTCCTTCTTTCTTTGTCTACACGTCATCATCTCATTCTTTCTTTCTTTCTTTATACTATATATATATATATATTATTATATATCGCTATATAATATTATATATATACCGGGTGTTACACATACCCCTCCTTAAGAACTCAGCGTCCTCGCTGAGCCCGGACTTACAACATGATTCAGAATCCCTTTCTAGCCGATGTGGAGAGGATTACCCTGATTCTGCTAGTTGTACAGTCCCCTACCCGGGCGACCTGTCCCAACCTAGCTCCATCTCAGGCGTACATCTTGCACACACTCGGTGTCGAAAGTCGGCTCTGATACCATTTGTAACGCCCCGAGCCCGGCTCAGCTGCGCACGCGGCTACACGTGCGCACACGCGAATGAACGGATACAAAACTCTAGCCACGCCCACCACAGGCTGCCTCAAAAGGGTGGTTAACCATTTGGTATACCTTCATCATTGGCTTCCTAATAAATCTCTATTTTCTCCTATTCATCCCACCGATATGGGATTATATCCCCTGGGTCAATCCCGGTCAAAGCAAACCAACCAAATCAGCATGCATGATTTCTTCCATTCATTTAATTCTTTCTATGGTCCATAGACCATCTTATGTACTCATCACACTCTCAAATCCCATAGGATCTCCTATAGTCCACAAGCCGTAATTCCTTCCTTCTTTCTTTGTCTACACGTCATCATCTCATTCTTTCTTTCTTTCTTTATACTATATATATATATATTATTATATATCGCTATATAATATTATATATATACCGGGTGTTACATTTATTTCTTTTGCAGGTTGGCTATGATGAGAAAAGATACTAATTCACTGTTGGCTTTTAAGGTAATCTCCTCTTATCTGTGATGATTATTTGAATTTATGGTCTTTTTAATCATAATCTACACTCCTATTGCAGGTACGCTCCTTTTTTCGCACACTACATCACATGCGTAGTTGGGTCAACTTCGTGTTGAGATATTCAGGTATGATCAGTAACTCCTCTTTCTTCAAAATCCTAGTTTTTTTTGGATACAGGTCTGTTTATGCTCTTCGCAGTCGAGCCTTTACGTTGTCTTTTCTTGCAGGTTTTTTTTTAAAATTTTTATTTATTGATCTTTCAATTCGTATTTAGTCTAACTCTAAATGTCCGGCATTCCACGAAGTGCTGCGATCCCTGTAAGTCCACTGTCTCACTTTTAACTACTGACGATCAACTGTTCGATCAAAGTCTGATGTGAAATTTGTATCAAAATCGGAGAAAAAATATCATATACAAAAAGCAGTGAGTCCTCTCCTCAAGGTATATTATGCTGGTTTTATATTATGTGAAATTTGTATCAAAATCGGAGAAAAAATATCATATGCAAAAAGCAGTGAGTCCTCTCCTCAAGGTATATTATGCTGGTTTTGTATCCAAATGAAACTCTTTTTGGTGTTCGTAATTGAACTCATTATGTTAGGTGGATGAAATTCAACATTGATTGACTTCAATGTTAATGTGTGCTGGAAATTTCGGTAAAATCTGAAACTCATTTGTATTTGGATGTATTAGTTTTGACTTGTTAATATTTTATGATATATATCTGCATTATGGGGAATTGCCGTCGCCCCCGTGGTTCCCCACTGTCAAAGCTTAGATCTTGATTGGTTCCAAGGTGAGCAGATCTTGATTATGATCTATGTCGTATAGCTTATCTCCATATATGTCTTTCTATATATCTATCTCAAATTTGAAAGTTAAAACTAATTTTAATTTTTAATTTCGTTGTTGGTTTCTATCGATTCACAGGTTGGCCGAGATGAGTTTGGATATATGCTAGCAGATATTTTAAAGGAAAATAATGTTAACAATCAGGGAATGCGTTTTGATCCTGGTGCCAGAACTGCTTTGGAATTTGTAACATTGAGGAGCGATTGTGAGCGTGAATTCATGTTTCATCGCAATCCTAGTGCAAATATGTTGCTTCAAGAAGAAGAACTCGACCTCAATATCATAAAAAAGGTACACTACAAGAATCTCATAACAGATTTCAGGCTTCAGTATTATCGAAGATGTGTAATTTCATTAATCATGTGAATACTTATTATCATGATTTTGAAAATTTTCGAAACAATTTATCATTGTTAGATCTAACATCTATGCAGGCGAAAATATTTCATTATGGATCGATAAGTCTTATCACAGAACCATGTAAGTCAGCACATATTATTGAAACGTTATATAGGGAATCTGTTTTTGATTATACTGTAAATATATAAAACAGATAAGTGAAGAAAAGATTTCCTTTTTAACTCAGCTTCCAGGTTAAAAAACCATAAAGTTAGAGAAAGGATAAAGCTAATCAGATCTCCCTATGGGCTATAACATGCTTCAGGCAATATATATTTTGTAGGTGAAATAAGCGGTAAATATTTGCAAGCGTTGATGGGCATAGATGTTGTGTCTGTTCATGATGGGCACACCAGTTTTTGGTATCATTTATATCATAATGTGTACTTGTTTGTTAACATTAAAGCGGCCCGCCTTGTTTACCTAATGGATACTCATAAATTGAGTTTGTCTTCTCCGACCATCATTGGTTATTGTTAAAATTAATCTTTCATACACAAAAGAACTTATTGTATAAAAATATTTGTGTCACCATACAAATGCTTATGTATATAGCTCCTATTGTGACTTTGAAGTTATACATCAGCCTCTTTTAGATCATGTCTGTGTTCTTTTCAACATTGCATAGTAGTTTATTTGGCAGTCGAGCTAGTATCTTCACTTGACGATCTACTACTTTTCGCTTGAAAAATTGCATACCTCAAGTTTCGCTATTAGCATCTACTTAGGAGCCTAATTGTAGAAAAGTGTGAGAGTAAACACACATTTTACAATTTGATATATATGGATGTAGCTAGGATCTGTCATGTTGCAATGCTTTTATTAAAAAAAAAAAAAAAAAAGAAATTCACAATTGCACTGCATGCAGTTAAAAGTAAAGCTATTATTTGGGAGTTGTAGCATTCAGTTGATGGGAAGTTTACTGCTTCTAATGATTAAATCACAACATTGTGCTTAACAAAACTAGGACCCAATTTTAGCATGGAATAAAAAATCATGCCACTTTACCTAATAGGCTAATACCCCAGGCATGTGCAAGCCCCTCCACCTCATATATTGGTCGATGACTAGGATTTTCTCACACTCTTTCTTTGAAATGAGTTTAGTTCCAAGTCTTTACGATCTAGTCTGGTAAAAGAGTCTTTAAGATAAAGTCACTTATAACCCATCTAGGTATTGCAATTTACTAATTTGACTTGGTTTTTCCTGAATATATCTTTTGTTTTTGTAGCGACAAGCTTCAAACATCGAGCACTGCAATTTTTGATGCTGATATCACTACTGAGTACACCCTTGGTGTGCCTGGAGATGCATTTGCCTTCTCACAGTGTGTCAACAAAGTGGAAGTGGCTGAAGCATCTGGTCTAACTGGTGAGATATCTCAAGTTGAGCAGTTTATTCGGGAGCATCCAGTCTCACTGAATCATTCCTCTGCAGCCATTTGATTGTTCTGTACAATTTGTGATTGAAGCTGGTATTTTGGGCTGTACATTTTCTGTATACATGGCCCAAACCACCATCTATTCTGATCTCTTGTAAGCAAAGCTAAAAAGGCAACAATTTGTTGAATCTTCGGTTGGTATGATGGGTTCAGAATGTAATCGTTGAACCAGAAAATTATTTTTAATTTGATGTTGACTTAGCTGGCTATTTGACTGATCTTGGTATTTCTTTTGCCTGGGACTGATAATTATTCATTTCTGTTGAACCTTTTATGATGAGAAATATGACACTCAAAGGAATTCATAAGGAAGCAATTCGGAAAAAAAATAAAAATTAATAGCCTACCCCGGCGTTTGCAAACGCCGGGGTAGATTTTTTAAAAATAAAAAAACAAAATAATTTTTTGAAAAAGCGCCGGGATTGGTAACGAAGAGCGCCGGGTATCATACAAAACCCCGGCGTTTGAAAACGCCGGGAAAGCCAACATTCTTCCCCGGCGGGGGAAAAAACGGCGCTTGCAGCGGCATTTTTTGGAGCGCCAGGGGGATCAACCTTGGCGTTTATAAACACCGGGAAAGGTCAAAAAAGACGCCGGGGATTCCCATCCCGTTTGTAGTGAAAACGTTACCCTAAGCATGTTCATCATCGTGGGGCATCGATTCCTAAGAATGGAGTCAAGTACAGTTGAAAAGGAGGATGGAAGTGGAGAGACTCTAGAAAGCCAAACCCCAACACAATCATCGGAGCAATGGTTGCAGGCCCGGACAAACATGATGGTTTTTGTGACGTTCGTACTAATTACAACTACACGGAGCCCTCCCTTGCAGGAAATGCCGATTTAGTTGCAGCATTGCTTTCATTATCAGGAGTAACAACAACTGGAATCGATAAGAACACCATTTTCTCTGCTGTACCCCCAATGTTTCCAACTCCCCCTCCTCCACCGGCAGCTTGGAAACCATGAAACTTTCTAGAACTACTGATTCTCGTCACTCTTATAGGTTATCAAGCATACAGATCGACATTTTGCTATAGTGATGAACTGAAAATATATAAAGGGCTAGAGAAGGTATACGCTGCATCTGTTGCTCAATTGAGACCAAAGTTTTGCCTTTTCTTTTTCCTCCTTTCATTTTTCAATTTGGTCTGGATTACCTATTTTGACAAAGACCATCCACCTTGTGTGTAATATATGATGCCGATAGCGAACGAAATTTCTCGTGTTTCTATACATTTCTTTGTTAGTTTTGAACGATGAAAAAGAGAATATTTGTTGATCATTTTATATGCCTTTTTTGTTTGATGGATCACTTTGCTCCTGTGTCTTCCTTATAATCTAGATAGTTATGCTTGTGTTCCCACTTCATGTAATACCCCACAAAATAGCATATGGCTATTTTGCACTGTAACTCGTGCATTGACTAAGTATTGCACACGATTACATTTTCTCCTAGAAATTATCAGTTAAATTGAGAGATTTCAGACATACGGGCTGTTCTGAATCCGATGAGGTAAACTCGGAATATCGTCTCGATTAAACTGTAGTTTTGTCCCGATTGTTTTGACCAGACAATTTGTGGGAGGAAATAATAATTTCCATAAAACATGTATTTTATAGGATTTTAATATATATGAGTTACTTTCAATTAAGGCTAGTGTTTGGATTAAATATGAATTGTATTTGTACACTAAGGTTAGAATAAGAATATGGTGACCTAGGGTACCTTGACCTAACCTAGGGTTAGGAACCCTAGCATCCCATCATGGCTTGGATCTTGATGAGATCCAATGGTGGGATTAATTCACCATGTGAGAGTTGACCGCTTCAAGGAAGTTTCCAAGAAGCTTCTAACTAGGATGTGTTGGCACCCATCCCACCCTTCATCACTTCACCCATCCTACTCTCCATCTCATCCCTACACCTCACCACACTCCAACCCACGCCCACCCCTGCAAGGCCGGCCATATAACCCCCTTCCCATCTCACTTCACTCCATTTTTCCCAAAGCTCCATTCACACTCCTCCTTAGCTTTCTCCATTCCTCCTTGTTCAAAAAAAAATAAATATATGTATATGTAGGAAAAAGGAAGAAGTTTATTAGAATAGTAGTAGTAGAGAAGGAGAAGAAGTGTAGGCTAAGGTACACAAGCACAAGGAGCAAAGACAAGCAAGCAAGCAAAGCTAGGAGCCAAGCCACAAGGAGATCTTGCAACTTCAAGTGGGTGATCTCTTAAACTCCTTTGTATTTATTTTTGTTGTGGTATGAATGGATGTGTAGTAGTGATAGGTATGATTTGTTACCATGTTTGAGAATGAGAAGTACTAGGGAAAGATAAATTGTATGGTAGAGAATTACTCTTTTGAGTTTTGGTTAAGTAGCATGATTGTGAAGGTATGTTGGGGAATTTCTTACGCCCAAATGGTTTGGTATCTTGAGCTAAAATTTTAGGAACTTGTTTTTCTATGTATGTAGAGTATCCATGGTTTTTTTCATAATATTTGGATGCATTTTAGTAGCCCAAACAGCGCGTCCAAGTCCGGACAGTAAGCAGCCAGAATGGCTGCTGGCTGTGATGATTTTTGTGTGTCTTTCCGATTTTATATCTCGGAAATGACAGGGCATTTTGAGCTGGAAATTTTTGTGGACGCTGTTGTATGTGTCTACAACCATAGTCTTAAATTTCGTAATTTTCCGAGGTCGTTTGATGCCCCGAAAAAATGGTAGAATGCGACTGGTCCGTAGGTGTCGGCTGAAGCTGACTGTGCTTTGTGCTGAAGTTCAAAAAGCCATAACTTCGTGTACGTTTATTATTTTGCTTCGAAATTTTGGGAGTAGCTTGGGGTATGAGTCTATTTGATGAATCTCAAATTTTAGAATTTTTTAGAAGTCAATTGATGAGGTTTCAAAGGTAAATTAGTGAGGGGCAGTAAACACCCTGCTGGAAACGAACAGCTGAAATGTAGCTATGTTTGAGGAGTCGTAGATCGTTGTGTGAAATGAATTTGAATGTAAATTTTGGACACGATGAAATGGCATGTGTAGATAGAGAATCTCAAATTTCATGATCGTTGGACTTAGGGATGATTTACTATTGAATTTTAAAGTAGGGTACGTTCAGCCTAGTACGAGTTGTCTAGTTCGTGGAGATAGATATTCCTAGACTTATCTGTTAAGAATTTGGGCGACTGGCCAACTAGAGATTGGCAGTAGGGAATCATAGCCTTCTAACCCAACTGGGATTTTGAAATTCCAGGTTGTAGGTTGGAAGTTATGATTTTCCAAAGTGGGACAAATTTGGCCTTGTCGAGAAAATGTTTACTAGAGAAATAAACTTTTCCCTTGTCATGCTCCCAATGGAAATTGGTTTCTTTGAGAACATTAAGAATTGAATCTGAGGATGTGTCCAAATAGGAAGTTAAGGTAGACAATCCCACCTTCCCATAGGACCCGGAATTGAGTGATTCCGATAACTAAGTGAACTCTTATGATATCGGACAAGTGCAGCAAGTGTGAAAAGGAACGTACTACTAAGAGTATATAAGGGTTATTGGATGACAAGACGATTGAATTTGAGGAAATAGTCAACTGAAAAGTTATAGACTAGGGTCTTACCTTTCCAAAATGGGAGATACCAAGCAATTCTGACTTGTGTGCTGGAAATTATGGACATGATGAGTTTAGCAACCTATTGTCTAGACTGACTTCAAGCTTTGAGTTAACTCGGGGACTTGAGTCCTTTAAAAGAAATTGAGGGAATCATCGACTAGGGGATGGCAACGGATCTCCTCACCCTTCTAGGAAATTCTGAGCGTATTGGTTTCCGATGAGTGTAGCTTGGATCACAGCTACTGGTATTTCTTGATTGTTCCATCGGACAATTGATGAGGAACCCTCTGCCTACCGCAGTATGGTGATCGTGAGCTATCAGATTTAAAAGATGGGTTTTAGCATTTCATTCGGAACTTAGGCAAGTTCCTGTGCGTGTACTCTTGGTGGACATAAGTGAGTTGGGATATAGCTCTGTTGGATTGTGTTGGGTGTCTCGATGCCTGAGTCTGTCAACAGTCAAGAATGGATAATTATGTGCATGCTTACCTTCACTAAATTGTATTACATCATCAGGGCGCCGTTAGACCACTCGCTGAGGGTCACGGGCCGGGATTAGTTGGTCGCTGACCTATGAAGGTATCAGGGAATCAGTGGATGTGATTCCGGGATGGTTGTTACCTTGACAGACCAGTCAGGCTCGACTTTATTGATTGACACCGAGTATGATTGAGTAACAACTTGTTCCAGTGAACTGCATTGATTAGGTTTTCTTTTATTGTTTCGCTTGAAGACCGAATTGGTGTTAGGGGTGATTCCCTATAATCCAACTTGTTCTGAGAGTTAGCACTAAGTGGTGATACTGGTTGTCTCTTCCTGTCATTAGGGATATGCACTGCGGTGCGAATCTTGCACTGTTAATTCCTGAAGTACCATGGTAAGAACGGGATGCTGATATCCTGACGGATCGGGGGTAGTTTAGACCTCCGAGGCCGTCATGTTCTATGTTGGTGGACACGAACGGATCATAAAGGATCTTTGCGCAATGGATATACTGCGGTATATCTGTAAGTTCGTCACAGCTTTCGAAGATGGTTCAACGCAGTAATTATTGGTGACTTCGGGGTAGCACCCCGCATTCTTTCTTTTATTTTCACCTCCTCAACCATGTCATACTATCAGGAACAGGAAGTAGACCAAATTAGAATGCATTGCATAGCGAGGGTTCTAATCCCTAAACATGGAGATAATGGCTTGATTTGGAAAGTATGTAGTATGGGATGCATACATTTCCAAAGTCTCGCTTGCATTAGACTAAGTACGTTGGCTTGATCTGGATCACATGTAGTATGGGATGCATGTGCATCCAGAATCTTGCTGACATTAGATTAAGTGCATCTGTTCTATACTCTGTATTGTTGCATTAGACTCAGGTCATGGCATACACGAACACTAGGAAATCAGGATGCACGTTGAATTTTCCATTCAAGATGAATTTGTGAGTGTGATAGTTTGAGGATCGCTGTTTCCTTATCAGCATTGCATCAGTAGAATTACTGACGTACCCCACCTTTTAGGTACATGGGTATCAGGTCACGAGTATAGGAGAGCCCAAGATCAGTAGGGCATCCAAGTAGTGGCAGTATGCACGTCTACCCTTCGAGCAGGTGCAGAATTATCAGGGTCGCGTAGCAGAAGGCTCAAGCTGAGGGGCAGGTCCCAGAGGGGGCAGATAGACCACTCAACGGAGTTTCGGCAGTTACCAAGGGATTGTCGATCTGAAAGACAGCCAATAGCTTCACAAGAAATGTTTAAGTATTCTTGTAGTCAGTTGTAATAAAGTTATGTAATTTGTATTCCTGGTCCAAGGATAATTTGATATTTGTAATTATTAATGTAACAACTCTGATGGCAATAAAAGTGTTTTAAATTTCCACGTTATTTACTGTGTTGAGATGCATTTGAAGGCAATGATCTTGGTGATGTCACGGATGTCCGATAACGGGGATCCGGGGCGTTACACTTCATGCTCCCTTCTGGCCTTGATTAGTATACAAAGTGATGGCAAATAATGTGGAGGCATGAGCAGACCAATACAGAACGCGTAAAATATATTATGAAGAGATCAATCACCTAGAAATAGGATGGATAATATAGTGACTTTTATATTGTTATTATCATTATTATTACCATCGTCATTAATTTTTGTAACATAAATAGAAGAAACTACCCAACCCTTCAAGAAGTTCATAATCATGAAAACCAGCATGCACATAAGCTGAGGCAGTTTGAAAGAAGATAAACAGGAAGAACAGGATTAAAAAAAATGGCAATTAAGAAGGAACTATTAAAATTATCAATCTTAAAAGGACACCAGAAGCCTTAGATGCAGGTGCTACTTTCCCTGAAATATTGTAAAATACTGAAAATAAACAGGGAATACCTAAAACTATTCATAAATATATTTTATATGAGTAGCAATTTGTCGACTCACCTTTATTTTCCTCCAACCGCACTTGGACAGTGATTTCACAACCAATAGCTGCGCTGATAATGCCATTTCACTTGCATGGCATTTGTTATTAATATCTGTAATCAACACCGATGTTCTGCAGTAAAACAGAAAACAAAACATACTGCAGTCATTGTCATCGAAATTTTCAAATATGAGAAAGAAATTAGGACATGGCAAAGGCTAGCTTGATGGAGAATATGTGACTGACATTATGTCAGTCTACGCAATTAAAAAAATTCATTTATTAATTTTAATGTCTTCTGAGCAGTGAGAAGTATGTATTTACAATTCATATATGCAGATGTATTAAAAAAGGGTCACCACGAAATGCTGTAAATGCAAATTTAATTCCAAAAAGTCCCATCTTTTGCAATATATTTTTTAAAAATAAAAAATCACATGATGAATCATGACATTTCACAGAATCTGACAGGTAATAGTAGCGTTGCTTTTCTAGAGACTGAAGATTGTGTCCATGCATGTATCCGACACCAAACATAATGATGTTTCTTCCACGGAAGGAACAACAAATAGAACAAGCATGAAATTAACAAGCATCAGATTAACTATGAATAATCCACCTCCCAAAATACAAATAGGCACATCCCAGCCCTAATGCTAGAAGGGTCTAGCCCGCATTCTCAGCGATCCAACCCACATTCTCAGTGTTACAGAGTAAATCAGTAGCGAGAGCATCTCATCCACTCTCTGTGTTGCCAACGAGCTTTTCATTCTGTTTGTGATTTATCTCTAGTTTCTCCAAATTAGGCCATAGTTGCAATATATCTTCCCTTATTCGAACTGATTGAGTGGATGCCTCACATTTAACTACCAAATTCTTCAAATTATGGAAAGTCGGAAGATGCCTAAATAAATTACGTCGTGGATGAAGTTTCTTCAGAACTGAAGTAGACAAGGTTAGAGCATAGCAATGTGATTTTTTCGAAAAATACTAATAACAATATCGCAGGCATCCGCATTGTCCACTTGTTCCATGTCAAGCACTTCATCCTCAAGGAAGAGGAGTTCATTGTCCAACAACTTGAGGCTGGAGGCACGTATTTGCCTGCATTCAAGTGACACCAAATTGGGAGCAGAAACTTGGATATCATCATCTAGGGTCCGACAATGCCACAGCATTAAATCTTGAGTCCCCTCAACTGGAGACCAGTGTAACTCAAATCGCTACGACTAATCGA
Source organism: Hemerocallis citrina (assembly GCA_017893485.1). Taxonomy (NCBI): domain Eukaryota; kingdom Viridiplantae; phylum Streptophyta; class Magnoliopsida; order Asparagales; family Asphodelaceae; genus Hemerocallis; species Hemerocallis citrina. Next base: position 241,700,677 of record CM030360.1, on the reverse strand, counting down.
TAGATTCTCTGCAATGAACAATTCTTCACTCATTTCAAGAGCAGACTCGCTGTAGTAATAGTTGTAAATCTCTTGGGCATGCACCATGAGAGGGAAAGGGAATACTTCCAGTTCCAATTCAAGATATGACCAGAACATTTTGGAAACCTTGGGATTTCTACTACCCTTGGGAACCCTTGGGGCAGTAGGCATTAATATCAAGTTCCGTTTAGCCTGGATTCAGTAGAATTCCATAAACAGACATGTTTTCGCACTTCCCATGGAGTTACCAAATCTCCCAATGCGTAATTTGATAATTTTTGTTCCATTTGCGGCCCTGATTTGCACGAATCTCACTATGAAAGAGTCAAGTTTAGCGTTTAAAAATTGGATTGAGAATTCAGAGAAGAACTTATCCAAATAGTTTACGTGAGGGTTTAGATGATCAGTGGAGGTCTCAGAGAGGTCAGAACTCTTTATGAAAGAGAGATCGTTGTCAAATTCAGAGACTTGAATGTTGAGAAAGGTGGTGGATGACCAGAGGTGAGTCCACCTCTCTGATAAGATGCTAACCTGAACCGCCTTCCTTGTCCCGGAAAAGTATAGGATCGGATGGAGAATTTCATCTGGTAATTGGCATATCATGTCCACCATTGCCTCCTCCTCCTCCACTTCCTCCATTGTGTTGCTGACCAGGGTTGCATTACTTGCCATGGCTAGGGTTTATAGAATTACAGATGGTAACTGGTGGGTGGGTAATGAAGAGATTGGGAAGGATAGTCGTGTATGGTTTGTTTTTGTGGAGCAGGGGTTCATGCATCTTATATAGGTAGGGTGATACAGACGTGGCCACTATTCTTCCTTCTCAAGATTTTTTTTTCTTAAAATATTATTAATAAGACAAATTTTAAAAAAATTACAACGTATTAAAAAAATAATCATCGCATATGACATGGTGAGATTCGCCACATTAGTTTGTGGAGTAAAAGTAATGCACAAAGTTTGTGTATATAGCATTACCCATCATCACAAAGGATGTGCACAAAATTTACTCAGTGCTATGACATAATGTTCAACCAACCAAGTATAACAAATGATTCCTGTAATATGATGGAGACCAATCAGTTTATGGAGTAACACTTGTAAAACTTGTGCTTGTAGCATGACCCTATCTCAATGGGTAGTACACAAATGTTATTTGTTGAACTCATTCATCAATTTTCAAAGAGGATAACAAATAGAGACAAGAAAAGCTTGCAATACACATGGAAGGGCATACAAACAAGATACAAACTTGCTAAAATTTTACTGCCCATTCAAAATATAGATAGATAGATAGATAGAAGGCATGTGCAATGCATGGATGTAGATAGATAGATAGAAGGCATGTGCAATGCGAAAAAGAAACATAGACTGCCTATACCGCCCATTCAAATTAGAGAGACATTAAACTATTAAAGTATTAAGTATAAAGAGTAAGTAATCCTCACCTAAGTTGCTTGAACTCAATATTCCCATTTGCGGAATTGACCACAAAATTCGAACAATTCTCCGTAAGTTAGGTTCAGCTTCAGAAGCGAAGCTCTCAGAATCATATCATCAAACAGCTCATGTGCATGTTCACAATACCCTACAAGAACAAGTCATCAACAATGAACTCAAACCCTTCAAACGAATGGCCGAGATGGTGATCATCTACAAGAAACCCCCCTAGTTGAATTAAAAGTAGCACAAATCTTGAAGAGCAGTTGATTCATTGGTCTGTAATGGACTGCATAGGTAGAAAATGGCAGGTTTGCACCAATTTTAAAGAGAGTTGATAATTTTAATGCTAATAAGGAGCATATGACAAAATTTGACAGTTATAGGTTACAAGGCATTTCTAGATATGTAAATGGTGAGTGCATATAATCTTAAAATATAAATACTAAACCCACTTCGGAGTTTTGCTCTATTTGTTCCAATATTGCCATCATCATCATCATTGTCAGAGATTGCAATGTCAAGCACTGCATCCTCGAGGAAGGGGAGGTCTTCATCCAATAACTTTGAGTTTGGAGGCGCATATTTGCCTGCAATCAAGTGACACCTATCACCATCTAAATAAAGTCCGGCAATGCCACAGCTTCAAACACTTCCACCCCTTCAAATTAATATCAATGTAGCTGAAATTGCATGACTGGGCAAATAATTCTCTGTACTCACCGTACTCTTTCTTCTGTAATACCCAAACTCTTTATTCTGTATCGTGGATCATCAAAATAAGCAAGAATATTATTTCTACATAAAATACCATTTATGGGTATTTAAAATCTACTATCTTTCATCATTACAGTTGATTGGATTAAAGAGGTCATTGTTGATCATACATTTCACAAGTTTTTTTTCTCTATATAGTATGGTATGCCTCTTACAGTCATCTATCAATCACTATTTCGAGATTCATACTAGATTCACCACTAATGAACAATTGAATTATGTATTGGACTGGACATGACTGTATTGTAAATTGGCAATGTTTTCAACATGGTGATTGCATCTACCAGAATTAGTTTGGGGTTGCCGTTTGTTAGGATTGCATTGTCACAAGCTAGTCAATCAAAAATCTAAAAACCCTGTCTTCTATTACTCTCACACTCTTTATCATTCAAAAACTTGTACAATGATTTTGCATAGCAACTGCCCCTATGAAAACACCAGTTCTATTTTGACATATTCCGATCAGATTGGGTGGATGCTTGAGATTTACTTTGACTGGATCGGTGGATAAGTATGATTAGATTTCAGTGTATTATTTGAATGTTGATTGTTATTATTTTTGGCAGGGAACTCTCTTATATGGAGTGAGTTCTCTTTTTTGCGGAGAATGAGTTTCATGACCCACCATATTGGGTTTCACGAACTTCATACTTCATCTTTTAGTTGCATGTTTCATTTAACTCTTTTTAATGTAACGCGGGAGAATTTAGACCCACTGTTAACGATAAATAAATAAAAAACACAAGTTCATCAAATAATTCATATAGCTTTCAGGGAGCATTGGAGATACCTGGAACTGATCAGAGGCTTTTGAAGGCGGCGAATATTTTTCCGGATTTATTTGGATTTTTCAGACTTCTCTGAATTTGTCTCGATTTTCTAAAAACTTTCGCCAATTTTAAAATCACTTTTTTTGAAATTTTAAATTTTAAATTAATAAAGCCAAATTTAAATTATTTTTCAGAAATATTAATCGACTTTCTAAATTTAAATAATTAATTTTTTGAAATGAAGATGAATTTCCAGTGAATTTTCATGAATTATCAAGTCTTGGCATGCTTCTTGGCGTGATCAAGGACATTGTTCAAGATTTGGCGTAATCGGTTAATCAAAAAATTACCGGGGATTAAATCAGCAAATTCGTTATATATGTAATTAAAAAAAGATACATCCTCATTATGTAGCAACCCTAAATCCTAACATAAAACTGTTATGAGATTATCAAATAGGAACATATAGTTATAGAAAAAAGAAGAGAGTATTTGGTTTGAGATGAGTTTAGATTCTGGATATGGGTCGGGTCGGGTTTGTTGTTCGGTTCCATCAAACAAAAAATAATCGGGGAGAAAGAGTAGTGCGAACAACAAGAGGAGGGACAAATGCGGGTACAGGGGGAGCGACGGTGGGTTAGGTTTAGGTTTGCTCGAGGAAGAAGAAGAAGAGAATTTGTTTAAGTTTGAGTTTGAAGATAATCGGTTTGGATTTGGGTTTGCACGAGTAAGAAGAGAGCGTTGATATGTCGAGTTTGGGTTGCGCAAGGATCAGTAGGGTTTGAATTTTGAATTTGGGCTGGATTGAGCCCAAATAATACAAACGAGCATAAAAATTTAAGGAGATTTAATCGGTTAATCAGCCACTTAAAATTGGCTGATTAACCACTAATTGGCCGATTATTCCCGATTAAATCGCTAACTATTGAAATATTATAAATCGCTAAAAAAATAATCGCTTAGCATCCGATTCCGATTAATCGGGGATTAATCGAGCGTAGTCGGGGATTTTAACTGCTTAGGGTCCAGCTGCTCTCTCGTAGAGCTAGAGTTTTGTCGAGCTGCCCATCCTTGTTAACCCCGAGTTGGTCAAGCTATTGAATCTCGTCGAGCTTGTGTTTTGTCGAGCTGCTACTCTTGTCGATTTCCGAGGTGGTGGAGCTCGGAGATTCATCGAGGACGAAGCTTTGGTGAATCGAGGTCGGCGAGGGGGTGCTGTAGCTCGACGGTGATCTAGAAGTTGGTTTTCGAAGACGAGCAACTTTCGAATTTGGTGGATTTGTTTGTTTTCCGAAGACGGGGTTCGTTCGGAGAAGAAGGAATTCGGGTTCAGGTTCAAAATGCAAATGGGTTTCGGTTTTTTACCCGCAGACCCGCCTACTTTAAAAACATGGGGTTTTGGATTTTGTGGGTTCGGTTTGGAGACCCGACCTGACCTAGATGCTTTTGCCCCAACTCCTAGTCTGTATTTTTTTTGTTTCTTTTCTTTTGAGCTCGAGAGCCAACTTCTTCCCCTCCTCTTTTCATCTTCTTTGGAAATTTTGAGATTTTTGAAGCTATCTCAATTCCTTTTATTTGGAGTTTGGATTTGCAAGGAGCTTGTGTGTAGTCAAGGTAGAGATAAATCTTCTTGATGGGGCTAAGTAACAAGAATTTGTTCACCTCTCCCTTCGAAGCTTTGGGTTTATTTTGAGCTCGATCTTGATTGAGAGTGAGACTAACCGCATTTGGTGGTGATTTTGAAGTCATCGTGGAGCTAGTAGACTTGACCAACAAGAAGCTTGGTTAGTTTTGGGTTTCTTTTGTCGGTGATAATTTCTTTGCACACCGAGTGTTTGACCCATGGTGCCTACCAAGTGTTCATTGATTTGTCTAGCCTGTTGCACCTACCAAGTGTCCGTTGATCTGTCTAGCCACAATGGACCATTCTCCCATCGGTCGGGCGTTGACCAGGGCAACTTTTTTTTTCACTTCTTCTTGGTGCTCGGGAGCGTGCTACCGAGCTATTGTGGCATTTTCTATAGCTGACACATAGCATTTTTTGACGTTGACCGTTCAACAGAGTTTTGCTCCGTTTTCGATCAGGGGCACGTTTGCTGGGCATGCGACTCCGAACTGCCACAATGCTTCGGCAACCATATTGTAACCTATTTTTCCAGTGCTACAAAGGTCCGATTGGAACACGTGACCTCTCTTTTCGAAGGTGACTCGAAGATCTACAATTTTTCTTCAGGAGTCACCTGAAGAATCATCCATCTTTAGGGTCAAAATGGGCTAGCAATATCCTTAGCTTCGTGAAGTTGAGAAGAGCTTCGGTGTCCGAAATCAAACAAACCTGTTGCTGCAGAAGAGGGCCATTCGAGAGGAGGTCTAGAAGAGAGTCGTTCGGGAGGTGAGTTTGAGAAGCAACTTTAGGGAAGAGTTGAGCTCTGAACTCGTTGTGGAAGAAGAAGGCCGCTCGGGAGGTGAGCAAGATGAAGAGAATTACCAGGCTCTCGGAGAGAGTCGTTCGGGATGCGAGTTTGCGGAGCAACTCGAAAAAAGAGTTGAGCTCTGAACTCGTTTGGAAGAAGGCTGCTCGGGAGGCGAGCAGGATGAAGAGCATCACCGAGCTCTAGGAGAGAGTCGTTCAGGTGGCGAGTTTGAGGAGCAACTCTAGGGGTGAGTTGAGCTCCGAACTCGTTTGGAAGAAGGCCACTCAGGAGGTGAGCGGGATGAAGAGCACACAGGATCTAGGAGAGAGCCATTCGGAAGGTGAGTTTGAGGAGCAACTCTAGGGGCGAGTTGAGGTCTGAACTCGTTTAGAAGATGGTCGCTCAGGAGGCGAGCGGGATGAAGAGCATCACCAAGCTGTAGGAGAGAGCCATTCAGGAGGTGAGGCATATTGATAAGGTCACTCTAAGGACCATAAGTATTGACTCCGAACATGTTGCAATGAGTTTGGGAGGCACTTGAATGGCGAGTAGTTCCCCGCACACTTTCTCGGAGGCAAGTGGTTAGAGCGGCTCTATGAACCATAAGTAGATTCTGCACTCGTCCGGGGTTATTTTTGGAGCACTCGAATGGCTAGCCGAACCCCGCACACTTACTCGGGTACAAGTGGCTAGAGTGATCCTATGAACCGTGAGTGGACACCAAACAAGGTGACGATGAGTTTTGGGAGCACTCGAATGGCGAGCTGAACCCCGTGCACTTGCTCGGGAGCATGTGGCTAGAGCGGCTCTATGAACCATGAATGGACTCCGCACTTATCCAGTGTTGTTTTAGGAGCACCCGAACGGCGAGCCAAACTCCGCATACTTGCTAGGGAGTAAAGTAGCCATATGAACTGTGAATTGACTCCGAACAAGCTGACGACGAATTTTGGCAGCACTCAAATGGCGAGCCGAACCCCGCACACCTGCTCGGGAGCATGTAGCAAGAGCGGCTCTATGAACCATCAATAGATTCCGCACTTGTCCATGGTTGTTTCAGGAGCACTCGAACGGTGAGCCAAACTCTGCAAACTTGCTCTAGAGCAAGTAGCTAAAGTGGCCCTATGAACCACGAATGGACTCCGAACAAGGTGACAACTATTTTTGGGAGCACACGAACGGCAAGCCAAACCCCACACCCTCTGTGAACCATGTATCCATGGTTAGGCACTCATATGGCGAGATATACTGTAATACCCCACAAAAAATAGCATATGGCTATTTTGCATCATAATCTGTGCGTAATTGAGAATTGCATGCAATTATGCATTTTTCTAATAACAATTGATTGTTATTGAGAAATATTAGATTTATTGTCTACTTTATTTTATAATTTTGAAGGATTATTACAAGGTAGTTTTAATGTATTTTGTAATGTTTATAATCTTAAAGTAGAGATTTTTGGGTTTATTTGAAATGTATTTGAGACTAAGGGGCTTATATGTAATATTCCCTCATTATTTATTTATCTACCTAATTATTTATTTATTTCTTTTTATAAAAACCCCACCCCCCCATCCTTCCTCCTTTTCTTTTCGTTCTCCCGTTCCTTTCCCACCCGAAAGGAAAGAAACCGAACGAAACCCATTCGGCTCCCCCTCTCCCCACCTTAAATCCCCTCCATTTCTCCATCGTTTTCAAATTAAATTTGGGGGTAGACTAATAGAAGGGTTCTCTACATTGTGGCGGTGTCCGTTTTTCGAAAGGATTTCGGGAAGATAAACCCTAGATTTTATTATTGTATGAAATTTAGTGTGGTTAATTTCTTTTGAGTAGGAGTAGTATGGTAGGAAGATTAGGAGATGTTGGGAAGGGTAGATGTGGAAAATTAGCAAGTTGTTAGAGAATTTGTAAGTTGCTAATAAATTAGGGTTTTAGATTTGTAAAAGAGAACTATATGTGTATGAATTAGTTCTCGTATGGGGGTAGAAATTGCAGTAGGACTATTAGAATAATTTTGGAGTGCTTTTAGTAATTGTTTGAAAATAGGAATCTTTTCGTAATTCGAATGTTACGTGCAAAACACGTGTATCCCAGGCGTTCATTAAACGCTTGTGTGATATTTGGAATAATGTTATTAGCTTTTGTGATTGGTTTGGATGAATTGAGTTTTAATTGCTTTGAAATTGATGATAGGATATATTAGCGACTTTGGATGCGGGGAGGCGTGGTGGCGCTTCGAGTTTTCGCGGGATATTTTGTGAGTATGATATCTTTTATTTTACGCACATGGTGCGTTGTGAAAATTTTAAATTACGATTTGCTGTATTTCCATTTTCGTATCTTAGTGTAGCATGGGTGTTTTGAGCTAAGAATTTGTGTGGACACTCTTGTATGTGTCCACAACTATAAGTTAAATTTAATAAATTATCGAGTTCAGTTGACACCTCCCAATAATTTGTGGAGTGCAGCTGGTCTGGAAGGACAGACCTGAAGCCGATTGCTTTTGGACTGAAGTCCAAAAGGTCATAACCAATTGTATATGTATGATCTTGCTATGAACTTTGAGAGTAGCTTTGGGGTATGAGTCTAGTTGATGATTCTCAAATTTTAGAGTTTTAGAGTTTATTTGATGAGGTTTATAAAGAAATTAGTAAAGGGCAGTAAGTACCCTGTGGATAGAACAGATGAAATTTGTCCATTGTTTAAGGGGTCATGATTCATTCTAGGAGATGAATCTGAATGCAAATCTTGCACACAATGAAATGGTATATGTGTAGAGTGAGAATCTCAAATTTCATGAGCATTGAACTCAAGGTTGATTTATTATTAACTTTCAAAGTGGGCTATGCTCAACCTAGTATAAGTTGACTAGTTGGTGAAAATGAGAATTTGGAAACTATTGTTAAGAGTTTGGGAGATTGACCAACTAGAGAGTCGTAGTAAGGAGTCATAGCTTTCTAACCCATATGGAGTTTGGTAATTCCAGTTATAGGTTGAGAGTTATGATTTTCCACTCCCGTGTGGATCCCTTCAGGGTTGCTGGGAAAGTCTTGCAGAGGAAGGAGTCGGATGCTTGGTGGATCATCATGAGGGTTTTAAAACAATCAATGTGGTCTGCCAGATCGGTTTTCTCGTTGTACAATTTGAAGGTTGGGATCTTCAAGTTAACAGGGACAGGAGCCTCAATGATCTTCTAGGAGAATGGGGGTCTGAAGGGACGGTATACTCTTCCATGTTTTTCTTCTTCCTGCTTCAGCAGTGCTAGACGATCTTCCATCTTTCGGAGGCATCGGACGACGGCGTCCTTTTGCTAATCGGATCTGGTGGACCCCTGGGACTCTTCGCATTGTGGAGGGGTAGAGTGGTGAGGACTGATTCGTCGAGTCTTAGGAGGAATTATGTTACTTCCGTTAACCAACATAGGGAACTGATCATTTACCTTAAATAACTAAAATCTTATCCTGAAATATGAACATGCATCAGTAAAAAAACAATTCCGTAATATCCACAAATTTGGATTAAAATCTAATTCTCCGAGTCCGATAAAAATGGCATCTATGTGTCTTCACAATGTTAATAGATACAGAGATCCTACAATAAGAAATTGAACCTTCTAGAACAATGGTTAAAAACGTTAATTCAGAATTTCGCAAATCAACTAAAAACGGTGAATTATAACCCACAAAATTAGCTAGAATGTTGATGAGCTTCATTGGTATAATAGTGAAAGAGTTATTGATTTCCCTGAAACCAGGCCTCTCTCGAAGTCAACAAGAGCGCGTTCCTGAATCTTACTGAAATTAGCTAACTATAGACTATAACCCTAAATATTGGCGAAAACACTTAAATTTATTATTTCTCGAAATCAACACAAAAATTGTGGACTATACCCACAAAATTACCAAACATAATGATTTTTTGAATTTTTCAAAATCATAATCTCCAAAGGTTGAATCAAAACACTTAAATTCAGAATTTTCCAAAATCAGCCAACTACGACCATAAAAAGTTGCCTAAAACACTTAAAATTTACAATTTCTCAAAATCACCTTTAAAAAAGTGGACTTTCAAATTTAGCTAGAAAAAAGTGAATTTTCAAATTTTACAGTATCCGAACAGTGGCCGTTAACCCACAAAGTTGACAAAAACAAATAATTTTCGAATTTTCTTGAAATTGGCTAGACCATAGCTCATAAAAGTTAGTTAGAGCATCTGTAGTCGTTTTCTATAAATTTATCCATATATCGATAAATAGAAATAGATATTACGATTCCGCTGCACTCGTCGTAAGCTATATTATAGCAAACAACTATTTAATATTAAGGGACGGGATACGAAATGCCGTCGGAGGCCAAAAAGTGCACTAGTGCAGGCGCATGTCTTGGACGGCACATGAAGTGCCGTCCGACACTAAGCCAGAATACTTAATTAATAGTTACTAATTAATTATACTTAATTAGTAAGCATAGCTGCACATGAAGACTCGGCATTAATTGAAGACTGCACATGAAGACTAAGCATTAATTGAAGACTAAGCATAGCTGCATTTTTTTTGTCGTTAATGAGATCCCAACGGACGGCACTCGATGTGCCGTCCGGGAAAGGTGGCGAGTCTGAAATTGAAACGGACGGCATATCGAATGCCGTCCGACGCTCCGAACAGTGTTTTTCAACCCTGGGACGCCTCTTCGACCACCGTCGCTGACTTATCCATAAAGCTATTTCGTCTCTCATATATAGCAATCGACTGTAGCGATTTATCGATAATATCGATATATAGCAAACGACTGCAGCTACTTTTTAACCTATATATCGATATTATCGATATATAGATAACGACTACAGATGCTCTTAAAACACTAAATTTTGGATTTCTTGAAATCAACTAGAACCAATGGACTAACCCTAAAAGTTAGTTAAATGGTTAATTTTTTAATTTTCTAAAAATTTTCTTAAAAGTAGTGGACAACTACAACGCACAAAGTTAGCTGAAATAGTGAATTTCAGAATTTTTTAGAAATCGGCTAAAAACATTGGACCATAACCGATATAACCAGCACAAGTTGCCTAAAACACTTGCATTAATTTCTTGAACTTGCCTAAAATTAGTAGAGTTACTAGTCCAACCCGATGAGGTGATGCTATTAACAAATTTTCAAATTATACAACGACACTATACCCTTAATTACCAAAAATCATCACCACAAAGTCATCAAAATCACACCATCAATACAGTTCTCTAGCCATCAATTACAAATTTAACAACAAATTATCAAAATACATTCAATACATAACTCTGGCATATATACTTACACAATTAGAAACCGAAAAATCCGATACTTGCCCAAAACTCAAATATCGGTTTGATACCAAGTACGCCACTGATTAGAATCATCCGTAAACATATTTTGACTTTCGTGAGGCCACACTCAATAAGCATTCCCTTCAATTTAATTAAATGCACAATATTCGTATTTCTTATGATAAAAATTATCTAATTTCCTTATAAAGTTTGAGATGTCACAAATTTCCCCACCTTAAGAAATTGTCCAGGAAATTTAAACATCTACACATTAAGGATACTTTTTTTCCATATCGTTCACTAACTAAAGTAATCTTCAGTTGACCAAATCCATCATAGTATTTATACATATGATTCCATTAAATCCGAAGTTCCAAATAATTCATCTGTATACATATTAAAAGAACACCAACATCGGGAACAGATCCTATATCTTAAATAACTAAAATCTTATCCTGAAATATGAACATGCATCCGTAAAAAAAACAATTCCTTAATATCCACAAATTGGATTAATATCTAATTCTCCAAGTCCCATACATGACGAAACTTCAAGTTTTCATATATGCTCATTTTCCAAAATGCACAATCACAATGTTACTCGTTATATACAAAAGATCTTACAATAAGAAATTCATCCTTCTAGGTCGATGGTGAAAACACTTAAATTCATAATTTCGCAAAATCAACTAAAAAAGTTGAATTATAACCCACAAAATTAGCTAAAATAATCAATTTATGAATCTTATTGTAATTGGCTAACTATAGACTATAACCCTAAATATTGGCTAAAACACTTAAATTTATTATTTCTCGAAATCAGCTAAAAATGTGGACAATAGCCACAAATTTAGTGAAGATAATGAATTTTCGAATTTGTCAAAATCATAATATCCAAAAGTCGAATAAAACACTTAATTAAATTCCTAATTTTTCGAAATCAGCTAATTAAGATGGGGCAATAACCCACCGAGTTAACATAAAAAGTGAATTTCTTAATTTCTCAAAATATGCAAAAAAACAGTGGACATCCTTAAAAAGTTTAACATATAAAACACCCAAGGTAGCTAAAGAAGTGAATTTTCAACTATACCAGAAGAAAGACATAAATAATAGCTGGTGACCAAACAAAGGTAGGAGTTTAACATATAAAACATTATATTACATACATAACATTGTACGAACTTCCTTATACTAACACTGACTTCTTCACATTCCTCTACAGTATACATTCCTCTAAAACATTTCTCCATATGCTCGTCCTTCTAAAATTAATCTAATCAATTCTAGGCTTTAGTCTCAACATTTCAATTCCATATTCGTTAAGTTCTTACCATTTGTATCCTTTATTAATCGTAACTTTCTTTACACGATTATAATATCCATGATCCAAACAAATTATCTCCTTTAGTCTCCAAAGTTTTAATCCCTGATCTATGTGTCAAGATTCGGCACTCGCAGTCATAAAGATCACTGATCATTCTTAAATTCTATTATGATCAAAACCTTTTGCTCTAGTACCAAATTGTAAAAACCTACCTCGGAAACCTACTAATCTAATCCGATGCGGTGATGCAACTAACAAATTTTCAAATAATATACAGCTACTGGAGCCTAAATTATCAACAACAAAAAAGGGACAACAAAGTGATCAGAATCAAACTTTTAAAGTATCCATACTACCAATTACAAATTTAACTATGCACTTCTGAAATCAAACTTTCAATTGTCAAAATACATTAGTTACATGAACTCTACCATATAACTTACACACAATTAAAACCTAAACAATCTGACAATTGCCCAAACCTCAACCATTGGTCTGATCCTATCTCCACCCCAATTTATTCAAAAATCCTCTAGGAAAATATTGTGACTTTGTTGTAAACACACTCAATAAACCTTCTCTTCAATTTAATTAATTGCACAATATTCATATTTCCTTATGATAATATTTATTTTTAGTACATATGATTCCATTAAATCCGAAGTTACGAAACATCCATATGTATACATCTTAAAAAGAACACTAACAATATACTTTTTTAAAGAAATTTATTATTCCATATGTTTTGATAATCAATCATTTACCTTAAAATAAATTTACCAAATAATTAATATACCAGAGGTTTCTTACCCTCGAGATTTGAACCTCCACACATCAAAAGATAAATACTTCCCTAATAAATATGATCCGATCTAATCCAACACTTGATATATAAGACCATATTTCAAGACTCGCAATCACAGTAGAATTTCCGACCTCACAAAAGCTTCACAAGAATATTCTTTACCATATGAAATTTTATCCTCAAACTTTGAATACGTCATAAGCATAACAATAATAATAGGAAATCAATCAAGATATGTAATCAATCGTAAATCTTTATCATGATCAACATTTTATTCCTATTAACCTCAACAATTCTCGATCATATAACTATCCAATATCAACAAGTCCCCATTTCACCAATCCATTTTAAATTTTTATTTATCAAATATATTTCACAGAAACAAATGCAAAGGTTCCCTGAGATAATCTTCACAAAAGTTTGAAAATCCCTCAGTAGTACTCTCATAATAAAACTTCTGAAGTGTTCTAATTTACTATTAATTTAGCTTTGGGATCCACAAAGTCATTTTCCTTCAAGTAATGTTAATCGAAAGTAACTACCGTATTCACATAAATCAAAGTTCTACATATATTTCACAATTTTTTTATCTCTTGAGATGAACTGCATATTGCCTTCAACTATTCTTCATATTCTCACGAAAACCAAGGATGGATTAAATACCATGACCAACAGCTACTACAAATTACCTAGATAAAACTAAATAACACTATTCACTAGAGCGTGTTAAATCCAAAACAATTGATCAAAAAACTCAGGTTGTTTGTCTTTCTAAAGTGAATCTTTTGGATATTCTCCTTTCATTCTCAAATAGATATAGTGCTCATAAGAGATTTATTATTCCATATGTATACATCTTAAAAGAACACTAACATAATATTTTTTTTAAGAAATTTATTATTCCATAAGTTTTGATAATCTATCATTTACCTTAAATAAATTTACCAAACAATTAATTTACCATAGGTTTATTACCCTAGAGGTTTGAACCTCCATACATCAAAAGATAAATACTTCTCTAATAAATATGATCCAATCTAATCCAACACTTGATATATACGACCTTATTTCAAGACTCACAATCACAATAGAATTTCGTACGTCACAAAAATATTCTTTACCGTATGAAATTTTATCCTCAAACTTTGAATATGTCATAAAAATAACAATAAAAATAGGAAATCAATCAAGATAGGAATCAATCTTAAATCATTACAATGATCAACATTTATTCCTATTAACCTTAACAATTCTCGATCATATAACTATCCATTATCTAACCTTAACAATTCTCGATCATATAACTATCCAAGATCAACAAGTCCGTAAGGTCACCAATCCATTTAAAATTTTTATTTATCAAATATATTTCTCAGAAACAAATGCAAAGGTTCTCTGAGATAATCTTCACAAAAGTTTGAAAATCCCTCAGTAGTACTCTTATAATAAAACTTCTAAAGTGTTCTCACTTACTATAGATTTAGCTTTGGGGTCCACAAAGTCATTTTCCTTCAAGTAATGTTAATCGAAAGTAAATACCGTATTCAAATTCACATATATCAAAGTTCTACATATATTTCACAATTTTTTATCTCTCGAGGTGAACTGCATATTGCCTTCAACTATTCTTCATATTCTCACGAAAACCAAGGATGGATTAAATACCATAAGTAAGAGTTAAAACTTAGTAACTCTATTCACTAGAACATGTTTAATCCAAAACACTTGATCAAAAACTCATGTTGTTCGTGTCTTTCTCAAGTGAATCTTTTGGATATTCTCCTTTCATTCTCAAATAGATATAGTGCACATAAGAGATAATCATAAAGTAGACCACTCAAAGTGTTGGATATTTGGTTTTCCATAGTTAATTGGTTGAATCTACAATCCATAAATAACCTCATCAATCTGTCTTATTCCAATTATTACTAAATTATTTTTGCTCCCAAAGGTGATGCACGACTCGGTCCATTAAATACTTATCTTTTCACGCATAAGACAAATATAGACTTAACATCTTTTAAAACTATTCAAACTTGTATGTCACGTAGAAGGTCAATTTGTTGTTGCTGATATCATCAAAATCATCAAATAAACATTATTTCCTAGGATAGATTTAATAAAACACCCCAAAGCTAATCCAATTTCGACAAAAAAAACCCATAAACTATTAAATTCTGAACAAACACCCCTCAACTTTTATGAGTCAACTGAACCAAAGTGAATTTTGGACAAGAATGAACCAAAATTTGTTTTTCAAAGTTACCCTTATTTCCTACTTGTGTACCCAATTATCTAATAAGAAAGACAGAGATAATAGCGGGTAACATATAAAACATTAGATTACACATTGTACGAACATCCTTATACGAACGCTGACTTCTTCACATTCATCTACAGTATATATTCCTCTAAAACATTTCTCCATGTGCCCGTCCTTCTAAAATTAATCTAATAAATTCTAGGCCTTAGTCTCAACATTTCAATTCTATATTGGTTAAGTTCTTCTCAGTCAAAATCCTTTATCAATAGTAACTTTCTTTACACAATTATGACATTCATGATCGAAACAAATTATAACCTTTAGTCACCAAAATTTTAATCCCGGATCTATGTGTCAAGATTCGGCACTCGCGGTCTTAAGGATCACTAATCATTCTTAAATTCTATTATGATCAAAAGCTTTTGGTCTGGTACAAAATTATAATAACCTACCTCGGAAACCTACAAATCTAATCCGATGCGGTGATGCAACTAACAAATTTTCAAATTATATACAGCTACTCGAGCCTTAATTATCAAAAAAACCCGGACAACAAAGTCATCAGAATCAAACTTTTAAAGTATCTACACAACCAATAACAAATTTGACAATGAAGTGCTAAAATCAAACTTTCAATTTTCAAAATACATTATTTCATAACTCTACCATATAACTTACACACAATGAAAAACTGAACAATCCGACACTTGTCCAAACCTCAATCATTGGTCCCATCCAAGCTCCACCCCAATTTATTCAAAAATCCTCAAGGAAAATATTGTGACTTTGTTGTAAACACACTCAATAATCCTTCTCTTCAATTTAATTAAATCCGAAGTTACGAAACACACTCAATATTCAAATTTCCTTATGATAATATTTATTTTTAATACACATGATTCCATTAAATCCGAAGTTACGCAACATCCATATGTATACATCTTAAAAGAACACTAACATAACACTTTTTTTAAGAAATTTACTATTCCATATGTTTTGATAATCTATCATTTACCTTAAAGAAAATTTACCAAACAATTAATTTACCATAGGTTTATTATACTCGAGATTTGAACCTCCATACATCAAAAGATAAATACTTCACTAATAGAAATGATCCAATCTAATCCAACACTTGATATATACGACCTTATTTCAAGACTCGCAATCACAGTAGAATTTCCTACGTCACAAAAGCTTCACAAGAATAATCTTAACCGTATGAAATTTTATCCTCAAACTTTGAATATACGTCATAAGAATAACAATAATAATAGGAAATCAATCAAGATAGGTAATCAATCGTAAATCTTTATAATGATCAACATTTTATTCCTATCAACCTCAACAATTCTCGATCATATAACTATCCAATATCAACAAGTCCCTAAGGTCACCAATCCATTTAAAATTTTTATTTATCAAATATATTTCTCAGAAACAAATGCAAAGGTTCTCTGAGATAATCTTTACAAAAGTATGAAAATCCCTCAGTAGTACTCTAATAATAAAACTTCTAAAGTGTTCTCATTTACTATAGATTTAGCTCTGGGGTCCACAATGTCATTTTCCTTGAAGTAATGTTTATCGAAAGTAAATACCGTATTCAAATTCACATATATCAAAGTTCTAAATATATTTCACAAATTTTTATCTCTTAGGAAGAACTGCATATTGCCTTCAACTATTCTTCATATTCTCACGAAAACCAAGGATGGATTAAATACCATAAGTGAGAGCTAAAACTTAATATCTCTATCCACTAGAACATGTTTAATCCAGAACACATGATCAAAAACTCATGTTGTTTGTGTCTTTCTCAAGTGAATCTTTTGGATATTCTCCTTTCATTCTCAAATAGATATAGTGCACATAAGAGATAATCATAAAGTAGACCACTCAAAGTGTTCGATATTTGGTTTTCCATAGTTAATTGGTTGAATCCACAAATAACCTCATCAATCTGTCTTATTCCATTTATTACTAAATTATTTTTGCCCCCAAAGGTAATCCATGACACAGTCCATTAAATACTTATCTTTTCTCGCATAAGACAAATAGAGACTTAACATTTTTTAAAACTATTCAAACTTGTATATCACGTAGAAGGTCAATTTGTTGCTGATATCATCAAAATCATCAAATAAACATTATTTCCTAGGATAGATTTAAGAAAACACCCCAAAGCTATTCCAATTTCGACAAAAAACACCCATAAACTATTAAATTCTGAACAAACACCCCTCAACTTTTATGAGTCAACTGAACCAAAGTGAATTTTGGACAAGAATGAACCCAAATTTGTTTTTCAGAGTTACCCTTATTTCCTACTTGTGTACCCAATTATCCAATAAGAAAGACAGAGATAATAGCGAGTAACATATAAAACATTAGATTACACATTGTACGAACATCCTTATACTAACGCTGACTTCTTCACATTCATCTACAGTATATATTCCTCTAAAACATTTCTCCATGTGCCCGTCATTCTAAAATTAATCTAATAAATTCTAGGCCTTAGTCTCAACATTTCAATTCTATATTGGTTAAGTCCTTCCCAGTCAGAATCCTTTATTAATAGTAACTTTCTTTACACAATTATGACATTCATGATCCAAACAAATTATAACCTTTAGTCACCAAAATTTTAATCCCAGATCTATGTGTCAAGATTCGGCACTCGCGGTCTTAAGGATCACTAATCATTCTTAAATTCTATTATGATCAAAAGCTTTTGGTCTGGTACAAAATTAAAATAACCTACCTCGGAAACCTACAAATCTAATCCGATGCGGTGATGCAACTAACAAATTTTCAAATTATATACAGCTACTCAAGCCTTAATTATCAAAAAAACCCGGTAAACAAAGTCATCAGAATCAAACTTTTAAAGTATCTACACAACCAATAACAAATTTGACAATGAAGTGCTAAAATCAAACTTTCAATTTTCAAAATACATTATTTCATAACTCTACCATATAACTTACACACAATTAAAATCGGAACAATCCGACACATGTCCAAACCTCAATCATTGGTCTCATCCAAGCTCCACCCCAATTTATTCAAAAATCCTCAAGGAAAATATTGTGACTTTGTTGTAAACACACTCAATAATCCTTCTCTTCAATTTAATTAAATCCGAAGTTACGAAACACACTCAATATTCAAATTTCCTTATGATAATATTTATTTTCAATACATATGATTCCATTAAATCCGAAGTTACGCAACATCCATATGTATACATCTTAAAAGAACACTAACATAACACTTTTTTTAAGAAATTTACTATTCCATATGTTTTGATAATCTATCATTTACCTTAAAGAAAATTTACCAAAAATTAATTTACCATAGGTTTATTATCCTCGAGATTCGAACCTCCATACATCAAAAGATAAATACTTCAGTAATAGAAATGATCCAATCTAATCCAACACTTGATATATACGACCATATTTCAAGACTCGCAATCACAGTAGAATTTCCTACGTCACAAAAGCTTCCCAAGAAAATTCTTAACCGTATGAAATTTTATCCTCAAACTTTGAATATACGTCATTAGAATAACAATAATAATAGGAAATCAATCAAGATAGGTAATCAATCGTAAATCTTTTTAAAGATTAACATTTTATTCCTATTAACCTCAACAATTCTCGATCATATAACTATCCAATATCAACAAGTCCCTAAGGTCACCAATCAATTTTAAATTTTTATTTATCAAATATATTTCTCAGAAACAAATGCAAAGGTTCTCTGAGATAATCTTCACAAAAGTTTGAAAATCCCTCAGTAGTACTCTAATAATAAAACTTCTAAAGTGTTCTCAATTACTATAGATTTAGCTCTGGGGTCCACAAAGTCATTTTCCTTCAAGTAATGTTAATCGAAAGTAAATACCGTATTCAAATTCACATATATCAAAGTTCTACATATATTTCACAATTTTTTATCTCTCGAGGTGAACTGCATATTGCCTTCAACTATTCTTCATATTCTCACGAAAACCAAGGATGGATTAAATACCATAAGTAAGAGTTAAAACTTAGTAACTCTATTCACTAGAACATGTTTAATCCAAAACACATGATCAAAAACTCATGTTGTTCGTGTCTTTCTCAAGTGAATCTTTTGGATATTCTCCTTTCATTCTCAAATAGATATAGTGCACATAAGAGATAATCATAAAGTAGACCACTCAAAGTGTTGGATATTTGGTTTTCCATAGTTAATTGGTTGAATCTACAATCCATAAATAACCTCATCAATCTGTCTTATTCCTTTTAATACTAAATAATTTTTGCTCCCAAAGGTGATGCACGACTCAGTCCATTAAATACTTATCTTTTCTCGCAGAAGACAAATATAGACTTAACATCTTTTAAAACTATTCAAACTTGTATGTCACGTAGAAGGTCAATTTGTTGTTGCTGATATCATCAAAATCATCAAATAAACATTATTTCCTAGGATAGATTTAATAAAACACCCCAAAGCTATTCCAATTTCGACAAAAAACACCCATAAACTATTAAATTCTGAACAAACACCCCTCAACTTTTATGAGTCAACTGAACCAAAGTGAATTTTGGACAAGAATGAACCAAAATTTGTTTTTCAAAGTTACCCTTATTTCCTACTTGTGTACCCAATTATCCAATAAGAAAGACAGAGATAATAGCGGGTAACATATAAAACATTAGATTACACATTGTACGAACATCCTTATACTAACGCTGACTTCTTCACATTCATCTACAGTATATATTCCTCTAAAACATTTCTCCATGTGCCCGTCCTTCTAAAATTAACTAATAAATTCTAGGCCTTAGTCTCAACATTTCAATTCTATATTGGTTAAGTTCTTCTCAGTCAAAATCCTTTATCAATAGTAACTTTCTTTACACAATTATGACATTCATGATCCAAACAAATTATAACCTTTAGTCACCAAAATTTTAATCCCGGATCTATGTGTCAAGATTCGGCACTCGCGGTCTTAAGGATCACTAATCATTCTTAAATTCTATTATGATCAAAAGCTTTTGGTCTGGTACAAAATTATAATAACCTACCTCGGAAACCTACAAATCTAATCCGATGCGGTGATGCAACTAACAAATTTTCAAATTATATACAGCTACTCGAGCCTTAATTATCAAAAAAACCCGGACAACAAAGTCATCAGAATCAAACTTTTAAAGTGTCTACACAACCAATAACAAATTTGACAATGAAGTGCTAAAATCAAACTTTCAATTTTCAAAATACATTATTTCATAACTCTACCATATAACTTACACACAATGAAAAACTGAACAATCCGACACTTGTCCAAACCTCAATCATTGGTCCCATCCAAGCTCCACCCCAATTTATTCAAAAATCCTCAAGGAAAATATTGTGACTTTGTTGTAAACACACTCAATAATCCTTCTCTTCAATTTAATTAAATCCGAAGTTACGAAACACACTCAATATTCAAATTTCCTTATGATAATATTTATTTTCAATACATATGATTCCATTAAATCCGAAGTTACGCAACATCCATATGTATACATCTTAAAAGAACACTAACATAACACTTTTTTTAAGAAATTTGCTATTCCATATGTTTTGATAATCTATCATTTACCTTAAAGAAAATTTACCAAACAATTAATTTACCATAGGTTTATTATCCTCGAGATTTGAACCTCCATA
Source organism: Hemerocallis citrina (assembly GCA_017893485.1). Classification (NCBI taxonomy): domain Eukaryota; kingdom Viridiplantae; phylum Streptophyta; class Magnoliopsida; order Asparagales; family Asphodelaceae; genus Hemerocallis; species Hemerocallis citrina. Next base: position 241,679,834 of record CM030360.1, on the reverse strand, counting down.
CATCAAAAGATAAATACTTCACTAATAGAAATGATCCAATCTAATCCAACACTTGATATATACGACCTTATTTCAAGACTCGCAATCACAGTAGAATTTCCTACGTCACAAAAGCTTCACAAGAATAATCTTAACCGTATGAAATTTTATCCTCAAACTTTGAATATACGTCATAAGAATAACAATAATAATAGGAAATCAATCAAGATAGGTAATCAATCGTAAATCTTTATAATGATCAACATTTTATTCCTATTAACCTCAACAATTCTCGATCATATAACTATCCGATATCAACAAGTCCCTAAGGTCAACAATCCATTTTAAATTTTTATTTATCAAATATATTTCTCAGAAACAAATGCAAAGGTTCTCTGAGATAATCTTCACAAAAGTATGAAAATCCCTCAGTAGTACTCTTATAATAAAACTTCTAAACTGGTCTCACTTACTATAGATTTAGCTTTGGGGTCCACAAAGTCATTTTCCTTCAAGTAATGTTAATCGAAAGTAAATACCGTATTCAAATTCACATATATCAAAGTTCTACATATATTTCACAATTTTTATCTCTCGAGGTGAACTGCATATTGCCTTCAACTATTCTTCATATTCTCACGAAAACCAAGGATGGATTAAATACCATAAGAGTTAAAACTTAGTAACTCTATTCACTAGAACATGTTTAATCCAAAACACATGATCAAAAACTCATGTTGTTTGTGTCTTTCTCAAGTGAATCTTTTGGATATTCTCCTTTCATTCTCAAATAGATATAGTGCACATAAGAGATAAACATAAAGTAGACCACTCAAAGTGTGGGATATTTGGTTTTCCATAGTTAATTGGTTGAATCTATAATCCATAAATAACCTCATCAATCTGTCTTATACCTTTTAATACTAAATAATTTTTGCTCCCAAAGGTGATGCACGACTCGGTCCATTAAATACTTATCTTTTCTCGCAGAAGACAAATATAGACTTAACATCTTTTAAAACTATTCAAACTTGTATGTCACGTAGAAGGTCAATTTGTTGTTGCTGATATCATCAAAATCATCAAATAAACATTATTTCCTAGGATAGATTTAAGAAAACACCCCAAAGCTATTCCAATTTCGACAAAAAACACCCACAAACAATTAAATTCTGAACAAACACCCCTCAACTTTTATGAGTCAACTGAACCAAAGTGAATTTTGGACAAGAATGAACCAAATTTTGTTTTTCAAAGTTACCCTTATTTCCTACTTGTGTACCCAATTATCCAATAAGAAAGACAGAGATAATAGCGGGTAACATATAAAACATTAGATTACACATTGTACGAACATCCTTATACTAACGCTGACTTCTTCAAATTCATCTACAGTATATATTCCTCTAAAACATTTCTCCATGTGCCCGTCCTTCTAAAATTAATCTAACAAATTATAGGCCTTAGTCTCAACATTTCAATTCTATATTGATTAAGTTCTTCTCAGTCAGAATCCTTTATTAATAGTAACTTTCTTTACACAATTATGACATTCATGATCCAAACAAATTATAACCTTTAGTCTCCAAAATTTTAATCCCAGATCTATGTGTCAAGATTCGGCACTCGCAGACTTAAGGATCACTAATCATTCTTAAATTCTATTATGATCAAAAGCTTTTGGTCTGGTACAAAATTATAATAACCTACCTCGGAAACCTACAAATCTAATCCGATGCGGTGATGCAACTAACAAATTTTCAAATTACATACAGCTACTCGAGCATTAATTATCAAAGAAACCCGGACAACAAAGTCATCAGAATCAAACTTTTAAAGTATCTACACAACCAATAACAAATTTGACAATGAAGTGCTAAAATCAAACTTTCAATTTTCAAAATACATTAGTTCATAACTCTACCATATAACTTACACACAATGAAAAACTGAACAATCCGACTCTTGTCCAAACCTCAATCATTGGTCTCATCCAAGCTCCACCCCAATTTATTCAAAAATCCTCAAGGAAAATATTGTGACTTTGTTGTAAACACACTCAATAATCCTTCTCTTCAATTTAATTAAATCCGAAGTTACGAAACACACTCAATATTCAAATTTCCTTATGATAATATTTATTTTTAATACATATGCTTCCATTAAATCCGAAGTTACGCAACATCCATATGTATACATCTTAAAAGAACACTAACATAACACTTTTTTTAAGAAATTTACTATTCCGTATGTTTTGATAATCTATAATTTACCTTAAAGAAAATTTACAGTTTATTATCCTCGAGATTTGAACCTCCATACATCAAAAGATAAATACTTCACTAATAGAAATGATCCAATCTAATCCAACACTTGATATATACAACCTTACTCCGAGACTCGCAATCACAGTTGAATTACCTACATCACAAAAGCTTCACAAGAATATTCTTAACCGTATGAAATTTTATCCTCAAACTTTCAATATACGTCATAAGAATACCAATAATAATAGGAAATCAATCAAGATAGGTAATCAATCGTAAATCTTTTTAATGATCAACATTTTATTCCTATTAACCTCACCAATTCTCGATCATATAACTATCCAATATCAACAAGTCCCTAAGGTCACCAATCCATTTTAAATTTTTATTTATCAAATATATTTCTCAGAAACAAATGCAAAGGTTCTCTAGGATAATCTTCACAAAAGTATGAAAATCCCTCAGTAGTACTCTTATAATAAAACTTCTAAACTGGTCTCATTTACTATAGATTTAGCTTTGGGGTCCACAAAGTCATTTTCCATCAAGTAATGTTAATCGAAAGTAAATACCGTATTCAAATTCACATATATCAAAGTTCTACATATATTTCACAATTTTTTATCTCTTGAGGTGAACTGCATATTGCCTTCAACTATTCTTCATATTCTCACGAAAACCAAGGATGGATTAAATACCATAAGTAAGAGCTAAAACTTAGTAACTCTATTCACTAGAACATGTTTAATCCAAAACACATGATCAAAAACTCATGTTGTTTGTGTCTTTCTCAAGTGAATCTTTTGGATATTCTCCTTTCATTCTCAAATAGATATAGTGCACATAAGAGATAATCATAAAGTAGACCACTCAAAGTGTTGGATATTTGGTTTTCCATAGTTAATTGGTTGAATCTATAATCCATAAATAACCTCATCAATCTGTCTTATTCCTTTTAATACTAAATAATTTTTGCTCCCAAAGGTGATGCACGACTCAGTCCAGTAAATACTTATCTTTTCTCGCAGAAGACAAATGTAGACTTTACATCTTTTAAAACAATTCAAACTTGTATGTCACGTAGAAGGTCAATTTGTTGTTGCTGATATCATCAAAATCATCAAATAAACATTATTTCCTAGGATAGATTTAAGAAAACACCCCAAAGCTATTCCAATTTCGACAAAAAACACCCATAAACTATTAAATTCTGAACAAACGCCCCTCAATTTTTATGAGTCAACTGAACCAAAGTGAATTTTGGAAAAGAATGAACCAAAATTTGTTTTTCAAAGTTACCCTTATTTCCTACTTGTGTACCCAATTATCCAATAAGAAAGACAGAGATAATAGCGGGTAACATAGAAAACATTAGATTACACACTGTACGAACATCCTTATACTAACGCTGACTTCTTCACATTCATCTACAGTATATATTCCTCTAAAACATTTCTCCATGTGCCCGTCCTTCTAAAATTAATCTAATAAATTCTAGGCCTTAGTCTCAACATTTCAATTCTATATTGGTTAAGTTCTTCTCAGTCAAAATCCTTTATTAATAGTAACATTCTTTACACAATTATGACATTCATGATCCAAACAAATTATAACCTTTAGTCACCAAAATTTTAATCCCAGATCTATGTGTCAAGATTCGGCACTCGTTGTCTCAAGGATCACTAATCATTCTTAAATTCTATTATGATCAAAAGCTTTTGATCTGGTACAAAATTATAATAACCTACCTCGGAAACCTACAAATCTAATCCGATGCGGTGATGCAACTAACAAATTTTCAAATTACATACAGCTACTCGAGCATTAATTATCAAAGAAACCCGGACAACAAAGTCATCAGAATCAAACTTTTAAAGTATCTACACAACCAATAACAAATTTGACAATGAAGTGCTAAAATCAAACTTTCAATTTTCAAAATACATTATTTCATAACTCTACCATATAACTTACACAGAATGAAAAACTGAACAATCCGACACTTGTCCAAACCTCAATCATTGGTCTCATCCAAGCTCCACCCCAATTTATTCAAAAATCCTCAAGGAAAATATTGTGACTTTGTTCTAAACACACTCAATAATCCTTCTCTTCAATTTAATTAAATCCGAAGTTACGAAACACACTCAATATTCAAATTTCCTTATGATAATATTTATTTTCAATACATATGATTCCATTAAATCCGAAGTTACGCAACATCCATATGTATACATCTTAAAAGAACACTAACATAACATTTTTTTTAAGAAATTTACTATTCCATATGTTTTGATAATCTATCATTTACCTTAAAGAAAATTTACCAAACAATTAATTTACCATAGGTTTATTATCCTCGAGATTTGAACCTCCATACATCAAAAGATAAATACTTCACTAATAGAAATGATCCAATCTAATCCAACACTTGATATATACGACCTTATTTCAAGACTCGCAATCACAGTAGAATTTCCTACGTCACAAAAGCTTCACAAGAATAATCTTAACCGTATGAAATTTTATCCTCAAACTTTGAATATACAACATAAGAATAACAATAATAATAGGAAATCAATCAAGATAGGTAATCAATCGTAAATCTTTATAATGATCAACATTTTATTCCTATTAACCTCAACAATTCTCGATCATATAACTATCCGATATCAACAAGTCCCTAAGGTCAACAATCCATTTTAAATTTTTATTTATCAAATATATTTCGCAGAAACAAATGCAAAGGTTCTCTGAGATAATCTTCACAAAAGTATGAAAATCCCTCAGTAGTACTCTTATAATAAAACTTCTAAACTGGTCTCACTTACTATAGATTTAGCTTTGGGGTCCACAAAGTCATTTTCCTTCAAGTAATGTTAATCGAAAGTAAATACCGTATTCAAATTCACATATATCAAAGTTCTACATATATTTCACAATTTTTTATCTCTCGAGGTGAACTGCATATTGCCTTCAACTATTCTTCATATTCTCACGAAAACCAAGGATGGATTAAATACCATAAGTAAGAGTTAAAACTTAGTAACTCTATTCACTAGAACATGTTTAATCCAAAACACATGATCAAAAACTCATGTTGTTCGTGTCTTTCTCAAGTGAATCTTTTGGATATTCTCCTTTCATTCTCAAATAGATATAGTGCACATAAGAGATAATCATAAAGTAGACCACTCAAAGTGTTGGATATTTGGTTTTCCATAGTTAATTGGTTGAATCTACAATCCATAAATAACCTCATCAATCTGTCTTATTCCTTTTAATACTAAATAATTTTTGCTCCCAAAGGTGATGCACGACTCAGTCCATTAAATACTCATCTTTTCTCGCAGAAGACAAATATAGACTTAACATCTTTTAAAACTATTCAAACTTGTATGTCACGTAGAAGGTCAATTTGTTGTTGCTGATATCATCAAAATCATCAAATAAACATTATTTCCTAGGATAGATTTAAGAAAACACCCCAAAGCTATTCCAATTTCGACAAAAAACACCCATAAACTATTAAATTCTGAACAAACACCCCTCAACTTTTATGAGTCAACTGAACCAAAGTGAATTTTGGACAAGAATGAACCAAAATTTGTTTTTCAATGTTACCCTTATTTCCTACATGTGTACCCAATTATCCAATTAGAAAGACAGAGATAATAGCGGGTAACATATAAAACATTAGATTACACATTGTACGAACATCCTTATACTAACGCTGACTTCTTCACATTCATCTACAGTATATATTCCTTTAAAACATTTCTCCATGTGCCCGTCCTTCTAAAATTAATCTAATAAATTCTAGGCCTTAGTCTCAACATTTCAATTCTATATTGGTTAAGTTCTTCTCAGTCAGAATCCTTTATTAATAGTAACTTTCTTTACACAATTATGACATTCATGATCCAAACAAATTATAACCTTTAGTCACCAAAATTTTAATCCCAGATCTATGTGTCAAGATTCGGCACTCGCTGTCTCAAGGATCACTAATCATTCTTAAATTCTATTGTGATCAAAAGCTTTTGATCTGGTACAAAATTATAATAACCTACCTCGGAAACCTACAAATCTAATCCGATGCGGTGATGCAACTAACAAATTTTCAAATTATATACAGCTACTCGAGCCTTAATTATCAAAAAAAACCCGGACAACAAAGTCATCAGAATCAAACTTTTAAAGTGTCTACACAACCAATAACAAATTTGACAATGAAGTGCTAAAATCAAACTTTCAATTTTCAAAATACATTATTTCATAACTCTACCATATAACTTACACAGAATGAAAAACTGAACAATCCGACACTTGTCCAAACCTCAATCATTGGTCTCATCCAAGCTCCACCCCAATTTATTCAAAAATCCTCAAGGAAAATATTGTGACTTTGTTGTAAACACACTCAATAATCCTTCTCTTCAATTTAATTAAATCCGAAGTTACGAAACACACTCAATATTCAAATTTCCTTATGATAATATTTATTTTCAATACATATGATTCCATTAAATCCGAAGTTACGCAACATCCATATGTATACATCTTAAAAGAACACTAACATAACACTTTTTTTAAGAAATTTACTATTCCATATGTTTTGATAATCTATCATTTACCTTAAAGAAAATTTACCAAACAATTAATTTACCATAGGTTTATTATCCTCGAGATTTGAACCTCCATACATCAAAAGATAAATACTTCACTAATAGAAATGATCCAATCTAATCCAACACTTGATATATACGACCTTATTTCAAGACTCGCAATCACAGTAGAATTTCCTACGTCACAAAAGCTTCACAAGAATAATCTTAACCGTATGAAATTTTATCCTCAAACTTTGAATATACGTCATAAGAATAACAATAATAATAGGAAATCAATCAAGATAGGTAATCAATCGTAAATCTTTATAATGATCAACATTTTATTCCTATTAACCTCAACAATTCTCGATCATATAACTATCCGATATCAACAAGTCCCTAAGGTCAACAATCCATTTTAAATTTTTATTTATCAAATATATTTCTCAGAAACAAATGCAAAGGTTCTCTGAGATAATCTTCACAAAAGTATGAAAATCCCTCAGTAGTACTCTTATAATAAAACTTCTAAACTGGTCTCATTTACTATAGATTTAGCTTTAGGGTCCACAAAGTCATTTTCCTTCAAGTAATGTTAATCAAAAGTAAATACCGTATTCAAATTCACATATATCAAAGTTCTACATATATTTCACAATTTTTTCTCTCTTGAGGTGAACTGCATATTGCCTTCAACTATTCTTCATATTCTCACGAAAACCAAGGATGGATTAAATACCATACGTGAGAGCTAAAACTTAATATCTCTATCCACTAGAACATGTTTAATCCAAAACACATGATCAAAAACTCATGTTGTTTGTGTCTTTCTCAAGTGAATCTTTTGGATATTCTCCTTTCATTCTCAAATAGATATAGTACACATAAGAGATAATCATAAAGTAGACCACTCAAAGTGTTGGATATTTGGTTTTCCATAATTAATTGGTTGAATCAATAATCCATAAATAACCTCATCAATCTGTCTTATTCCATTTATTACTAAATTATTTTGGCTCCCAAAGGTGATGCATGACCCATTCCATTAAATACTTATCCTTTCTCGCATAAGACAAATATAGACTTAACATCTTTTAAAACTATTCAAACTTGTATGTCACGTAGAAGGTCAATTTGTTGTTGCTGATATCATCAAAATCATCAAATAAACATTATTTCCTAGGATAGATTGAAGAAAACACCCCAAAGCTATACCAATTTCGACAAAAAACACCCATAAACTATTACATTCTGAAAAAACACCCCTCAACTTTTATGAGTCAACTGAACCAAAGTGAATTTTGGACAAGAATGAACCAAAATTTGTTTTTCAATGTTACCCTTATTTCCTACATGTGTACCCAATTATCCAATTAGAAAGACAGAGATAATAGCGGGTAACATATAAAACATTAGATTACACATTGTACGAACATCCTTATACTAACACTGACTTCTTCACATTCATCAACAGTATATATTCCTTTAAAACATTTCTCCATGTGCCCGTCCTTCTAAAATTAATCTAATAAATTCTAGGCCTTAGTCTCAACATTTCAATTCTATATTGGTTAAGTTCTTCTCAGTCAGAATCCTTTATTAATAGTAACTTTCTTTACACAATTATGACATTCATGATCCAAACAAATTATAACCTTTAGTCTCCAAAATTTTAATCCCAGATCTATGTCAAGATTCGGCACTCGCAGTCTTAAGGATCACTAATCATTTTTAAATTCTATTATGATCAAAAGCTTTTGGTCTGGTACAAAATTATAATAACCTACCTCGGAAACCTACAAATCTAATCCGATGCGGTGATGCAACTAACAAATTTTCAAATTATATACAGCTACTCGAGCCGTAATTATCAAAAAAACAAGGACAACAAAGTCATCAGAATCAAACTTTTAAAGTATCTACACAACCAATAACAAATTTGACAATGAAGTGCTAAAATCAAACTTTCAATTTTCAAAATACATTAGTTCATAACTCTGCCATATAACTTACACACAATGAAAAACTGAACAATCCGACTCTTGTCCAAACCTCAATCATTGGTCTCATCCAAGCTCCACCCCAATTTATTCAAAAATCCTCAAGGAAAATATTGTGACTTTGTTGTAAACACACTCAATAATCCTTCTCTTCAATTTAATTAAATCCGAAGTTACGAAACACACTTAATATTCAAATTTCCTTATGATAATATTTATTTTTAATACATATGATTCCATTAAATCCGAAGTTACGCAACATCCATATGTATACATCTTAAAAGAACACTAACATAACACTTTTTTTAAGAAATTTGCTATTCCATATGTTTTGATAAATTATCATTTACCTTAAAGAAAATTTGCCAAACAATTAATTTACGATAGGTTTATTATCCTCGAGATTTGAACCTCCATACATCAAAAGATAAATACTTCACTAATAGAAATGATCCAATCTAATCCAACACTTGATATATACGACCTTATTTCAAGACTCGCAATCACAGTAGAATTTCCTACGTCACAAAAGCTTCACAAGAAAATTCTTAACCGTATGAAATTTTATCCTCAAACTTTGAATATACGTCATAAGAATAACAATAATAATAGGAAATCAATCTAGATAGGTAACCAATCGTAAATCTTTATAATGATCAACATTTTATTCCTATTAACCTCAACAATTCTCGATCATATAACTATCCCATATCAACAAGTCCCTAAGGTCACCAATCCACTTTAAATTTTTATTTATCAAATATATTTCTCAGAAACAAATGCAAAGGTTCTCTGAGATAATCTTCACAAAAGTTTGAAAATCCCTCAGTAGTACTCTTATAATAAAACTTCTAAAACGTTCTCATTTACTATAGATTTAGCTTTCGGGTCCACAAAGTCATTTTCCTTCAAGTAATGTTAATCGAAAGTAAATACCATATTCAAATTCACATATATCAAAATTCTACATATATTTCACAATTTTTTATCTCTTGAGATGAACTGCATATTGCCTTCAACTATTCTTCATATTCTCACGAAAACCAAGGATGGATTAAATACCATAAGTGAGAGCTAAAACTTAATAACTCTATTCACTAGAACATGTTTAATCCAAAACACATGATCAAAAACTCATGTTGTTTGTGTCTTTCTCAAATGAAATTTTTGGATATTCTCCTTTCATTCTCAAATAGATATAGTGCTCATAAGAGATAATCATAAAGTAGACTAGTCAAAGTGTTGGATATTTGGTTTTCCATAGTTAATTGGTTGAATCCATAAATAACCTCATCAATCTGTCTTATTCCATTTATTACTAAATTATTTTTGCTCCCAAAAGTGATGCATGACTCGGTCCATCAAATACTTATCTTTTCTAGCATAAGACAAATATAGACTTAACATCTTTTAAAACAATTCAAACTTGTATGTCACGGAGAAGGTCAACTTATTGTTGCTAATATCATCAAAATCATCAAATAACCATATTATTTCCTAGAATAGTTTTGAGAAAACACCCCGAAACTATTCCACTTTCTACAAAAAACACCCATCAACTATCAGATTCTGAAAAAACACCCCTCAACTTTTATGAGTCAACTGAACCAAAGTGAATTTTGGACAAGAATGAACCAAATCTAATTTTTCAATGTTACCCTTATTTCCTACTTGTGTACCCAATTATACAAGTAGAAAGACAGAGATAAAAAGCTCGTGACCAAACAAAGGTAAAAGTTTAACATATAAAACAATATATTACATACATAACATTGTACAAACTTCCTTATACTAACAGCGACTTCTTCACATTCATCTACAATATATATTCCTCTAAAACATTTCTCCAGATGCCCGTCCTTCTAAAATGAATCTAATCAATTCTATGCCTTATTCTCAACATTTCAATTCTATATTTGTTAAGTTCTTCTCAGTCAGTATCCTTTATTAATCGTAACTTTCTTCACACAATTATGACATTCATGATCCAAACAAATTATCTCCTTTAGTCTCCAAAGTTTTAATCCCTGATCTATGTGTCAAGATTCGGCACTCACAGTCTTAAGGATCACTGATCATTCTTAAATTCTATTGATCAAAACCTTTTGCTCTGGTACCAAATTGTAATAACCTACCTCGGAAACCTACTAATCTAATCCGATGCGGTGATGCAACTAACAAATTTTCAAATTATATACAGCTACTGGAGCCTAAATTATCAAAAAAAACAAAGACAACGAAGTCATTAGAATCAAACATTTAAAGTATCTATACTACCAATAACAAATTTAACTATGCAGTTCTGAAATCAAACTTTCAATTTTCAAAATGCATTAGTTACATAACTCTACCATATAACTTACACACAATCAGAGGCGGAGGCAGGTGGAGACTAGGGGGGACAAATGGGACCCCATAATTTTTGTAAAACCCTTCTTATATCTACCAAAAATTTTATTTGGCCCCCTAATTTAAATTTTTTTGGGAGCCCAAAGCCCAACCTCTCTTAATTAAGCCCAACTACAAACTTATATGTATAAAAAAACCCCAAACCATCTATTAAGTATTAACCCAATCAAATTTTTTTTCTGCTAGTGAAGCATTTTCTTGTTATTTTATCAAATTTATATGTGATGTGTTTTGGTTTACAAATTTATGGGTTTTATGATTATATTTGATCTAATTACTTTGATTTTTCAAAATAAATATGAAGTGAGAAATTTTCTTCAACAATCATGACAATGCTATGGGACCCCATTTTGATTTGTCTGGCTCCGCCACTGCACACAATTAAAAACTAAACATCAGACACTTGCCCAAACCTCAATCATTGGTATGATCCAAGCTCCACCCCAATTTATTCAAAAATCCTCAAGGAAAATATTGTGACTTTGTTGAGATCACACTCACTAATCCTTCTCTTCTCTTCAATTTAATTAATTGCACAATATTCATATTTCCTTATGATAATATTTATTTTTAATGCATATGATTCCATTAAATCCGAAGTTACGAAATATCCAGACGTATACATCTTAAAAGAACACTAACATAATACTTTTTTAAAGAAATTTATTATTCCATATGTTTTGATAACCTATCATTTACCTTAAATAAACAAAATCTTATCTCAAAATTTGAACTCGCATCCATCAAAAAAAAACCTTAATATCCACACAATTAGATTAATATCTAATTCTCAGAATTCGATACACGATGGACACTTCAAATTTTCACGTATGCTCATCTTCCAACACTCACAATCGCAAAGTTACTTGTTATACCCAAAGATTTTCGTTAAGCAACCAGTCTCGTAAAATAATAAATTCACCCTCCTTAAAAGTTGGCCCAAACACTTCAATTAAATTTTTCATAAAATTGACTAAAAACGGTAAACTACCCACAAAAATAGCTAAAATAGTGAATTTTGAATGTTTTCGAAGTTGGCAAACAAATATAGACTATAACCCCAAAAAAGGCTAAAAGACTTAGATTTTGAAATTTCTCGAAAAAATAACTAAGAATTGTGGACAAAAGTTTAGTTAAAATAATGAATTTTTGAATTTTTGAAAATCATAACCTATAAAAGTAGACTAAAAACACTTAAATTCAAATTTTCTTATAAATCAGCTAAAATTGGTGGGAACTAACCTACAAAGTTAGGTTTAAAATTGAATTTCATAATTTTGTCGAATGCACTTAAAACAGTAGACACCCCATAAAAAATTGAGTAAAAACACTTAAATTTAGAATTTTTTTAAATCAATTTTTAAAATGTGGATTATATCCCACAAAGTTAACTAAAATAGTGAATTTTTGATTTTTTTTTCCGTTTTTTAATTGACTATGAAGTGTGGCTATATCCATTAAAGTTGACTAAAACACTTAAAATTATAATATCTCAAAATAAGCTAAAATACGGTGGACTACATAACACAAAAAAGTTAGCTAAACTTGTGAATTTCTGAATTTTCTCGAAATTGGCTTAGCACAGTGAAATATGTGAACTCACAAAAGTTGGCTAAAACACTTAATTATTTCTAAATTATTCTTACAATTTAGTTGAAATTTGAGAGCGTATTTTGTTTCCAGTTAGATGGTCAAATCATTCAATTAACTTAAGAGTATCCACAATATGGATGAATGTGGAGATACTCTAGTTCAACAGTTACAACTATTTTGTACTTTTAGTACATAATTTAGATTTATTATTTTGCATATGGAAGAAAAAAAGATAACAATTGCCATTATATTATTCTTAGGTAGAAGTAATTACATTCCATTATTTACTAGTACTAAAATGTGCTAAGGTGAGAGAAAGAGAGCTGACAAACTACGCAAAAGAATTGTAGTGAAATTATAACAAAACTATAAACTAAAATAATGAATAGGGATCTGCACAATAACCCTCTTTTAATCAACAAGCAGGCAAGCACAGTTATTAGAGCAAAATGCACTTAGTACATACATCTAATACTCAACACTACCCAACTAATCATCAAAATTAGGCTTAAATTACTTAATGAGTCATTACCTTGTTAGTCTAAACACTGAGAAAGCCCTACCTAAACCCTCCAAGAATCCATGTATAAAACTTGGAGAAATCAAATAAAGTAAAGATTTGAGCAAGCACATTCATTCATTATCAGAATTTGCACAACAAAGAAGATATTTCTCTTCCCCCTTTACTATACTTCGTATAATAACTAACATAAAGAAACAACATATGAAATCAAATTCTGAAATAAAATCGACAGTAAAATAGGTAATGACACTTACAGATCGTGGTCTTCTTCAAAACGTTTCTTCACATCGCCATCGATCTCACCCACATCTGCCGATCGAGAACCGTTTAACGAAAACCTAATCAAGAACAAAACTATAATTCAGATTTCTGATCCCACAAAAAAAAAATCGAAACCCTAATTTCAAACGAAAACGAAATCCGATATCTAATTTCAAATTCGATAGTAAAAGGAAACCCTAATTTCGATTGGATAACGAAATTGAGACACGTATTTAAGATAGAGAAGGAGAATGCTTACCTGATTAACAAAACTCGAACCCCAGTTTCGGATGAGAAACGCACTGGGATTTGGAAGACGTAGACGGCGGATTTGAAAAGGAGAGGGTTTAATTTCCTCTCTTCGCCGCGGGGGGGGTGGTAAAGGCACGTGTTTGTAATGGCGTTGGATAATTACCCTAGTTTTATACAAGAGATAAATGTCGGTGGGTTAAGTTGCGGACTAACGACGCTGAATTAATTAAGTTGCGGATTAACGACAGTGGGTTAATTAAGTTGCGGATTAACGACGCTATGTTATTTACAGCTGTTATTTTCTATAAATGGGCTTGGGCCAGTTTCTTTTTATTGTTTATTAATAAGATATCGGTCCTTGGGCTTGGATCCATTGATATTTTCTATTTTCTATTGAGTTTATTTAGGGGGGCAAAGTGGAAATAAATCAATAGAAACGTTCATAGACCACGATCTGAGCTCTCCCAGTCTCAAGTATCGTGCACCTCAAGAGGCTCTATCAAGAGCAGGCTAGGCAAGAGAGATTTGAAGTCTCAAAGACATTTTTTTTAATAAAAAGATGACCCAGTCATCGCTTCATTAATGCGAGATTAAAGAAACATAGTAGTACTAATTACAACAAGTCCAAAATACCATCTCTATCCCCCTTACAACGACCACACATAATATAGAAAAGCATAAATTAAGATACAAGGGCTGAAGACAATGCCCCACTCAAATCCCCAACCGCAAGCAAGAGTAGTAGGATACTGAAATCCTTCCCGTGCATGCTCTCCTCCCATGAGTCCTACTCCTCCTCTTACATACGCAGCCTTTTCATTGCTCCCCTATGACCTGTCCAATCATGAGTTAGCGCCCAAATTTTATGCATGAGAGTCGAAAAAGTACAGTTGATATTGCGAAAACATAAATCATTCCGAACAAGCCATAAACACCACATAGTGGCGGATGCAACAAGACCCCAATCCTGTCTATCTTCCTTTCTAACTAAATGTACCCACCAATGACCCCACACATTTGAACTTGCCCTAGGGCTTTGTAGACACCCAAAACGTAGACATACCACCTCCCAAGCGAGTGTGGCTTTCGTACAAGAGAATAATAAATGGTTGGCGTTCTCATCAGCGCTCTGACATTCCCCACAAATGGTATCAATTGGCAGATTCCTTTTCTTAAGATTGATCTTCGATAGAATAGCATCGTTCATGACTAACTAATCAAATACCTTTACTATCAAAGGAATGCAAAGCTTCCAAATAATATATGCGTCGTTACATCGCAAACCGCCATCATTAATCCGCTTGTACATCGTAGATACTGAGAATTCCCCTGATGGATCAAGCATCCATGCTCTGCTATCTTCGATCTCGTTGTTGTACCGACCTTCCTTCCTAATAAAATTATTGAGTTCAGTCAACTCAATTAAATTCCTCTGGGTCAATTGACCTCTAATGTCCAGCTTCAGTCTCTTATTACTCCAGACATCCGACACCAACGCGTCGCATTTAATCATCGCCTATGCAACCTCTGGGAATAAATTCATGAGGGTTACATCACTGCACCACTTGTCCCTCCAAAATCTTGTGTCCTTCCCTTTCCCAATCGTGCATCTGGTGTGTGCATGGTACATAAGCCCCACCTTCGCCACAACATCGAGGATTTTCCGTAGGCGCTTTTCCCCTCCAAAACGGTATAGTTTCCTACCTCTATAAAGAAACATAGTAGCACTAATTACAACAAGTCCAAAATATCATCTTTGTTACCGCTGAATCTGGTGTGGGGGCAAACAGATAATATTTGTGGATTCTTGGAAAACTTTGAATAGCAAACCTGTTACCTGTTCCGCCGGAGTTTGACCGTTGACTCCCGCCGTTTACCTGCAAAAAGTGCGAGACACCGGGGTTGATCCCGGCGATGCACCCTCCGATGCTCAAGTCAGTAATCAAGGAGATTATGAAAGAGCGTAAATTGGCAAAAGATTGATTACCTCTTAATAGTGGTGGATGGGGGGCATTTATAGTCGCCGTTGGGATCAGATTAGGAATGTAATCCCTGTGATCAGATTAGGAATGTAATCCCTAATTCCCAGTGAAAGGATAGATGTGAATCAGGGCCGTTGATTAGTATGAATCAGAAACCCTAATTCTATCTTGCTGGACTGGATTCTTTGCGGGTTGAAACATGCACCCAGTAAGACATATCTGTTTATGGGTTATTGGGCTTTGAATAAATACCCAGTTCCCATTTCAGACCCGTTAGTAGGTGAAATTACCGTTTTACCCCTGAGCTTTAAGATTCGTGTCCGATTTGAACGGCCCCGATTTAATCCTATTTTTAGCCATATCACGAGCCCCCCACTCCTGAAGACTGAGTTTTATCGTCTTCGATGAGTAGTTTTGTTGTTCTAATGGCGTATGGGATTTTATCGGTGTTCTTAGGGGAGCTTGGAATCTTGCTCGGAGTGTAACGGTGTTATTATGGGCTTGTAAGATACCCAAAAATATCCTCAGAATTTTCTGGATTTTTGGTGATTTTTCCAGATTTTTCTGAATTTTTTCTCATTTTTTTGAATTTTTTATTCATTTTTCGAATTAAATAATTAATTATCGAAAATATTAATTAATTATTATAATTAAATAATTATATTTTTCAGAATTTTAAAATAATTTTTCTGAATTAATAATTATTTTTAGAATTTTTAATTAATTTTTTTCGATTTCTAATTATTTTTTCGGATTTTTTAAATAATTAAAATGAATAAATTAATTAATTAATTAATTAAATATTACCTGGACACGTGGCACATTTCTGAGCGTCGATCATGATCAGATGCGCGCACATCGCAAAGCAGATCACGTTCTGGACACGTGGCGCATTTCTGGACGTTGATCGTGTCGTGACGCGAATTTTGAGAAGATTGGACGGATTGTATGGGTCGGCGGGTTTTTTCTCCAATTACAAGGTCGGTGCTTCGGCACCTCGGCTCGGCACTTCGGCTCGTCTCTTCCGTAACTGTCGAAGCATGGAATGAAGCCACGTGGCATTTATTATTTATTTTTTCCATTCTTTCTTTCTTTCTTTCCCCGCTTCTGTTCTTCCTTTCTTCTTCATCTCGTCTCTTCTTCCTTGAGCTATGTTTTCCCTTAACCCCACGGTCTCTCGCCCCCGACCTCCCCCCCTCTCCGAACTCATCTGGCAAGGAGCTCGGCGACGAGAGGAATGCTCGGAGTTGGGTTTGACGAGTGCGAACTTCACATGAGAGCTCGGCGAGGAGGAGGTGGAGCTGGAGCTTGAGTTCGGCCAGGGAGCTCGGCACCGTGGAGCTTCGACAGGTGGAGTGGGTTCGAGCTTGGAGAAGGAGCTCGACAGTGGTGAGTTTTCGTCGATGGGTTCGACTGCGAGGAGCTTAAGCACGGCGAACGGGGGGAGTTGGAGCTCAGCATTAACGTTCGACGAGGAGTTCTGTATGTTGACGAAGGAGATGGAGAGGTCGAGCTCGAAGACGAAGAATTTGGGCGAGCTTGGCGAACGAAGATGAGTTCAGAGCTCGACTGTCATGATGAAGGTCGTTCCGTGAGAGAGGAGCTCGACGAACGGGCGATGGGGTCGATCTTGATGGTGGAGTGGTGCTCGATGTCGTTGGAGTTGTGAATGGAGCTCGTCATGGAAAGAGAGCTCGAGGGTTGATGATGGATTCGGAGCTCAAAGTTCGAGATCGGTTGTAGCTTGAGCTCGACGAGGGGGAGGCAAGCTCGGCGACGTGGGGAGCACGGCGAGGGAGGAGAGCGGCGTAGAGCCCCGAGCTCCTCGACGGCGGTAGAGAGTTCGTCGAATAGAAGGGAGTTGGGTTTTTGCTCTGTTTTTGTTTTGGCGGGAGAGTGGAGAAGGATAGGAGGGTGACGTGGCACTGGGGTTTGGGTATGGATCCTTAACGGGTCCGAACCCGAACCGTGCCCCCCCCCCTTTTTTCTTTCTTTTTTTTTTTGCTGTTCGGCAGATGCTTCTTGTTCGGCAGATCCGAGCACGGATTTTGAGGTGCATTTTTGCCACTTTGCAGTTTCGTAGTTCGGTAGCTCGGATTTCAGATCCGAGCTACGTGGCTCAATCTGGACGGTTGATCTCGATCGTGGCGCGAATCACGAGACAAGAGACTCAAATTTCGAGAAAACATTATCTTGTCGTTTTATGGAGACGTGGCACGATCTGAGCCGTTCATCATGTTCTAGCACGTTTTTTGAGACAATCTGATGGTGAAACTGGCTCGGCCACATTTTTCTCCATATGTGGAGGTCGGTACCTCGTCCCTTCGGTTCGGTAGCTTGGTAGTTCCCCCTCTGCCCATAGTTGCTCGGTAGCTCAGCATAGTGGAGGGGTCAGAGCTCGATGAGGAAGGGGGTCGGCATATGGAAGAGGTGAAGAGCTCCGAAGCTTGGTGATGTTCTGTTTGGTTTTGGAGATTTTTGAAGAGGAGCTCCACTCCTAGGGGTGGAGAAGAGGTGCTAGGAAGATCTTTGTAAGAGCCATAGGAAGACCCATTCTTTGAAGTGAGTGCAAAGAGCAATTCTATGGGAGAGTTTTGAGCTCCGAACTCGCCTAGAAGAGGCCCGCTCTGGAGGCAAGCGGAGTGAAGAGCTCGGCTCTAGGAGAGGGTCATCTGGAAGACGAGTTTGAGGAGCAACTCTAGGGGAGAGTTGTGAGCTCCGAACTCGTCGAGAAGAGGTCTGCTTTGGAGGGAGCGGAGTGAAGAGCTCGGCACTGAGAGAGCCATTTGTGAGACGAGTGTGAGGAGGAACTCTAGGAGAGAGTTGTGCTCCGAACTCGTTGAGAAGAGGTCCGCTTTGGAGGCGAGCGGAGTGAAAAGCTCGACTCTGGGGGAGAGCCATCTGGAAGACGAGTTTGAGGAGCAACTCTAGGAGGGAGTTGTGAGCTCCGAACTCGTTGAGAAGAGGTCCACTTTGGAGACGAGCCGAGCGAAGAGCTTGGCACTGAGAGAGCCATTTGTGAGACGAGTGTGAGGAGGAACTCTATGAAAGAGTTGTGCTCCAAACTCGTTGAGAAGATGTCCGCTTTGGAGGCAAGCGGAGTGAAGAGCTCGGCTCTGGGGGAGAGCCATCTGGAAGACAAGTTTGAGGAGCAACTCTAGGAGGGAGTTGTGAGCTCCGAACTCGTTGAGAAGAGTCCGCTTTGGAGGCAAGCGGAGCGAAGAGCTCAGCTCTAGGGGAGAGCCATTTATGAGACAAGTGTGAGGAGGAACTCTAGGAGGGAGTTGTGCTCCGAACTCGTTGAGAAGAGGTCCGCTTTGGAGGTGAGCGGAGTGAAGAGCTTGGCTCTGGGGGAGAGCCATCTGGAAGACGAGTATGAGGAGCAACTCTAGGAGGGAGTTGTGAGCTCCGAACTCGTTGAGAAGAGGTCCGCTTTGGAGGCGAGCGGAGCGAAGAGCTCGGCACTGGGGGAGAGCCATTTGTGAGACGAGTGTGAGGAGGAACTCTGGGAGAGAGTTGTGCTCCGAACTCGTTGAGAAGAGGTCCGCTTTGGAGGCAAGCGGAGTGAAGAGATGGGCTCTACGAGAGAGTCATCTGGAAGACGAGTTTGAGGAGCAACTCTAGGGGGGAGTTGTGAGATCCGAACTCGTTGAGAAGAGGTCCGCTTAAGAGGCGAGCGGAGTGAAGAGCTGGGCTCTACGAGAGAGTCATCTGGAAGACGAGTTTGAAGAGCAACTCTAAGGGGGACTTGTGAGCTCCGAACTCGTTATTTAAGTGAGAGAATCAACGGTTGTAGGAGCAGTTCCGAATGGCGAACCACTTCTAACTCGCTTAAGAGCAAGTTATCCGAAGCGGAATCGAGCCAAGTGTTGGACTCCGAACTCGTCGTTAGAGGGATTCAACGGTTGTGGGAGCAATTCCGAATGGCGAACCACTTCTAACTCGCTTAAGAGCAAGTTATCCGAAGTAGAATCGAGCTAAGTGTTGGACTCCGAACTCATCGTTAGAGGGATTCAACGGTTGTGGGAGCAATTCCGAATGGCGAACCACTTCTAACTCGCTGAAGAGCAAGTTATTTGAAGCGGAATCGTGTAATACCCCGCAAAATAGCATATGACTATTTTTGCACTGTAGTCCGTGCACGTCTGAGTACTGCACACGATTACATATTTTCGAGGAAAATTATCAGTTAAATTAAGAGATTTCAGACATACGAGCTGTTCTGAATCCGATGAGGTAAACTCGGAATATCGTCTCGATTAAACTGTGGTTTTGTCCCGATTGTTTTGACCAGACAATTTTTGGGAGGAAATTATAATTTCTATAAAACATGTATTCTTATAGGATTTTAATTTATATGTATTGGTTATTTTCAATTAAGCTAGTGCTTGAAGTGAATGTGAAGTGAGTTTGTGCACTAGGGTTAGAATGGGAATATGGTGACCTAGGGTTCCTTGACCTAACCTAGGGTTAGGAACCCTAGCACCATGATGAATCATGGCTTGATCTTGATGGAGGTCCAATGGTTGGATTAATTCACCATGTGTTATATGTGTATGTTGACTTAGGGAATAGGAAGTTTCCTAGGAGCTTCAAGGAAGTTTCCAGGAAGCTTCTAGCTTGGGTGTGTTGGCACCCATCCCACCCTTCATCCCTTCACCCATCCCACCCTCCATCTCAACCCTACACCTCACCACCATCCATTCCACACCCACCCATCCTAATCCGGCCCATATAACCCCCACCCCCCATCTCACTTCACTCCATTTTTTCCAAGCTCCATTTATTCTCCTCCAAAGCCTTCTCCATTCCTTCTTGTTCAAAAAAAATATATATGTATATATAGGAAAGGGAGAAGTCTTTTAGAATAGAAGGAGTAGTAGAGAAGGAGAAGAAAAAGTGTAGGAGAGGGTGTAGTCCAAGATACACAAGCACAAGGAGCAAAGACAAGCAAGCAAGCAAAGCTAGGAGCCCAGCTACAAGGAGATTTGGCAAACTTCAAGTGGGTGATCTCTTAAACTCTTTTGTATTTATTTTATTTTGGTATGAATGGATGTGTAGTAATGGTAGCTATAATTTTGTTACCATGTTTGAGTATGAGAAGTGCTAGGAAAAGATAAAGTGTATGGTAGAGAATAACTCTTTTTGAGTTGTAATTAAATAGCATGATTGTGAGGATATGTTGGGAAATTTCTTACACCCAAACTGTTTGGGATCTTAAGCTAAAACTTTGGGGTATTGTTCTTATATGTATGTAGAGTATCCGTGATTTTTTTCATAATATTTGGATACATTTTAGTAGCCCAAACAGCAGGTCCAAGTCCGGACAGTAAGCAGCCAGAATAGCTGCTGGCTGTGAGGATTTTTGTGTCTTTCCGATTTTGTATCTCGGAAATTTTTGTATCTCGGAATCAGTGGAGGTGATTCCTGTGATGATTATTGGTTGATAGACCGGATAGGCTCGACATTATTGATCGATACCGGGTGTGATCTGGGTAACAACTTGTTTTCAGTAACTGCATTGATTAGGTTTTCTTTATTTTTTTGCTCGAAGACCGAATTGGTGTTAGGGGTGATCCCCTATAATCCAACTCGTTCTGAGAATTAGCTGTAGGTGGCGATACTATGGGGTGGTCTCTTCCTGTCATTAGGGATACGTGCTGCTGCGCGTATCTTGCATGTTGATTCCTGAGGTACCGTGGTAAGGACGGATGGGATCCGGGCACATGCTAGTGGACACGAACGGGCCGTATGGGATACGACGCTATAGGTATGCTGCAGTATATCTTTAAGTTCGTCACGGCTGTTGACTGCAGAATGGTGGGACCGTTGACTACAGAGCGGTGGGACCGCATATCTTAAGTTTGTCACGACTTTCAAGGAGGGTCTAAGGCAACGATGATTGGTGACAACGGGCAGCGCCCCAAAGCATTTATGTTATTTATCTCCTCAACCATGTCATACTATCAGGAACAGGAAGTGGACCAATTTAGAATGCATTGCATGACGAGGGATTGAACCCTATATTCAGGAAAACGAACTCTTTGGAAAGTATGTAGTATGGGATGCATACATTTCCATCGAAGTTGATTTTGGGAAAGTATGCAGTATGGGATGCATGCGTTTCCAACGAATCACATTAGAGTAAGTACATCGTGTGCATTCTTATTTCGTGTATTAGACTAGACCATGTCATGTTTGGCCTGGAACGTATGTAGTATGGGATGCATGCGTATCCAGAGTCCCAAGGTTGCTTGTATTACAATAAGGCAGGTGATCAGTGCATTAGTTGTTAGACCATGGCATACACGAACACCAGGAGATTAGGATGCACATTTTCGTTTTCATTCAAGATGGATTGTGGTTGCCAGTTTGGAGATCGCTGTTTTCTTATCAGCATTGCGTCAGTAGAATTACTGATGTACCCCACATTTTAGGTACATGAATATCAGGTCACGAGTGCGAGAGAGCTCAAGATCAGCAGGGCATCCAAGGGGGGATGGCAGCATACGTGCCTACCATTCAAGTGGGCGCAGAAATATCACAGTCGCGCAGCAGAAGGCTCAAGCCGAGGGACAAGTCCCAGAAAAGCAGATAGACCACTCAGTGGAGTTCTCAGCAATGACCAATCGATTGCCGGTCTGGAAGACAACTGACAGCGTTGTCAGAGGAGCCTGAATATTCTTTGCAATCAGTTGTAATAAGTTATGTAATTTGTATTCCTTGTTCAAGGACAGTTGATATTGTAATTATTGATGTAATAACTCTAATGACAATAAAAGTGTTTAAATTTCCGTGTTATTTACTGTGTTGAGATGCATTTGAAGGCAAGATTCTGGTTGTGTCATGGATATCCGGTATTGGGGGATCCAGGGCGTTACAAATCGAGCCAAGTGTTGGACTCCGAACTCGTCGTTTTAAGCTTAGCAAGTTGCGGGAGCAGTCATGTAGAAGAAGTTGGAGTCCGAACTCACCATTTAACGAGTCGTAGATGTGACTCGAAGAGATAGAGAAGAAGCAAGGCCAATAATTTTCAATGAAAAATGTAAATTTTTATTGAGATAAACTAAGTGGGCGCTTCAATAGGGCGAGTCATTATTACATGTTGTTGGCCGAGTTACAAGCATCGGCCTTATTGAAAATCAAGATCCTACTTCTACAATAAGGTGAAGACCTTTTGGGAGGAGTTGGGAGATTCTGAGCCCTGAGGCTCGGCGGGCTTTTTTGTTCGCTTGTTTGCTCCTCAGGGGGGAGCTCGGCCCCCTCTCTGTGGATGAACTTGGTCAGGTGCCCCCCTGTATGAGTTCTTTGATCTCCTCCTTCAGAGCCCGACAATCATCCGTGTTGTGGCCGTGGTCCCTATGAAAGCGGCATCACTTATCTTTGTTCCTTTTCTTGCCAGGGGTATTCATTCTAAGGGGAGCGCGGAGTAGTCCTTCCTTGTCCACCTTCATAAGGACTTCTGATATATTAGCAATGAGGGGGGTGAACTTCTCAAAACGTGGAGTCGAGCGGCGTTGGCCATTACTGTCCTTCTGGGATTTTTGGGACCCCTCTTCACTTGTGTTCTTCCGTTTGTTCCCGGAAGATGTCTCCTCAAGAGCAAGGGGGTTGAGAGCCTCTTCCGCCCGTACGTAATTCTCCACCCTAAGTAGGAGCTCTGAGAAGTCCCGAGGAGGCTTCTTGGCAAGGGATGTCCTGAGGTTGGCATTAGTGACGTTGCGCTCGAATGCGGCAGAGGCTACTGACTGGTTGAGGGAGGGAATGGACCGGGCTTCGGCGGTGAAGCGTCGAACGTAATCTCTTAGGCGTTCACCCTTTTCTTGGTTGAGGGTCACCAGAGATACACTTGTTTTCTCAGCTCGACGGCTACTCACGAAATGAGTAAGGAAGAGCCCTTCGAAGTGATCGAATGAGAAGATGGAGGCCAGGGCGAGTCGAGAGTACCATTCTCGCGCAGACCCCTTCAGCGTGGCAGGGAAGATCTTGCAAAGGAGGGCGTCTGAAGCATGGTGGATCATCATGAGAGTTTTAAAACTCTCTATGTGATCCGCAGGGTCTGACTCTCCGGTATACGACTCGAAGTGAGGCGACTTGAAGTTCTCTGGGATGGGGGCCTCCATGATGGTGCGGGAGAATGGAGGTCTGCTCAGGCGGAGGTTTATCGCTCGTTGCTCTTCTTCCCTGTTAATTCGGCCGAGGCGCCTCTCCATCTCGTGGAGACGGCGGTAAACCGAGTCTTCTTTTTGATCATACCTTGCCGAGCTCCGGGACTCATCTTCGTACGAGGGTGGACTGGGGCTGCGGCGATGGTAGCTTGGAGAAGGACGAGGACTGAGAGTGTGAAGGCGGTGGCTCCTAGCTGGCTCATGAGTAGGTGGCCTCTGGTCGTTCTTTGGGGCGATATTGAGGGCCCTTAAGACTGTCGCTTGGAAGTCTTGAAGATCTGCCCTTGTGACTGGTGCCTCTCCAGCTTGGCGGTCCCTATGTGTGGCTCGGCTTACTGGAGAATGAGTTCTCCGCCGATGACGCTGAGGGAACTCTCTTTGCCTCCTCGGGGGAGGGGATCTTCTAGTCCTCGGTCGTCGGGGGGTTCGAATTCTTGAAGCTCCTGAGTTCTCAGGTTGATGGATTCGACCAAGGGCCCGCCATCCATTCAGGCGAGTTCTAAGGTCAACCCCCTTTTGGTGGTCATCAATTACTTGACGAAGATCCCGCTCGGGAGAGCTTTGAGAAGCCAGGGATTCAACTGAAGGATTGGGACCCGTGACTTGGTCGTGAGGAGGATGTTGCTTCGGACGGCTCTGACGGGAGCCCCCCTGGGCAGCCCCCCGAGACCCTTGAGGGGCCTGTTGAGTAGGAGCACCTTGAACCGACAGATACAACGTGACTGATGAGATTGCAGACGTGGTCAATACCCACTAATGCAGTCCGCTAATGGTGTCTATGTTTGTCACTACTACCCGGCTAACCAGACCTCACTCAAAAACCAAACGAACCCTCGGGGTTACCGCAACACAGGTTAGCTCGAAGCATCCCCTGTAGCCCCCTAACTCATAGACCGCAATCTATGGCCTGTTCGCTTCCCCAGCATAGGACCTGACAGAGTTCCGGGGTCCATCCCCTAGCTCCGCCCACCTTATCATGGCACTTCAGGAATTAACAGTGTGAGATACGCAACCCGTGCTTCCAACTCGTGAGAAGGCACCGTACGTATCCCTTTGACGGGAAGGTACAACCCAATAACACCACCTAAGGTCGGCCCCAAAGGACGAGTTGGTCGTAAGGTGCCCCCTACTACCTACTCCTCTCTTTCTGGCAAAAAGGTTAAGTAAATGATCTTTATGAGTCACCACCCTAATAATGTCACTAACCCTAACAACTGAGGGATGACAACAGAACTTACCCAACATGCTGAGTCTTGAGTTGGACTCCACAAGACAACTCTACTAGGTTGCTCAACCTAGACTTACCAGAATCCCTAAGGATCTGATTCATGGCCTATCGATCTAAGACCCTGGCAATACAAACATACATGCATGCCACTACCCTGAACTTGGATTCCATCTATACTCCGGTCCGTGATCAACCTACATTGGTTAAGATCCAACGGTACACAAGGAGTGACTCGTCCACAGTCCCTTAGGAATAAGAAAACATATGTCTTGATGGTCGATAGCCCCTAGGGTAATAGTATCGCCCTAGACGAGCACAACAAAACTGAGTACTAGCTATCAAGCTATATACGAGCAGACTGACCACATACGAGCCAATAAGCTACGTATGAACCAACAACTATCTATGAGCCAGGCGGGCTTCGTATGCGACGACAACATACATACCAGCCTAATAAGCCGCGTATGAGACCCACAGCTACATACGGGCCAGTCGAGCCACGTACGAGCACAACCATATACAACCAACCATACAGGTAATCAAACCTAGAAGCAACCAAACGTGCTTGCTAGCAAACTTGATCTTCAATAATTAGAAGTAACAGAAGAATCTACTAACAGTCTAAGATAGGCATTCTACCAATGAGAATCCCGAAAGCGATATGACAACTTTTATCGAACTAACTATTACTAGTGACCTTCCCAACCCTTATTACCCATAAGGATGAGGGATGTCCCCATGATATGGTCCAATTTCAATTAGAACCTCACACAACTAGAACCCACGGTTTCTTTTCCAAAACGAACTAGAACTACATGCAACTAGATTCTTGGGTCCTCTCTCAAGTTTGAGCTAGAATCACCTAGGAGCTAGATACATGGGTTCATGGTTCCTTTTCAATCTTTCCCTACCCTATACAATTCAAGCATTGTTCTTTTAACTAGAACGCTACAATACCCCATTCAAGCATGCATGGCTCTAACTATGTAATCTCAAATATGGGATTCCTTTTAGGGATTAACTAGAGCTACTTCACAACACAATATTGTAACTACATGTTTGGTCCTTCACTAACGCTACAACCACAACATGTTAGTTCTTTACCAACACAATTTACTATAATATGATAGTTCCTTACTAACACTATAACTACAACGCGATAGTTAATACTACAACTTCAATGTGATAGTTACTACTATAACTACAACACGATTAATTTCTTTGCTAAACACTTTAACTACAAGCATGGATACAACTTACGTAGAAATCTACTATAAGTTAAAGCATAAATAGCTACTAGATTTAAGCATGGATATCTCCTACTACTTTAAGCATGGTTAATGCTACAACTTACCCATGAGTACTAACAATTTAGCGTGGTATACAACTTAAACATTATTCTACAACAATTCTTAAGCATGGTAGGAACCTACAACAATCTTAAGCATAACATACTATTTAAGTATTCCTACAACAATCTTAGGCATGGTAGGTAATTGAAACATCTATCCTACACATTCCTAAGCATGCTAGATTAATTAACATAAATCCTACAACAATCTAAGCATGGATACATACTTAGCATCAACCTACAACATTCCTAAGCATGGTAGATAAGCATTAATCCTACAAAATCTAAGCATGGTATATAATTTTCCTACAAAAATCCAACATGGTATGCTACTTAAGTATTCAACCTAAGCATGGTATACATTTCAAACATAAACCTATAACATTCTAAACATGGTAATGCTACTTAGCATTAATCTAAGCATGGTATACATTTCAAACATAAACTTACAACAATCTAAACATGGTAATGCTATTTAGCATTAATCTAAGCATGGTATACATTTCAAGTAGAAACCTACAACATTTTAAACATGGTAATGCTACTTAACATCAATGTACGACATTCTTACATGAGATATAGCACAAGTATCAATCCTTCCATAATCAAACATGGCATATAATTTTCCTACAACAACCTAAGCATGGATTGTGCTTTCCTACAACAATCTAAGCATGGTAGGTGATTAAACATTAATCCTACACAATCTTAGCATGATAGGTTGATCTACAACGATCTAAGCATGAAGACAACTTAGTAGAACATCTACTATTACAATCTAACATGGATAGAACATAACATAGAATTGCTACAACTAAGCATGGATTATAATTCCTACAACAATCTAAGCATGGTATAATAATTCCTACAATAATCTAAGCATGGATTATAATTCCTACAACAATCTAAGCATGGTATAATAATTCCTACAACAATCTAAGCATGGATTATAATTCCTACAATAATCTAAGCATGGATTTTAATTCCTATAATAATCTAAGCATGGATTATAATAATTCCTACAACAATCTAAGCATGGATTGTAATTCCTACAACAATCTAAGCATGGATAGTAATTCCTACAACAATCTAAGCATGGATAGTAATTCCTACAACAATCTAAGCATGGATATAATGTAAACATTTACCAACAACAATTTAAACATGGATATCTACTACAATTGAAGCATGGGTTACTACTACAAAAATATCTATTTACTACTTCAACATAACCTTGCTTATATTTAAGCATAATCAACTACTACTTTTCTTAAGCATGAGCTACAATACTACAAATAGTACCTTTTTATAAATTTCAAGCCCTACATAATACAACACTATTTTCTTTAATCTCTTAGTCCCTACATACAACAAGTCTATCTTTTTATCAACTAATAGTTAACTAGGTTTGTTAATTATCAAAGTAGAGAGCAAAAACCCAAGAAAGACTTGTTTTTAATAGTCCACAATCCCAAAATGGGTAGTAATTAGTTCTATGTGCAAAAGGAATCATATGCTTGTGCCAAGTCCTTGTTTAGTCCTACATCCCAAAATGGGTATGGACACAAGATTCATATGCACATGTCCAAGTCAAGTCCTACAACCCAAAATGGTTGTATACACAACCACATATGCTTATGTTTATTTAGTCCAACAACAACAACAAGAACAACATTTACTACTATCAAAAGTTCCACCTTTATGTTTTTATTTAGTACTACCACTTGTTCCATTTCCTTTTATCCATACCATTATGCTACAACATAATAAGAAACAACACACCACAACACCATCACAAGAAACAAGCACTCCAAAAGAGCAAAAGAAAACAAAACAAGGAAGATAAGGAGAAGAAGAAACCAAAAACAACAAACTCAAACAACAAAGCAATGGAGAAGCCCCCACCTTTCTTTCTTGTTGGAAGGACTAGCCTAAGCAACCTTCTCCTTTCCCTAAGCTCTTAGAACTTCTATAGAAACCTACAAGAAGAAAACTCTCCTATTAGTCTTTCTCTCTTTCTTTTCCTTTCCTTTCTTTCTTTGTCTTTGTAAAATGAGACAAGTAATGAAGGGAGGGGGTATTTATAGGTGGAGGAGAGGGTGGAGAGTGAAAATTTGCACACACAAAAGTGCACAACACCCCCTAGGGGGTGGAGGCCGGCCCATGCTTGTAGGGGTGAGGGAGGCATGGTGTAGGGTGAGGTGGAGGGGTGAGGTGGAAGAGATAAGGTTTCTAGAAGAATACCCTTAAACTCTTATGCATACTTTAATCCTAGTTTAAGCCTCCTAAAACCCTAATAATCTAATAGGTTTTGTCATAACAAGGACAAGTATTTTGTCCAAAAATACCCACTACATAATTGGTACAATGTATTAAATTGGCTACAATACGCATATGTACGTATATACGTGTATACCAAGAAAATCTTCATATAATCCGTATAAAATAATTTAATTTCGGAAATAATAATAAAATAAATTTTATTATCAATTCGGAAGATCACGGGACCAATTTGATACAATACGGATGTATACTGACCGGTATATGGGTACAAATAATGTTTATGAACAAAACCGGGTGAAAATCACCAAAATATTTCAATTTGGGAATTAAAACAAAATAATAATAAAATAATAATTTATACAATGTAATATCCGTTCGGGATATTACAAGCCGTGGGTTCCAAGACTTCCGGAACGAGATCCTGTAGGCCGTATTAGGGATCCCTGTGAATGAGACACTCCACCGGTCTCATACTCTGTCGGACGCCGAAGCCAACGAGTCTCGCTGTCTAACCTGCCTACTAGAGTAAGATGAGGACGTCCTACGATGCCTACATGAGATGGAGAACTGCCTCGACCAATTCGGCGAAGGCGGCTCAAGGACGACCCCGGCCCGTAGGCCGACCCGACCTCCTTTCTCCACCGCAATCCTCCAAGCGGAAATACCCCGAAATTTCTACCCTCCTCAATTCGATACTTATGATGGCGAGGGTGACCTGTTGATCACATGGAGGGCTTCAAGACCCTCAGGATGATTCAGAACGCCTCGGATCCCTTCCTGTGTTGTGCCTTCCCCGCCACCTTCCAAGGTCCGGCTCAGGAATGGTTCTCTAAGCTCGCCGCCGGCTCCATTTACTCTTACGACTAGCTAGAAGGCAACATTCTCGCCCACTTCGTAACCAGCAGAAAAACCGAGAAGACGAGCGTGTGCATACTGGGCCTCCGACAGAAGGAAGGGGAGCCGCTCCGGCTGTTCGTTCGAAGGTTCACCACAGAGGCGAGGTTGGTCTCCTCCCTCGACGCTGGGGTCGCCTCGGCAGCTTTCCGGCACAACATCCGGCATGGCCAGCTGAAGGCATCCCTGGAGAAGAAGCCTCCCCTCAATTTCCCTGACCTTCTCAATCAAGTCGAAAAGTACATCCGGGCCATGGAGGCCTTGAATCCAGAGGACTCCAAAGAAGTTCCCGAGAAGGGGAAGCGCAAGGCCGACGAGGCGGAGCCATCAAAGAAGGTCCCAAAAGACGGGACCATCACGAAGAGGGTCCCTCCGATCCCACGCTTCGAGAGGTACACTCCACTGACGCTGAACGTGTCGGCTATCCTCTTAGCAATCAAAGACAGGGACCTCGTCCAGTACCCCCTTCGACCAACCAACAACAAGAAAAGGGATCAGCGGTTCTACTGCCGCTCCCACCGGGACAACAGGCACGACCCCGACCACTGCCGCACCCTGAAGGACGAAATCGAGGACCTCCAACGAGGGTACCTCCGAGAATTCAAATGGGAAGACACTCGGGACCAAAGGGACATGAGGAACCGGAGGCCTTCTCCTCCTCCTCGCACACCCCATACACATCCCGAGCGGAACCCCGAGCCTGAAGAGACCGGGGGTCAAGCCATCCTACATTGCGTCCATGGGGGCCCACGGAAGAGGAATCCAACACTTCTCGCAAAGCATTCGTCTGAGAGGTAAATGCCATTCGAGGTCTCCCTTCCCCCCAGGTCCAGCTCCTTCCTATCTCCTTCTCAGGGGAGGACCTGGAGGGTGTCCAGCTCCCGCACTGCGATGCACTCGTCATCAGCCTCAGCATGGCGAATTACGAGGCCTGTCGAATCCTCATGGACAACGGAAGCTTGACGAACATCCTCTTCCTAGAAGCATTTGAGAACCTCAAGCTCTCCCGGGATAAGCTGAAGCCAGCCAGGTACACCATGCACGGGTTCTCCGGCATCCCGGTGCCAATTGAGGGGATCGTGACCTTAGACGTCACCATCGATATGACCCCTCACAGACGGACCGAGTCAAAGGACTTCATGGTTGTAAACGTCAAGGCGGCCTACAACACCATCCTCGGATGACCAGGACTCTGCTCCCTCTAGGCTATTCCCTCGGCCTACCACCAAAAGCTAAAATTTCCCACCAAGTTAGGTGTCGGGGTCGTCCAAGGAAACCAAGAAGCTGTACGGTCGTGCTATATGACGGCGGTCGGGGGTGGTGTGTTTACCCTGGACGCCGTCGAGCTGTAGCCCGAAAGAAGCCAGCCCGAGCCCGAGCCGGCAGACGAGTTAGAGGAAGTCTCGTTAGAGACAGGGAACATGTCAAAGTGGTTCCGCGTGAGCTGCTCCCTCACTCCCAACCTCAAGTCCGACCTGATCGATTGCATTCGCCGCAAGGTCGACCTCTTCACCTGGACGCCCTCCGATATGCCCGGGATCTCCGAAGACCTGATCATGCACAAACTCAGCGAGATCCTCGGCTCGAAGCCGATCATCCACAAGCGACATAAGTTTGCTCCGGAGAGGCAACAGGTAGTAAAAGCAGAGGTCGACAAACTCTTGTCTGCCCGGTTCATATAGGAGGTCAGCTACCCTGAGTGACTGGCAAACGTCGTGATGGTTAGGAAGGCGAGTGGGAACAAGACCACGTCGCCGACCTGGAAGAAGCCCTTGGGGTCCTTCGGACTCATAATATGAGACTCAATCTGGCAAAATGTGTGTTCGGCGTCTCCTCAGGGAGATTCCTCGGGTTCGTCGTCAGCCAGCGCAGCATCGAGGCAAATTCTGAGAAGTTCCAGGCCATAATAGACATGGCCCCTCCTAGAAACATCAAAGAAGTCCAGAGGCTCACAGAAAAGCTTTGCGCAGAATCGAAGGCTTCGAGTGGGGTACTCAGCAGTAAGAGGCATTCGCCCAATTGAAAGAGTACATCGGCAATCATCCTCTCCTCAGCAAGCCCGAACCAGGAAAGCCCCTCTGGCTTTATCTTTCGGCCTCGAAAAATTTGCTCAGTGCTGTTCTCATCCGAGAAGAGGACGGAGTCCAAAAGCCCCTGTACTATGTGAGCAAGGTTCTGCTCGCAACCGAGACCAGATATGCAAAAATGGAAAAGATGGCATATGCCCTGGTCATGGTCGCGCGAAAGCTCCGCTCCTATTTCCAGGCGCACTCAATCTAGGTCCTCACGGACCATCCTCTGAAGGCCGTCCTCTACAAGCTCGAGAGCTCCGGCTAACTGGTCAAATGGTCGATCGAGCTCAGTCAATAGGACATCGGCTATCAGCCAAGGACGGCCATCAAGGGGCAGGCCCTCGCCGAGTTCATCACGGAATGCACCGTCTTCGAGCAACCCGACAGTGGGGAGGTGGAAAGTTTACGTCGACGTCTCTTCCTGCGAAGCGGGGAGTGGTGCGGGCATCATTTTGCATGGAACTGACAATTTCCTTCTCCAATATTGCCTCCGCCTCAATTTTTCGGCCTCCAACAATGAAGCCGAATATGAGGCCATGATCGTCGGGCTCACCCTGGCACATCAGGCTGGCGCTAGACAGATCAGGGCTTTCAGCGACTCTCAGCTCAAGGTCAATCAGATCACCGGAGAGTACGACGCCCGTGATGATCGGATGATCCGGTACCTAGCCATGGTTCAGCGGCTCCTAACATCTTTTGATGAGTCTGCAGTCTCAAGGATCCCCAGAGAGTAGAACGCCCAGGCCGACAATGGACGGAAGGCCCTACCTCCGCTGTTTAAACCCTGATGAAGCAAGGTACGCTCTCAAATAGCTCCATGAAAGAATTGGCGGATGCCATATGGGAAGCCGATCGCTTGTGTGAAAGGCTCTGAATCACGGGTACTACTGGCCCAAGATGTTGCAAGATGTTCTGGCCCTAGTCAAAAAGTGCGGCCCTTGTCAAAGGTTCTCCTCGGTGAGAAGAGCTCCGCAAGCAAACCTCCGCTCCCTGGCCAGTCTGACCCCCTTTGCTATGTGGGGGATGGATCTGGTAGGCCCATTTCCGAAGGCAACGGGCCAAAGGAAGTTTCTGATAGTAGTAATTGACTACTTCACGAAGTGGATCGAGGCTGAGCCCCTAGCCACGATTACCGAACAGTAGACCCAACATTTTTTTGGAAACACATCGTCTGCCAGTTCGGGATTCCGCACATACTCATCACAGATAATGGGACTCAATTCGCAGGTAAGAATTTTCAAAAGTTCTGCAATGATCATGGGATCCAGCAATGCTTCTCCTTAGTATGCCACCCGCAGTCAAACGATCAGCCCGAGAACGCAAACCGCCAAATCCTTGACGGTCTCAAAAAATGACTTGATAACTCTTCCAACAGGTTATGGGTCGACGAGTTGCCAAGCGTTTTCTGGGCCTACCGAATGACGAAAAGAATCCCAATGTGAGAGTCGCCATTCAATCTGACGTACGGCACGGAGGTCATAATTCCCCTAGAAATCTGGCTCCCTTCACCTTAGATCATGGCCTTCGATGAAGCAAGCAACTCGGCACCGCTACGCACCGACCTGGATCTCATAGACGAGGTCAGGGAGAATTCTGCCATCAGAAGAAACACATACCAGCAGAGGATCAAAAGGTTCTACAACAAAAAGGTGCATCCCACTGATATCAAGCTAGGGGACCTTGTCCTCCGAAAGCTGGCGGTATCTAACCCCAGCCAAAAGAGGAAGCTGGCCCCAAACTGGGAAGGCCTGTATAAAGATTCTGAAGTTGTACTTCGGGCACATATCGCCTCACCGACCCGGAGGGAAAGGCTGTCAAGAGGCCCTGGAATGCAGAGCACCTCATCAAATTCCTCGAAAGAGAGGATTAGCCTACATTGATACCCCCGTGTAAATTATAAAAATGTAATCGGCACGTCGTGCCTTGTTTTGTCAAGAAATATGTTGTAATTATGCCAGAATTCTTAAAACAAGCTTCAACTCTTTATTTGCTTTCTTAAAACAAGTCCTGGTTCGACTCTCGGATGTCACTGTGAGCCACAAAAATCTCCTTAATCCAGCTTAAGGTTCGGCGCTCGGATATCACTGCGAGCTGCAAAAATCTCTTCAATCCAGCTTAAGGTTCGGCGCTCGGATGTCGCTGCGAGCCGCAAAAATCTCCTCAATCCCGCTTGAGGTTCGGCGCTTGGATGTCACCACGAGCTGTAAAAATCTTCTCAATTCAACTTGAGGTTCGGCTCTCGGATGGCACTGTGAGCCAGAAAAATCTTCTCTTAATATGAGGGCTCGGCATCGACCTCGAGTAGGGTCTCAGCTTTTTCAAGCCACGCTACTTATATGCTCAGCGATGACAATCAGCTACACTCATGCTGATATACCCAAGAACGAGGTATGGGGGCTCGGCATTGACCTCGAGCAAGGCCTTGGCTTTTTCAAGCCATGCGACCTTTATGCTCGGCGATGATCTCCGGCTACGCTTATAACAACTTCTCTAGGTATGGGGGCTCGGCATCGACCTCGAGCAGGGCCCTGGCATTTTCAAGCCAAGCGACCTTTATTCTTGGCGATGATTTCCGGCCACACTCATACTATCTACCTGAGAACGAGGTATGGGGGCTCGGCATCGACCTCGAGCAAGGCCTTGGCTTCTTCAAGTCATGCTACCATTACACTCAGCGATGATCTCCGGCTACGCTCATAACAGCTTCTCTAGGTATGGAAGCTCGGCATCGACCTTGAGCAAGGCCTTGGCTTTTCAAGCCAAGCGACCTGTATGCTTGGCCATGATTTCCGGCCACACTCATACTATCTACCCGAGAACGAGGTATGGGGGCTCGGCATCGACCTCGAGCAAGGCCTTGGCTTTTTCAAACCATACGACCTTTACGCTCGGCGATGATCTCCGGCTATGCTCATAACCGCTTCTCTTTGTATGGGGGCTCGGCATCGACCTCGAGCAGGGCCTCGGCCTTTTCAAGCCCGGCGACCTATGCGCTCGACGGTGACCTTCGGCTACACTCATACCGCACTAGACAAAAATTTTCGTTTTGGATTTAGGGTGCTCGTCTTCGGCAAAGGCCCCGAGTCCCGAACCTTGGGTTGGCCCTCCTCTCACCCGCTGACAACTCGGGGTGAAAAGCCCTTGGATCTGTTTTACCCCCAATTGTCAGAGGGTGGCAGGGGACCTGCCGATCCGAGACTCTCGGCCATGAATTCTATCCCCGGGTCGTCAATCAACCCACCTCTCACCCACGGACAACTCGGGGTTAGCGGCCCCTAAATTCGAAACCCCGAATTGTGTGAGGGTGGCAAAGGAGCCACCGACCCGGGACTCTCGCCCAAAAAACGACCTGAGCCCCAGACCATTGGTCGGCCCACCTGTCACCCGCGAACAACTCGGGGTTTACAGCCCTCAGAGCTAAAACCCCGAATTGTTCGAGGATGGCAGGGGAGCCACCGACCCAAAACCCTTGGCCAAAAAATTCCACTTAAGGGCGCCCGCCTTCGGTAGGCACCCGAATCTTATCTCCAGGGTCGACCCACCTCTCACCTGCTGACAGGTCGGGGTCAACGACCCTCAGAGCCAAAACCCCGAATTGTTAGTGGGTGTCAGATGAGTCACCGCCAGTTGCTGATAAAAAAATAATGAGGAGATGGGGATTATATAGCCATTGGAGAAGCGCATTTATTACATCGGGAAGTCCAAATGGCGGAAGGCGAAACGTCGCCATTAATGCTTTTTCGGAAGGCGAAGCGTCCCTATTGGGTGCTATCTGCCAGGAATTTTCCAACAGGTGACGGAGTCTCGTCTTCCGACCCCGTGCTTTTACAACAAGTAAAGGGGGCGCTATTTGCAAGAAGTTGCATCTCGGGTCCCGAGCAAGCCGCGAACCGACCACCCTTTTTTGCCTCGGTGGCGACCTCGAGCAAGCCCAGGCTCGACAATGACCTCAAGCTACACTCCTTCCCTCCTTACTCAACTAATCGTCAAAGAAAAGAAGTCGAAGTTTTTATTATTCAGAGCGCCAGAAACGGCCGCACAATACAATGAAAAGTTTACAATCGCTCATCACTTGGCTTAAAACTCAAATTCGGTGCTTCCCATGAGATCTCCTCTATTCAGCAGGAGGCTCGGTGCTCGGATGGTACCGGGAGCCCAAAATTTCTCCTCTATTCAGCAGGAGGCTCGGCGCTCGGATGGTACCGCAAGCCCAAAATTTCTCCTCTATTCAGCAGGAGGCTCGGCGCTCGTATGGTACAGTGAGCCCCAAATTTCTCCTCTATTCAGCAGGAGGCTCGGCGCTCGGATGGTACCGCAGGCCCCAAATTTCTTCTCTATTCAACAGAAGGCTCGGTGCTCGGATGGTACCGCGAGCCCCAAATACCTCCTCTATTTAGCAGGAGGCTCGGCGCTCGGATGGTACCATGAGCCCCAAATTTCTCCTCTATTCAGCAGGAGTCTCGGCGCTCGATGGTACCGCGGGCCCCAAATTTCTTCTCTATTCCACAGGAGGCTCGGCGCTCGGATGATACCGTGAGCCCCAAATTTCTCCTCTATTCAGCATGAGGCTCGGCGTTCGGATGGTGCCACGAGCCACTAAAGTCCCCTTGCTTTTCCAACAAGTGAGGGGGCTCGTCTGCCGACCCTCGACGCTCGGCAAGAAGACCCCTACTCCACCAATCTCGACGTCCCCTTGCTTTTCCAACAAGTAAGGGGGCTTGTCTGTCGACCTTCGACACTCGGCAAGAAGACCCCTACTCCACCAATCTCAACGTCCCCTTGCTTTTCCAACAAGTGAGAGGGCTCGTCTACTGACCCTCGACGCTCGGCAAGAAGACCCCTACTCCACCAATCTCGACGTCCCCTTGCTTTTTCAATAAGTGAGGGGGCTCGTCTGCCGACCCTCGACACTCGGCAAGAAGATCCCTACTCCACCGATCACGACGTTCCC
Organism: Hemerocallis citrina; assembly: GCA_017893485.1. Lineage (NCBI taxonomy): Eukaryota > Viridiplantae > Streptophyta > Magnoliopsida > Asparagales > Asphodelaceae > Hemerocallis > Hemerocallis citrina. The sequence continues at coordinate 241,643,011 of CM030360.1, read as the reverse complement.
TTGCTTTTCCAATAAGCGAGGGGGCTCGTCTGCCGACCCTTTACGCTCAGCAAGAAGACCCCTACTCCACTGATCTCGATGTTCTCTTTGCTTTTCCAAAGGGCGAGGGGGCTCGTCTACCAACCCCCCCACTCGTCCACGAGACCTCAGGGTTGGCACTCGGATGAAACCACGAGCCCTAAATTATCCCCCAACCAGTGAGGGGCTCGCCTCCCGACCCTCGACGCTCGGCAATCTGAACTCCAACTCTTCCGCTCCCGGCACCCCTCGTGAGCCCAAGAGGGGATCCACTTCATCCTACCTCACTAACCTCTTCGGAAAGATATAGGTCCCGTTCTTCGCCGCACACATTATTCCGCTCTTCCTACAAAGGCAAAAAACCACTCCTCCACGGCTAGATTACCTAGCCCTCCAGGTGTAGGGGGCTCCTGATATGGGTTGGATGACGTGGCCCCCCCTGGGCCACAGGATCCCTTCAAAAACTGTTCACCCCCGATCATCAGATCTGCCAGGTCAGCTCTAAGCCTTCTATTTCGCCATGTCAAGCCCACGGGCAACCGGGTCCAGACCCAGTTAGCAATGCCTATAAATACCAGGCCCTCTACCCCTTCAATAGGTAATCAATCTTTTCCCCTCTAAAAAACCCTAGCTACTGTTACTCCTCAGTGACTAACTAGATCGTCGGAGAGCCTACCATCGGGATCAACCTCGATGTTCCTAGGCCGAGTGCAGGTATACGAGACCTCCGGATCCGAGCTTCCAGATCCGAGTCGAGTCTCCAGATCCGAGCCGAGCATCCGACCTCAACCTCACTCCCGCCTACTCCCGAGCCGTTCCCTCAACTGAGGGTCGGGCGTACCATCTAGTACCGAAGCTTCCACTAAATTACAAATCGAGAGAACTCACACCTGGTGCAGCCACCCCCCCAAAACAAACCGCATCAAATAATAAGTTACCGATTGGTACGTTGATTTAGGTGTGCTAAAGCATGCGATTGACGATCATGTAGGTCATCTCCAAAATCAGTAGAATTTTGGTGAAAGTCGAATTGAACTTATTGTCATGTATGCAGGGCTATGGAATAGAATTTTCTTCGTGCTGACCCACTTTATTAAAATATTAACCAAACTGGCCTACTTTCGGAAATATTTATCCAACTAATTCAGTTTTGAACACGTTAGCATAATATAATACGATTTTGGAAAAAAAAATAGCACAGGTTGATTTCATGTCGTTGTTTCAAAGACAACATCAGTTTAAATTTTTTTTAGCATGCCATTATTTGAAAAAACCGTATGAGTATTTATACAAGTGCGAACCTTTTGACTTGAAAAAATTTCAAAATTTAGGTTTTGGCGAATAGGAATCTAAATTTTGGGTTTGAGCTGTAGTCGTTTTAACCCAAAATTTAGGTTTTGATTTAAAAAAATCCACAGATATATATATATATATATATATATATATATATATATATATATATATATATATAGTCTGAATGATTACCTGTCCATTGGTTGTTTTTAATATAAAAAAAACAAGAGACGGAAAATCATTTACTGTTTCAACAAGTAAAAAATAAAAATTTACTCACGAACGAGAATCATTTCCCGTCCGAAAAGTTGTTTCCGATAATTAAATCTTTATTAATAATTAATTTAATCCGAATTGAATTTTATTTAAATCTAACATCTTAATTACATCTTAATTATATCCTAATCTGTATGCATAATAATTTTATAGGTATAATTCCATAGAACTCTCTTTAAATTATGTCTACAAATCTCTTGGAGGGTGAATCAATTCCTGTCAATTTTTTTTAAATTCGATCGGACGGGAAATGATTTCCCATCTGATCGTTTTTTTTAAAAAATGATCGGACGGAAAATTATTTTCCATCCGATATATTTTTTTATATAAAAGAAGCGACGACTGGTTTTTTTTTCCTTCTAATAAACGGACGAAAAATCATTGTTCATTCGGTTATATTTTTTAAATTTCTATATATTCTTTCAAATATAGTAAGATCATTGTTCCCCTAAAATCAAAATTTTGAATATATAGCCAAACGGCTACATTACAAATTTTTCCTACTTTTCAGAAAAAATGTAACATTAGCCAACTATAGATGCTCTAACTAACTCTTCCCGAAAGCAAGTTGCAAACTGAGTTATAAAAGACCAAGAAACAAAGCTGCAGACTTTTTTCATCTCCTCGCAGGCCCGGTCCTCCTTGGAGGCAACTGATGTAGTTGCATCAGGCCCCCAAATCACCTAAAAAAGGGGGCCCCCGTTTTCAGAAAAGAATTTTTTATCTATTTTTAGATTAGCTTCAGGCCCCTAAAATTCATGAATCGTTTTATTTTTTTCATGATTTTATATTAGCTTCAGGCCCCTGAAATCCATGATTTCTCATGTAAACTTTTTTATTTTTTTTTCTAATACATTAATTGTTTTTTTTTTTTGGGTATATGTGGGGCCCCTTTTTGAGAGTTTGCTTCAGGCCCCTAAAATCCTAGGGCCGCCCCTGTCTCCTTGACCCTTTCCAACGCGAATTCCAAAGCAAACCTTCCTCTCCTTGTTCAACAACCTTCGTTCCGTTAGGGCTTCGATCGGTACGCCTCGTTTCCCCTTCTTTTCATCATTGTTTTCGTCTAAAATCCATCTCTTTCAGTAAAAGCTAGGGTTTTGTCGAAATCGCAGAAAGGGGGAAGATGGCAGCCAAGAGTTCGTTCAAGCAAGAGCATGATCTCGGTTCATTTCTTGATTCTCTCTCTCTCTCTCACTATATATATATATATATATATATATATATATATATATATATTAATTTGTTTGGTTTTTAGTGATTTTTTGTTTGTTATTATTAATGTGCAGAAAAGAGAAGGGCTGAGGCGGCGAGGATTAGGCATAAGTATCCGGATAGAGTTCCGGTGAGATTCAAATAATTTTTTTTAAAAAAATTAGAAATTGATTGTAAAAATTGAATCTTTTTTCCCCATGTTAAGAAAAATGTCATTATTATCAGATTGTAAAGGATTGCAGTCATTTGGTGTACTTTGGAACAATTATTTAGGTTTTCTGTTTAAGCTTCAATGGAAGTTGTTACGTGATTAAGAAAATTGATTTGGTAAAATATTTAAGCAGAGAGGCATACTAGAGCGTTTAGAATCCATTGGAATGTAGTGCTAAACCCAAGAGACTGGAGGTACCGCTATGCACTCGATCGGAATCTGAAAGTTTATTTATTTAGGGTTGAATTGTGTTAAATTTTCATATAAATTGTATCTTAAGTTTCTCAATTGTCTTAACACAATTAGGCAGCTTCTAAAATCTAATAAATGAGATACTTTAGTAAAATTGTCGTATACAATTGTGAATATTATGGCACAACATTGTATCTTAAACAATTAAATGTCTCTAGTGTTTTCACATATGGAAAATTTGGATCACAGTTGAAAGTCACATATTGGATTCTTTGGTTGCTGGTTAGAAAATTCATGAAGTTCCGTTTATCTTCTTCTTTGCAAGTATAAGAGCATCTGCAGTCGTTTTGTTAAAAAATGGGTGTATGGAAAATATAGAAATAGGAATTAGGGAGTAGCGCTGCAGTCGTCAAAACCCAAAAATTGGTTTTTTAAAATTTATTTATGAAACGGAGCATGATTTAGCGTCGGTGAATAGAGGAAGAAAAAATTTAAACATTTTGTGAAGGACAGGAGATCATCTCCCGTCCGACACATTTATTATAATTTTTTTCCTTTTTCTTAAACGGCATATGATTTGCTGTCTTACCCCCTACCTACCCCCCCCCCCCCCCCCCCCCCCCCCCCAACCCCACCCTTATTTTTTTGAAATATTGTGCAGTGTGTGAATGACTTTATATAAAAAAAAAATTCTAAGGCTCCCGTCCAACAACCTCCTCCAACTTTTTTTTGTTTTTTTCATCAAACGTCAACAGAGTTGTTGAGTAAGTTTGTTTTTTTTTTTTTTTCCAAACGGTAAATCATATGCCATCTCTTCATTTCACTATTAAAAAATTTCTCTCGAACGACATTTCATATGCCATCCGACACATAGACGGTAAACATCTTCCGATTTCTATAATATGCATATTGCCAAATCTGCTGCCAAATTTAGACGGCTACTGTAGATCGAAAACCCAAAAAATGGGTATTTAGAAAACGACTACACATGCTTTTTCCCATTTTTTGCATATATAGAAAACGACTACAGATGCTCTAAATGAAGGCTAAATTTCACATAACCACCCCCAGTTTTGAGCCATTGACACCTAATCCATCAATATAGTTTCTCTCATAAGTGAGCCACCTACCATCTTCAACATGGTAGTCACATCCGTACTCTATGATGGATATATATTAGGGAAGTCATTTAGTGAAGCAAAATTCGCTGATGATTATATTAGGGAAGTCATTTAGTGTACTTGCAAACATTTATTTTTGATTTTTGTTAAGGTTGATTGTTTAAGTCAATGGAAGTTGTTTCGCAATTGGAAAGGTTGATCCGGTAAGTTCTTTAGCAGGGAGTAATAGTGTTGGGAATCATTTATACACTTGTACCACACTTTATGTGAATGATTTAGGGTATTTGAATGCAACTTATATAAGAAGGCATACACACAAGGGTTGAGCTCTAAGTGTTCACTGTAGATATCACTTTCAAATGTTGCTAGTGTTTACATGTATTGTAAGTTTGGATAACTCTTGACATAGAAGTAGCATGAAATATAGAACAAAGTCACATATTGGAATATTGGATTCTTTGGTATTGGTTAGAAAATTCAGGAAGTTCATTATCATTCTTCTTGACATATAAAATTATTTCTATGAGATCAGTATCAATGTCAAGGTGAGTGGTTGACTTGAATGCCTAGCCCAATGAAAATATTATATGGAAAGGGTAGCATGTACAAGCTTGTTTGTGATTTTCTATTGATCATTGTATGAATCATATAGAATGTATCGTTATCAATCTCATACTCAAAAGTAGTATGCAAGGGGGAGAAAAAGGATTTGTTTAATTAGTGGTATCTTATATTCATAACCTTTATTTTACTGTCAAGTAGATACTTACTAGATAGTGGTATAACTAGTTATTTTTCTTATCATTAAACATTCCAAGTGGTGGTTTTCATTGTTGTACCTTTTTTTCGTTTAATAAGAAAAGGTTCAAATGGCAATACCCCCAATGTTCCACGATCTTCGCACTTCTATACTATATATTTTTTCTCTGCTGCACTTGAATACATGAAGGTATTCAATCTTTCTTTTTTCATTCTATTTATCAGGATTTATCTTACCATATTTTTCCATGTACGGAAATGCTTCCGTTGTTTGTAGGTGATTGTGGAGAAGTCGGAGAGAAGTGATATACCAAACATTGACAAAGAGAAGTATGTATTCTTCCTTTGATTGATTGTGAGCTCCTGCTGTATTTGTTTTATTTGAGATGTTGTATGATGTCGGTAAACTTTATGAAGGAAATTTCCCTGTAGTTAGTATTGTTTAGAAAACCCATGCTATGTTGGCTGTCTCAAAAAGTTCTATACATGATGCTTTCTTTCGTCTCCTCTTCTGAATCCAGGTATTTGGTACCTGCGGATTTGACTGTTGGGCAGTTTGTCTACGTGATTCGCAAGAGAATTAAACTAAGTGCAGAGAAGGCCATCTTCATCTTTGTGGACAATGTGCTCCCACCTACTGGTACATAACTTTTCCGTACCTCATTTCTAACAATTCCACTACATTCGGTTCAATTTCTTACATGATTTTGATTTAAAGAGCTCTGATGTCTACTATTTATGACGAGAAGAAAGATGAGGATGGGTTTCTTTATGTCACTTATAGTGGAGAGAACACCTTTGGAGGACTTTAGGCTGATGGCCTTCATCGAAATGTCATGTGCAGTTCTTTTTTTGTATATTTTCTGCAATTCGACGTAGAGTGCATAATGTATATATAGCTTTTGACTGGACCAGTTACTGAATGGATGTGAATTGAACTTTTACTGCTGCTATTACTTCTCTTAGTCCCATCCTGGTGTATCTGCTGCATCAAAGGTAATCACTAAACATCGAAGCCAGGAAAGCTGCATTAGCCACATACCGAAGAGGTTGAGGCCACCCATGGTTTAGTTGTATCAGACCAGCTGCAGGAAATTAATGGCATTGAGATTCCGAGTTATGATATAAGCTTTCGAGCACATAAAAGAACTATTTCATACCTTTTGTTCGATTGAAGGATGTATACATCGGAAGAAATGAGCACATAACAAGACTAGACTGGTATGTATACATCGGAAGAAATGAGCACATAACAAGACTAGACTGGTTGTGGAAAGTCCTCAGAATTTCTTCATAGGGGTACCCTGGGCTCAAGAATAATCTCAGCCTACTGAGAAGAACCTGGATTGTGACACCAACGGTATGAGCATCATTTATTTATTATGTATTAAACTAGCACCGAATGAATATACTACTACTCTTTATTTTACTGCGCTTCAAAATTTACATTTGCTAGTTAAATTAGTACTAGCAAGTCATCTTCAGTAAATCCTTCGGATTAACTACATTTTTTGTTCGTTTAGACCCTATTTTGCTGCACTTCTCTAACTTTTCTGACATATTACCTGAGCACCAATGAGCTTATTATCCCAGATAAAAACGCCATAATCCGGACCACCCCAAAACGCACCGGCATGCTTGGCAAGGCCAGGCATTGTCACCAACTGTAGATACGAAGAATTTCCCGTTGCATAGTACAACCAAGCCCCACCCCACACAAACTCGTCCCAGTATGTCGTAGAATTGTAGAAGATCGAAGCATCAGACCCTCCCGCACTGTACATTCCCCTCTGTTCTCTGCCAAACTTGAACAGTGTTTTTGCTCCATGTACGAGCTTATCTGAATAAGTCTTACTGTCTTTGAAGACGATGGAAGCAGCAGCCAGAGCAGCTGCCATTTCTGCAGCAAGGTCTGAGCATGCGTAGCATTCGAAATGCGTGGCATTCGAAGACTGGGCGGGGGTAGTCTATGTCTTCAGGCCTCGTCCAGCAGTAATGATCGTTAGGGTTCGTCCCCTTTGAAGTGTCTCCTTGTCCAACCTGTATAGTGAATTCAGGTATATATCATTCTTCTGTTTAGCTAGGTTCATTCTATATGCATCTGTTGATCTATTAGAATTCAGAACAACCAAACTGATTATAATTAAGGCTGTTCGAGTGTGCGCGCTCTGATTACACGTGTAAGTCATGTGCCTTAAATTTCTTGTCATATCCATTGAAACTCCTATCCTACAAGATCTTGTCAAAATCCGACGATATCATACAGAGGATCAGATCTTAAGGAGATCCAATGGCCACCATCAGACCATGCTTTGCTATTCTGCTTCAAGATCATATACCCATGAGTGTATTATCTGATTTCTTCCTCAAAAATAGCCGTTACTATAGTCCTGTGCTTATGCATTATTTATCTAACAACTACAAAAACATTGAGATAATTTCTTTTTTACAACATAATCTATTGTTTAATTTTGAGAGCTTTGAAACATCTGTCCGAATCCCCATGTGGTGCCTCTGTTCCTTGTTTCCAACCACGTGCCTTGTCCAATAGATTTATTCCCAAAAAAAAAGCCCAACAAAATTACACAAATCTCAAATTTCCGATTAAAAAAAATTGCAAATTTAAAAGGATAGGAATATGTAATAAATTAATTCATAGCAAATGATAGTAGATTGTTTGTTACCTGAGCTGCAATGCGATCAATGGTGTCCGCAGAGTTATTGAAGGTTCTGAGGAGGTAATCTGTGCCCCCTTTGATGATATCCTTGACATGGTTCAGCTCCCCTGCTGCCTCGTACTTGGCACGATATTCAATCACGCTCCAGCTCAGTAGCGTCATCGAGAACGATATGGGGAAGTTCAACTTGATGGCGTCGTAGTAGCCGCCTACTAGGTTCTTCTTGATCGAGTCGTCTGATAGCCCGTCCTTCATCCCTGAATTCCCCCTCCAGCTCACGTTGTTATGCTTCGGCATCGGTACATCAAGGAACATTGACAAGTATAAAATAATATAATCGACTGCAAAAATTGACAAGTATAAAATAATCAACTGACCAATCAGCATTTATTTACACTCAGATTCTTCACCGAGTAATGCTAATTGTGCTGTAAGTTTATGCTTTTACAATACCTTCAAACAGATATACTGTCCAGCAAACAAACAGCAGAAAAAAGAACCTGACTTCACAAAAACTTAACATGCTCTTTCCAATACTTGCTTACTATCTATCATTCCAAATAGATCATACCCCAAAATATTTTACAATGTTCACCACTTCAATCAGCAATGCATTTCACCAAACAGTATATGAATCTCACGGTAATACGATAATATTAGTTAGCATAAGAGAAACATGTGAAACTCCTAAAGATGATACTTCTATTTTTTTTCTCGGCTAAAATTGAAAAAAACCCCTTAAACTATCCCATATATGCAGAAAACCTCACTCACCTTTTTTTATGCAGAAAACCACACTCAACTATTGGTGCAAAAAACCACACCATGACATCGTTAGGGTTCTGTTATTTTTCGGTCACGTGCAATCCACGTGACTTACGAAATGACGAAATTACCCCCTTTATTCAGAACCCATTCTTAGGCTAAAATTGAAAAACCCCTTAAACTATCTCATATATGCATAAATCCCCGCTCACCTTTATTTTTATACAGAAAACCGCACTCAACTATGGGTGCGAAAAACCACCCATATAACAGAACCCTAATGGAGTCATGGTGTGGCTTTCGCACTCATAGTTGAGTATGGTTTTCTGCATAAAAAAAAGGTGAGTGAGGTTTTCCGCATATATGGGATAGTTTAAGGGATTTTTTTCAATTTTAGCATTTTTTCTCTACAGAAGAAAGACATTCGATCCATGAAAAACCTTTTTCACTTATGATATTAAAAGTATGAATTGTCAAAAGATTAGCATCCTCAAGCTTCAAGATTTGTCTATGCTAATTAATAAACCGAATTGCTCAGAAAAAAATAAACTAGTAAATAGAGAATGAAACAGACTAAGAGAAGTAATAGCAGCAGTAAAAGTTCAATTCACAACCATTCAGTAACTGGTCCAGTCCGAACCTCGTTGCGAGTGGCGGGTTGCGCTAATTTCATTAATCATGTGAATACTTATTATCATGATTTTGAAAATTTTCGAAACAATTTATCATTGTTAGATCTAACATCTATGCAGGCGAAAATATTTCATTATGGATCGATAAGTCTTATCACAGAACCATGTAAGTCAGCACATATTATTGAAACGTTATATAAGGAATCTGTTTCTGATTATACTGTAAATATATAAAACAGATAAGTGAAGAAGAGATTTCCTTTTTAACTCAGCTTCCAGGTTAAAAAACCATATAGTTAGAGAAAGGATAAAGCTAATCAGATCTCCCTATGGGCTATAACATGCTTCAGGCAATATATATTTTGTAGGTGAAATAAGCGGTAAATATTTGCAAGGGTTGATGGGCACAGATGTTGTGTCTGTTCATGATGGGCACACCAGTTTTTGGTATCATTTATATCATAATGTGTACTTGTTTGTTAACATTAAAGCAGCCCGTCTTGTTTACCTAATGGATACTCATAAATTGAGTTTGTCTTCTCCGACCATCATTGGTTATTGTTAAAATTAATCTTTCATACACAAAAGAACTTATTGTATAAAAATATTTGTGTCACCATACAAATGCTTATGTATATAGCTCCTATTGTGACTTTGAAGTTTTACATCAGCCTTTTTTAGATCATGTCTGTGTTCTTTTCAACATTGCATAGTAGTTTATTTGGCAGTCGAGCTAGTAACTTCACTTGACAATCTACTACTTTTCGCTTGAAAAATTGCATACCTCAAATTTCGCTATTAGCATTTACTTAGGATCCTAATTGTAGAAAAGTGAGAGTAAACACACATTTTACAATTTGATATATATGGATGTAGCTAGGATCTGTCATGTTGCAATGTTTTTATTAAAAAAAAAAAAAAGAAATTCACAATTGCACTGCATGCAGTTAAAAGTAAAGCTATTATTTAGGAGTTGTAGCATTCAGTTGATGGGAAGTTTACTGCTTCTAATGATTAAATCACAACATTGTGCTTGACAAAACTAGGACCCAATTTTAGCATGGAATAAAAAATCATGCCACTTTACCTAATAGGCTAATACCCCAGGCATGTGCAAGCCCCTCCACCTCATATATTGGTCGATGACTAGGATTTTCTCTCACTCTTTCTTTGAAATGAGTTTAGTTCCAAGTCTTTAAGATCTAGTCTGGTAAAAGAGTCTTTAAGATATAGTCACTTATAACCCATCTAGGTATTGCAATTTACTAATTTGACTTGGTTTTTCTTGAATATATCTTTTGTTTTTGTAGCGACAAGCTTCAAACATCGAGAACTGCAATTTTTGATGCTGATATCACTACTGAGTACACCCTTGGTGTGCCTGGAGATGCATTTGCCTTCTCACAGTGTGTCAACAAAGTGGAAGTGGCTGAAGCATCTGGTCTAACTGGTGAGATATCTCAAGTTGAGCAGTTTATTCGGGAGCATCCAGTCTCACTGAATCATTCCTCTGCAGCCATTTGATTGTTCTGTACAATTTGTGATTGAAGCTGGTATTTTGGGCTGTACATTTTCTGTATACATGGCCCAAACCACCATCTATTCTGATCTCTTGTAAGCAAAGCTAAAAAGGCAACAATTTGTTGAATCTTCGGTTGGTATGATGGGTTCAGAATGTAATCGTTGAACCAGAAAATTATTTTTAATTTGATGTTGACTTAGCAGGCTATTTGATTGATCTTGGTTTTTCTTTTGCCTGGGACTGATAATTATTCATTTCTGTTGAACCTTTTATGATGAGAAATATGACACTCAAAGGAATTCATAAGGAAGCAATTCGGGAAAAAAAATAAAAATTAATAGCCTACCCCGGCGTTTGCAAACGCCGGGGTAGATTTTTTAAAAATAAAAAAAACAAAATAATTTTTTGAAAAAGCGCCGGGATTGGTAACGAAGAGCGCCGGGTATCATACAAAACCCCGGCGTTTGAAAAAGCCGGGAAAGCCAACATTCTTCCCCGGTGGGGGAAAAGTCGGCGCTGGCGGAGGCATTTTTTGGAGCGCCAGGGGGATCAACCTTGGCGTTTATAAACACCGGGAAAGGTCAAAAAAGACACCGGGGATTCCCATCCTGTTTGTAGTGAAAACGTTACCCAAAGCATGTTCATCATCGTGGGGCATCGATTCCAAAGAATGGAGTCAAGTACAGTTGAAAAGGAGGATGGAAGTGGAGAGACTCTAGAAAGCCAAACCCCAACACAATCATCGGAGCAATGGTTGCAGGCCCGGACAAACATGATGGTTTTTGTGACGTTCGTACTAATTACAACTACACGGAGCCCACCCTTGCAGGAAATGCCGGTTTAGTTGCAGCATTGGTTTCATTATCAGGAGTAACAACAACTGGAATCGATAAGAACACCATTTTCTCTGCTGTACCCCCAATGTTTCCAACTCCACCTCCTCCACCGGCAGCTTGGAAACCATGAAACTTTCTAGAACTACTGATTCTCGTCACTCTTATAGGTTATCAAGCATACAGATCGACATTTTGCTATAGTGATGAACTGAAAATATATAGAGGGCTAGAGAAGGTATACGCTGCATCTGTTGCTCAATTGAGACCAAAGTTTTGCCTTTTCTTTTTCCTCCTTTCATTTTTCAATTTGGTCTGGATTACCTATTTTGACAAAGACCATCCACCTTGTGTGTAATATATGATGCTGATAGCGAACGAAATTTCTCGTGTTTCTATACATTTCTTTGTTAGTTTTGAACGATGAAAAAGAGAATATTTGTTGATCATTTTATATGCCTTTTTTGTTTGATGGATCACTTTGCTCCTGTGTCTTCCTTATAATCTAGATAGTTATGCTTGTGTTCCCACTTCATGCTCCCTTCTGGCCTTGATTAGTATACAAAGTGATGGCAAATAATGTGGAGGCATGAGCAGACCAATACAGAACACGTAAAATATATTATGAAGAGATCGATCACCTAGGAATAGGATGGATAATATAGTGACTTTTATATTGTTATTATCATTATTATTACCATCATCATTAATTTTTGTAACATAAATAGAAGAAACTACCCAACCCTTCAAGAAGTTCATAATCATGAAAACCAGCATGCACATAAGCTGAGGCAGTTTGAAAGAAGATAAACAGGAAGAACAGGATTTAAAAAAAATGGCAATTAAGAAGGAACTATTAAAATTATCAATCTTAAAAGGACACTAGAAGCCTTAGATGCAGGTGCTACTTTTCCCTGAAATATTGTAAAATACTGAAAATAAACAGGGAATACCAAAAACTATTCATAAATATATTTTATATGAGTAGCAATTTGTCGACTCACCTTTATTTTCCTCCAACCGCACTTGGACAGTGATTTCACAACCCATAGCTGCGCTGATAATGCCATTTCACTTGCATGGCATTTGTTATTAATATCTGTAATCAACACCGATGTTCTGCAGTAAAACAGAAAACAAAACATACTGCAGTCATTGTCATCGAAATTTTCAAATATGAGAAAGAAATTAGGACATGGCAAAGGCTACCTTGATGGACAATATGTGACTGACATTATGTCAGTCTACGCAATTAAAAAAATTCATTTATTAATTTTAATGTCTTCTGAGCAGTGAGATGTATTTACAATTTATATATGCAGATGTATTAAAAAAGGGTCACCACGAACTGCTGTAAATGCAAATTTAATTCCAAAAAGTCCCATCTTTTGCAATATATTTTTTAAAAATAAAAAATCACATGATGAATCATGACATTTCACAGAATCTGACAGGTAATAGTAGCATTGCTTTTCTAGAGACTGAACATTGTGTCCATGCATGTATCCGACACCAAACATAATGATGTTTCTTCCACGGAAGGAACAACAAATAGAACAAGCATGAAGTTAACAAGCATCAGATTAACTATGAATAATCCACCTCCTAAAATACAAATAGGCACATCCCAGCTCTAATGCTAGAAGGGTCTAGCCCGCATTCTCAGCGATCCAACCCACATTCTCAGTGTTACAGAGTAAATCAGTAGCGAGAGCATCTCATCCACTCTCTGTGTTGCCAACGAGCTTTTCATTCTGTTTGTGATTTATCTCTAGTTTCTCCAAATTAGGCCATAGTTGCAATATATCTTCCCTTATTCGAACTGATTGAGTGGATGCTTCACATTTAACTACCACATTCTTCAAATTATGTAAAGTCGGAAGATGCCTAAATAAACTACGCCGTGGATGAAGTTTCTTCAGAACTGAAGTAGACAAGGTTAGAGCATAGCAATGTGATTTTTTCGAAAAATACTAATAACAATATTGCAGGCATCCGCATTGTCCACTTGTTCCATGTCAAGCACTTCATCCTCAAGGAAGAGGAGTTCATTGTCCAACAACTTGAGGCTGGAGGCATGTATTTGCCTGCATTCAAGTGACACCAAATTGGGAGCAGAAACTTGGAGACCCCTCAACTGGAGACCAGTGTAACTCAAATCGCTACGACTAATCGATAGATTCTCTGCAATGAACAATTCTTCACTCATTTCAAGAGCAGACTGGCTGTAGTAATAGTTGTAAATCTCTTGGGCATGCACCATGAGAGGGAAAGGGAATACTCCCAGTTCCAATTCAAGATATGACCAGAACATTTTGGAAACCTTGCGATTTCTACTACCCTTGGGAACCCTTGGGGCAGTAGGCATTAATATCAAGTTCCGTTTAGCCGGGATTCAGTAGAATTCCATAAACAGACATGTTTTCGCACTTCCCATGGAGTTACCAAATATCCCAATGAGTAATTTGATAATTTTTGTTCCATTTGCGGCCCTGATTTGCACGAATCTCTCTATGAAAGAGTCAAGTTTAGCGTTTAAAAATTGGACTGACAATTCGGAGAAGAACTTATCCAAATAGTTTACGTGAGGGTTTAGATGATCAGTGGAGGTCTCAGAGAGGTCAGAACTCTTTATGAAAGAGAGATCGTTGTCAAATTCAGAGACTTGAATGTTGAGAAAGGTGGTGGATGACCAGAGGTGAGTCCACCTCTCTGATAAGATGCTAACCTGAACCGCCTTCCTTGTCCCGGCAAAGTATAGGATCGGATGGAGAATTTCATTTGGTAATTGGCATATCCTGTCCACCATTGCCTCCTCCTCCTCCACTTCCTCCATTGTGTTGCTGACCAGGGTTGCATTACCTGCCATGGCTAGGGTTTATAGAATTACAGATGGAAACTGGTGGGTGGGTAATGAAGAGATTGGGAAGGATAGTCATGTATGGTTTGTTTTTGTGGAGCAGGGGTTCATGCATCTTATATAGGTAGGGTGATACAGACGTGGCCACTATTCTTCCTTCTCAAGATTTTTTTTTCTTAAAATATCATTAATAAGACAAATTTTAAAAAAATTACAACGTATTAAAAAAATAATCATCGCATATGACATGGTGAGATTCGCCACATTAGTTTGTGGAGTAAAAGTAATGCACAAAGTTTGTGTATATAGCATTACCCATCATCACAAAGGATGTGCACAAAATTTACTCAGTGCTATGACATAATGTTCAACCAACCAAGTATAACAAATGATTCCTGTAATATGATGGAGACCAATCAGTTTATGGAGTAACACTTGTAAAACTTGTGCTTGTAGCATGACCCTATCTCAATGGGTAGTACACAAATGTTGTTTGTTGAACTCATTCATCAATTTTCAAAGAGGATAACAAATAGAGACAAGAAAAGCTTGCAATACACATGGAAGGGCATACAAACAAGATACAAACTTGCTAAAATTTTACTGCCCATTCAAAATATAGATAGATAGATAGATAGAAGGCATGTGCAATGCATGGATGTAGATAGATAGATAGAAGGCATGTGCAATGCGAAAAAGAAACATAGACTGCCTATACCGCCCATTCAAATTAGAGAGACATTAAACTATTAAAGTATTAAGTATAAAGAGTAAGTAATCCTCACCTAAGTTGCTTGAACTCAATATCCATTTGCGGAATTGACCACAAAATTCGAACAATTCTCCGTAAGTTAGGTTCAGCTTCAGAAGCCAAGCTCTCAGAATCATATCATCAAACAGCTCATGTGCATGTTCACAATACCCTACAAGAACAAGTCATCAACAATGAACTTAAACCCTTCAAACGAATGGCCGAGATGGTGATCATCTACAAGAAACCCCCCTAGTTGAATTAAAAGTAGCACAAATCTTGAAGAGCAGTTGATTCATTGGTCTGTAATGGACTGCATAGGTAGAAAATGGCAGGTTTGCACCAATTTTAAAGAGAGTTGATAATTTTAATGCTAATATGGAGCATATGACAAAATTTGACAGTTATAGGTTACAAGGCATTTCTAGATATGTAAATGGTGAGTGCATATAATCTTAAAATATAAATACTAAACCCACTTCGGAGTTTTGCTCTATTTGTTCCAATATTGCCATCATCATCATCATTGTCAGAGATTGCAATGTCAAGCACTGCATCCTCGAGGAAGGGGAGGTCTTCATCCAATAACTTTGAGTTTGGAGGCGCATATTTGCCTGCAATCAAGTGACACCTATCACCATCTAAATAAAGTCCGGCAATGCCACAGCTTCAAACACTTCCACCCCTTCAAATTAATATCAATGTAGCTGAAATTGCATGACTGGGCAAATAATTCTCTGTACTCACCGTACTCTTTCTTCTGTAATACCCAAACTCTTTATTCTGTATCGTGGATCATCAAAATAAGCAAGAATATTATTTCTACATAAAATACCATTTATGGGTATTTAAAATCTACTATCTTTCATCATTACAGTTGATTGGATTAAAGAGGTCATTGTTGATCATACATCTCACAAGTTTTTTTTCTCTATAGAGTATGGTATGCCTCTTACAGTCATCTATCAATCACTATTTCGAGATTCATACTAGATTCACCACTGATGAACAATTGAATTATGTATTGGACTGGACATGACTGTACTGTAAATTGGCAATGTTTTCAACATGGTGATTGCATCTACCAGAATTAGTTTGGGGTTGCCGTTTGTTATGATTGCATTGTCACAAGCTAGCCAATCAAAAATCTAAAAACCCTGTCTTCTATTACTCTCACACTCTTAATCATTCAAAAACTTGTACAATGATTTTGCATAGCAACTGGCCCTAAGAAAACACCAGTTCTATTTTGACATATTCCGATCAGATTGGGTGGTTGCTTGAGATTTACTTTGACTGGATCGGTGGATAAGTATGATTAGATTTCAGTGTATTATTTGAATGTTGATTGTTATTATTTTTGACAGGGAACTCTCTTATATGGAGCGAGTTCTCTTTTTTGCGGAGAATGAGTTTCATGACCCACCATATTGGGTTTCACGAACTTCATACTTCATCTTTTAGTTGTATGTTTCATTAAACTCTTTTTAATGTAACGCAGTAGAATTTTGACCCACTGTTAACGATAAATAAATAAAAAACACAAGTTCATCAAATAATTCATATAGCTTTCAGGGAGCATTGGAGATACCTGGAACTGATCAGAGGCTTCTGAAGGCGGCGAATATTTTTCTGGATTTATTTGGATTTTTCAGATTTTTCTGAATTTGTCTCGATTTTCTAAAAACTTTCCCCAATTTTAAAATCACTTTTTTTGAAATTTTAAATTTTAAATTAATAAAGCCAAATTTAAATTATTTTTCAGAAATATTAATCGACTTTCTAAATTTAAATAATTAATTTTTTGAAATGAAGATGAATTTCCGGTGATTTATCATGAATTATCAAGTCTTGGCACGCTTCTTGGCGTGATCAAGGACATTGTTCAAGATTTGGCTCGCCCGCTGATGGGTTTGAATGCTCCTAATGGCTTTGAGCGAGGTGGCATGAATGATAGCGTGGATCAAGCGCCAGCGCATCTTTTGGAGAGATCTGGTGGCTGCAAAACGAGCGAAGCGACATGGAAGACAATAGGCGACGTGGTTCAATCTCGCGCGTCCATCATGAGAACGCGTGATTCTCGCAGAGATCAGATGGCCAACGGCTGCAGCGGGAGCCCCTTAGCTTGACCGACGAACTTGTCGAGCTCCCCTATTTTCTTTAGGATTTGAGGGCTTGTTATGGGCAAACTAGGGTTGGTCGAGCTGCTTTGGGTCGAGCTCATGGCTGTCAAGCTACATTGGTCGAGCTCGTGGCTGTTGAGTTCCTCTGGTCGAGCTTGTTCCTCGCCTCGTCGACCTGGCCTTGCGGTCAGGCTGCTACTTTGGTCGAGCTCATTCGTTGCCTTCGTCGAGTTGCTCCTTGTCAAGCTCTAGTTTTGGTCCAGCCTAGGCAGTTAAAATCGGTTATTGGAACTAATCGGTCTAGAAGCGATTAGTGATTAATCGGTTAATCAAAAAATTACCGGGGATTAAATCAGCAAATTCGTTATATATGTAATTAAAAAAAGATGCATCCTCATTATGTAGCAACCCTAAATCCTAACATAAAACTATTATGAGATTATCAAATAGGAACATATAGTTATAGAAAAAAGAAGAGAGTATTTGGTTTGAGATGAGTTTAGATTCTGGATATGGGTCGGGTCGGGTTTGCTGTTCGGTTCCATCAAACAAAAAATAATCGGGGAGGAAGAGTAGTGCGAACAACAAGAGGAGGGACAAATGCGGGTACAGGGGGAGCGACGGTGGGTTAGGTTTAGGTTTGCTCGAGGAAGAAGAAGAGAATTTGTTTAAGTTTGAGTTTGAAGATAATCAATTTGGATTTGGATTTGCACGAGTAAAAAGAGAGCGTCGATATGTCGGGTTTGGGTTGCGCAAGGATCAGTAGGGTTTGAATTTTGAATTTGGGCTGGATTGAGTCCAAATAATACAAACGAGCATGAAAATTTAAGGAGATTTAATCGGTTAATTAGCCACTTAAATTTGGCTGATTAACCACTAATCGGCCTATTATTCCCAATTAAATCGCTAACTATTGAAATATTATAAATCGCTAAAAAAATAATCGCTTAGCATCTGATTCCGATTAATCGGGGATTAATCGGGCGTAGTCGGGGATTTTAACTGCTTAGGGTCCTGTTGCTCTCTCGTAGAGCTAGAGTTTTGTCGAGCTACCCATCCTTGTTGACCCCGAGTTTGGTCAAGCTATTGAATCTCGTCGAGCTTGTGTTTTGTCGAGCTGTTACTCGTCGATTTCCGAGGTGGTGGAGCTCGGAGATTCATCGAGGACGAAGCTTTGGTGAATCGAGGTCGGCGAGGGGGTGCTGTAGCTCGACGGTGATCTAGAAGTTGGTTTTCGAGGACGAGCAACTTTCGAATTTGGTGGATTTTTTTGTTTTCCGAAGAAGGGGTTCGTTCGGAGAAGAAGGAATTCGGGTTCAGGTTCAAAATGCAAATGGGTTTCGGCTTTTTACCCGCAGACCCGCCTACTTTAAAAACATGGGGTTTTGGATTTTGTGGGTTCGGTTTGGAGACCCGACCTGACCTAGATGCTTTTGCCCCAACTCCTAGTCTGTATTTTTTTTGTTTCTTTTCTTTTGAGCTCGAGAGCCAACTTCTTCCCCTCCTCTTTTCATCTTCTTTGGAAATTTTGAGATTTTTGAAGCTATCTCAATTCCTTTTATTTGGAGTTTGGATTGGCAAAGAGCTTGTGTGTAGTCAAGGTAGAGATAAATCTTCTTGATGGGGCTAAGTAACAAGAATTTGTTCACCTTTCCCTTCGAAGCTTTGGGTTTATTTTGAGCTCGATCTTGATTGAGA
Source organism: Hemerocallis citrina (assembly GCA_017893485.1). NCBI lineage: Eukaryota > Viridiplantae > Streptophyta > Magnoliopsida > Asparagales > Asphodelaceae > Hemerocallis > Hemerocallis citrina. The sequence continues at coordinate 241,624,067 of CM030360.1, read as the reverse complement.
GTGAGACTAACCGCATTTGGTGGTGATTTTGAAGTCATCGTGGAGCTAGTAGACTTGACCAATAAGAAGCTTGGTTAGTTTTGGGTTTCTTTTGTCGGTGATAATTTCTTTGCACACCGAGTGTTTGACCCATGGTGCCTACCAAGTGTTCATTGATTTGTCTAGCCTGTTGCACCTACCAAGTGTCCGTTGATTTGTCTAGCCACAATGGACCATTCTCCCATCGGTCGGGCGTTTTGACATTCACCCGCTTTGTCAATCGACTGTTCTACTACTGGGGTACTATTTTGACTGATTTTGATATAGTGAAATCCGACCGCTCGATCTTGTAAGCGGCGGAGATTTTGCCACGTGGTGATTTGATCTTCGGTTGATCACTACGTTTGGTGAGCACTCATGAAATAAAGACCCTATGAAAAATCTAAACTGCTCATATTGTTCTATACGGATTTGTCATAGGTGCTCTATTTCGTGAGTGCTCACCTCCATCCATCTGTCTATCTATCTATCTATCGATAGATAGATAGATAGACAGATAGATTATCTATCTATCTATCTATCTATCTATCAATATGGGTAAAAGGGATATAAGCAACTTGCTCATTTAGTAAATGAGCAATTGATGATGTGGCATGCATGTGATACATTGGACAACTAACCACTTGAAAAATTTTCCAATTACATGCATGCCACCTCATCAATTGCTCATTTACTAAATGAGCAAGTTGCTCATACCCCTTTTTCCCAAAATATATATATATATATATATGTATATATATATATATATATACATATATATATATATATATATATATAGGGAAAGCTTCGGTTGTGCACTCCTCTAGTGCACACGGCATGTGCACTAGGCCTTCGGACGTCCATATCGACAATCCGAACCGTTCACATTGATCTACACATCTAAATTAGTCTAAATATGTATTTGAAATTCATTTACCCATCCATCATGTGACTATCCTATCCTATCCTATCCTATCTATATGGGTAAAAGGGATATAAGCAACTTGCTCATTTAGTAAATGAGCAATTGATGATGTGGCATGCATGTGATACATTGGACAACTAATCACTTTTACAATTTTTCAATTACATGCATGCCACCTCATCAATTGCTCATTTACTAAATGAGCAAGTTGCTCATACCCCTTTTTCCCTATATATATATATATATATATATATATATATATATATATAGGGAAAGCTTCGGTTGTGCACTCCTCTGGTGCACACGACGTGTGCACTAGGCCTTCGGGCGTTCATATCGACGATCCGAACCGTTCACATTGATCTTCACATCTAAATTAGTCTAAATATGTAAAATCAAATCATTTGAAATTCATTTACCCATCCATCATGTGACTATAAAAAACAATGATTTTCAACCATACAATTTTATAACACTTCAATGAATGGGTAAATGAATTCAAATGATTTGAATTTACATATTTAGACTAATTTAGATGTGTAGATCAATGTGAACGGTTCGGATCGTCGATATGAACGCCCGAAGGCCTAGTGCACACGCCGTGTGCACTAGAGGTAGTGCACAACCGAAGCTTTCCCTATATATATAGAGAGAGAGAGAGAGAAAGAGAGAAATGTTCTGTTGTCCACTAGGCCTCTGTGTGCACTCGGCCTTCCCGCCTTTGTATCGACGATCCGAACCGTTCATATTGATCTACACGTCTAACTTAGTCTAATATGTAAAATCAAATTATTTAAAAATTATTTGCCCATCCATCATGTGACAATAAAAAACAACATTTTCAGCCATACAATTTTGTAACACTTCAATGGATAGGCAAATGAATTTCAAATGATTTGATTTTACATATTTAAACTAATTTAGATGTGTAGGTCAACGTGAACCTAGGAAGCATCGATTCGGGTGCGAGGATGCGGGTGCGGGAATGCGGCAATTTCTAAAAACAGTGGGATGCAGGTGCGGCTGGGATTCGGCTAATATTTAAAAAATTAATTTTCATATTATATATTTATATTAATATTTATATTTTCGTATAACAAACCAAAATAATTTATACTTTCATACTTTCTGTATTCATTTAAATGACCTACAAAAGTGCTCAATTTATAGTCTATGTTATATTGTTATTCAATAAATTTCAGTATTATTCAATTTTTCTTTCTTCTCGTTTTTTTCCAAAGAATCAAGAGTCGAGACTCGAGCAGTAAATTCACAACAAGCATAGCATTATGGCAAGCAAGAATAGCAAGCAAGCAAACAAGAATAGCAAGCAAGAATAACATTATAGCAAGCAAGAACAGGAAACAAGCAAGAACAAGCAAGCAAACAATTTATTTTTGAAATCAATTGTTATGAAAGAGGAATTCATACCTATGGTTTTGTATTTTTAAGAGAAATACGCTTTTTATACTATGTTCTTTTAAAGACTCAAAATAGGATGTCTCAGATCATAAACAGATTAGAAACAATTGTGTTACTAAGTCTTTCATTCATATATCTCAGATCAGAAATATGGAACAAAATAGGTTATCAATAACACTGACGCCAACCTAAAGAAATCCACTAGCACATGATAATCTAATATAAGTTGTTGTACTCAACATTCCATTGTGTTTCACCAGTTTTTGAAATGATACAGTACTCAAATTCACAGCAAGCATAGCATTATGGCAAGCAAGAATAGCAAGCAAGCAAGAATAACTTTATATCAAGTAAAAAATAGCATTATAGCACTAATTGGGAGGAGAATTTTTTTTCACCATTTTCGTTCGGTGGCAGTGTTGTTCGGCGCGCGTGGCGACGCTTCAGCCGATCGCCACGTGGCGTTGACCAGGGCAACTTTTTTTTTTCACTTCTTCTTGGTGCTCGGGAGCTCGTTTGCTCGGAGCGTGCTACCGAGCTATTGTGGCATTCTCTATAGCTGACACATAGCATTTTTTGACGTTGACCGTTCAACAGAGTTTTGCTCCGTTTTCGATCAGGGGCAAGTTTGCTGGGCACGCAACTCCGAACTGCCACAATGCTTCGGCAACCATATTGTAACCTATTTTCCAGTGCTACAAAGGTCCGATTGGAACACGTGACCTCTCTTTTCGAAGGTGACTCGAAGATCTACAATTTTTCTTCAGTAGTCACCTGAAGAATCATCCATCTTTAGGGTCAAAATGGGCTAGCAATATCCTTAGCTTCGTGAAGTTGAGAAGAGCTTCGGTGTCCGGAATCAAACAAACCTGTTGCTGCAGAAGAGGGCCATTCGAGAGGAGGTCTAGAAGAGAGTCGTTCGGGAGGCGAGTTTGAGAAGCAACTTTAGGGAAGAGTTGAGCTCTGAACTCATTGTGGAAGAAGAAGGCCGCTCGGGAGGTGAGCAAGATGAAGAGAATTACCAGGCTCTCGGAGAGAGTCGTTCGGGATGCGAGTTTGAGGAGCAACTCGAGAAAAGAGTTGAGCTCTGAACTCGTTTGGAAGAAGGCTGCTCGGAAGGCGAGCAGGATGAAGAGCATCACCGAGCTCTAGGAGAGAGTCGTTCAGGCGGCGAGTTTGAGGAGCGACTCCAGGGGTGAGTTGAGCTCCGAACTCGTTTGGAAGAAGTCCACTCAGGAGGTGAGCGGGATGAAGAGCACACCAGGATCTAGGAGAGAGCCGTTCGGAAGGCGAGTTTGAGGAGCAACTCTAGGGGCGAGTTGAGGTCTGAACTCGTTTAGAAGATGGTCGCTCAGGAGGCGAGCGGGATGAAGAGCATCACCAAGTTGTAGGAGAGAGCCATTCAGGAGGTGAGGCATGTTGATAAGGTCACTCTAAGGACCATAAGTATTGACTCCGAACATGTTGCAATGAGTTTTGGGAGGCACTTGAATGGCGAGTAGTTCCCCGCACACTTTCTCGGAGGCAAGTGGTTAGAGTGATCCTATTAACTGCCTAGGCTCTATGAACCATAAGTAGATTTTGCACTCATCCGGGGTTATTTTAGGAGCACTCGAATGGCTAGCCGAACCCCGCACACTTACTCGGGTACAAGTGGCTAGAGTGATCCTATGAACCGTGAGTGGACTCCAAACAAGGTGACGATGAGTTTTGGGAGCACTCGAATGGCGAGCTGAACCCCGTGCACTTGCTCGGGAGCATGTGGCTAGAGCGGCTCTATGAACCATGAATGGACTCCGCACTTATCCAGTGTTGTTTTAAGAGCACCCGAACGGCGAGCCAAACTCCGCATACTTGCTAGGGAGTGAAGTAGCCATATGAACTGTGAATTGACTCCGAACAAGCTGACGACGAATTTTGGCAGCACTCAAATGGCGAGCCGAACCCCGCACACCTGCTCGGGAGCATGTAGCAAGAGCAGCTCCATGAACCATCAATGGATTCCGCACTTGTCCAAGGTTGTTTCAGGAGCACTCGAACGGTGAGCCAAACTCTGCAAACTTGCTCTGGAGCAAGTAGCTAAAGTGGCCCTATGAACCACGAATGGACTCCGAACAAGGTGACAACTACTTTTGGGAGCACACGAATGGCAAGCCGAACCCCACACCCTCTGTGAACCATGTATCCATGGTTAGGCACTCATATGGCGAGATATACTGTAATACCCCACAAAAAATAGCATATGGCTATTTTGCATCATAATCTGTGCGCAATTGAGAATTGCACGCAATTATGCATTTTTCTAATAACAATTGATTGTTATTGAGAAATATTAGATTTATTGTCTACTTTATTTTATAATTTTGAAGGATTATTACGAGGTAGTTTTAATGTATTTTGTAATGTTTATAATCTTAAAGTAGAGATTTTTGGGTTTATTTGAAATGTATTTGAGACTAAGGGGCGTATATGTAATATTCCCTCATAATTTATTTATCAACCTAATTATTTATTTATTTCTTTTTATAAAAACCCCACCCCCATCCTTCCTCCTTTTCTTTTCCTTCTCCCGTTCCTTTCCCACCCGAAAGGAAAGAAACCGAATGAAACCCATTCGGCTCCCCCTCTCCCCACCTTAAATCCCCTCCATTTCTCCATCGTTTTCAAATTAAATTTGGGGGTAGACTAATAGAAGGGTTCTCTACATCGTGGCGGTGTCTGTTTTTCGAAAGGATTTCGAGAAGATAAACCCTAGATTTTATTATTGTATGAAATTTAGTGTGGTTAATTTCTTTTGAGTAGTAGTAGTATGGTAGGAAGATCAGGAGATGTTAGGAAGGGTAGATGTGGAAAATTAGCAAGTTGTTAGAGAATTTGTAAGTTGCTAATAAATTAGGTTTTTGGGTTTGTAAAAGAGAACTATATGTGTATGAATTAGTTCTCGTATGGGGGTAGAAATTGTAGTAGGACTATTAGAATAATTTTGGAGTGCTTTTAGTAATTGTTTGAAAATAGGAATCTTTTCCGAATTCGAATGTTACGTGCAAAACACGTGTATCCCAGGTGTTCATTAAACGCTTGTGTGATATTTGGAATAATGTTATTAGCTTTTGTGATTGGTTTGGATGAATTGAGTTTTAATTGCTTTGAAATTGATGATAGGATATATTAGCGACTTTGGATGCGGGGAGGCGTGGTGGCGCTTCGAGTTTTCGCGGGATATTTTGTGAGTATGATATCTTTTATTTTACGCACATGGTGCATTGTGAAAATTTTAAATTACGATTTGCTGTATTTCCGTTTTCGTATCTTAGTGTAGCATGGGTGTTTTGAGCTAAGAATTTGTGTGGACACTCTTGTATGTGTCCACAACTATAAGTTAACAATAATTTGTGGAGTGCAGCTGGTCTGGAAGGACAGACCTGAAGCCGATTGCTTTTGGACTGAAGTCCAAAAGGTCATAACCAATTGTATATGTATGATCTTGCTATGAACTTTGAGAGTAGCTTTGGGGTATGAGTCTAGTTGATGATTCTCAAATTTTAGAGTTTTAGAGTTTATTTGATGAGGTTTATAAAGAAATTAGTAAAGGGCAGTAAGTACCCTGTGGATAGAACAGATGAAATTTGTCCATTGTTTAAGGGGTCATGATTCATTCTAGGAGATGAATCTGAATGCAAATCTTGCACACAATGAAATGGTATATGTGTAGAGTGAGAATCTCAAATTTCATGAGCATTGAACTCAAGGTTGATTTATTATTAACTTTCAAAGTGGGCTATGTTCAGCCTAGTATAAGTTGACTAGTTGGTGAAAATGAGAATTTGGAAACTATTGTTAAGAGTTTGGGAGATTGACCAACTAGAGAGTCGTAGTAAGGAGTCATAGCTTTCTAACCCATATGGAGTTTTGTAATTCCAGTTATAGGTTGAGAGTTATGATTTTCCAAAGATGAAACTTGCGTTTTCGAGAACTCGAATGATAGTCGGAAAGAGGTGTTTAACTAGGAAGTTGAAGTAGACACTCCCACCTTCCCATAGGACCCGGAATCGAGAATTTCTGATGAGTGAGCAAACTTTTATATTGAAAGGGCAGCAAGTGCAGGAAGGATATACCATTGAGAGTGTATGAGGTTTTCTAGTATCAAGAGGATTGGATTCGAGGAAATAGTTAGCTGGAGAGCTGTAGACCGGAGTCTTAGAGTTTCAGAATGGGTGGTGTCAAGCAAATCTGAGCTGTGTTGGAAGTTGTGGTTGTTGTTAGTTTGGCACCCAGTTGTTAAGATTGACTTCAAGATTAAGTTGGCTTGGGGACTTGAGCTCTTAAATATTTGGGAGAGTCGCCCACTAGGGGATTGCTGTGGATCTCCCTGCCCTTCTAGAAGTCCGATTGTGTTGCATTCCGATGAGCATAGCTTGGGTCACTGCTGCTGTTATTTCTTGAATTGTTCCATCGGACAATTGATGAGGAGCTCTCTGCATATCGCAGTGTGGTGATCATGAGCTATCGGGTTTTTAATGATGTATTAGCATTTTCATTTGGAACTTAGATAAGTTCCGGTGCTTAGTACTCATGGTGGACATGAGTGAGTTGGGATATAGCTTTGGTCGATTGTGTTTGGTGTCTCGATGCCTGAGTCTGTCAATGGTCAGAATTGATGGTTACGTGTGTGCTTACCTTCACTAAATCGTATTGCATCCTTGGGGCGCCGTTGGACCACTCGCTGAGGGTCACAGGCCGGGGTTATTTGGTCGCTAACCTGTGAAGGTATTGGGAATCAGTGGATGTGATTCCTGTGATGATTGTTGTTTGACAGACTGGACAGGCTCGACATTGTTGATCGACACCGAGTGTGACTTTGGTGACAACTTGTTTCAATAAACTGCATTGATTGGGTTTTCTTTTATTGTTTCGCTCGAAGTCCGAATTGGTATTAGGGGTGATTCCCTACAATCCAACTCGTTCTGAGAGTTAGCACTAAGCGGTGATACTGGTTGTCTCCTCCTGTCATTAGAGATACGCGATGCGGCGCGTATCTTGCACTGTTAATTCCTGAAGTACCATGGTAAGAACGGGATGCTGATATCCTGGCGAGTCGGGGGTATTTTAGGACCTCCGAGGTCATGTTCTATGTTGGTGGACACGAACGGATCATAAAGAATCTTCTGCGCAATGGATATACTTGCGGTATATCTGTAAGTTCGTCACAGCTTTCGAGGATGGTTCGACGCAGCAATTATTGGTGACCTTGGGGGAGCGCCCCGAATTATTTCTTTTATTTTCACCTCCTCAACCATGTCATACTATCAGGAACAAAAAGTAGACCAAATTAGAATGCATTGCATAGCGAGGGTTCAAATCCCTGAAACTGGAGAAACGGCTTGATCTGGGCAACATGTAGTATGGGATGCATGTGTGTCCAGAGTCTTGCGGACATTAGATTAAGTGCATCTGTTCTGCATTCTGTGTTTGTATTAGACTTCAAGTCATGGCATACACGAATACTAGGAAATCAGGATACACATTTATTTTCCATCCATGAAGAACTGTGAGTGTGATAGTTGAAGTGTACAATGAGTGTGAAAGTGATGTATTGCGAGGCATAATGATATATGTTGTAAGAAATGAATGAATGCGATGTTCTGTGATATGAGATTGGGAAGGAGTATAAGTCGTGAGTTTGTAATTGCAAATGAATGGTAAATAAGGTGCAGTTTATGTGAGAGTAGAGTTATTTGTGAGTGTAAAGCTTTATGGAAAAATAAAGCTATATGAATGCTTGCATAAGGCGTAAAGTGATGGGCCTTAAGCGACTAATTTGGAAATGATTTCCAAACTAATGATAAGTATGCTGTGAACGGGTATGGATATGCATACAGGAAACGACTTAGAGAGTATTGATGTGAAATCCCATTTATGATGTTTTCATGTTCAGGTTTATCATGGTATTCGTAACTTCATTCTGTTTTACTTATAAGTTTAATTTATTTGCTGATTAATAAATTATGCTCACACCAGAAATGGCTAACTCCTTAGTGTTTGGGGGGTTAGGGAGTCTCTGGACTACCCTAGACCCCTACTGTTACAGGTCCTCAGCAGAACAGAGGTGAGGTGTTGATTCATGGCTCTGTGGATGGAGCTTCAATTTACGATTTGTTGCTTAAGGTTTAATTGTGTGAATAGTGAATTTTATGATTTAAATTGTATTTTTGATGTATAAGTATGTGGATGACGATGATGAGTATAGTGTGGAGTGGCATGCTATGTTGTTGACCCGTACCCATCTCGTTGTGGAATACCGGACCCTGTGGTATGTTTTATAAGTTATTTTCTAAAAACCTTACTACATTTTCAAATGAATTTATGGTTTTTAATTGATATTTGATGTTTTATTATGAGTTTGGCCCCAGAGCATATATATATATATATATTGCCTGTGTGATTCTGCTCATTTTGGCCTGGGGAGCCCGTGATATAATTGCCTGTGATGTGAGCTACGGAATTTAGAGCAGAATTCCGTAAGCTTTTTGTGTTTCGCGGCAGAAATTTAAGGAAAACTCTGCCCGATTTTTCTTTGAAATATAACTATCTTAGTTTATATTTAAAGTGATAGAGAAATTAAAAGAATTGAATTTGGAGTCAAAAGGGGGATGTTACAGTTTGATAAGATAAATTTATATTCTTATTTGTTGATGTATTAACTCTGATGGCAATAAAAGTGTTTTAAATTTTCGTGCTATTTACTGTGTTGAGATGCATTTGAAGGGAAAGATCTTGGTGAGGTCACGGATGTCCGGTAATGGGGATCCGGCGCGTTACATATACCCCACACACTTACTCGGGGATAAGTGTGCCCGTGTTACTCTATAGATTATGAATGGATCTCGCACTTGTCCGTTGGAGTGCTTAGTGAAGGATGATGTGGCTCGGAGGTAATCCATATGTCTAACTCATTGTTTGCATCCGATGGACATGTACAAAAAATTTACAAAGGAAAAGACTTAAAATTTATTGAAGATTAAAACTAAGCGACTGCTTTGATGCTAGCCTTTATTACATGTTGTGACCGTTAAAATTGTCAGTCTTTACTACATGTTTGAAGCTAACTACTTGGGGAGAGCGTTAAGCGCCCTCATTGTACTTCATCGGGCGCTCGGTGTTCCGAACGAAGAGATTCTGGATCTCCCTAATGCAAGCGACGAGTTGCTCCCTAACGTGATGTGGGAGTGCCTTGTTCACCCGAAAACACTTGGCTTGATCCTCTTGTGAGAAGGAGATTTCTACTAGTTCTTCTAAGGGTTCAGAGCTGGCTTGTCCCCGCTCTTGGGGGAGCTCCATAGCATCGAGGGGGAGGACTAAGCACCCATTGTGGCGGTGTAACATGCCCGAGCAGTTTCTTGGCTTCCCCTACCCCTGCTGCTGTAGGGAACTTCATCTTCATGTGGTAGGCTGAGGCAACCGCGTAAAGAGCTGCTAGCCCAGGACGACCAAAGACGGCATTGTAGGCGGACTTCATATCGACAACCATGAAATCGAGTGCTTCCGTGCAGATAGTTGAAGCTTTCCCCACAGTTACGTCAAGGGTGACTTCCCTCAATTAGAACTGGGGCTTTGGAGAATCAATGGAGAGTACCCAACGAGCTTGAGACGGTCTAGCTTAAGGATCACTAATCATTCTTAAATTCTATTATGACCAAAACTTTTTGGTCTGGTACAAAATTATAATAACCTACCTCGGAAAGCTACAAATCTAATCCGATGCGGTGATGCAACTAACAAATTTTCAAGTCATATACAGCTACTCGAGCCTTAATTATCGAAAAAACCCGGACAACAAACTCTCATAATCAAACTTTTAAAGTATCTATACTACCAATAACAAATTTAACTATGAAGTTCTAAAATCAAAGTTTCAATTTTCAAAAGACATTAGTTCACAACTCAACCATATAACTTACACACAATTAAAAACTGAACAATCCGACACTTGTCCAAACCTCAATCATTGGTCTCATCCAAGCTCCTACCCAATTTATTCAAAAATCCTAAAGGAAAATATTGTGACTTTGTTGTAAACACACTCAATAATCCTTCTGTTCAATTTAATTAAATCTGAAGTTACGAAACACACTCAATATTCATATTTCCTTATGATAATATATATTTTTAATACATATGATTCCATTAAATCCGAAGTTACGCAACATCCATATGTATACATCTTAAAAGAACACTAACATAACACTTTTTTAAAGAAATTTACTATTCCAAATGTTTTGATAATCTATCATTTACCTTAAAGAAAATTTACCAAACAATTAATTTACCATAGGTTTATTATCCTGTAGATTTGAACCTCCCTACATCAAAAGATAAATAATTCAATAATAGAAATGATCCAATCTAATCCAACACTTGATATATAACCTTATTTCAAGACTCGCAATAACAGTAGAATTTCCGACGACACAAAAGCTTCACAAGAATATTCTTAACCGTATGAAATTTTACCCTCAAACTTTGAATATACGTCATAAGAATAACAATAATAATAGGAAAGCAATCAAGATAGGTAATCAATCGTAAATATTTATAATGATCAACATTTTATTCCTATTAACCTCAACAATTCTCGATCATATAACAATCCAATATCAACAAGTCCCTAAGGTCATCAATCCATTTTAAATTTTTATTTATCAAATATATTTCTCAGAAACAAATTCAAAGGTTCTCTGAGATAATTTTCACAAAAGTTTGAAAAACCCTCAGCAGTACTCTTATAATAAAACTTCTAAAGTGTTCTCATGTACTATAGATTTAGCTCTGGGGTCCACAAAGTCATTTTCCGTGAAGTAATGTTTATCGAAAGTAAATACCGTATTCAAATTCACATATATCAAAGTTCTAAATATATTTCACAAATTTTTTATCTCTTGAGATGAACTGCATATTGCCTTCAACTATTCTTCATATTCTCACGAAAACCAAGGATGGATTAAATACCATAAGTGAGAGCTAAAACTTAATAACTCTATTCACTAGAACATGTTTCATCCAAAACACATGATCAAAAACGCATGTTGTTTGTGTCTTTCTCAAGTGAATCTTTTGGATATTCTCCTTTCATTCTCAAATAGATATAGTGCTCATAAGAGATAATCATAAAGTAGACCACTCAAAGTGTTGGATATTTGGTTTTCCATAGTTAATTGGTTGAATCCATAAATAACCTCATCAATCTGTCTTATTCCATTTATTACTAAATTATTTTTGCTCCCAAAGGTAATGCATGACTCAGTCCATTAAATACTTATCTTTTTAAAACTATTCAAACTTGTATATCACGTAGAAGGTCAATTTATTGTTGCTGATATCATCAAAATCATCAAATAAACATTATTTCCTAGGATAGATTTAAGAAAACACCCCAAAGCTATTCCAATTTCGACAAAATATACCCATAAACTATTAAATTCTGAACAAACACCCCTCAACTTTTATGAGTCAACTGAACCAAAGTGAATTTTGGTCAAGAATGAACCAAAATTTGTTTAGCAGAGTTACCCTTATTTCCTACCTGTGTACCCAATTATCCAATTAGAAAGACAGAGATAATAGCTGGTAACATATAAAACATTAGATTACACATTGTATGAACATCCTTATACTAACGCTGACTTCTTCACATTCATTTACAGTATATATTCCTCTAAAACATTTCTCCATGTGCCCGTCTTTCTAAAATTAATCTAATAAATTCTAGGCCTTAGTCTCAACATTTCAATTCTATATTGGTTAAGTTCTTCTCAGTCAGAATCCTTTATTAATAGTAACTTTCCTTACACAATTATGACATTCATGATCCAAACAAATTATAACCTTTAGTCTCCAAAATTTTAATCAGAGATATACGTGTCAAGATTCGGCACTCGCAGTCTTAAGGATCACTAATCATTCTTAAATAATATTATGATCAAAACCTTTTTGTCTGGTACAAAATTATAATAACCTAACTCGGAAACCTACAAATCTAATCCGATGCGGTGATGCAACTAACAAATTTTCAAATTATATACAGCTACTCGAGCCTTAATTATCAAAAAAACCCGGACAACAACGTCATCAGAATCAAACTTTTAAAGTATCTCTACTACCAATAACAAATTTAACTATGAAGTACTAAAATCAAACTATCAATTTTCAAAACACATTAGTTCATAACTCTAACATATAACTTACACACAATTAAAAACTGAACAATCCGACACTTGTCCAAACCTAAAACATTGGTCTCATCCAAGCTCCATCCCAATTTATTCAAAAATCCTCAAGGAAAATATTGTGACTTTGTTGTAAACACACTTAATAATCCTTCTCTTCAATTTAATTAAATCCGAAGTTACGAAACACACTCAAAATTCATATTTCCTTATGATAATATTTATTTTTAATACATATGATTCCATTAAATCCGAAGTTACGCAACATCCATATGTATACATCTTAAAAGAACACTAACATGACACTTTTTTTAAGAAATTTATTATTCCATAGGTTTTGATAATCAATCATTTACCTTAAAGAAAATTTACCAAACAATTAATTTACCATAGGTTTATTATCCTCGAGATTTGAACCTCCATACATCAAAAGATAAATACTTCACTAATAGAAATGATCCACTCTAATCCAACACTTGATATATACGACCTTATTTCAAGACTCGCAATCACAGTAGAATTTCCTACGTCACAAAAGCTTCACAAAAATATTCTTAACCGTATGAAATTTTATCCTCAAACTTTGAATATACGTCATAAGAATAAGAATAATAATAGGAAATCAATCAAGATAGGTAATCAATCGTAAATATTTTTAATGATCAACATTTTATTCCTATTAACCTCAACAATTCTCGATCATATAACTATCCAATATCAACAAGTCCCTAAGGTCATCAATCCATTTTAAATTTTTATTTATCAAATATATTTCTCAGAAACAAATGCAAAGGTTCTCTGAGATAATCTTCACAAAAGTTTGAAAAAACCTCAGTAGTACTCTTATAATAAAACTTCTAAAGTGTTCTCATTTACTATAGATTTAGCTTTGGGGCCCACAAAGTCATTTTCCTTCAAGTAATGTTAATCGAAAGTAAATACCGTATTCAAATTCACATATATCAAAGTTCTACATATATTTCACTATTTTTTATCTCTTGAGATGAACTGCATATTGCCTTCAACTATTCTTCATATTCTCACAAAAACCAAGGATGGATTAAATACCATAAGTGAGAGCTAAAACTTAATAACTCTATCCACTAGAACATGTTTAACCCAAAACACATGATCAAAAACTCATGTTGTTTGTGTCTTTCTCAAGTGAATCTTTTGGATATTCTCCTTTCGTTCTCAAATAGATATAGTGCTCATAAGAGATAATCATAAAGTAGACCACTCAAAGTGTGAGATATTTGGATTTCCATAGTTAATTGGTTGAATCCATAAATAACCTCATCAATCTGTCTTATTCCATTTATTACTAAATTATTTTTGCTCCCAAAGGTAATGCATGACTCAGTCCATTAAATACTTATCTTTTCTCGCATAAGACAAATATAGACTTTAACATTTTTTAAAACTATTCAAACTTGTATGTCACGTAGAAGGTCAATTTGTTGTTGCTGATATCATCAAAATCATCAAATAAACATTATTCCCTTGGATAGATTAAAGAAAACACCCCAAAGCTATTCCAATTTCGACAAAAAACAACCATAAACTATTAAATTCTGAACAAACACCCCTCAACTTTTATGAGTCAACTGAACCAAAGTGAATTTTGGTCAAGAATGAACCAAAATTTGTTTTTCAAAGTTACCCTTATTTCCTACTTGTGTACCCAATTATCCAATAAGAAAGACAGAGATAATAGCGGGTAACATACAAAACATTAGATTACACATTGTACGAACATCCTTATACTAACACTGACTTCTTCACATTCATCTACAGTATATATTCCTCTATAACATTCCTCCATGTGACCGTCCTTCTAAAATTAATCTAATAAATTCTAGGCCTTAGTCTCAACATTTCAATTCTATATGGATTATGTTCTTCTCAGTCAGAATCCTTTATTAATAGTAACTTTCTTTACACAATTATGACATTCATGATCCAGACAAACTATAACCATTAGTCTCCAAAATTTTAATCCCAGATCTGTGTCAAGATTCGGCACTCGCAGTCTTCAGGATCACTAATCATTCTTAAATTCTATTATGATCAAAACATTTTTGTCTGGTACAAAATCATAATAACCTACCTCGGAAACCTACAAATCAAATCCGATGCGGTGATGCAACTAACAAATTTTCAAATTATATACAGCTACTCGAGCCTAAATTAACACAAAAAACCCAGACATCAAAGTCATCAGAATCAAACTTTTAAAGTATCTATACTACCAATAACAAATTTAACGATGAAGTTCTAAAATCAAACTTTCAATTTTCAAAATACATTAGTGCAGAACTCTTACCATATAACTTACACACAATTAAAACT